>OX638312.1:39712910-40912910 GCA_951812415.1 Beris morrisii
GTACGTTTCGTACCCACCACGTACCCCCCACGTCCCCCCGCAATGAACTTCCGCTCTCCTGGGCTCAAATTGTTTTTTTTAAATCTGTTTTATGATTTGAATTAAATTTTAACTTTAATTTAAGTGGTCACTTGCAAAAATCTCGGCCTATGTGCTCATACCCATTGGTGGGTACGTGGTGGGTACGTTTCGTACCCACCACGTACCCACCACGTCCCCCGCAATGAACTTCCGCTCTCCTGGGCTCAAATTGTTTTTTTTAAATCTGTTTTAGGATTTGAATTAAATTTTAACTTTAATTTAAGTGGTCACTTGCAAAAATCTCGGCCTATGTGCTCATACCCATTGGTGGGTACGTGGTGGGTACGTTTCGTACCCACCACGTACCCACCACGTCCCCGCAATGAACTTCCGCTCTCCTGGGCTCAAATTGTTTTTTTTAAATCTGTTTTAGGATTTGAATTAAATTTTAACTTTAATTTAAGTGGTCACTTGCAAAAATCTCGGCCTATGTGCTCATACCCATTGGTGGGTACGTGGTGGGTACGTTTCGTACCCACCACGTACCCACCACGTCCCCCGCAATGAACTTCCGCTCTCCTGGGCTCAAATTGTTTTTTTTTAAATCTGTTTTAGGATTTGAATTAAATTTTAACTTTAATTTAAGTGGTCACTTGCAAAAATCTCGGCCTATGTGCTCATACCCATTGGTGGGTACGTGGTGGGTACGTTTCGTACCCACCACGTACCCACCACGTCCCCCGCAATGAACTTCCGCTCTCCTGGGCTCAAATTGTTTTTTTTAAATCTGTTTTATGATTTGAATTAAATTTAAACTTTAATTTAAGTGGTCACTTGCAAAAATCTCGGCCTATGTGCTCATACCCATTGGTGGGTACGTGGTGGGTACGTTTCGTACCCACCACGTACCCACCACGTCCCCCGCAATGAACTTCCGCTCTCCTGGGCTCAAATTGTTTTTTTTAAATCTGTTTTATGATTTGAATTAAATTTAAACTTTAATTTAAGTGGTCACTTGCAAAAATCTCGGCCTATGTGCTCATACCCATTGGTGGGTACGTGGTGGGTACGTTTCGTACCTACCACGTACCCACCACGTCCCCCGCAATGAACTTCCGCTCTCCTGGGCTCAAATTGTTTTTTTTTAAATCTGTTTTATGATTTGAATTAAATTTTAACTTTAATTTAAGTGGTCACTTGCAAAAATCTCGGCCTATGTGCTCATACCCATTGGTGGGTACGTGGTGGGTACGTTTCGTACCCACCACGTACCCACCACGTCCCCCGCAATGAACTTCCGCTCTCCTGGGCTCAAATTGTTTTTTTTTAAATCTGTTTTATGATTTGAATTAAATTTTAACTTTAATTTAAGTGGTCACTTGCAAAAATCTCGGCCTATGTGCTCATACCCATTGGTGGGTACGTGGTGGGTACGTGGTGGGTACGTTTCGTACCCACCACGTACCCACCACGTCCCCGCAATGAACTTCCGCTCTCCTGGGCTCAAATTGTTTTTTTTAAATCTGTTTTAGGATTTGAATTAAATTTTAACTTTAATTTAAGTGGTCACTTGCAAAAATCTCGGCCTATGTGCTCATACCCATTGGTGGGTACGTGGTGGGTACGTTTCGTACCCACCACGTACCCACCACGTCCCCCGCAATGAACTTCCGCTCTCCTGGGCTCAAATTGTTTTTTAAATCTGTTTTAGGATTTGAATTAAATTTTAACTTTAATTTAAGTGGTCGCTTGCAAAATCTCGGCCTATGTGCTCATACCCATTGGTGGGTACGTGGTGGGTACGTTTCGTACCCACCACGTACCCCCCACGTCCCCCGCAATGAACTTCCGCTCTCCTGGGCTCAAATTGTTTTTTTTAAATCTGTTTTATGATTTGAATTAAATTTAAACTTTAATTTAAGTGGTCACTTGCAAAAATCTCGGCCTATGTGCTCATACCCATTGGTGGGTACGTGGTGGGTACGTTTCGTACCCACCACGTACCCACCACGTCCCCCGCAATGAACTTCCGCTCTCCTGGGCTCAAATTGTTTTTTTTAAATCTGTTTTAGGATTTGAATTAAATTTTAACTTTAATTTAAGTGGTCACTTGCAAAAATCTCGGCCTATGTGCTCATACCCATTGGTGGGTACGTGGTGGGTACGTTTCGTACCCACCACGTACCCCCCACGTCCCCCGCAATGAACTTCCGCTCTCCTGGGCTCAAATTGTTTTTTTTAAATCTGTTTTATGATTTGAATTAAATTTTAACTTTAATTTAAGTGGTCACTTGCAAAAATCTCGGCCTATGTGCTCATACCCATTGGTGGGTACGTGGTGGGTACGTTTCGTACCCACCACGTACCCACCACGTCCCCCGCAATGAACTTCCTCTCTCCTGGGCTCAAATTGTTTTTTTTAAATCTGTTTTAGGATTTGAATTAAATTTTAACTTTAATTTAAGTGGTCACTTGCAAAAATCTCGGCCTATGTGCTCATACCCATTGGTGGGTACGTGGTGGGTACGTTTCGTACCCACCACGTACCCACCACGTCCCCGCAATGAACTTCCGCTCTCCTGGGCTCAAATTGTTTTTTTTAAATCTGTTTTAGGATTTGAATTAAATTTTAACTTTAATTTAAGTGGTCACTTGCAAAAATCTCGGCCTATGTGCTCATACCCATTGTTGGGTACGTGGTGGGTACGTTTCGTACCCACCACGTACCCACCACGTCCCCCGCAATGAACTTCCGCTCTCCTGGGCTCAAATTGTTTTTTTTAAATCTGTTTTATGATTTGAATTAAATTTTAACTTTAATTTAAGTGGTCACTTGCAAAAATCTCGGCCTATGTGCTCATACCCATTGGTGGGTACGTGGTGGGTACGTTTCGTACCCACCACGTACCCCCCACGTCCCCCGCAATGAACTTCCGCTCTCCTGGGCTCAAATTGTTTTTTTTAAATCTGTTTTATGATTTGAATTAAATTTAAACTTTAATTTAAGTGGTCACTTGCAAAAATCTCGGCCTATGTGCTCATACCCATTGGTGGGTACGTTTCGTACCCACCACGTACCCACCACGTCCCCGCAATGAACTTCCGCTCTCCTGGGCTCAAATTGTTTTTTTTAAATCTGTTTTAGGATTTGAATTAAATTTTAACTTTAATTTAAGTGGTCACTTGCAAAAATCTCGGCCTATGTGCTCATACCCATTGGTGGGTACATGGTGGGTACGTTTCGTACCCACCACGTACCCACCACGTCCCCCGCAATGAACTTCCGCTCTCCTGGGCTCAAATTGTTTTTTTTAAATCTGTTTTATGATTTGAATTAAATTTTAACTTTAATTTAAGTGGTCACTTGCAAAAATCTCGGCCTATGTGCTCATACCCATTGGTGGGTACGTGGTGGGTACGTTTCGTACCCACCACGTACCCACCACGTCCCCGCAATGAACTTCCGCTCTCCTGGGCTCAAATTGTTTTTTTTAAATCTGTTTTAGGATTTGAATTAAATTTTAACTTTAATTTAAGTGGTCACTTGCAAAAATCTCGGCCTATGTGCTCATACCCATTGGTGGGTACGTGGTGGGTACGTTTCGTACCCACCACGTACCCACCACGTCCCCCGCAATGAACTTCCGCTCTCCTGGGCTCAAATTGTTTTTTTTAAATCTGTTTTATGATTTGAATTAAATTTTAACTTTAATTTAAGTGGTCACTTGCAAAAATCTCGGCCTAGGTGCTCATACCCATTGGTGGGTACGTGGTGGGTACGTTTCGTACCCACCACGTACCCACCACGTCCCCGCAATGAACTTCCGCTCTCCTGGGCTCAAATTGTTTTTTTTAAATCTGTTTTAGGATTTGAATTAAATTTTAACTTTAATTTAAGTGGTCACTTGCAAAAATCTCGGCCTATGTGCTCATACCCATTGTTGGGTACGTGGTGGGTACGTTTCGTACCCACCACGTACCCACCACGTCCCCCGCAATGAACTTCCGCTCTCCTGGGCTCAAATTGTTTTTTTTAAATCTGTTTTATGATTTGAATTAAATTTTAACTTTAATTTAAGTGGTCACTTGCAAAAATCTCGGCCTATGTGCTCATACCCATTGGTGGGTACGTGGTGGGTACGTTTCGTACCCACCACGTACCCCCCACGTCCCCCGCAATGAACTTCCGCTCTCCTGGGCTCAAATTGTTTTTTTTAAATCTGTTTTATGATTTGAATTAAATTTAAACTTTAATTTAAGTGGTCACTTGCAAAAATCTCGGCCTATGTGCTCATACCCATTGGTGGGTACGTGGTGGGTACGTTTCGTACCCACCACGTACCCACCACGTCCCCGCAATGAACTTCCGCTCTCCTGGGCTCAAATTGTTTTTTTTAAATCTGTTTTAGGATTTGAATTAAATTTTAACTTTAATTTAAGTGGTCACTTGCAAAAATCTCGGCCTATGTGCTCATACCCATTGGTGGGTACATGGTGGGTACGTTTCGTACCCACCACGTACCCACCACGTCCCCCGCAATGAACTTCCGCTCTCCTGGGCTCAAATTGTTTATTTTAAATCTGTTTTATGATTTGAATTAAATTTAAACTTTAATTTAAGTGGTCACTTGCAAAAATCTCGGCCTATGTGCTCATACCCATTGGTGGGTACGTGGTGGGTACGTGGTGGGTACGTTTCGTACCCACCACGTACCCACCACGTCCCCGCAATGAACTTCCGCTCTCCTGGGCTCAAATTGTTTTTTTTAAATCTGTTTTAGGATTTGAATTAAATTTTAACTTTAATTTAAGTGGTCACTTGCAAAAATCTCGGCCTATGTGCTCATACCCATTGGTGGGTACGTGGTGGGTACGTTTCGTACCCACCACGTACCCACCACGTCCCCGCAATGAACTTCCGCTCTCCTGGGCTCAAATTGTTTTTTTTAAATCTGTTTTAGGATTTGAATTAAATTTTAACTTTAATTTAAGTGGTCACTTGCAAAAATCTCGGCCTATGTGCTCATACCCATTGGTGGGTACATGGTGGGTACGTTTCGTACCCACCACGTACCCACCACGTCCCCCGCAATGAACTTCCGCTCTCCTGGGCTCAAATTGTTTATTTTAAATCTGTTTTATGATTTGAATTAAATTTTAACTTTAATTTAAGTGGTCACTTGCAAAAATCTCGGCCTATGTGCTCATACCCATTGGTGGGTACGTGGTGGGTACGTGGTGGGTACGTTTCGTACCCACCACGTACCCACCACGTCCCCGCAATGAACTTCCGCTCTCCTGGGCTCAAATTGTTTTTTTTAAATCTGTTTTAGGATTTGAATTAAATTTTAACTTTAATTTAAGTGGTCACTTGCAAAAATCTCGGCCTATGTGCTCATACCCATTGGTGGGTACGTGGTGGGTACGTTTCGTACCCACCACGTACCCACCACGTCCCCCGCAATGAACTTCCGCTCTCCTGGGCTCAAATTGTTTTTTAAATCTGTTTTAGGATTTGAATTAAATTTTAACTTTAATTTAAGTGGTCGCTTGCAAAATCTCGGCCTATGTGCTCATACCCATTGGTGGGTACGTGGTGGGTACGTTTCGTACCCACCACGTACCCCCCACGTCCCCCGCAATGAACTTCCGCTCTCCTGGGCTCAAATTGTTTTTTTTAAATCTGTTTTATGATTTGAATTAAATTTAAACTTTAATTTAAGTGGTCACTTGCAAAAATCTCGGGCTATGTGCTCATACCCATTGGTGGGTACGTGGTGGGTACGTTTCGTACCCACCACGTACCCACCACGTCCCCCGCAATGAACTTCCGCTCTCCTGGGCTCAAATTGTTTTTTTTAAATCTGTTTTAGGATTTGAATTAAATTTTAACTTTAATTTAAGTGGTCACTTGCAAAAATCTCGGCCTATGTGCTCATACCCATTGGTGGGTACGTGGTGGGTACGTTTCGTACCCACCACGTACCCACCACGTCCCCCGCAATGAATTTCCGCTCTCCTGGGCTCAAATTGTTTTTTTTAAATCTGTTTTATGATTTGAATTAAATTTTAACTTTAATTTAAGTGGTCACTTGCAAAAATCTCGGCCTATGTGCTCATACCCATTGGTGGGTACGTGGTGGGTACGTTTCGTACCCACCACGTACCCACCACGTCCCCCGCAATGAACTTCCGCTCTCCTGGGCTCAAATTGTTTTTTTTAAATCTGTTTTAGGATTTGAATTAAATTTTAACTTTAATTTAAGTGGTCACTTGCAAAAATCTCGGCCTATGTGCTCATACCCATTGGTGGGTACGTGGTGGGTACGTTTTGTACCCACCACGTACCCCCCACGTCCCCCGCAATGAACTTCCGCTCTCCTGGGCTCAAATTGTTTTTTTTAAATCTGTTTTATGATTTGAATTAAATTTAAACTTTAATTTAAGTGGTCACTTGCAAAAATCTCGGCCTATGTGCTCATACCCATTGGTGGGTACGTGGTGGGTACGTTTCGTACCCACCACGTACCCACCACGTCCCCCGCAATGAACTTCCTCTCTCCTGGGCTCAAATTGTTTTTTTTAAATCTGTTTTAGGATTTGAATTAAATTTTAACTTTAATTTAAGTGGTCACTTGCAAAAATCTCGGCCTATGTGCTCATACCCATTGGTGGGTACGTGGTGGGTACGTTTCGTACCCACCACGTACCCACCACGTCCCCCGCAATGAACTTCCGCTCTCCTGGGCTCAAATTGTTTTTTTTAAATCTGTTTTATGATTTGAATTAAATTTTAACTTTAATTTAAGTGGTCACTTGCAAAAATCTCGGCCTATGTGCTCATACCCATTGGTGGGTACGTGGTGGGTACGTTTCGTACCCACCACGTACCCACCACGTCCCCGCAATGAACTTCCGCTCTCCTGGGCTCAAATTGTTTTTTTTAAATCTGTTTTAGGATTTGAATTAAATTTTAACTTTAATTTAAGTGGTCACTTGCAAAAATCTCGGCCTATGTGCTCATACCCATTGTTGGGTACGTGGTGGGTACGTTTCGTACCCACCACGTACTCACCACGTCCCCCGCAATGAACTTCCGCTCTCCTGGGCTCAAATTGTTTTTTTTAAATCTGTTTTATGATTTGAATTAAATTTTAACTTTAATTTAAGTGGTCACTTGCAAAAATCTCGGCCTATGTGCTCATACCCATTGGTGGGTACGTGGTGGGTACGTTTCGTACCCACCACGTACCCCCCACGTCCCCCGCAATGAACTTCCGCTCTCCTGGGCTCAAATTGTTTTTTTTAAATCTGTTTTATGATTTGAATTAAATTTAAACTTTAATTTAAGTGGTCACTTGCAAAAATCTCGGCCTATGTGCTCATACCCATTGGTGGGTACGTGGTGGGTACGTTTCGTACCCACCACGTACCCACCACGTCCTCGCAATGAACTTCCGCTCTCCTGGGCTCAAATTGTTTTTTTTAAATCTGTTTTAGGATTTGAATTAAATTTTAACTTTAATTTAAGTGGTCACTTGCAAAAATCTCGGCCTATGTGCTCATACCCATTGGTGGGTACATTGTGGGTACGTTTCGTACCCACCACGTACCCACCACGTCCCCCGCAATGAACTTCCGCTCTCCTGGGCTCAAATTGTTTTTTTTAAATCTGTTTTATGATTTGAATTAAATTTTAACTTTAATTTAAGTGGTCACTTGCAAAAATCTCGGCCTATGTGCTCATACCCATTGGTGGGTACGTGGTGGGTACGTTTCGTACCCACCACGTACCCACCACGTCCCCGCAATGAACTTCCGCTCTCCTGGGGTCAAATTGTTTTTTTTAAATCTGTTTTAGGATTTGAATTAAATTTTAACTTTAATTTAAGTGGTCACTTGCAAAAATCTCGGCCTATGTGCTCATACCCATTGGTGGGTACGTGGTGGGTACGTTTCGTACCCACCACGTACCCACCACGTCCCCCGCAATGAACTTCCGCTCTCCTGGGCTCAAATTGTTTTTTTTAAATCTGTTTTATGATTTGAATTAAATTTTAACTTTAATTTAAGTGGTCACTTGCAAAAATCTCGGCCTATGTGCTCATACCCATTGGTGGGTACGTGGTGGGTACGTTTCGTACCCACCACGTACCCACCACGTCCCCGCAATGAACTTCCGCTCTCCTGGGCTCAAATTGTTTTTTTTAAATCTGTTTTAGGATTTGAATTAAATTTTAACTTTAATTTAAGTGGTCACTTGCAAAAATCTCGGCCTATGTGCTCATACCCATTGGTGGGTACGTGGTGGGTACGTTTCGTACCCACCACGTACCCACCACGTCCCCGCAATGAACTTCCGCTCTCCTGGGCTCAAATTGTTTTTTTTAAATCTGTTTTAGGATTTGAATTAAATTTTAACTTTAATTTAAGTGGTCACTTGCAAAAATCTCGGCCTATGTGCTCATACCCATTGGTGGGTACGTGGTGGGTATTCCTACCCACCACGTACCCCCCACGTCCCCCGCAATGAACTTCCGCTCTCCTGGGCTCAAATTGTTTTTTTTAAATCTGTTTTATGATTTGAATTAAATTTTAACTTTAATTTAAGTGGTCACTTGCAAAAATCTCGGCCTATGTGCTCATACCCATTGGTGGGTACGTGGTGGGTACGTTTCGTACCCACCACGTACCCACCACGTCCCCCGCAATGAACTTCCGCTCTCCTGGGCTCAAATTGTTTTTTTTAAATCTGTTTTATGATTTGAATTAAATTTAAACTTTAATTTAAGTGGTCACTTGCAAAAATCTCGGCCTATGTGCTCATACCCATTGGTGGGTACGTGGTGGGTACGTTTCGTACCCACCACGTACCCCCCACGTCCCCCGCAATGAACTTCCGCTCTCCTGGGCTCAAATTGTTTTTTTTAAATCTGTTTTATGATTTGAATTAAATTTTAACTTTAATTTAAGTGGTCACTTGCAAAAATCTCGGCCTATGTGCTCATACCCATTGGTGGGTACATGGTGGGTACGTTTCGTACCCACCACGTACCCACCACGTCCCCCGCAATGAACTTCCGCTCTCCTGGGCTCAAATTGTTTTTTTTAAATCTGTTTTATGATTTGAATTAAATTTTAACTTTAATTTAAGTGGTCACTTGCAAAAATCTCGGCCTATGTGCTCATACCCATTGGTGGGTACGTGGTGGGTATTCCTACCCACCACGTACCCCCCACGTCCCCCGCAATGAACTTCCGCTCTCCTGGGCTCAAATTGTTTTTTTTAAATCTGTTTTATGATTTGAATTAAATTTTAACTTTAATTTAAGTGGTCACTTGCAAAAATCTCGGCCTATGTGCTCATACCCATTGGTGGGTACATGGTGGGTACGTTTCGTACCCACCACGTACCCACCACGTCCCCCGCAATGAACTTCCGCTCTCCTGGGCTCAAATTGTTTTTTTTAAATCTGTTTTATGATTTGAATTAAATTTTAACTTTAATTTAAGTGGTCACTTGCAAAAATCTCGGCCTATGTGCTCATACCCATTGGTGGGTACGTGGTGGGTACGTTTCGTACCCACCACGTACCCACCACGTCCCCGCAATGAACTTCCGCTCTCCTGGGCTCAAATTGTTTTTTTTAAATCTGTTTTAGGATTTGAATTAAATTTTAACTTTAATTTAAGTGGTCAGTTGCAAAAATCTCGGCCTATGTGCTCATACCCATTGGTGGGTACGTGGTGGGTACGTTTCGTACCCACCACGTACCCACCACGTCCCCGCAATGAACTTCCGCTCTCCTGGGCTCAAATTGTTTTTTTTAAATCTGTTTTAGGATTTGAATTAAATTTTAACTTTAATTTAAGTGGTCACTTGCAAAAATCTCGGCCTATGTGCTCATACCCATTGGTGGGTACGTGGTGGGTACGTTTCGTACCCACCACGTACCCACCACGTCCCCCGCAATGAACTTCCGCTCTCCTGGGCTCAAATTGTTTTTTTTAAATCTGTTTTATGATTTGAATTAAATTTAAACTTTAATTTAAGTGGTCACTTGCAAAAATCTCGGCCTATGTGCTCATACCCATTGGTGGGTACGTGGTGGGTACGTTTCGTACCCACCACGTACCCCCCACGTCCCCCGCAATGAACTTCCGCTCTCCTGGGCTCAAATTGTTTTTTTTAAATCTGTTTTATGATTTGAATTAAATTTTAACTTTAATTTAAGTGGTCACTTGCAAAAATCTCGGCCTATGTGCTCATACCCATTGGTGGGTACGTGGTGGGTACGTTTCGTACCCACCACGTACCCACCACGTCCCCCGCAATGAACTTCCGCTCTCCTGGGCTTAAATTGTTTTTTTTAAATCTGTTTTAGGATTTGAATTAAATTTTAACTTTAATTTAAGTGGTCACTTGCAAAAATCTCGGCCTATGTGCTCATACCCATTGGTGGGTACGTGGTGGGTACGTTTCGTACCCACCACGTACCCACCACGTCCCCCGCAATGAACTTCCGCTCTCCTGGGCTCAAATTGTTTTTTTTAAATCTGTTTCATGATTTGAATTAAATTTTAACTTTAATTTAAGTGGTCACTTGCAAAAATCTCGGCCTATGTGCTCATACCCATTGGTGGGTACGTGGTGGGTACGTTTCGTACCCACCACGTACCCACCACGTCCCCGCAATGAACTTCCGCTCTCCTGGGCTCAAATTGTTTTTTTTAAATCTGTTTTATGATTTGAATTAAATTTTAACTTTAATTTAAGTGGTCACTTGCAAAAATCTCGGCCTATGTGCTCATACCCATTGGTGGGTACGTGGTGGGTACGTTTCGTACCCACCACGTACCCACCACGTCCCCGCAATGAACTTCCGCTCTCCTGGGCTCAAATTGTTTTTTTTAAATCTGTTTTAGGATTTGAATTAAATTTTAACTTTAATTTAAGTGGTCACTTGCAAAAATCTCGGCCTATGTGCTCATACCCATTGGTGGGTACGTGGTGGGTACGTTTCGTACCCACCACGTACCCACCACGTCCCCCGCAATGAACTTCCGCTCTCCTGGGCTCAAATTGTTTTTTTTAAATCTGTTTTAGGATTTGAATTAAATTTTAACTTTAATTTAAGTGGTCACTTGCAAAAATCTCGGCCTATGTGCTCATACCCATTGGTGGGTACGTGGTGGGTACGTTTCGTACCCACCACGTACCCCCCACGTCCCCCGCAATGAACTTCCGCTCTCCTGGGCTCAAATTGTTTTTTTTAAATCTGTTTTATGATTTGAATTAAATTTAAACTTTAATTTAAGTGGTCACTTGCAAAAATCTCGGCCTATGTGCTCATACCCATTGGTGGGTACGTGGTGGGTACGTTTCGTACCCACCACGTACCCACCACGTCCCCCGCAATGAACTTCCGCTCTCCTGGGCTCAAATTGTTTTTTTTAAATCTGTTTTAGGATTTGAATTAAATTTTAACTTTAATTTAAGTGGTCACTTGCAAAAATCTCGGCCTATGTGCTCATACCCATTGGTGGGTACGTGGTGGGTACGTTTCGTACCCACCACGTACCCACCACGTCCCCCGCAATGAACTTCCGCTCTCCTGGGCTCAAATTGTTTTTTTTAAATCTGTTTTATGATTTGAATTAAATTTTAACTTTAATTTAAGTGGTCACTTGCAAAAATCTCGGCCTATGTGCTCATACCCATTGGTGGGTACGTGGTGGGTACGTTTCGTACCCACCACGTACCCCCCACGTCCCCCGCAATGAACTTCCGCTCTCCTGGGCTCAAATTGTTTTTTTTAAATCTGTTTTATGATTTGAATTAAATTTTAACTTTAATTTAAGTGGTCACTTGCAAAAATCTCGGCCTATGTGCTCATACCCATTGGTGGGTACGTGGTGGGTACGTTTCGTACCCACCACGTACCCACCACGTCCCCCGCAATGAACTTCCGCTCTCCAGGGCTCAAATTGTTTTTTTTAAATCTGTTTTATGATTTGAATTAAATTTTAACTTTAATTTAAGTGGTCACTTGCAAAAATCTCGGCCTATGTGCTCATACCCATTGGTGGGTACGTGGTGGGTACGTTTCGTACCCACCACGTACCCACCACGTCCCCCGCAATGAACTTCCGCTCTCCTGGGCTCAAATTGTTTTTTTTAAATCTGTTTTATGATTTGAATTAAATTTTAACTTTAATTTAAGTGGTCACTTGCAAAAATCTCGGCCTATGTGCTCATACCCATTGGTGGGTACGTGGTGGGTACGTTTCGTACCCACCACGTACCCCCCACGTCCCCCGCAATGAACTTCCGCTCTCCTGGGCTCAAATTGTTTTTTTTAAATCTGTTTTATTATTTGAATTTAATTTTAACTTTAATTTAAGTGGTCACTTGCAAAAATCTCGGCCTATTTGCTCATACCCACCACGTCCCCCGCAATGAATTTCCGCTCTCCTGGGCTTAAATTGTTTTTTTTAAATCTGTTTTAGGATTTGAATTAAATTTTAACTTTAATTTAAGTGGTCACTTGCAAAAATCTCGGCCTATGTGCTCATACCCATTGGTGGGTACGTGGTGGGTACGTTTCGTACCCACCACGTACCCACCACGTCCCCCGCAATGAACTTCCGCTCTCCTGGGCTCAAATTGTTTTTTTTAAATCTGTTTTATGATTTGAATTAAATTTTAACTTTAATTTAAGTGGTCACTTGCAAAAATCTCGGCCTATGTGCTCATACCCATTGGTGGGTACGTGGTGGGTACGTTTCGTACCCACCACGTACCCACCACGTCCCCCGCAATGAACTTCCGCTCTCCTGGGCTCAAATTGTTTTTTTTAAATCTGTTTTAGGATTTGAATTAAATTTTAACTTTAATTTAAGTGGTCACTTGCAAAAATCTCGGCCTATGTGCTCATACCCATTGGTGGGTACGTGGTGGGTACGTTTCGTACCCACCACGTACCCACCACGTCCCCCGCAATGAACTTCCGCTCTCCTGGGCTCAAATTGTTTTTTTTAAATCTGTTTTATGATTTGAATTAAATTTTAACTTTAATTTAAGTGGTCACTTGCAAAAATCTCGGCCTATGTGCTCATACCCATTGGTGGGTACGTGGTGGGTACGTTTCGTACCCACCACGTACCCACCACGTCCCCCGCAATGAACTTCCTCTCTCCTGGGCTCAAATTGTTTTTTTTAAATCTGTTTTAGGATTTGAATTAAATTTTAACTTTAATTTAAGTGGTCACTTGCAAAAATCTCGGCCTATGTGCTCATACCCATTGGTGGGTACGTGGTGGGTACGTTTCGTACCCACCACGTACCCACCACGTCCCCCGCAATGAACTTCCGCTCTCCTGGGCTCAAATTGTTTTTTTTAAATCTGTTTTATGATTTGAATTAAATTTTAACTTTAATTTAAGTGGTCACTTGCAAAAATCTCGGCCTATGTGCTCATTCCCATTGGTGGGTACGTGGTGGGTACGTTTCGTACCCACCACGTACCCACCACGTCCCCCGCAATGAACTTCCGCTCTCCTGGGCTCAAATTGTTTTTTTTAAATCTGTTTTAGGATTTGAATTAAATTTTAACTTTAATTTAAGTGGTCACTTGCAAAAATCTCGGCCTATGTGCTCATACCCATTGGTGGGTACGTGGTGGGTACGTTTCGTACCCACCACGTACCCACCACGTCCCCCGCAATGAACTTCCGCTCTCCTGGGCTCAAATTGTTTTTTTTAAATCTGTTTTATGATTTGAATTAAATTTTAACTTTAATTTAAGTGGTCACTTCCAAAAATCTCGGCCTATGTGCTCATACCCATTGGTGGGTACGTGGTGGGTACGTTTCGTACCCACCACGTACCCACCACGTCCCCCGCAATGAACTTCCGCTCTCCTGGGCTCAAATTGTTTTTTTTAAATCTGTTTTAGGATTTGAATTAAATTTTAACTTTAATTTAAGTGGTCACTTGCAAAAATCTCGGCCTATGTGCTCATACCCATTGGTGGGTACGTGGTGGGTACGTTTCGTACCCACCACGTACCCCCCACGTCCCCCGCAATGAACTTCCGCTCTCCTGGGCTCAAATTGTTTTTTTTAAATCTGTTTTAGGATTTGAATTAAATTTTAACTTTAATTTAAGTGGTCACTTGCAAAAATCTCGGCCTATGTGCTCATACCCATTGGTGGGTACGTGGTGGGTACGTTTCGTACCCACCACGTACCCACCACGTCCCCCGCAATGAACTTCCTCTCTCCTGGGCTCAAATTGTTTTTTTTAAATCTGTTTTAGGATTTGAATTAAATTTTAACTTTAATTTAAGTGGTCACTTGCAAAAATCTCGGCCTATGTGCTCATACCCATTGGTGGGTACGTGGTGGATACGTTTCGTACCCACCACGTACCCACCACGTCCCCCGCAATGAACTTCCGCTCTCCTGGGCTCAAATTGTTTTTTTTAAATCTGTTTTATGATTTGAATTAAATTTAAACTTTAATTTAAGTGGTCACTTGCAAAAATCTCGGCCTATGTGCTCATACCCATTGGTGGGTACGTGGTGGGTACGTTTCGTACCCACCACGTACCCACCACGTCCCCGCAATGAACTTCCGCTCTCCTGGGCTCAAATTGTTTTTTTTAAATCTGTTTTAGGATTTGAATTAAATTTTAACTTTAATTTAAGTGGTCACTTGCAAAAATCTCTGCCTATGTGCTCATACCCATTGTTGGGTACGTGGTGGGTACGTTTCGTACCCACCACGTACCCACCACGTCCCCCGCAATGAACTTCCGCTCTCCTGGGCTCAAATTGTTTTTTTTAAATCTGTTTTATGATTTGAATTAAATTTTAACTTTAATTTAAGTGGTCACTTGCAAAAATCTTGGCCTATGTGCTCATACCCACCACGTCCCCCGCAATGAACTTCCGCTCTCCTGGGCTCAAATTGTTTTTTTTAAATCTGTTTTATGATTTGAATTAAATTTTAACTTTAATTTAAGTGGTCACTTGCAAAAATCTCGGCCTATGTGCTCATACCCATTGGTGGGTACGTGGTGGGTACGTTTCGTACCCACCACGTACCCACCACGTCCCCCGCAATGAACTTCCGCTCTCCTGCGCTCAAATTGTTTTTTTTAAATCTGTTTTATGATTTGAATTAAATTTTAACTTTAATTTAAGTGGTCACTTCCAAAAATCTCGGCCTATGTGCTCATACCCATTGGTGGGTACGTGGTGGGTACGTTTCGTACCCACCACGTACCCACCACGTCCCCCGCAATGAACTTCCGCTCTCCTGGGCTCAAATTGTTTTTTTTAAATCTGTTTTAGGATTTGAATTAAGTTTTAACTTTAATTTAAGTGGTCACTTGCAAAAATCTCGGCCTATGTGCTCATACCCATTGGTGGGTACATGGTGGGTACGTTTCGTACCCACCACGTACCCACCACGTCCCCCGCAATGAACTTCCGCTCTCCTGGGCTCAAATTGTTTTTTTTAAATCTGTTTTATGATTTGAATTAAATTTTAACTTTAATTTAAGTGGTCACTTGCAAAAATCTCGGCCTATGTGCTCATACCCATTGGTGGGTACGTGGTGGGTACGTTTCGTACCCACCACGTACCCACCACGTCCCCGCAATGAACTTCCGCTCTCCTGGGCTCAAATTGTTTTTTTTAAATCTGTTTTAGGATTTGAATTAAATTTTAACTTTAATTTAAGTGGTCACTTGCAAAAATCTCGGCCTATGTGCTCATACCCATTGGTGGGTACGTGGTGGGTACGTTTCGTACCCACCACGTACCCACCACGTCCCCCGCAATGAACTTCCGCTCTCCTGGGCTCAAATTGTTTTTTTTAAATCTGTTTTATGATTTGAATTAAATTTTAACTTTAATTTAAGTGGTCACTTGCAAAAATCTCGGCCTATGTGCTCATACCCATTGGTGGGTACGTGGTGGGTACGTTTCGTACCCACCACGTACCCACCACGTCCCCGCAATGAACTTCCGCTCTCCTGGGCTCAAATTGTTTTTTTTAAATCTGTTTTAGGATTTGAATTAAATTTTAACTTTAATTTAAGTGGTCACTTGCAAAAATCTCGGCCTATGTGCTCATACCCATTGGTGGGTACGTGGTGGGTACGTTTCGTACCCACCACGTACCCACCACGTCCCCCGCAATGAACTTCCGCTCTCCTGGGCTCAAATTGTTTTTTTTAAATCTGTTTTAGGATTTGAATTAAATTTTAACTTTAATTTAAGTGGTCACTTGCAAAAATCTCGGCCTATGTGCTCATACCCATTGGTGGGTACGTGGTGGGTACGTTTCGTACCCACCACGTACCCACCACGTCCCCCGCAATGAACTTCCGCTCTCCTGGGCTTAAATTGTTTTTTTTAAATCTGTTTTAGGATTTGAATTAAATTTTAACTTTAATTTAAGTGGTCACTTACAAAAATCTCGGCCTATGTGCTCATACCCATTGGTGGGTACGTGGTGGGTACGTTTCGTACCCACCACGTACCCACCACGTCCCCCGCAATGAACTTCCGCTCTCCTGGGCTCAAATTGTTTTTTTTAAATCTGTTTTATGATTTGAATTAAATTTTAACTTTAATTTAAGTGGTCACTTGCAAAAATCTCGGCCTATGTGCTCATACCCATTGGTGGGTACGTGGTGGGTACGTTTCGTACCCACCACGTACCCACCACGTCCCCCGCAATGAACTTCCGCTCTCCTGGGCTCAAATTGTTTTTTTTAAATCTGTTTTATGATTTGAATTAAATTTTAACTTTAATTTAAGTGGTCACTTGCAAAAATCTCGGCCTATGTGCTCATACCCATTGGTGGGTACGTGGTGGGTACGTTTCGTACCCACCACGTACCCACCACGTCCCCGCAATGAACTTCCGCTCTCCTGGGCTCAAATTGTTTTTTTTAAATCTGTTTTAGGATTTGAATTAAATTTTAACTTTAATTTAAGTGGTCACTTGCAAAAATCTCGGCCTATGTGCTCATACCCATTGGTGGGTACGTGGTGGGTACGTTTCGTACCCACCACGTACCCACCACGTCCCCCGCAATGAACTTCCGCTCTCCTGGGCTCAAATTGTTTTTTTTAAATCTGTTTTAGGATTTGAATTAAATTTTAACTTTAATTTAAGTGGTCACTTGCAAAAATCTCGGCCTATGTGCTCATACCCATTGGTGGGTACGTGGTGGGTACGTTTCGTACCCACCACGTACCCACCACGTCCCCCGCAATGAACTTCCGCTCTCCTGGGCTTAAATTGTTTTTTTTAAATCTGTTTTAGGATTTGAATTAAATTTTAACTTTAATTTAAGTGGTCACTTACAAAAATCTCGGCCTATGTGCTCATACCCATTGGTGGGTACGTGGTGGGTACGTTTCGTACCCACCACGTACCCACCACGTCCCCCGCAATGAACTTCCGCTCTCCTGGGCTCAAATTGTTTTTTTTAAATCTGTTTTATGATTTGAATTAAATTTTAACTTTAATTTAAGTGGTCACTTGCAAAAATCTCGGCCTATGTGCTCATACCCATTGGTGGGTACGTGGTGGGTACGTTTCGTACCCACCACGTACCCACCACGTCCCCGCAATGAACTTCCGCTCTCCTGGGCTCAAATTGTTTTTTTTAAATCTGTTTTAGGATTTGAATTAAATTTTAACTTTAATTTAAGTGGTCACTTGCAAAAATCTCGGCCTATGTGCTCATACCCATTGGTGGGTACGTGGTGGGTACGTTTCGTACCCACCACGTACCCCCCACGTCCCCCGCAATGAACTTCCGCTCTCCTGGGCTCAAATTGTTTTTTTTAAATCTGTTTTATGATTTGAATTAAATTTTAACTTTAATTTAAGTGGTCACTTGCAAAAATCTCGGCCTATGTGCTCATACCCATTGGTGGGTACGTGGTGGGTACGTTTCGTACCCACCACGTACCCACCACGTCCCCGCAATGAACTTCCGCTCTCCTGGGCTCAAATTGTTTTTTTTAAATCTGTTTTAGGATTTGAATTAAATTTTAACTTTAATTTAAGTGGTCACTTGCAAAAATCTCTGCCTATGTGCTCATACCCATTGTTGGGTACGTGGTGGGTACGTTTCGTACCCACCACGTACCCACCACGTCCCCCGCAATGAACTTCCGCTCTCCTGGGCTCAAATTGTTTTTTTTAAATCTGTTTTATGATTTGAATTAAATTTTAACTTTAATTTAAGTGGTCACTTGCAAAAATCTCGGCCTATGTGCTCATACCCACCACGTCCCCCGCAATGAACTTCCGCTCTCCTGGGCTCAAATTGTTTTTTTTAAATCTGTTTTATGATTTGAATTAAATTTTAACTTTAATTTAAGTGGTCACTTGCAAAAATCTCGGCCTATGTGCTCATACCCATTGGTGGGTACGTGGTGGGTACGTTTCGTACCCACCACGTACCCACCACGTCCCCCGCAATGAACTTCCGCTCTCCTGCGCTCAAATTGTTTTTTTTAAATCTGTTTTATGATTTGAATTAAATTTTAACTTTAATTTAAGTGGTCACTTCCAAAAATCTCGGCCTATGTGCTCATACCCATTGGTGGGTACGTGGTGGGTACGTTTCGTACCCACCACGTACCCACCACGTCCCCCGCAATGAACTTCCGCTCTCCTGGGCTCAAATTGTTTTTTTTAAATCTGTTTTATGATTTGAATTAAATTTTAACTTTAATTTAAGTGGTCACTTGCAAAAATCTCGGCCTATGTGCTCATACCCATTGGTGGGTACATGGTGGGTACGTTTCGTACCCACCACGTACCCACCACGTCCCCCGCAATGAACTTCCGCTCTCCTGGGCTCAAATTGTTTTTTTTAAATCTGTTTTATGATTTGAATTAAATTTTAACTTTAATTTAAGTGGTCACTTGCAAAAATCTCGGCCTATGTGCTCATACCCATTGGTGGGTACGTGGTGGGTACGTTTCGTACCCACCACGTACCCACCACGTCCCCGCAATGAACTTCCGCTCTCCTGGGCTCAAATTGTTTTTTTTAAATCTGTTTTAGGATTTGAATTAAATTTTAACTTTAATTTAAGTGGTCACTTGCAAAAATCTCGGCCTATGTGCTCATACCCATTGGTGGGTACGTGGTGGGTACGTTTCGTACCCACCACGTACCCACCACGTCCCCCGCAATGAACTTCCGCTCTCCTGGGCTCAAATTGTTTTTTTTAAATCTGTTTTATGATTTGAATTAAATTTTAACTTTAATTTAAGTGGTCACTTGCAAAAATCTCGGCCTATGTGCTCATACCCATTGGTGGGTACGTGGTGGGTACGTTTCGTACCCACCACGTACCCACCACGTCCCCGCAATGAACTTCCGCTCTCCTGGGCTCAAATTGTTTTTTTTAAATCTGTTTTATGATTTGAATTAAATTTTAACTTTAATTTAAGTGGTCACTTGCAAAAATCTCGGCCTATGTGCTCATACCCATTGGTGGGTACGTGGTGGGTACGTTTCGTACCCACCACGTACCCACCACGTCCCCGCAATGAACTTCCGCTCTCCTGGGCTCAAATTGTTTTTTTTAAATCTGTTTTATGATTTGAATTAAATTTTAACTTTAATTTAAGTGGTCACTTGCAAAAATCTCGGCCTATGTGCTCATACCCATTGGTGGGTACGTGGTGGGTACGTTTCGTACCCACCACGTACCCACCACGTCCCCCGCAATGAACTTCCGCTCTCCTGGGCTCAAATTGTTTTTTTTAAATCTGTTTTAGGATTTGAATTAAATTTTAACTTTAATTTAAGTGGTCACTTGCAAAAATCTCGGCCTATGTGCTCATACCCATTGGTGGGTACGTGGTGGGTACGTTTCGTACCCACCACGTACCCACCACGTCCCCCGCAATGAACTTCCGCTCTCCTGGGCTTAAATTGTTTTTTTTAAATCTGTTTTAGGATTTGAATTAAATTTTAACTTTAATTTAAGTGGTCACTTACAAAAATCTCGGCCTATGTGCTCATACCCATTGGTGGGTACGTGGTGGGTACGTTTCGTACCCACCACGTACCCACCACGTCCCCCGCAATGAACTTCCGCTCTCCTGGGCTCAAATTGTTTTTTTTAAATCTGTTTTATGATTTGAATTAAATTTTAACTTTAATTTAAGTGGTCACTTGCAAAAATCTCGGCCTATGTGCTCATACCCATTGGTGGGTACGTGGTGGGTACGTTTCGTACCCACCACGTACCCACCACGTCCCCGCAATGAACTTCCGCTCTCCTGGGCTCAAATTGTTTTTTTTAAATCTGTTTTAGGATTTGAATTAAATTTTAACTTTAATTTAAGTGGTCACTTGCAAAAATCTCGGCCTATGTGCTCATACCCATTGGTGGGTACGTGGTGGGTACGTTTCGTACCCACCACGTACCCCCCACGTCCCCCGCAATGAACTTCCGCTCTCCTGGGCTCAAATTGTTTTTTTTAAATCTGTTTTATGATTTGAATTAAATTTTAACTTTAATTTAAGTGGTCACTTGCAAAAATCTCGGCCTATGTGCTCATACCCATTGGTGGGTACGTGGTGGGTACGTTTCGTACCCACCACGTACCCACCACGTCCCCCGCAATGAACTTCCGCTCTCCTGCGCTCAAATTGTTTTTTTTAAATCTGTTTTATGATTTGAATTAAATTTTAACTTTAATTTAAGTGGTCACTTCCAAAAATCTCGGCCTATGTGCTCATACCCATTGGTGGGTACGTGGTGGGTACGTTTCGTACCCACCACGTACCCACCACGTCCCCCGCAATGAACTTCCGCTCTCCTGGGCTCAAATTGTTTTTTTTAAATCTGTTTTAGGATTTGAATTAAATTTTAACTTTAATTTAAGTGGTCACTTGCAAAAATCTCGGCCTATGTGCTCATACCCATTGGTGGGTACATGGTGGGTACGTTTCGTACCCACCACGTACCCACCACGTCCCCCGCAATGAACTTCCGCTCTCCTGGGCTCAAATTGTTTTTTTTAAATCTGTTTTATGATTTGAATTAAATTTTAACTTTAATTTAAGTGGTCACTTGCAAAAATCTCGGCCTATGTGCTCATACCCATTGGTGGGTACGTGGTGGGTACGTTTCGTACCCACCACGTACCCACCACGTCCCCGCAATGAACTTCCGCTCTCCTGGGCTCAAATTGTTTTTTTTAAATCTGTTTTAGGATTTGAATTAAATTTTAACTTTAATTTAAGTGGTCACTTGCAAAAATCTCGGCCTATGTGCTCATACCCATTGGTGGGTACGTGGTGGGTACGTTTCGTACCCACCACGTACCCACCACGTCCCCCGCAATGAACTTCCGCTCTCCTGGGCTCAAATTGTTTTTTTTAAATCTGTTTTATGATTTGAATTAAATTTTAACTTTAATTTAAGTGGTCACTTGCAAAAATCTCGGCCTATGTGCTCATACCCATTGGTGGGTACGTGGTGGGTACGTTTCGTACCCACCACGTACCCACCACGTCCCCGCAATGAACTTCCGCTCTCCTGGGCTCAAATTGTTTTTTTTAAATCTGTTTTAGGATTTGAATTAAATTTTAACTTTAATTTAAGTGGTCACTTGCAAAAATCTCGGCCTATGTGCTCATACCCATTGGTGGGTACGTGGTGGGTACGTTTCGTACCCACCACGTACCCACCACGTCCCCCGCAATGAACTTCCGCTCTCCTGGGCTTAAATTGTTTTTTTTAAATCTGTTTTAGGATTTGAATTAAATTTTAACTTTAATTTAAGTGGTCACTTACAAAAATCTCGGCCTATGTGCTCATACCCATTGGTGGGTACGTGGTGGGTACGTTTCGTACCCACCACGTACCCACCACGTCCCCCGCAATGAACTTCCGCTCTCCTGGGCTCAAATTGTTTTTTTTAAATCTGTTTTATGATTTGAATTAAATTTTAACTTTAATTTAAGTGGTCACTTGCAAAAATCTCGGCCTATGTGCTCATACCCATTGGTGGGTACGTGGTGGGTACGTTTCGTACCCACCACGTACCCACCACGTACCCACCACGTCCCCGCAATGAACTTCCGCTCTCCTGGGCTCAAATTGTTTTTTTTAAATCTGTTTTAGGATTTGAATTAAATTTTAACTTTAATTTAAGTGGTCACTTGCAAAAATCTCTGCCTATGTGCTCATACCCATTGGTGGGTACGTGGTGGGTACGTTTCGTACCCACCACGTACCCCCCACGTCCCCCGCAATGAACTTCCGCTCTCCTGGGCTCAAATTGTTTTTTTTAAATCTGTTTTATGATTTGAATTAAATTTTAACTTTAATTTAAGTGGTCACTTGCAAAAATCTCGGCCTATGTGCTCATACCCATTGGTGGGTACGTGGTGGGTACGTTTCGTACCCACCACGTACCCACCACGTCCCCGCAATGAACTTCCGCTCTCCTGGGCTCAAATTGTTTTTTTTAAATCTGTTTTAGGATTTGAATTAAATTTTAACTTTAATTTAAGTGGTCACTTGCAAAAATCTCGGCCTATGTGCTCATACCCATTGGTGGGTACGTGGTGGGTACGTTTCGTACCCACCACGTACCCACCACGTCCCCGCAATGAACTTCCGCTCTCCTGGGCTCAAATTGTTTTTTTTAAATCTGTTTTAGGATTTGAATTAAATTTTAACTTTAATTTAAGTGGTCACTTGCAAAAATCTCAGCCTATGTGCTCATACCCATTGGTGGGTACGTGGTGGGTACGTTTCGTACCCACCACGTACCCACCACGTCCCCCGCAATGAACTTCCGCTCTCCTGGGCTCAAATTGTTTTTTTTAAATCTGTTTTAGGATTTGAATTAAATTTTAACTTTAATTTAAGTGGCCACTTGCAAAAATCTCGGCCTATGTGCTCATACCCATTGGTGGGTACGTGGTGGGTACGTTTCGTACCCACCACGTACCCCCCACGTCCCCCGCAATGAACTTCCGCTCTCTTGGGCTCAAATTGTTTTTTTTAAATCTGTTTTATGATTTGAATTAAATTTAAACTTTAATTTAAGTGGTCACTTGCAAAAATCTCGGCCTATGTGCTCATACCCATTGGTGGGTACGTGGTGGGTACGTTTCGTACCCACCACGTACCCACCACGTCCCCCGCAATGAACTTCCGCTCTCCTGGGCTCAAATTGTTTTTTTTAAATCTGTTTTAGGATTTGAATTAAATTTTAACTTTAATTTAAGTGGTCACTTGCAAAAATCTCGGCCTATGTGCTCATACCCATTGGTGGGTACGTGGTGGGTACGTTTCGTACCCACCATGTACCCACCACGTCCCCCGCAATGAACTTCCGCTCTCCTGGGCTCAAATTGTTTTTTTTAAATCTGTTTTATGATTTGAATTAAATTTTAACTTTAATTTAAGTGGTCACTTGCAAAAATCTCGGCCTATGTGCTCATACCCATTGGTGGGTACGTGGTGGGTACGTTTCGTACCCACCACGTCCCCCGCAATGAACTTCCGCTCTCCTGGGCTCAAATTGTTTTTTTTAAATCTGTTTTATGATTTGAATTAAATTTTAACTTTAATTTAAGTGGTCACTTGCAAAAATCTCGGCCTATGTGCTCATACCCATTGGTGGGTACGTGGTGGGTACGTTTCGTACCCACCACGTACCCACCACGTCCCCCGCAATGAACTTCCGCTCTCCTGGGCTCAAATTGTTTTTTTTAAATCTGTTTTAGGATTTGAATTAAATTTTAACTTTAATTTAAGTGGTCACTTACAAAAATCTCGGCCTATGTGCTCATACCCATTGGTGGGTACGTGGTGGGTACGTTTCGTACCCACCACGTCCCCCGCAATGAACTTCCGCTCTCCTGGGCTCAAATTGTTTTTTTTAAATCTGTTTTATGATTTGAATTAAATTTTAACTTTAATTTAAGTGGTCACTTGCAAAAATCTCGGCCTATGTGCTCATACCCATTGGTGGGTACGTGGTGGGTACGTTTCGTACCCACCACGTACCCACCACGTCCCCGCAATGAACTTCCGCTCTCCTGGGCTCAAATTGTTTTTTTTAAATCTGTTTTAGGATTTGAATTAAATTTTAACTTTAATTTAAGTGGTCACTTGCAAAAATCTCGGCCTATGTGCTCATACCCATTGGTGGGTACGTGGTGGGTACGTTTCGTACCCACCACGTCCCCCGCAATGAACTTCCGCTCTCCTGGGCTTAAATTGTTTTTTTTAAATCTGTTTTAGGATTTGAATTAAATTTTAACTTTAATTTAAGTGGTCACTTGCAAAAATCTCGGCCTATATGCTCATACCCATTGGTGGGTACGTGGTGGGTACGTTTCGTACCCACCACGTACCCACCACGTCCCCCGCAATGAACTTCCGCTCTCCTGGGCTCAAATTGTTTTTTTTAAATCTGTTTTATGATTTGAATTAAATTTTAACTTTAATTTAAGTGGTCACTTGCAAAAATCTCGGCCTATGTGCTCATACCCATTGGTGGGTACGTGGTGGGTACGTTTCGTACCCACCACGTACCCCCCACGTCCCCCGCAATGAACTTCCGCTCTCCTGGGCTCAAATTGTTTTTTTTAAATCTGTTTTATGATTTGAATTAAATTTTAACTTTAATTTAAGTGGTCACTTGCAAAAATCTCGGCCTATGTGCTCATACCCATTGGTGGGTACGTGGTGGGTACGTTTCGTACCCACCACGTACATACCACGTCCCCGCAATGAACTTCCGCTCTCCTGGGCTCAAATTGTTTTTTTTAAATCTGTTTTAGGATTTGAATTAAATTTTAACTTTAATTTAAGTGGTCACTTGCAAAAATCTCGGCCTATGTGCTCATACCCATTGGTGGGTACGTGGTGGGTACGTTTCGTACCCACCACGTACCCCCCACGTCCCCCGCAATGAACTTCCGCTCTCCTGGGCTCAAATTGTTTTTTTTAAATCTGTTTTATGATTTGAATTAAATTTTAACTTTAATTTAAGTGGTCACTTGCAAAAATCTCGGCCTATGTGCTCATACCCATTGGTGGGTACGTGGTGGGTACGTTTCGTACCCACCACGTCCCCCGCAATGAACTTCCTCTCTCCTGGGCTCAAATTGTTTTTTTTAAATCTGTTTTAGGATTTGAATTAAATTTTAACTTTAATTTAAGTGGTCACTTGCAAAAATCTCGGCCTATGTGCTCATACCCATTGGTGGGTACGTGGTGGGTACGTTTCGTACCCACCACGTACCCACCACGTCCCCCGCAATGAACTTCCGCTCTCCTGGGCTCAAATTGTTTTTTTTAAATCTGTTTTATGATTTGAATTAAATTTTAACTTTAATTTAAGTGGTCACTTGCAAAAATCTCGGCCTATGTGCTCATACCCATTGGTGGGTACGTGGTGGGTACGTTTCGTACCCACCACGTACCCACCACGTCCCCGCAATGAACTTCCGCTCTCCTGGGCTCAAATTGTTTTTTTTAAATCTGTTTTAGGATTTGAATTAAATTTTAACTTTAATTTAAGTGGTCACTTGCAAAAATCTCGGCCTATGTGCTCATACCCATTGGTGGGTACGTGGTGGGTACGTTTCGTACCCACCACGTACCCACCACGTCCCCCGCAATGAACTTCCGCTCTCCTGGGCTCAAATTGTTTTTTTTAAATCTGTTTTATGATTTGAATTAAATTTAAACTTTAATTTAAGTGGTCACTTGCAAAAATCTCGGCCTATGTGCTCATACCCATTGGTGGGTACGTGGTGGGTACGTTTCGTACCCACCACGTACCCCCCACGTCCCCCGCAATGAACTTCCGCTCTCCTGGGCTCAAATTGTTTTTTTTAAATCTGTTTTATGATTTGAATTAAATTTTAACTTTAATTTAAGTGGTCACTTGCAAAAATCTCGGCCTATGTGCTCATACCCATTGGTGGGTACGTGGTGGGTACGTTTCGTACCCACCACGTACCCACCACGTCCCCCGCAATGAACTTCCGCTCTCCTGGGCTTAAATTGTTTTTTTTAAATCTGTTTTAGGATTTGAATTAAATTTTAACTTTAATTTAAGTGGTCACTTGCAAAAATCTCGGCCTATATGCTCATACCCATTGGTGGGTACGTGGTGGGTACGTTTCGTACCCACCACGTACCCACCACGTCCCCCGCAATGAACTTCCGCTCTCCTGGGCTCAAATTGTTTTTTTTAAATCTGTTTTATGATTTGAATTAAATTTTAACTTTAATTTAAGTGGTCACTTGCAAAAATCTCGGCCTATGTGCTCATACCCATTGGTGGGTACGTGGTGGGTACGTTTCGTACCCACCACGTACCCCCCACGTCCCCCGCAATGAACTTCCGCTCTCCTGGGCTCAAATTGTTTTTTTTAAATCTGTTTTATGATTTGAATTAAATTTTAACTTTAATTTAAGTGGTCACTTGCAAAAATCTCGGCCTATGTGCTCATACCCATTGGTGGGTACGTGGTGGGTACGTTTCGTACCCACCACGTACCCACCACGTCCCCGCAATGAACTTCCGCTCTCCTGGGCTCAAATTGTTTTTTTTAAATCTGTTTTAGGATTTGAATTAAATTTTAACTTTAATTTAAGTGGTCACTTGCAAAAATCTCGGCCTATGTGCTCATACCCATTGGTGGGTACGTGGTGGGTACGTTTCGTACCCACCACGTACCCCCCACGTCCCCCGCAATGAACTTCCGCTCTCCTGGGCTCAAATTGTTTTTTTTTAAATCTGTTTTATGATTTGAATTAAATTTAAACTTTAATTTAAGTGGTCACTTGCAAAAATCTCGGCCTATGTGCTCATACCCATTGGTGGGTACGTGGTGGGTACGTTTCGTACCCACCACGTACTCACCACGTCCCCCGCAATGAACTTCCGCTCTCCTGGGCTCAAATTGTTTTTTTTAAATCTGTTTTAGGATTTGAATTAAATTTTAACTTTAATTTAAGTGGTCACTTGCAAAAATCTCGGCCTATGTGCTCATACCCATTGGTGGGTACGTGGTGGGTACGTTTCGTACCCACCACGTACCCACCACGTCCCCCGCAATGAACTTCCGCTCTCCTGGGCTCAAATTGTTTTTTTTAAATCTGTTTTATGATTTGAATTAAATTTTAACTTTAATTTAAGTGGTCACTTGCAAAAATCTCGGCCTATGTGCTCATACCCATTGGTGGGTACGTGGTGGGTACGTTTCGTACCCACCACGTACCCACCACGTCCCCCGCAATGAACTTCCGCTCTCCTGGGCTCAAATTGTTTTTTTTAAATCTGTTTTAGGATTTGAATTAAATTTTAACTTTAATTTAAGTGGTCACTTGCAAAAATCTCGGCCTATGTGCTCATACCCATTGGTGGGTACGTGGTGGGTACGTTTCGTACCCACCACGTACCCACCACGTCCCCCGCAATGAACTTCCGCTCTCCTGGGCTCAAATTGTTTTTTTTAAATCTGTTTTATGATTTGAATTAAATTTTAACTTTAATTTAAGTGGTCACTTGCAAAAATCTCGGCCTATGTGCTCATACCCATTAGTGGGTACGTGGTGGGTACGTTTCGTACCCACCACGTACTCCCCACGTCCCCCGCAATGAACTTCCGCTCTCCTGGGCTCAAATTGTTTTTTTTAAATCTGTTTTATGATTTGAATTAAATTTTAACTTTAATTTAAGTGGTCACTTGCAAAAATCTCGGCCTATGTGCTCATACCCATTGGTGGGTACGTGGTGGGTACGTTTCGTACCCACCACGTACCCACCACGTCCCCCGCAATGAACTTCCGCTCTCCTGGGCTCAAATTGTTTTTTTTAAATCTGTTTTAGGATTTGAATTAAATTTTAACTTTAATTTAAGTGGTCACTTGCAAAAATCTCGGCCTATGTGCTCATACCCATTGGTGGGTACGTGGTGGGTACGTTTCGTACCCACCACGTACCCACCACGTCCCCGCAATGAACTTCCGCTCTCCTGGGCTCAAATTGTTTTTTTTAAATCTGTTTTAGGATTTGAATTAAATTTTAACTTTAATTTAAGTGGTCACTTGCAAAAATCTCGGCCTATGTGCTCATACCCATTGGTGGGTACGTGGTGGGTACGTTTCGTACCCACCACGTACCCACCACGTCCCCCGCAATGAACTTCCGCTCTCCTGGGCTCAAATTGTTTTTTTTAAATCTGTTTTAGGATTTGAATTAAATTTTAACTTTAATTTAAGTGGTCACTTGCAAAAATCTCGGCCTATGTGCTCATACCCATTGGTGGGTACGTTTCGTACCCACCACGTACCCCCCACGTCCCCCGCAATGAACTTCCGCTCTCCTGGGCTCAAATTGTTTTTTTTAAATCTGTTTTATGATTTGAATTAAATTTAAACTTTAATTTAAGTGGTCACTTGCAAAAATCTCGGCCTATGTGCTCATACCCATTGCTGGGTACGTGGTGGGTACGTTTCGTACCCACCACGTACCCACCACGTCCCCCGCAATGAACTTCCGCTCTCCTGGGCTCAAATTGTTTTTTTTAAATCTGTTTTTGGATTTGAATTAAATTTTAACTTTAATTTAAGTGGTCACTTGCAAAAATCTCGGCCTATGTGCTCATACCCATTGGTGGGTACGTTTCGTACCCACCACGTACCCCCCACGTCCCCCGCAATGAACTTCCGCTCTCCTGGGCTCAAATTGTTTTTTTTAAATCTGTTTTATGATTTGAATTAAATTTAAACTTTAATTTAAGTGGTCACTTGCAAAAATCTCGGCCTATGTGCTCATACCCATTGCTGGGTACGTGGTGGGTACGTTTCGTACCCACCACGTACCCCCCACGTCCCCCGCAATGAACTTCCGCTCTCCTGGGCTCAAATTGTTTTTTTTAAATCTGTTTTATGATTTGAATTAAATTTTAACTTTAATTTAAGTGGTCACTTGCAAAAATCTCGGCCTATGTGCTCATACCTATTGCTGGGTACGTGGTGGGTACGTTTCGTACCCACCACGTACCCACCACGTCCCCCGCAATGAACTTCCGCTCTCCTGGGCTCAAATTATTTTTTTTAAATCTGTTTTATGATTTGAATTAAATTTAAACTTTAATTTAAGTGGTCACTTGCAAAAATCTCGGCCTATATGCTCATACCCATTGGTGGGTACGTGGTGGGTACGTTTCGTACCCACCACGTACCCCCCACGTCCCCCGCAATGAACTTCCGCTCTCCTGGGCTCAAATTGTTTTTTTAAATCTGTTTTATGATTTGAATTAAATTTTAACTTTAATTTAAGTGGTCACTTGCAAAAATCTCGGCCTATGTGCTCATACCCATTGGTGGGTACGTGGTGGGTACGTTTCGTACCCACCACGTACCCACCACGTCCCCCGCAATGAACTTCCGCTCTCCTGGGCTCAAATTGTTTTTTTTAAATCTGTTTTATGATTTGAATTAAATTTTAACTTTAATTTAAGTGGTCACTTGCAAAAATCTCGGCCTATATGCTCATACCCATTGGTGGGTACGTGGTGGGTACGTTTCGTACCCACCACGTACCCCCCACGTCCCCCGCAATGAACTTCCGCTCTCCTGGGCTCAAATTGTTTTTTTTAAATCTGTTTTATGATTTGAATTAAATTTTAACTTTAATTTAAGTGGTCACTTGCAAAAATCTCGGCCTATGTGCTCATACCCATTGGTGGGTACGTGGTGGGTACGTTTCGTACCCACCACGTACCCACCACGTCCCCGCAATGAACTTCCGCTCTCCTGGGCTCAAATTGTTTTTTTTAAATCTGTTTTAGGATTTGAATTAAATTTTAACTTTAATTTAAGTGGTCACTTGCAAAAATCTCGGCCTATGTGCTCATACCCATTGGTGGGTACGTAGTGGGTACGTTTCGTACCGACCACGTACCCACCACGTCCCCCGCAATGAACTTCCGCTCTCCTGGGCTCAAATTGTTTTTTTTAAATCTGTTTTATGATTTGAATTAAATTTAAACTTTAATTTAAGTGGTCACTTGCAAAAATCTCGGCCTATATGCTCATACCCATTGGTGGGTAGGTGGTGGGTACGTTTCGTACCCACCACGTACCCACCACGTCCCCCGCAATGAACTTCCGCTCTCCTGGGCTCAAATTGTTTTTTTTAAATCTGTTTTAGGATTTGAATTAAATTTTAACTTTAATTTAAGTGGTCACTTGCAAAAATCTCGGCCTATGTGCTCATACCCATTGGTGGGTACGTGGTGGGTACGTTTCGTACCCACCACGTACCCACCACGTCCCCCGCAATGAACTTCCGCTCTCCTGGGCTCAAATTGTTTTTTTTAAATCTGTTTTATGATTTGAATTAAATTTTAACTTTAATTTAAGTGGTCACTTGCAAAAATCTCGGCCTATGTGCTCATACCCATTGGTGGGTACGTGGTGGGTACGTTTCGTACCCACCACGTACCCCCCACGTCCCCCGCAATGAACTTCCGCTCTCCTGGGCTCAAATTGTTTTTTTTAAATCTGTTTTATGATTTGAATTAAATTTAAACTTTAATTTAAGTGGTCACTTGCAAAAATCTCGGCCTATGTGCTCATACCCATTGGTGGGTACGTGGTGGGTACGTTTCGTACCCACCACGTACCCACCACGTCCCCCGCAATGAACTTCCGCTCTCCTGGGCTCAAATTGTTTTTTTTAAATCTGTTTTAGGATTTGAATTAAATTTTAACTTTAATTTAAGTGGTCACTTGCAAAAATCTCGGCCTATGTGCTCATACCCATTGGTGGGTACGTGGTGGGTACGTTTCGTACCCACCACGTACCCACCACGTCCCCCGCAATGAACTTCCGCTCTCCTGGGCTCAAATTGTTTTTTTTTAAAATCTGTTTTATGATTTGAATTAAATTTTAACTTTAATTTAAGTGGTCACTTGCAAAAATCTCGGCCTATGTGCTCATACCCATTGGTGGGTACGTGGTGGGTACGTTTCGTACCCACCACGTACCCCCCACGTCCCCCGCAATGAACTTCCGCTCTCCTGGGCTCAAATTGTTTTTTTTAAATCTGTTTTATGATTTGAATTAAATTTTAACTTTAATTTAAGTGGTCACTTGCAAAAATCTCGGCCTATGTGCTCATACCCATTGGTGGGTACGTGGTGGGTACGTTTCGTACCCACCACGTACCCACCACGTCCCCGCAATGAACTTCCGCTCTGCTGGGCTCAAATTGTTTTTTTTAAATCTGTTTTAGGATTTGAATTAAATTTTAACTTTAATTTAAGTGGTCACTTGCAAAAATCTCGGCCTATGTGCTCATACCCATTGGTGGGTACGTGGTGGGTACGTTTCGTACCCACCACGTACCCACCACGTCCCCCGCAATGAACTTCCGCTCTGCTGGGCTCAAATTGTTTTTTTTAAATCTGTTTTAGGATTTGAATTAAATTTTAACTTTAATTTAAGTGGTCACTTGCAAAAATCTCGGCCTATGTGCTCATACCCATTGGTGGGTACGTGGTGGGTACGTTTCGTACCCACCACGTACCCACCACGTCACCGCAATGAACTTCCGCTCTCCTGGGCTCAAATTGTTTTTTTTAAATCTGTTTTATGATTTGAATTAAATTTAAACTTTAATTTAAGTGGTCACTTGCAAAAATCTCGGCCTATGTGCTCATACCCATTGATGGGTACGTGGTGGGTACGTTTCGTACCCACCACGTACCCACCACGTCCCCCGCAATGAACTTCCGCTCTCCTGGGCTCAAATTGTTTTTTTTAAATCTGTTTTATGATTTGAATTAAATTTTAACTTTAATTTAAGTGGTCACTTGCAAAAATCTCGGCCTATGTGCTCATACCCATTGGTGGGTACGTGGTGGGTACGTTTCGTACCCACCACGTCCCCCGCAATGAACTTCCGCTCTCCTGGGCTCAAATTGTTTTTTTTAAATCTGTTTTATGATTTGAATTAAATTTTAACTTTAATTTAAGTGGTCACTTGCAAAAATCTCGGCCTATGTGCTCATACCCATTGGTGGGTACGTGGTGGGTACGTTTCGTACCCACCACGTACCCCCCACGTCCCCCGCAATGAACTTCCGCTCTCCTGGGCTCAAATTGTTTTTTTTAAATCTGTTTTATGATTTGAATTAAATTTTAACTTTAATTTAAGTGGTCACTTGCAAAAATCTCGGCCTATGTGCTCATACCCATTGGTGGGTACGTGGTGGGTACGTTTCGTACCCACCACGTACCCACCACGTACCCACCACGTCCCCGCAATGAACTTCCGCTCTCCTGGGCTCAAATTGTTTTTTTTAAATCTGTTTTAGGATTTGAATTAAATTTTAACTTTAATTTAAGTGGTCACTTGCAAAAATCTCGGCCTATGTGCTCATACCCATTGGTGGGTACGTGGTGGGTACGTTTCGTACCCACCACGTACCCACCACGTCCCCCGCAATGAACTTCCGCTCTCCTGGGCTCAAATTGTTTTTTTTAAATCTGTTTTAGGATTTGAATTAAATTTTAACTTTAATTTAAGTGGTCACTTGCAAAAATCTCGGCCTATGTGCTCATACCCATTGGTGGGTACGTGGTGGGTAAGTTTCGTACCCACCACGTACCCCCCACGTCCCCCGCAATGAACTTCCGCTCTCCTGGGCTCAAATTGTTTTTTTTAAATCTGTTTTATGATTTGAATTAAATTTTAACTTTAATTTAAGTGGTCACTTGCAAAAATCTCGGCCTATGTGCTCATACCCATTGGTGGGTACGTGGTGGGTACGTTTCGTACCCACCACGTACCCACCACGTCCCCCGCAATGAACTTCCGCTCTCCTGGGCTCAAATTGTTTTTTTTTAAATCTGTTTTATGATTTGAATTAAATTTTAACTTTAATTTAAGTGGTCACTTGCAAAAATCTCGGCCTATGTGCTCATACCCATTGGTGGGTACGTGGTGGGTACGTTTCGTACCCACCACGTACCCCCCACGTCCCCCGCAATGAACTTCCGCTCTCCTGGGCTCAAATTGTTTTTTTTAAATCTGTTTTATGATTTGAATTAAATTTTAACTTTAATTTAAGTGGTCACTTGCAAAAATCTCGGCCTTTGTGCTCATACCCATTGGTGGGTACGTGGTGGGTACGTTTCGTACCCACCACGTACCCCCCACGTCCCCCGCAATGAACTTCCGCTCTCCTGGGCTCAAATTGTTTTTTTTAAATCTGTTTTATGATTTGAATTAAATTTTAACTTTAATTTAAGTGGTCACTTGCAAAAATCTCGGCCTATGTGCTCATACCCATTGGTGGGTACGTGGTGGGTACGTTTCGTACCCACCACGTACCCCCCACGTCCCCCGCAATGAACTTCCGCTCTCCTGGGCTCAAATTGTTTTTTTTAAATCTGTTTTATGATTTGAATTAAATTTTAACTTTAATTTAAGTGGTCACTTGCAAAAATCTCGGCCTATGTGCTCATACCCATTGGTGGGTACGTGGTGGGTACGTTTCGTACCCACCACGTACCCACCACGTCCCCCGCAATGAACTTCCGCTCTCCTGGGCTCAAATTGTTTTTTTTAAATCTGTTTTATGATTTGAATTAAATTTTAACTTTAATTTAAGTGGTCACTTGCAAAAATCTCGGCCTATGTGCTCATACCCATTGGTGGGTACGTGGTGGGTACGTTTCGTACCCACCACGTACCCACCACGTCCCCCGCAATGAACTTCCGCTCTCCTGGGATCAAATTGTTTTTTTTAAATCTGTTTTATGATTTGAATTAAATTTTAACTTTAATTTAAGTGGTCACTTGCAAAAATCTCGGCCTATGTGCTCATACCCATTGGTGGGTACGTGGTGGGTACGTTTCGTACCCACCACGTACCCACCACGTCCCCCGCAATGAACTTCCGCTCTCCTGGGCTCAAATTGTTTTTTTTAAATCTGTTTTATGATTTGAATTAAATTTTAACTTTAATTTAAGTGGTCACTTGCAAAAATCTCGGCCTATGTGCTCATACCCATTGGTGGGTACGTGGTGGGTACGTTTCGTACCCACCACGTACCCCCCACGTCCCCCGCAATGAACTTCCGCTCTCCTGGGCTCAAATTGTTTTTTTTAAATCTGTTTTATGATTTGAATTAAATTTTAACTTTAATTTAAGTGGTCACTTGCAAAAATCTCGGCCTATGTGCTCATACCCATTGGTGGGTACGTGGTGGGTACGTTTCGTACCCACCACGTACCCACCACGTCCCCGCAATGAACTTCCGCTCTCCTGGGCTCAAATTGTTTTTTTTAAATCTGTTTTATGATTTGAATTAAATTTTAACTTTAATTTAAGTGGTCACTTGCAAAAATCTCGGCCTATGTGCTCATAGACATTGGTGGGTACGTGGTGGGTACGTTTCGTACCCACCACGTACCCACCACGTCCCCCGCAATGAACTTCCGCTCTCCTGGGCTCAAATTGTTTTTTTTAAATCTGTTTTAGGATTTGAATTAAATTTTAACTTTAATTTAAGTGGTCACTTGCAAAAATCTCGGCCTATGTGCTCATACCCATTGGTGGGTACGTGGTGGGTAAGTTTCGTACCCACCACGTACCCCCCACGTCCCCCGCAATGAACTTCCGCTCTCCTGGGCTCAAATTGTTTTTTTTAAATCTGTTTTATGATTTGAATTAAATTTTAACTTTAATTTAAGTGGTCACTTGCAAAAATCTCGGCTTATGTGCTCATTCCCATTGGTGGGTACGTGGTGGGTACGTTTCGTACCCACCACGTACCCACCACGTCCCCCGCAATGAACTTCCGCTCTCCTGGGCTCAAATTGTTTTTTTTAAATCTGTTTTAGGATTTGAATTAAATTTTAACTTTAATTTAAGTGGTCACTTGCAAAAATCTCGGCCTATGTGCTCATACCCATTGGTGGGTACGTGGTGGGTACGTTTCGTACCCACCACGTACCCCCCACGTCCCCCGCAATGAACTTCCGCTCTCCTGGGCTCAAATTGTTTTTTTTAAATCTGTTTTATGATTTGAATTAAATTTTAACTTTAATTTAAGTGGTCACTTGCAAAAATCTCGGCCTATGTGCTCATACCCATTGGTGGGTACGTGGTGGGTACGTTTCGTACCCACCACGTACCCCCCACGTCCCCCGCAATGAACTTCCGCTCTCCTGGGCTCAAATTGTTTTTTTTAAATCTGTTTTAGGATTTGAATTAAATTTTAACTTTAATTTAAGTGGTCACTTGCAAAAATCTCGGCCTATGTGCTCATACCCATTGGTGGGTACGTGGTGGGTACGTTTCGTACCCACCACGTACCCCCCACGTCCCCCGCAATGAACTTCCGCTCTCCTGGGCTCAAATTGTTTTTTTTAAATCTGTTTTATGATTTGAATTAAATTTTAACTTTAATTTAAGTGGTCACTTGCAAAAATCTCGGCCTATGTGCTCATACCCATTGGTGGGTACGTGGTGGGTACGTTTCGTACCCACCACGTACCCACCACGTCCCCCGCAATGAACTTCCGCTCTCCTGGGCTCAAATTGTTTTTTTTAAATCTGTTTTAGGATTTGAATTAAATTTTAACTTTAATTTAAGTGGTCACTTGCAAAAATCTCGGCCTATGTGCTCATACCCATTGGTGGGTACGTGGTGGGTAAGTTTCGTACCCACCACGTACCCCCCACGTCCCCCGCAATGAACTTCCGCTCTCCTGGGCTCAAATTGTTTTTTTTAAATCTGTTTTATGATTTGAATTAAATTTTAACTTTAATTTAAGTGGTCACTTGCAAAAATCTCGGCCTATGTGCTCATACCCATTGGTGGGTACGTGGTGGGTACGTTTCGTACCCACCACGTACCCACCACGTCCCCCGCAATGAACTTCCGCTCTCCTGGGCTCAAATTGTTTTTTTTTAAATCTGTTTTATGATTTGAATTAAATTTTAACTTTAATTTAAGTGGTCACTTGCAAAAATCTCGGCCTATGTGCTCATACCCATTGGTGGGTACGTGGTGGGTACGTTTCGTACCCACCACGTCCCCCGCAATGAACTTCCGCTCTCCTGGGCTCAAATTGTTTTTTTTTAAATCTGTTTTATGATTTGAATTAAATTTTAACTTTAATTTAAGTGGTCACTTGCAAAAATCTCGGCCTATGTGCTCATACCCATTGGTGGGTACGTGGTGGGTACGTTTCGTACCCACCACGTACCCCCCACGTCCCCCGCAATGAACTTCCGCTCTCCTGGGCTCAAATTGTTTTTTTTAAATCTGTTTTATGATTTGAATTAAATTTTAACTTTAATTTAAGTGGTCACTTGCAAAAATCTCGGCCTATGTGCTCATACCCATTGGTGGGTACGTGGTGGGTACGTTTCGTACCCACCACGTACCCACCACGTCCCCCGCAATGAACTTCCGCTCTCCTGGGCTCAAATTGTTTTTTTTTAAATCTGTTTTATGATTTGAATTAAATTTTAACTTTAATTTAAGTGGTCACTTGCAAAAATCTCGGCCTATGTGCTCATACCCATTGGTGGGTACGTGGTGGGTACGTTTCGTACCCACCACGTACCCACCACGTCCCCCGCAATGAACTTCCGCTCTCCTGGGCTCAAATTGTTTTTTTTTAAATCTGTTTTATGATTTGAATTAAATTTTAACTTTAATTTAAGTGGTCACTTGCAAAAATCTCGGCCTATGTGCTCATACCCATTGGTGGGTACGTGGTGGGTACGTTTCGTACCCACCACGTACCCACCACGTCCCCGCAATGAACTTCCGCTCTCCTGGGCTCAAATTGTTTTTTTTAAATCTGTTTTAGGATTTGAATTAAATTTTAACTTTAATTTAAGTGGTCACTTGCAAAAATCTCGGCCTATGTGCTCATACCCATTGGTGGGTACGTGGTGGGTACGTTTCGTACCCACCACGTACCCCCCACGTCCCCCGCAATGAACTTCCGCTCTCCTGGGCTCAAATTGTTTTTTTTAAATCTGTTTTATGATTTGAATTAAATTTTAACTTTAATTTAAGTGGTCACTTGCAAAAATCTCGGCCTATGTGCTCATACCCATTGGTGGGTACGTGGTGGGTACGTTTGGTACCCACCACGTACCCACCACGTCCCCCGCAATGAACTTCCGCTCTCCTGGGCTCAAATTGTTTTTTTTTAAATCTGTTTTATGATTTGAATTAAATTTTAACTTTAATTTAAGTGGTCACTTGCAAAAATCTCGGCCTATGTGCTCATACCCATTGGTGGGTACGTGGTGGGTACGTTTCGTACCCACCACGTACCCACCACGTCCCCCGCAATGAACTTCCGCTCTCCTGGGCTCAAATTGTTTTTTTTTAAATCTGTTTTATGATTTGAATTAAATTTTAACTTTAATTTAAGTGGTCACTTGCAAAAATCTCGGCCTATGTGCTCATAGCCATTGGTGGGTACGTGGTGGGTACGTTTCGTACCCACCACGTACCCACCACGTCCCCGCAATGAACTTCCGCTCTCCTGGGCTCAAATTGTTTTTTTTAAATCTGTTTTAGGATTTGAATTAAATTTTAACTTTAATTTAAGTGGTCACTTGCAAAAATCTCGGCCTATGTGCTCATACCCATTGGTGGGTACGTGGTGGGTACGTTTCGTACCCACCACGTACCCACCACGTCCCCCGCAATGAACTTCCGCTCTCCTGGGCTCAAATTGTTTTTTTTAAATCTGTTTTAGGATTTGAATTAAATTTTAACTTTAATTTAAGTGGTCACTTGCAAAAATCTCGGCCTATGTGCTCATACCCATTGGTGGGTACGTGGTGGGTACGTTTCGTACCCACCACGTACCCACCACGTCCCCGCAATGAACTTCCGCTCTCCTGGGCTCAAATTGTTTTTTTTAAATCTGTTTTAGGATTTGAATTAAATTTTAACTTTAATTTAAGTGGTCACTTGCAAAAATCTCGGCCTATGTGCTCATACCCATTGGTGGGTACGTGGTGGGTACGTTTCGTACCCACCACGTACCCACCACGTCCCCCGCAATGAACTTCCGCTCTCCTGGGCTCAAATCGTTTTTTTTAAATCTGTTTTAGGATTTGAATTAAATTTTAACTTTAATTTAAGTGGTCACTTGCAAAAATCTCGGCCTATGTGCTCATACCCATTGGTGGGTACGTGGTGGGTAAGTTTCGTACCCACCACGTACCCCCCACGTCCCCCGCAATGAACTTCCGCTCTCCTGGGCTCAAATTGTTTTTTTTAAATCTGTTTTATGATTTCAATTAAATTTTAACTTTAATTTAAGTGGTCACTTGCAAAAATCTCGGCCTATGTGCTCATACCCATTGGTGGGTACGTGGTGGGTACGTTTCGTACCCACCACGTACCCCCCACGTCCCCCGCAATGAACTTCCGCTCTCCTGGGCTCAAATTGTTTTTTTTAAATCTGTTTTATGATTTGAATTAAATTTTAACTTTAATTTAAGTGGTCACTTGCAAAAATCTCGGCCTATGTGCTCATACCCATTGGTGGGTACGTGGTGGGTACGTTTCGTACCCACCACGTACCCCCCACGTCCCCCGCAATGAACTTCCGCTCTCCTGGGCTCAAATTGTTTTTTTGCAATCTGTTTTAGGATTTGAATTAAATTTTAACTTTAATTTAAGTGGTCACTTGCAAAAATCTCGGCCTATGTGCTCATACCCACCACGTCCCCCGCAATGAACTTCCGCTCTCCTGGGCTCAAATTGTTTTTTTTTAAATCTGTTTTATGATTTGAATTAAATTTTAACTTTAATTTAAGTGGTCACTTGCAAAAATCTCGGCCTATGTGCTCATACCCATTGGTGGGTACGTGGTGGGTACGTTTCGTACCCACCACGTACCCACCACGTCCCCGCAATGAACTTCCGCTCTCCTGGGCTCAAATTGTTTTTTTTAAATCTGTTTTAGGATTTGAATTAAATTTTAACTTTAATTTAAGTGGTCACTTGCAAAAATCTCGGCCTATGTGCTCATACCCATTGGTGGGTACGTGGTGGGTACGTTTCGTACCCACCACGTACCCCCCACGTCCCCCGCAATGAACTTCCGCTCTCCTGGGCTCAAATTGTTTTTTTTAAATCTGTTTTATGATTTGAATTAAATTTTAACTTTAATTTAAGTGGTCACTTGCAAAAATCTCGGCCTATGTGCTCATACCCATTGGTGGGTACGTGGTGGGTACGTTTCGTACCCACCACGTACCCCCCACGTCCCCCGCAATGAACTTCCGCTCTCCTGGGCTCAAATTGTTTTTTTTCAATCTGTTTTAGGATTTGAATTAAATTTTAACTTTAATTTAAGTGGTCACTTGCAAAAATCTCGGCCTATGTGCTCATACCCACCACGTCCCCCGCAATGAACTTCCGCTCTCCTGGGCTCAAATTGTTTTTTTTTAAATCTGTTTTATGATTTGAATTAAATTTTAACTTTAATTTAAGTGGTCACTTGCAAAAATCTCGGCCTATGTGCTCATACCCATTGGTGGGTACGTGGTGGGTACGTTTCGTACCCACCACGTACCCACCACGTCCCCGCAATGAACTTCCGCTCTCCTGGGCTCAAATTGTTTTTTTTAAATCTGTTTTAGGATTTGAATTAAATTTTAACTTTAATTTAAGTGGTCACTTGCAAAAATCTCGGCCTATGTGCTCATACCCATTGGTGGGTACGTGGTGGGTACGTTTCGTACCCACCACGTACCCACCACGTACCCACCACGTCCCCCGCAATGAACTTCCGCTCTCCTGGGCTCAAATTGTTTTTTTTAAATCTGTTTTAGGATTTGAATTAAATTTTAACTTTAATTTAAGTGGTCACTTGCAAAAATCTCGGCCTATGTGCTCATACCCATTGGTGGGTACGTGGTGGGTACGTTTCGTACCCACCACGTACCCGCCACGTCCCCCGCAATGAACTTCCGCTCTCCTGGGCTCAAATTGTTTTTTTTTAAATCTGTTTTAGGATTTGAATTAAATTTTAACTTTAATTTAAGTGGTCACTTGCAAAAATCTCGGCCTATGTGCTCATACCCATTGGTGGGTACGTGGTGGGTACGTTTCGTACCCACCACGTACCCACCACGTCCCCCGCAATGAACTTCCGCTCTCCTGGGCTCAAATTGTTTTTTTTAAATCTGTTTTATGATTTGAATTAAATTTTAACTTTAATTTAAGTGGTCACTTGCAAAAATCTCGGCCTATGTGCTCATACCCATTGGTGGGTACGTGGTGGGTACGTTTCGTACCCACCACGTACCCACCACGTACCCACCACGTCCCCCGCAATGAACTTCCGCTCTCCTGGGCTCAAATTGTTTTTTTTAAATCTGTTTGAGGATTTGAATTAAATTTTAACTTTAATTTAAGTGGTCACTTGCAAAAATCTCGGCCTATGTGCTCATACCCATTGGTGGGTACGTGGTGGGTACGTTTCGTACCCACCACGTACCCGCCACGTCCCCCGCAATGAACTTCCGCTCTCCTGGGCTCAAATTGTTTTTTTTTAAATCTGTTTTAGGATTTGAATTAAATTTTAACTTTAATTTAAGTGGTCACTTGCAAAAATCTCGGCCTATGTGCTCATACCCATTGGTGGGTACGTGGTGGGTACGTTTCGTACCCACCACGTACCCACCACGTCCCCCGCAATGAACTTCCGCTCTCCTGGGCTCAAATTGTTTTTTTTAAATCTGTTTTATGATTTGAATTAAATTTTAACTTTAATTTAAGTGGTCACTTGCAAAAATCTCGGCCTATGTGCTCATACCCATTAGTGGGTACGTGGTGGGTACGTTTCGTACCCACCACGTACCCCCCACGTCCCCCGCAATGAACTTCCGCTCTCCTGGGCTCAAATTGTTTTTTTTAAATCTGTTTTATGATTTGAATTAAATTTTAACTTTAATTTAAGTGGTCAATTGCAAAAATCTCGGCCTATGTGCTTATACCCATTGGTGGGTACGTGGTGGGTACGTTTCGTACCCACCACGTACCCCCCACGTCCCCCGCAATGAACTTCCGCTCTCCTGGGCTCAAATTGTTTTTTTTAAATCTGTTTTATGATTTGAATTAAATTTAAACTTTAATTTAAGTGGTCACTTGCAAAAATCTCGGCCTATGTGCTCATACCCATTGGTGGGTACGTGGTGGGTACGTTTCGTACCCACCACGTACCCACCACGTCCCCCGCAATGAACTTCCGCTCTCCTGGGCTCAAATTGTTTTTTTTAAATCTGTTTTAGGATTTGAATTAAATTTTAACTTTAATTTAAGTGGTCACTTGCAAAAATCTCAGCCTATGTGCTCATACCCATTGGTGGGTACGTGGTGGGTAAGTTTCGTACCCACCACGTACCCCCACGTCCCCCGCAATGAACTTCCGCTCTCCTGGGCTCAAATTGTTTTTTTTAAATCTGTTTTATGATTTGAATTAAATTTTAACTTTAATTTAAGTGGTCACTTGCAAAAATCTCGGCCTATGTGCTCATACCCATTGGTGGGTACGTGGTAGGTACGTTTCGTACCCACCACGTACCCACCACGTCCCCCGCAATGAACTTCCGCTCTCCTGGGCTCAAATTGTTTTTTTTAAATCTGTTTTATGATTTGAATTAAATTTTAACTTTAATTTAAGTGGTCACTTGCAAAAATCTCGGCCTATGTGCTCATACCCATTGGTGGGTACGTGGTGGGTACGTTTCGTACCCACCACGTACCCACCACGTCCCCCGCAATGAACTTCCGCTCTCCTGGGCTCAAATTGTTTTTTTTTAAATCTGTTTTATGATTTGAATTAAATTTTAACTTTAATTTAAGTGGTCACTTGCAAAAATCTCGGCCTATGTGCTCATACCCATTGGTGGGTACGTGGTGGGTACGTTTCGTACCCACCACGTACCCACCACGTCCCCCGCAATGAACTTCCGCTCTCCTGGGCTCAAATTGTTTTTTTTTAAATCTGTTTTATGATTTGAATTAAATTTTAACTTTAATTTAAGTGGTCACTTGCAAAAATCTCGGCCTATGTGCTCATACCCATTGGTGGGTACGTGGTGGGTACGTTTCGTACCCACCACGTACCCCCCACGTCCCCCGCAATGAACTTCCGCTCTCCTGGGCTCAAATTGTTTTTTTTAAATCTGTTTTATGATTTGAATTAAATTTTAACTTTAATTTAAGTGGTCACTTGCAAAAATCTCGGCCTATGTGCTCATACCCATTGGTGGGTACGTGGTGGGTACGTTTCGTACCCACCACGTACCCACCACGTCCCCCGCAATGAACTTCCGCTCTCCTGGGCTCAAATTGTTTTTTTTTAAATCTGTTTTATGATTTGAATTAAATTTTAACTTTAATTTAAGTGGTCACTTGCAAAAATCTCGGCCTATGTGCTCATACCCATTGGTGGGTACGTGGTGGGTACGTTTCGTACCCACCACGTACCCACCACGTCCCCCGCAATGAACTTCCGCTCTCCTGGGCTCAAATTGTTTTTTTTTAAATCTGTTTTATGATTTGAATTAAATTTTAACTTTAATTTAAGTGGTCACTTGCAAAAATCTCGGCCTATGTGCTCATACCCATTGGTGGGTACGTGGTGGGTACGTTTCGTACCCACCACGTACCCACCACGTCCCCGCAATGAACTTCCGCTCTCCTGGGCTCAAATTGTTTTTTTTAAATCTGTTTTAGGATTTGAATTAAATTTTAACTTTAATTTAAGTGGTCACTTGCAAAAATCTCGGCCTATGTGCTCATACCCATTGGTGGGTACGTGGTGGGTACGTTTCGTACCCACCACGTACCCCCCACGTCCCCCGCAATGAACTTCCGCTCTCCTGGGCTCAAATTGTTTTTTTTAAATCTGTTTTATGATTTGAATTAAATTTTAACTTTAATTTAAGTGGTCACTTGCAAAAATCTCGGCCTATGTGCTCATACCCATTGGTGGGTACGTGGTGGGTACGTTTCGTACCCACCACGTACCCACCACGTCCCCCGCAATGAACTTCCGCTCTCCTGGGCTCAAATTGTTTTTTTTTAAATCTGTTTTATGATTTGAATTAAATTTTAACTTTAATTTAAGTGGTCACTTGCAAAAATCTCGGCCTATGTGCTCATACCCATTGGTGGGTACGTGGTGGGTACGTTTCGTACCCACCACGTACCCACCACGTCCCCCGCAATGAACTTCCGCTCTCCTGGGCTCAAATTGTTTTTTTTAAAATCTGTTTTATGATTTGAATTAAATTTTAACTTTAATTTAAGTGGTCACTTGCAAAAATCTCGGCCTATGTGCTCATAGCCATTGGTGGGTACGTGGTGGGTACGTTTCGTACCCACCACGTACCCACCACGTCCCCGCAATGAACTTCCGCTCTCCTGGGCTCAAATTGTTTTTTTTAAATCTGTTTTAGGATTTGAATTAAATTTTAACTTTAATTTAAGTGGTCACTTGCAAAAATCTCGGCCTATGTGCTCATACCCATTGGTGGGTACGTGGTGGGTACGTTTCGTACCCACCACGTACCCACCACGTCCCCCGCAATGAACTTCCGCTCTCCTGGGCTCAAATTGTTTTTTTTAAATCTGTTTTAGGATTTGAATTAAATTTTAACTTTAATTTAAGTGGTCACTTGCAAAAATCTCGGCCTATGTGCTCATACCCATTGGTGGGTACGTGGTGGGTACGTTTCGTACCCACCACGTACCCACCACGTCCCCGCAATGAACTTCCGCTCTCCTGGGCTCAAATTGTTTTTTTTAAATCTGTTTTAGGATTTGAATTAAATTTTAACTTTAATTTAAGTGGTCACTTGCAAAAATCTCGGCCTATGTGCTCATACCCATTGGTGGGTACGTGGTGGGTACGTTTCGTACCCACCACGTACCCACCACGTCCCCCGCAATGAACTTCCGCTCTCCTGGGCTCAAATCGTTTTTTTTAAATCTGTTTTAGGATTTGAATTAAATTTTAACTTTAATTTAAGTGGTCACTTGCAAAAATCTCGGCCTATGTGCTCATACCCATTGGTGGGTACGTGGTGGGTAAGTTTCGTACCCACCACGTACCCCCCACGTCCCCCGCAATGAACTTCCGCTCTCCTGGGCTCAAATTGTTTTTTTTAAATCTGTTTTATGATTTGAATTAAATTTTAACTTTAATTTAAGTGGTCACTTGCAAAAATCTCGGCCTATGTGCTCATACCCATTGGTGGGTATGTGGTGGGTACGTTTCGTACCCACCACGTACCCCCCACGTCCCCCGCAATGAACTTCCGCTCTCCTGGGCTCAAATTGTTTTTTTTAAATCTGTTTTATGATTTGAATTAAATTTTAACTTTAATTTAAGTGGTCACTTGCAAAAATCTCGGCCTATGTGCTCATACCCATTGGTGGGTACGTTTCGTACCCACCACGTACCCCCCACGTCCCCCGCAATGAACTTCCGCTCTCCTGGGCTCAAATTGTTTTTTTTCAATCTGTTTTAGGATTTGAATTAAATTTTAACTTTAATTTAAGTGGTCACTTGCAAAAATCTCGGCCTATGTGCTCATACCCACCACGTCCCCCGCAATGAACTTCCGCTCTCCTGGGCTCAAATTGTTTTTTTTTAAATCTGTTTTATGATTTGAATTAAATTTTAACTTTAATTTAAGTGGTCACTTGCAAAAATCTCGGCCTATGTGCTCATACCCATTGGTGGGTACGTGGTGGGTACGTTTCGTACCCACCACGTACCCACCACGTCCCCGCAATGAACTTCCGCTCTCCTGGGCTCAAATTGTTTTTTTTAAATCTGTTTTAGGATTTGAATTAAATTTTAACTTTAATTTAAGTGGTCACTTGCAAAAATCTCGGCCTATGTGCTCATACCCATTGGTGGGTACGTGGTGGGTACGTTTCGTACCCACCACGTACCCCCCACGTCCCCCGCAATGAACTTCCGCTCTCCTGGGCTCAAATTATTTTTTTTAAATCTGTTTTATGATTTGAATTAAATTTTAACTTTAATTTAAGTGGTCACTTGCAAAAATCTCGGCCTATGTGCTCATACCCATTGGTGGGTACGTGGTGGGTACGTTTCGTACCCACCACGTACCCCCCACGTCCCCCGCAATGAACTTCCGCTCTCCTGGGCTCAAATTGTTTTTTTTCAATCTGTTTTAGGATTTGAATTAAATTTTAACTTTAATTTAAGTGGTCACTTGCAAAAATCTCGGCCTATGTGCTCATACCCACCACGTCCCCCGCAATGAACTTCCGCTCTCCTGGGCTCAAATTGTTTTTTTTTAAATCTGTTTTATGATTTGAATTAAATTTTAACTTTAATTTAAGTGGTCACTTGCAAAAATCTCGGCCTATGTGCTCATACCCATTGGTGGGTACGTGGTGGGTACGTTTCGTACCCACCACGTACCCACCACGTCCCCGCAATGAACTTCCGCTCTCCTGGGCTCAAATTGTTTTTTTTAAATCTGTTTTAGGATTTGAATTAAATTTTAACTTTAATTTAAGTGGTCACTTGCAAAAATCTCGGCCTATGTGCTCATACCCATTGGTGGGTACGTGGTGGGTACGTTTCGTACCCACCACGTACCCACCACGTACCCACCACGTCCCCCGCAATGAACTTCCGCTCTCCTGGGCTCAAATTGTTTTTTTTAAATCTGTTTTAGGATTTGAATTAAATTTTAACTTTAATTTAAGTGGTCACTTGCAAAAATCTCGGCCTATGTGCTCATACCCATTGGTGGGTACGTGGTGGGTACGTTTCGTACCCACCACGTACCCGCCACGTCCCCCGCAATGAACTTCCGCTCTCCTGGGCTCAAATTGTTTTTTTTTAAATCTGTTTTAGGATTTGAATTAAATTTTAACTTTAATTTAAGTGGTCACTTGCAAAAATCTCGGCCTATGTGCTCATACCCATTGGTGGGTACGTGGTGGGTACGTTTCGTACCCACCACGTACCCACCACGTCCCCCGCAATGAACTTCCGCTCTCCTGGGCTCAAATTGTTTTTTTAAATCTGTTTTATGATTTGAATTAAATTTTAACTTTAATTTAAGTGGTCACTTGCAAAAATCTCGGCCTATGTGCTCATACCCATTGGTGGGTACGTGGTGGGTACGTTTCGTACCCACCACGTACCCACCACGTACCCACCACGTCCCCCGCAATGAACTTCCGCTCTCCTGGGCTCAAATTGTTTTTTTTAAATCTGTTTGAGGATTTGAATTAAATTTTAACTTTAATTTAAGTGGTCACTTGCAAAAATCTCGGCCTATGTGCTCATACCCATTGGTGGGTACGTGGTGGGTACGTTTCGTACCCACCACGTACCCGCCACGTCCCCCGCAATGAACTTCCGCTCTCCTGGGCTCAAATTGTTTTTTTTTAAATCTGTTTTAGGATTTGAATTAAATTTTAACTTTAATTTAAGTGGTCACTTGCAAAAATCTCGGCCTATGTGCTCATACCCATTGGTGGGTACGTGGTGGGTACGTTTCGTACCCACCACGTACCCACCACGTCCCCCGCAATGAACTTCCGCTCTCCTGGGCTCAAATTGTTTTTTTTAAATCTGTTTTATGATTTGAATTAAATTTTAACTTTAATTTAAGTGGTCACTTGCAAAAATCTCGGCCTATGTGCTCATACCCATTGGTGGGTACGTGGTGGGTACGTTTCGTACCCACCACGTACCCCCCACGTCCCCCGCAATGAACTTCCGCTCTCCTGGGCTCAAATTGTTTTTTTTAAATCTGTTTTATGATTTGAATTAAATTTTAACTTTAATTTAAGTGGTCAATTGCAAAAATCTCGGCCTATGTGCTTATACCCATTGGTGGGTACGTGGTGGGTACGTTTCGTACCCACCACGTACCCCCCACGTCCCCCGCAATGAACTTCCGCTCTCCTGGGCTCAAATTGTTTTTTTTAAATCTGTTTTATGATTTGAATTAAATTTAAACTTTAATTTAAGTGGTCACTTGCAAAAATCTCGGCCTATGTGCTCATACCCATTGGTGGGTACGTGGTGGGTACGTTTCGTACCCACCACGTACCCACCACGTCCCCCGCAATGAACTTCCGCTCTCCTGGGCTCAAATTGTTTTTTTTAAATCTGTTTTAGGATTTGAATTAAATTTTAACTTTAATTTAAGTGGTCACTTGCAAAAATCTCAGCCTATGTGCTCATACCCATTGGTGGGTACGTGGTGGGTAAGTTTCGTACCCACCACGTACCCCCACGTCCCCCGCAATGAACTTCCGCTCTCCTGGGCTCAAATTGTTTTTTTTAAATCTGTTTTATGATTTGAATTAAATTTAAACTTTAATTTAAGTGGTCACTTGCAAAAATCTCGGCCTATGTGCTCATACCCATTGGTGGGTACGTGGTGGGTACGTTTCGTACCCACCACGTACCCCCACGTCCCCTGCAATGAACTTCCGCTCTCCTGGGCTCAAATTGTTTTTTTTAAATCTGTTTTATGATTTGAATTAAATTTTAACTTTAATTTAAGTGGTCACTTGCAAAAATCTCGGCCTATGTGCTTATACCCATTGGTGGGTACGTGGTGGGTACGTTTCGTACCCACCACGTACCCCCCACGTACCCCCCACGTCCCCCGCAATGAACTTCCGCTCTCCTGGGCTCAAATTGTTTTTTTTAAATCTGTTTTATGATTTGAATTAAATTTAAACTTTAATTTAAGTGGTCACTTGCAAAAATCTCGGCCTATGTGCTCATACCCATTGGTGGGTACGTGGTGGGTACGTTTCGTACCCACCACGTACCCACCACGTCCCCCGCAATGAACTTCTGATCTCCTGGGCTCAAATTGTTTTTTTTAAATCTGTTTTAGGATTTGAATTAAATTTTAACTTTAATTTAAGTGGTCACTTGCAAAAATCTCGGCCTATGTGCTCATACCCATTGGTGGGTACGTGGTGGGTACGTTTCGTACCCACCACGTACCCACCACGTACCCACCACGTCCCCCGCAATGAACTTCCGCTCTCCTGGGCTCAAATTGTTTTTTTTAAATCTGTTTTAGGATTTGAATTAAATTTTAACTTTAATTTAAGTGGTCACTTGCAAAAATCTCGGCCTATGTGCTCATACCCATTGGTGGGTACGTGGTGGGTACGTTTCGTACCCACCACGTACCCGCCACGTCCCCGCAATGAACTTCCGCTCTCCTGGGCTCAAATTGTTTTTTTTTAAATCTGTTTTAGGATTTGAATTAAATTTTAACTTTAATTTAAGTGGTCACTTGCAAAAATCTCGGCCTATGTGCTCATACCCATTGGTGGGTACGTGGTGGGTACGTTTCGTACCCACCACGTACCCACCACGTCCCCCGCAATGAACTTCCGCTCTCCTGGGCTCAAATTGTTTTTTTTAAATCTGTTTTAGGATTTGAATTAAATTTTAACTTTAATTTAAGTGGTCACTTGCAAAAATCTCGGCCTATGTGCTCATACCCATTGGTGGGTACGTGGTGGGTAAGTTTCGTACCCACCACGTACCCCCACGTCCCCCGCAATGAACTTCCGCTCTCCTGGGCTCAAATTGTTTTTTTTAAATCTGTTTTATGATTTGAATTAAATTTTAACTTTAATTTAAGTGGTCACTTGCAAAAATCTCGGCCTATGTGCTCATACCCATTGGTGGGTACGTGGTGGGTACGTTTCGTACCCACCACGTACCCACCACGTCCCCCGCAATGAACTTCCGCTCTCCTGGGCTCAAATTGTTTTTTTTAAATCTGTTTTATGATTTGAATTAAATTTTAACTTTAATTTAAGTGGTCACTTGCAAAAATCTCGGCCTATGTGCTCATACCCATTGGTGGGTACGTGGTGGGTACGTTTCGTACCCACCACGTACCCCCCACGTCCCCCGCAATGAACTTCCGCTCTCCTGGGCTCAAATTGTTTTTTTTAAATCTGTTTTATGATTTGAATTAAATTTTAACTTTAATTTAAGTGGTCACTTGCAAAAATCTCGGCCTATGTGCTTATACCCATTGGTGGGTACGTGGTGGGTACGTTTCGTACCCACCACGTACCCCCCACGTACCCCCCACGTCCCCCGCAATGAACTTCCGCTCTGCTGGGCTCAAATTGTTTTTTTTAAATCTGTTTTATGATTTGAATTAAATTTAAACTTTAATTTAAGTGGTCACTTGCAAAAATCTCGGCCTATGTGCTCATACCCTTTGGTGGGTACGTGGTGGGTACGTTTCGTACCCACCACGTACCCACCACGTCCCCCGCAATGAACTTCTGCTCTCCTGGGCTCAAATTGTTTTTTTTAAATCTGTTTTAGGATTTGAATTAAATTTTAACTTTAATTTAAGTGGTCACTTGCAAAAATCTCGGCCTATGTGCTCATACCCATTGGTGGGTACGTGGTGAGTACGTTTCGTACCCACCACGTACCCACCACGTACCCACCACGTCCCCCGCAATGAACTTCCGCTCTCCTGGGCTCAAATTGTTTTTTTTAAATCTGTTTTAGGATTTGAATTAAATTTTAACTTTAATTTAAGTGGTCACTTGCAAAAATCTCGGCCTATGTGCTCATACCCATTGGTGGGTACGTGGTGGGTACGTTTCGTACCCACCACGTACCCGCCACGTCCCCGCAATGAACTTCCGCTCTCCTGGGCTCAAATTGTTTTTTTTTAAATCTGTTTTAGGATTTGAATTAAATTTTAACTTTAATTTAAGTGGTCACTTGCAAAAATCTCGGCCTATGTGCTCATACCCATTGGTGGGTACGTGGTGGGTACGTTTCGTACCCACCACGTACCCACCACGTCCCCCGCAATGAACTTCCGCTCTCCTGGGCTCAAATTGTTTTTTTTAAATCTGTTTTAGGATTTGAATTAAATTTTAACTTTAATTTAAGTGGTCACTTGCAAAAATCTCGGCCTATGTGCTCATACCCATTGGTGGGTACGTGGTGGGTAAGTTTCGTACCCACCACGTACCCCCACGTCCCCCGCAATGAACTTCCGCTCTCCTGGGCTCAAATTGTTTTTTTTAAATCTGTTTTATGATTTGAATTAAATTTTAACTTTAATTTAAGTGGTCACTTGCAAAAATCTCGGCCTATGTGCTCATACCCATTGGTGGGTACGTGGTGGGTACGTTTCGTACCCACCACGTACCCACCACGTCCCCCGCAATGAACTTCCGCTCTCCTGGGCTCAAATTGTTTTTTTTAAATCTGTTTTATGATTTGAATTAAATTTTAACTTTAATTTAAGTGGTCACTTGCAAAAATCTCGGCCTATGTGCTCATACCCATTGGTGGGTACGTGGTGGGTACGTTTCGTACCCACCACGTACCCCCCACGTCCCCCGCAATGAACTTCCGCTCTCCTGGGCTCAAATTGTTTTTTTTAAATCTGTTTTATGATTTGAATTAAATTTTAACTTTAATTTAAGTGGTCACTTGCAAAAATCTCGGCCTATGTGCTTATACCCATTGGTGGGTACGTGGTGGGTACGTTTCGTACCCACCACGTACCCCCCACGTACCCCCCACGTATCCCGCAATGAACTTCCGCTCTCCTGGGCTCAAATTGTTTTTTTTAAATCTGTTTTATGATTTGAATTAAATTTAAACTTTAATTTAAGTGGTCACTTGCAAAAATCTCGGCCTATGTGCTCATACCCATTGGTGGGTACGTGGTGGGTACGTTTCGTACCCACCACGTACCCACCACGTCCCCCGCAATGAACTTCCGCTCTCCTGGGCTCAAATTGTTTTTTTTAAATCTGTTTTAGGATTTGAATTAAATTTTAACTTTAATTTAAGTGGTCACTTGCAAAAATCTCGGCCTATGTGCTCATACCCATTGGTGGGTACGTGGTGGGTAAGTTTCGTACCCACCACGTACCCCCACGTCCCCCGCAATGAACTTCCGCTCTCCTGGGCTCAAATTGTTTTTTTTAAATCTGTTTTATGATTTGAATTAAATTTTAACTTTAATTTAAGTGGTCACTTGCAAAAATCACGGCCTATGTGCTTATACCCATTGGTGGGTACGTGGTGGGTACGTTTCGTACCCACCACGTACCCCCCACGTACCCCCCACGTCCCCCGCAATGAACTTCCGCTCTCCTGGGCTCAAATTGTTTTTTTTAAATCTGTTTTATGATTTGAATTAAATTTAAACTTTAATTTAAGTGGTCACTTGGAAAAATCTCGGCCTATGTGCTCATACCCATTGGTGGGTACGTGGTGGGTACGTTTCGTACCCACCACGTACCCACCACGTCCCCCGCAATGAACTTCCGCTCTCCTGGGCTCAAATTGTTTTTTTTAAATCTGTTTTAGGATTTGAATTAAATTTTAACTTTAATTTAAGTGGTCACTTGCAAAAATCTCGGCCTATGTGCTCATACCCATTGGTGGGTACGTGGTGGGTAAGTTTCGTACCCACCACGTACCCCCACGTCCCCCGCAATGAACTTCCGCTCTCCTGGGCTCAAATTGTTTTTTTTAAATCTGTTTTATGATTTGAATTAAATTTTAACTTTAATTTAAGTGGTCACTTGCAAAAATCTCGGCCTATGTGCTCATACCCATTGGTGGGTACGTGGTGGGTACGTTTCGTACCCACCACGTACCCACCACGTCCCCCGCAATGAACTTCCGCTCTCCTGGGCTCAAATTGTTTTTTTTAAATCTGTTTTATGATTTGAATTAAATTTTAACTTTAATTTAAGTGGTCACTTGCAAAAATCTCGGCCTATGTGCTCATACCCATTGGTGGGTACGTGGTGGGTACGTTTCGTACCCACCACGTACCCCCCACGTCCCCCGCAATGAACTTCCGCTCTCCTGGGCTCAAATTGTTTTTTTTAAATCTGTTTTATGATTTGAATTAAATTTTAACTTTAATTTAAGTGGTCACTTGCAAAAATCTCGGCCTATGTGCTTATACCCATTGGTGGGTACGTGGTGGGTACGTTTCGTACCCACCCTTACCCCCCACGTACCCCCCACGTCCCCCGCAATGAACTTCCGCTCTCCTGGGCTCAAATTGTTTTTTTTAAATCTGTTTTATGATTTGAATTAAATTTAAACTTTAATTTAAGTGGTCACTTGCAAAAATCTCGGCCTATGTGCTCATACCCATTGGTGGGTACGTAGTGGGTACGTTTCGTACCCACCACGTACCCACCACGTCCCCCGCAATGAACTTCCGCTCTCCTGGGCTCAAATTGTTTTTTTTAAATCTGTTTTAGGATTTGAATTAAATTTTAACTTTAATTTAAGTGGTCACTTGCAAAAATCTCGGCCTATGTGCTCATACCCACGTCCCCCGCAATGAACTTCCGCTCTCCTGAGCTCAAATTGTTTTTTTTAAATCTGTTTTATGATTTGAATTAAATTTAAACTTTAATTTAAGTGGTCAATTGCAAAAATCTCGGCCTATGTGCTCATACCCATTGGTGGGTACGTGGTGGGTACGTTTCGTACCCACCACGTACCCACCACGTCCCCCTCAATGAACTTCCGCTCTCCTGGGCTCAAATTGTTTTTTTTTTAATCTGTTTTATGATTTGAAGTAAATTTTAACTTTAATTTAAGTGGTCACTTGCAAAAATATCGGCCTATGTGCTCATACCCATTGGTGGGTACGTGGTGGGTACGTTTCGTACCCACCACGTACCCCCCACGTCCCCCGCAATGAACTTCCGCTCTCCTGGGCTCAAATTGTTTTTTTTAAATCTGTTTTAGGATTTGAATTAAATTTTAACTTTAATTTAAGTGGTCACTTGCAAAAATCTCGGCCTATGTGCTCATACCCATTGGTGGGTACGTGGTGGGTAAGTTTCGTACCCACCACGTACCCCCCATTTCCCCCGCAATGAACTTCCGCTCTCCTGGGCTCAAATTGTTTTTTTTAAATCTGTTTTATGATTTGAATTAAATTTTAACTTTAATTTAAGTGGTCACTTGCAAAAATCTCGGCCTATGTGCTCATACCCATTGGTGGGTACGTGGTGGGTACGTTTCGTACCCACCACGTACCCACCACGTCCCCCGCAATGAACTTCCGCTCTCCTGGGCTCAAATTGTTTTTTTTAAATCTGTTTTAGGATTTGAATTAAATTTTAACTTTAATTTAAGTGGTCACTTGCAAAAATCTCGGCCTATGTGCTCATACCCATTGGTGGGTACGTGGTGGGTAAGTTTCGTACCCACCACGTACCCCCCACGTCCCCCGCAATGAACTTCCGCTCTCCTGGGCTCAAATTGTTTTTTTTAAATCTGTTTTATGATTTGAATTAAATTTTAACTTTAATTTAAGTGGTCACTTGCAAAAATCTCGGCCTATGTGCTCATACCCATTGGTGGGTACGTGGTGGGTACGTTTCGTACCCACCACGTACCCACCACGTCCCCCGCAATGAACTTCCGCTCTCCTGGGCTCAAATTGTTTTTTTTAAATCTGTTTTAGGATTTGAATTAAATTTTAACTTTAATTTAAGTGGTCACTTGCAAAAATCTCGGCCTATGTGCTCATACCCACGTCCCCCGCAATGAACTTCCGCTCTCCTGAGCTCAAATTGTTTTTTTTAAATCTGTTTTATGATTTGAATTAAATTTAAACTTTAATTTAAGTGGTCAATTGCAAAAATCTCGGCCTATGTGCTCATACCCATTGGTGGGTACGTGGTGGGTACGTTTCGTACCCACCACGTACCCACCACGTCCCCCTCAATGAACTTCCGCTCTCCTGGGCTCAAATTGTTTTTTTTTTAATCTGTTTTATGATTTGAAGTAAATTTTAACTTTAATTTAAGTGGTCACTTGCAAAAATATCGGCCTATGTGCTCATACCCATTGGTGGGTACGTGGTGGGTACGTTTCGTACCCACCACGTACCCACCACGTCCCCCGCAATGAACTTCCGCTCTCCTGGGCTCAAATTGTTTTTTTTAAATCTGTTTTAGGATTTGAATTAAATTTTAACTTTAATTTAAGTGGTCACTTGCAAAAATCTCGGCCTATGTGCTCATACCCATTGGTGGGTACGTGGTGGGTAAGTTTCGTACCCACCACGTACCCCCACGTCCCCCGCAAAGAACTTCCGCTCTCCTGGGCTCAAATTGTTTTTTTTAAATCTGTTTTATGATTTGAATTAAATTTAAACTTTAATTTAAGTGGTCACTTGCAAAAATCTCGGCCTATGTGCTCATACCCATTGGTGGGTACGTGGTGGGTACGTTTCGTACCCACCACGTACCCACCACGTCCCCCGCAATGAACTTCCGCTCTCCTGGGCTCAAATTGTTTTTTTTAAATCTGTTTTAGGATTTGAATTAAATTTTAACTTTAATTTAAGTTGTCACTTGCAAAAATCTCGGCCTATGTGCTCATACCCATTGGTGGGTACGTGGTGGGTACGTTTCGTACCCACCACGTACCCACCACGTCCCCCGCAATGAACTTCCGCTCTCCTGGGCTCAAATTGTTTTTTTTAAATCTGTTTTATGATTTGAATTAAATTTAAACTTTAATTTAAGTGGTCACTTGCAAAAATCTCGGCCTATGTGCTCATACCCATTGGTGGGTACGTGGTGGGTACGTTTCGTACCCACCACGTACCCACCACGTCCCCCGCAATGAACTTCCGCTCTCCTGGGCTCAAATTGTTTTTTTTAAATCTGTTTTATGATTTGAATTAAATTTAAACTTTAATTTAAGTGGTCACTTGCAAAAATCTCGGCCTATGTGCTCATACCCATTGGTGGGTACGTGGTGGGTACGTTTCGTACCCACCACGTACCCCCCACGTCCCCCGCAATGAACTTCCGCTCTCCTGGGCTCAAATTGTTTTTTTTAAATCTGTTTTATGATTTGAATTAAATTTTAACTTTAATTTAAGTGGTCACTTGCAAAAATCTCGGCCTATGTGCTCATACCCATTGGTGGGTACGTGGTGGGTACGTTTCGTACCCACCACGTACCCACCACGTCCCCCGCAATGAACTTCCGCTCTCCTGGGCTCAAATTGTTTTTTTTAAATCTGTTTTATGATTTGAATTAAATTTAAACTTTAATTTAAGTGGTCACTTGCAAAAATCTCGGCCTATGTGCTCATACCCATTGGTGGGTACGTGGTGGGTACGTTTCGTACCCACCACGTACCCCCCACGTCCCCCGCAATGAACTTCCGCTCTCCTGGGCTCAAATTGTTTTTTTTAAATCTGTTTTATGATTTGAATTAAATTTAAACTTTAATTTAAGTGGTCACTTGCAAAAATCTCGGCCTATGTGCTCATACCCATTGGTGGGTACGTGGTGGGTACGTTTCGTACCCACCACGTACCCCCCACGTCCCCCGCAATGAACTTCCGCTCTCCTGGGCTCAAATTGTTTTTTTTAAATCTGTTTTATGATTTGAATTAAATTTAAACTTTAATTTAAGTGGTCACTTGCAAAAATCTCGGCCTATGTGCTCATACCCATTGGTGGGTACGTGGTGGGTACGTTTCGTACCCACCACGTACCCCCCACGTCCCCCGCAATGAACTTCCGCTCTCCTGGGCTCAAATTGTTTTTTTTAAATCTGTTTTATGATTTGAATTAAATTTTAACTTTAATTTAAGTGGTCACTTGCAAAAATCTCGGCCTATGTGCTTATACCCATTGGTGGGTACGTGGTGGGTACGTTTCGTACCCACCACGTACCCACCACGTCCCCCGCAATGAACTTCCGCTCTCCTGGGCTCAAATTGTTTTTTTTAAATCTGTTTTAGGATTTGAATTAAATTTTAACTTTAATTTAAGTGGTCACTTGCAAAAATCTCGGCCTATGTGCTCATACCCATTGGTGGGTACGTGGTGGGTAAGTTTCGTACCCACCACGTACCCCCACGTCCCCCGCAATGAACTTCCGCTCTCCTGGGCTCAAATTGTTTTTTTTAAATCTGTTTTATGATTTGAATTAAATTTTAACTTTAATTTAAGTGGTCACTTGCAAAAATCTCGGCCTATGTGCTCATACCCATTGGTGGGTACGTGGTGGGTACGTTTCGTACCCACCACGTACCCACCACGTCCCCCGCAATGAACTTCCGCTCTCCTGGGCTCAAATTGTTTTTTTTAAATCTGTTTTAGGATTTGAATTAAATTTTAACTTTAATTTAAGTTGTCACTTGCAAAAATCTCGGCCTATGTGCTCATACCCATTGGTGGGTACGTGGTGGGTACGTTTCGTACCCACCACGTACCCACCACGTCCCCCGCAATGAACTTCCGCTCTCCTGGGCTCAAATTGTTTTTTTTAAATCTGTTTTATGATTTGAATTAAATTTAAACTTTAATTTAAGTGGTCACTTGCAAAAATCTCGGCCTATGTGCTCATACCCATTGGTGGGTACGTGGTGGGTACGTTTCGTACCCACCACGTACCCACCACGTCCCCCGCAATGAACTTCCGCTCTCCTGGGCTCAAATTGTTTTTTTTAAATCTGTTTTATGATTTGAATTAAATTTAAACTTTAATTTAAGTGGTCACTTGCAAAAATCTCGGCCTATGTGCTCATACCCATTGGTGGGTACGTGGTGGGTACGTTTCGTACCCACCACGTACCCCCCACGTCCCCCGCAATGAACTTCCGCTCTCCTGGGCTCAAATTGTTTTTTTTAAATCTGTTTTATGATTTGAATTAAATTTTAACTTTAATTTAAGTGGTCACTTGCAAAAATCTCGGCCTATGTGCTCATACCCATTGGTGGGTACGTGGTGGGTACGTTTCGTACCCACCACGTACCCCCCACGTCCCCCGCAATGAACTTCCGCTCTCCTGGGCTCAAATTGTTTTTTTTAAATCTGTTTTATGATTTGAATTAAATTTTAACTTTAATTTAAGTGGTCACTTGCAAAAATCTCGGCCTATGTGCTTATACCCATTGGTGGGTACGTGGTGGGTACGTTTCGTACCCACCACGTACCCCCCACGTACCCCCCACGTCCCCCGCAATGAACTTCCGCTCTCCTGGGCTCAAATTGTTTTTTTTAAATCTGTTTTATGATTTGAATTAAATTTAAACTTTAATTTAAGTGGTCACTTGCAAAAATCTCGGCCTATGTGCTCATACCCATTGGTGGGTACGTGGTGGGTACGTTTCGTACCCACCACGTACCCCCCACGTCCCCCGCAATGAACTTCCGCTCTCCTGGGCTCAAATTGTTTTTTTTAAATCTGTTTTATGATTTGAATTAAATTTTAACTTTAATTTAAGTGGTCACTTGCAAAAATCTCGACCTATGTGCTCATACCCATTGGTGGGTACGTGGTGGGTACGTTTCGTACCCACCACGTACCCCCCACGTCCCCCGCAATGAACTTCCGCTCTCCTGGGCTCAAATTGTTTTTTTTAAATCTGTTTTATGATTTGAATTAAATTTTAACTTTAATTTAAGTGGTCACTTGCAAAAATCTCGGCCTATGTGCTTATACCCATTGGTGGGTACGTGGTGGGTACGTTTCGTACCCACCACGTACCCCCCACGTACCCCCCACGTCCCCCGCAATGAACTTCCGCTCTCCTGGGCTCAAATTGTTTTTTTTAAATCTGTTTTATGATTTGAATTAAATTTAAACTTTAATTTAAGTGGTCACTTGCAAAAATCTCGGCCTATGTGCTCATACCCATTGGTGGGTACGTGGTGGGTACGTTTCGTACCCACCACGTACCCACCACGTCCCCCGCAATGAACTTCCGCTCTCCTGGGCTCAAATTGTTTTTTTTAAATCTGTTTTAGGATTTGAATTAAATTTTAACTTTAATTTAAGTGGTCACTTGCAAAAATCTCGGCCTATGTGCTCATACCCATTGGTGGGTACGTGGTGGGTACGTTTCGTACCCACCACGTACCCCCACGTCCCCCGCAATGAACTTCCGCTCTCCTGGGCTCAAATTGTTTTTTTTAAATCTGTTTTATGATTTGAATTAAATTTCAACTTTAATTTAAGTGGTCACTTGCAAAAATCTCGGCCTATGTGCTCATACCCATTGGTGGGTACGTGGTGGGTACGTTTCGTACCCACCACGTACCCACCACGTCCCCCGCAATGAACTTCCGCTCTCCTGGGCTCAAATTGTTTTTTTTAAATCTGTTTTATGATTTGAATTAAATTATAACTTTAATTTAAGTGGTCACTTGCAAAAATCTCGGCCTATGTGCTCATACCCATTGGTGGGTACGTGGTGGGTACGTTTCGTACCCACCACGTACCCCCCACGTCCCCCGCAATGAACTTCCGCTCTCCTGGGCTCAAATTGTTTTTTTTAAATCTGTTTTATGATTTGAATTAAATTTTAACTTTAATTTAAGTGGTCACTTGCAAAAATCTCGGCCTATGTGCTCATACCCATTGGTGGGTACGTGGTGGGTACGTTTCGTACCCACCACGTACCCACCACGTCCTACGCAATGAACTTCCGCTCTCCTGGGCTCAAATTGTTTTTTTTAAATCTGTTTTAGGATTTGAATTAAATTTTAACTTTAATTTAAGTGGTCACTTGCAAAAATCTCGGCCTATGTGCTCATACCCATTGGTGGGTACGTGGTGGGTACGTTTCGTACCCACCACGTACCCCCACGTCCCCCGCAATGAACTTCCGCTCTCCTGGGCTCAAATTGTTTTTTTTAAATCTGTTTTAGGATTTGAATTAAATTTTAACTTTAATTTAAGTGGTCACTTGCAAAAATCTCGGCCTATGTGCTCATACCCATTGGTTTGTACGTGGTGGGTACGTTTCGTACCCACCACGTACCCACCACGTCCCCCTTAATGAACTTCCGCTCTCCTGGGCTCAAATTGTTTTTTTTTAAATCTGTTTTAGGATTTGAATTAAATGTTAACTTTAATTTAAGTGGTCACTTGCAAAAATCTCGGCCTATGTGCTCATACCCATTGGTGGGTACGTGGTGGGTACGTTTCGTACCCACTACGTACCCCCACGTCCCCCGCAATGAACTTCCGCTCTCCTGGGCTCAAATTGTTTTTTTTTAAATCTGTTTTATGATTTGAATTAAATTTAAACTTTAATTTAAGTGGTCACTTGCAAAAATCTCGGCCTATGTGCTCATACCCATTGGTGGGTACGTGGTGGGTACGTTTCGTACCCACCACGTACCCACCACGTCCCCCGCAATGAACTTCCGCTCTCCTGGGCTCAAATTGTTTTTTTTAAATCTGTTTTAGGATTTGAATTAAATTTTAACTTTAATTTAAGTGGTCACTTGCAAAAATCTCGGCCTATGTGCTCATACCCATTGGTGGGTACGTGGTGGGTAAGTTTCGTACCCACCACGTACCCCCACGTCCCCCGCAATGAACTTCCGCTCTCCTGGGCTCAAATTGTTTTTTTTAAATCTGTTTTATGATTTGAATTAAATTTTAACTTTAATTTAAGTGGTCACTTGCAAAAATCTCGGCCTATGTGCTCATACCCATTGGTGGGTACGTGGTGGGTACGTTTCGTACCCACCACGTACCCACCACGTCCCCCGCAATGAACTTCCGCTCTCCTGGGCTCAAATTGTTTTTTTTAAATCTGTTTTAGGATTTGAATTAAATTTTAACTTTAATTTAAGTTGTCACTTGCAAAAATCTCGGCCTATGTGCTCATACCCATTGGTGGGTACGTGGTGGGTACGTTTCGTACCCACCACGTACCCACCACGTCCCCCGCAATGAACTTCCGCTCTCCTGGGCTCAAATTGTTTTTTTTAAATCTGTTTTATGATTTGAATTAAATTTAAACTTTAATTTAAGTGGTCACTTGCAAAAATCTCGGCCTATGTGCTCATACCAATTGGTGGGTACGTGGTGGGTACGTTTCGTACCCACCACGTACCCACCACGTCCCCCGCAATGAACTTCCGCTCTCCTGGGCTCAAATTGTTTTTTTTAAATCTGTTTTATGATTTGAATTAAATTTAAACTTTAATTTAAGTGGTCACTTGCAAAAATCTCGGCCTATGTGCTCATACCCATTGGTGGGTACGTGGTGGGTACGTTTCGTACCCACCACGTACCCCCCACGTCCCCCGCAATGAACTTCCGCTCTCCTGGGCTCAAATTGTTTTTTTTAAATCTGTTTTATGATTTGAATTAAATTTTAACTTTAATTTAAGTGGTCACTTGCAAAAATCTCGACCTATGTGCTCATACCCATTGGTGGGTACGTGGTGGGTACGTTTTGTACCCACCACGTACCCCCCACGTCCCCCGCAATGAACTTCCGCTCTCCTGGGCTCAAATTGTTTTTTTTAAATCTTTTTTATGATTTGAATTAAATTTTAACTTTAATTTAAGTGGTCACTTGCAAAAATCTCGGCCTATGTGCTCATACCCATTGGTGGGTACGTGGTGGGTACGTTTCGTACCCACCACGTACCCCCCACGTCCCCCGCAATGAACTTCCGCTCTCCTGGCCTCAAATTGTTTTTTTTAAATCTGTTTTAGGATTTGAATTAAATTTTAACTTTAATTTAAGTGGTCACTTGCAAAAATCTCGGCCTATGTGCTCATACCCACGTCCCCCGCAATGAACTTCCGCTCTCCTGGCCTCAAATTGTTTTTTTTAAATCTGTTTTATGATTTGAATTAAATTTAAACTTTAATTTAAGTGGTCACTTGCAAAAATCTCGGCCTATGTGCTCATACCCATTGGTGGGTACGTGGTGGGTACGTTTCGTACCCACCACGTACCCACCACGTCCCCCGCAATGAACTTCCGCTCTCCTGGGCTCAAATTGTTTTTTTTAAATCTGTTTTATGATTTGAATTAAATTTAAACTTTAATTTAAGTGGTCACTTGCAAAAATCTCGGCCTATGTGCTCATACCCATTGGTATGTACGTGGTGGGTAAGTTTCGTACCCACCACGTACCCCCTACGTATCCCCCCCATTGAACTTCCGCTCTCCTGGGCTCAAATTGTTTTTTTTAAATCTGTTTTATGATTTGAAATAAATTTTAACTTTAATTTAAGTGGTCACTTGCAAAAATCTCGGCCTATGTGCTCATACCCATTGGTGGGTACGTGGTGGGTACGTTTCGTACCCACCACGTACCCACCACGTCCCCCACAATGAACTTCCGCTCTCCTGGGCTCAAATTGTTTTTTTTAAATCTGTTTTAGGATTTGAATTAAATTTTAACTTTAATTTAAGTGGTCACTTGCAAAAATCTCGGCCTATGTGCTCATACCCACGTCCCCCGCAATGAACTTCCGCTCTCCTGAGCTCAAATTGTTTTTTTTAAATCTGTTTTATGATTTGAATTAAATTTCAACTTTAATTTAAGTGGTCAATTGCAAAAATCTCGGCCTATGTGCTCATACCCATTGGTGGGTACGTGGTGGGTACGTTTCGTACCCACCACGTACCCACCACGTCCCCCTCAATGAACTTCCGCTCTCCTGGGCTCAAATTGTTTTTTTTTTAATCTGTTTTATGATTTGAATTAAATTTTAACTTTAATTTAAGTGGTCACTTGCAAAAATCTCGGCCTATGTGCTCATACCCATTGGTAGGTACGTGGTGGGTACGTTTTGTACCCACCACGTACCCACCACGTCCCCCGCAATGAACTTCCGCTCTCCTGGGCTCAAATTGTTTTTTTTTAAATCTGTTTTATGATTTGAATTAAATTTAAACTTTAATTTAAGTGGTCACTTGCAAAAATCTCGGCCTATGTGCTCATACCCATTGGTGGGTACGTGGTGGGTACGTTTCGTACCCACCACGTACCCACCACGTCCCCCGCAATGAACTTCCGCTCTCCTGGGCTCAAATTGTTTTTTTTAAATCTGTTTTATGATTTGAATTAAATTTTAACTTTAATTTAAGTGGTCACTTGCAAAAATCTCGACCTATGTGCTCATACCCATTGGTGGGTACGTGGTGGGTACGTTTCGTACCCACCACGTACCCCCCACGTCCCCCGCAATGAACTTCCGCTCTCCTGGGCTCAAATTGTTTTTTTTAAATCTGTTTTATGATTTGAATTAAATTTTAACTTTAATTTAAGTGGTCACTTGCAAAAATCTCGGCCTATGTGCTTATACTCATTGGTGGGTACGTGGTGGGTACGTTTCGTACCCACCACGTACCCCCCACGTACCCCCCACGTCCCCCGCAATGAACTTCCGCTCTCCTGGGCTCAAATTGTTTTTTTTAAATCCGTTTTATGATTTGAATTAAATTTAAACTTTAATTTAAGTGGTCACTTGCAAAAATCTTGGCCTATGTGCTCATACCCATTGGTGGGTACGTGGTGGGTACGTTTCGTACCCACCACGTACCCACCACGTCCCCCGCAATGAACTTCCGCTCTCCTGGGCTCAAATTGTTTTTTTTAAATCTGTTTTAGGATTTGAATTAAATTTTAACTTTAATTTAAGTGGTCACTTGCAAAAATCTCGGCCTATGTGCTCATACCCATTGGTGGGTACGTGGTGGGTAAGTTTCGTACCCACCACGTACCCCCACGTCCCCCGCAATGAACTTCCGCTCTCCTGGGCTCAAATTGTTTTTTTTAAATCTGTTTTATGATTTGAATTAAATTTCAACTTTAATTTAAGTGGTCACTTGCAAAAATCTCGGCCTATGTGCTCATACCCATTGGTGGGTACGTGGTGGGTACGTTTCGTACCCACCACGTACCCACCACGTCCCCCGCAATGAACTTCCGCTCTCCTGGGCTCAAATTGTTTTTTTTAAATCTGTTTTATGATTTGAATTAAATTTTAACTTTAATTTAAGTGGTCACTTGCAAAAATCTCGGCCTATGTGCTCATACCCATTGGTGGGTACGTGGTGGGTAAGTTTCGTACCCACCACGTACCCCCACGTCTCCCGCAATGAACTTCCGCTCTCCTGGGCTCAAATTGTTTTTTTTAAATCTGTTTTATGATTTGAATTAAATTTCAACTTTAATTTAAGTGGTCACTTGCAAAAATCTCGGCCTATGTGCTCATACCCATTGGTGGGTACGTGGTGGGTACGTTTCGTACCCACCACGTACCCACCACGTCCCCCGCAATGAACTTCCGCTCTCCTGGGCTCAAATTGTTTTTTTTAAATCTGTTTTATGATTTGAATTAAATTTTAACTTTAATTTAAGTGGTCACTTGCAAAAATCTCGGCCTATGTGCTCATACCCATTGGTGGGTACGTGGTGGGTACGTTTCGTACCCACCACGTACCCACCACGTCCCCCGCAATGAACTTCCGCTCTCCTGGGCTCAAATTGTTTTTTTTAAATCTGTTTTAGGATTTGAATTAAATTTTAACTTTAATTTAAGTTGTCACTTGCAAAAATCTCGGCCTATGTGCTCATACCCATTGGTGGGTACGTGGTGGGTACGTTTCGTACCCACCACGTACCCACCACGTCCCCCGCAATGAACTTCCGCTCTCCTGGGCTCAAATTGTTTTTCTTAAATCTGTTTTATGATTTGAATTAAATTTAAACTTTAATTTAAGTGGTCACTTGCAAAAATCTCGGCCTATGTGCTCATACCCATTGGTGGGTACGTGGTGGGTACGTTTCGTACCCACCACGTACCCACCACGTACCCACCACGTCCCCCGCAATGAACTTCCGCTCTCCTGGGCTCAAATTGTTTTTTTTAAATCTGTTTTATGATTTGAATTAAATTTAAACTTTAATTTAAGTGGTCACTTGCAAAAATCTCGGCCTATGTGCTCATACCCATTGGTGGGTACGTGGTGGGTACGTTTCGTACCCACCACGTACCCCCCACGTCCCCCGCAATGAACTTCCGCTCTCCTGGGCTCAAATTGTTTTTTTTAAATCTGTTTTATGATTTGAATTAAATTTTAACTTTAATTTAAGTGGTCACTTGCAAAAATCTCGACCTATGTGCTCATACCCATTGGTGGGTACGTGGTGGGTACGTTTCGTACCCACCACGTACCCCCCACGTCCCCCGCAATGAACTTCCGCTCTCCTGGGCTCAAATTGTTTTTTTTAAATCTGTTTTATGATTTGAATTAAATTTTAACTTTAATTTAAGTGGTCACTTGCAAAAATCTCGGCCTATGTGCTTATACCCATTGGTGGGTACGTGGTGGGTACGTTTCGTACCCACCACGTACCCCCCACGTACCCCCCACGTCCCCCGCAATGAACTTACGCTCTTCTGGGCTCAAATTGTTTTTTTTAAATCTGTTTTATGATTTGAATTAAATTTAAACTTTAATTTAAGTGGTCACTTGCAAAAATCTCGGCCTATGTGCTCATACCCATTGGTGGGTACGTGGTGGGTAAGTTTCGTACCCACCACGTACCCCCCACGTCCCCCGCAATGAACTTCCGCTCTCCTGGGCTCAAATTGTTTTTTTTAAATCTGTTTTATGATTTGAATTAAATTTAAACTTTAATTTAAGTGGTCACTTGCAAAAATCTCGGCCTATGTGCTCATACCCATTGGTGGGTACGTGGTGGGTAAGTTTCGTACCCACCACGTACCCCCACGTCCCCCGCAATGAACTTCCGCTCTCCTGGGCTCAAATTGTTTTTTTTAAATCTGTTTTATGATTTGAATTAAATTTCAACTTTAATTTAAGTGGTCACTTGCAAAAATCTCGGCCTATGTGCTCATACCCATTGGTGGGTACGTGGTGGGTACGTTTCGTACCCACCACGTACCCACCACGTCCCCCGCAATGAACTTCCGCTCTCCTGGGCTCAAATTGTTTTTTTTAAATCTGTTTTATGATTTGAATTAAATTTTAACTTTAATTTAAGTGGTCACTTGCAAAAATCTCGGCCTATGTGCTCATACCCATTGGTGGGTACGTGGTGGGTACGTTTCGTACCCACCACGTATCCCCCACGTCCCCCGCAATGAACTTCCGCTCTCCTGGGCTCAAATTGTTTTTTTTAAATCTGTTTTATGATTTGAATTAAATTTTAACTTTAATTTAAGTGGTCACTTGCAAAAATCTCGGCCTATGTGCTCATACCCATTGGTGGGTACGTGGTGGGTACGTTTCGTACCCACCACGTACCCACCACGTACCCACCACGTCCCCCGCAATGAACTTCCGCTCTCCTGGGCTCAAATTGTTTTTTTTAAATCTGTTTTAGGATTTGAATTAAATTTTAACTTTAATTTAAGTGGTCACTTGCAAAAATCTCGGCCTATGTGCTTATACCCATTGGTGGGTACGTGGTGGGTACGTTTCGTACCCACCACGTACCCCCCACGTACCCCCCACGTCCCCCGCAATGAACTTCCGCTCTCCTGGGCTCAAATTGTTTTTTTTAAATCTGTTTTATGATTTGAATTAAATTTAAACTTTAATTTAAGTGGTCACTTGCAAAAATCTCGGCCTATGTGCTTATACCCATTGGTGGGTACGTGGTGGGTACGTTTCGTACCCACCACGTACCCCCCACGTACCCCCCACGTCCCCCGCAATGAACTTCCGCTCTCCTGGGCTCAAATTGTTTTTTTTAAATCTGTTTTATGATTTGAATTAAATTTAAACTTTAATTTAAGTGGTCACTTGCAAAAATCTCGGCCTATGTGCTCATACCCATTGGTGGGTACGTGGTGGGTACGTTTCGTACCCACCACGTACCCCCCACGTCCCCCGCAATGAACTTCCGCTCTCCTGGGCTCAAATTGTTTTTTTTAAATCTGTTTTATGATTTGAATTAAATTTAAACTTTAATTTAAGTGGTCACTTGCAAAAATCTCGGCCTATGTGCTCATACCCATTGGTGGGTACGTGGTGGGTACGTTTCGTACCCACCACGTACCCCCCACGTCCCCCGCAATGAACTTCCGCTCTCCTGGGCTCAAATTGTTTTTTTTAAATCTGTTTTATGATTTGAATTAAATTTTAACTTTAATTTAAGTGGTCACTTGCAAAAATCTCGGCCTATGTGCTTATACCCATTGGTGGGTACGTGGTGGGTACGTTTCGTACCCACCACGTACCCACCACGTCCCCCGCAATGAACTTCCGCTCTCCTGGGCTCAAATTATTTTTTTTAAATCTGTTTTAGGATTTGAATTAAATTTTAACTTTAATTTAAGTGGTCACTTGCAAAAATCTCGGCCTATGTGCTCATACCCATTGGTGGGTACGTGGTGGGTAAGTTTCGTACCCACCACGTACCCCCACGTCCCCCGCAATGAACTTCCGCTCTCCTGGGCTCAAATTGTTTTTTTTAAATCTGTTTTATGATTTGAATTAAATTTTAACTTTAATTTAAGTGGTCACTTGCAAAAATCTCGGCCTATGTGCTCATACCCATTGGTGGGTACGTGGTGGGTACGTTTCGTACCCACCACGTCCCCCGCAATGAACTTCCGCTCTCCTGGGCTCAAATTGTTTTTTTTAAATCTGTTTTATGATTTGAATTAAATTTTAACTTTAATTTAAGTGGTCACTTGCAAAAATCTCGACCTATGTGCTCATACCCATTGGTGGGTACGTGGTGGGTACGTTTCGTACCCACCACGTACCCCCCACGTCCCCCGCAATGAACTTCCGCTCTCCTGGGCTCAAATTGTTTTTTTTAAATCTGTTTTATGATTTGAATTAAATTTTAACTTTAATTTAAGTGGTCACTTGCAAAAATCTCGGCCTATGTGCTTATACCCATTGGTGGGTACGTGGTGGGTACGTTTCGTACCCACCACGTACCCCCCACGTACCCCCCACGTCCCCCGCAATGAACTTCCGCTCTCCTGGGCTCAAATTGTTTTTTTTAAATCTGTTTTATGATTTGAATTAAATTTAAACTTTAATTTAAGTGGTCACTTGCAAAAATCTCGGCCTATGTGCTCATACCCATTGGTGGGTACGTGGTGGGTACGTTTCGTACCCACCACGTACCCACCACGTCCCCCGCAATGAACTTCCGCTCTCCTGGGCTCAAATTGTTTTTTTTAAATCTGTTTTAGGATTTGAATTAAATTTTAACTTTAATTTAAGTGGTCACTTGCAAAAATCTCGGCCTATGTGCTCATACCCACGTCCCCCGCAATGAACTTCCGCTCTCCTGAGCTCAAATTGTTTTTTTTAAATCTGTTTTATGATTTGAATTAAATTTAAACTTTAATTGAAGTGGTCAATTGCAAAAATCTCGGCCTATGTGCTCATACCCATTGGTGGGTACGTGGTGGGTACGTTTCGTACCCACCACGTACCCACCACGTCCCCCTCAATGAACTTTCGCTCTCCTGGGCTCAAATTGTTTTTTTTTTAATCTGTTTTATGATTTGAATTAAATTTTAACTTTAATTTAAGTGGTCACTTGCAAAAATCTCGGCCTATGTGCTCATACCCATTGGTAGGTACGTGGTGGGTACGTTTCGTACCCACCACGTACCCACCACGTCCCCCGCAATGAACTTCCGCTCTCCTGGGCTCAAATTGTTTTTTTTAAATCTGTTTTATGATTTGAATTAAATTTAAACTTTAATTTAAGTGGTCACTTGCAAAAATCTCGGCCTATGTGCTCATACCCATTGGTGGGTACGTGGTGGGTACGTTTCGTACCCACCACGTACCCACCACGTCCCCCGCAATGAACTTCCGCTCTCCTGGGCTCAAATTGTTTTTTTTAAATCTGTTTTATGATTTGAATTAAATTTAAACTTTAATTTAAGTGGTCACTTGCAAAAATCTCGGCTTATGTGCTCATACCCATTGGTGGGTACGTTTCGTACCCACCACGTACCCACCACGTCCCCCGCAATGAACTTCCGCTCTCCTGGGCTCAAATTGTTTGTTTTAAATCTGTTTTAAGATTTGAATTAAATTTTAACTTTAATTTAAGTGGTCACTTGCAAAAATCTCGGCCTATGTGCTCATACCCATTGGTGGGTACGTGGTGGGTACGTTTCGTACCCACCACGTACCCACCACGTCCCCCGCAATGAACTTCCGCTCTCCTGGGCTCAAATTGTTTTTTTTAAATCTGTTTTATGATTTGAATTAAATTTTAACTTTAATTTAAGTGGTCACTTGCAAAAATCTCGGCCTATGTGCTCATACCCATTGGTGGGTACGTGGTGGGTACGTTTCGTACCCACCACGTACCCACCACGTCCCCCGCAATGAACTTCCGCTCTCCTGGGCTCAAATTGTTTTTTTTAAATCTGTTTTAGGATTTGAATTAAATTTTAACTTTAATTTAAGTGGTCACTTGCAAAAATCTCAGCCTATGTGCTCATACCCATTGGTGGGTACGTGGTGGGTACGTTTCGTACCCACCACGTACCCACCACGTCCCCCGCAATGAACTTCCGCTCTCCTGGGCTCTAATTGTTTTTTTTAAATCTGTTTTAGGATTTGAATTAAATTTTAACTTTAATTTAAGTGGTCACTTGCAAAAATCTCGGCCTATGTGCTCATACCCACGTCCCCCGCAATGAACTTCCGCTCTCCTGGGCTCAAATTGTTTTTTTTAATCTGCTTTATGATTTGAATTAAATTTTAACTTTAATTTAAGTGGTCACTTGCAAAAATCTCGGCCTATGTGCTCATACCCATTGGTGGGTACGTGGTGGGTACGTTTCGTACCCACCACGTACCCACCACGTCCCCCGCAATGAACTTCCGCTCTCCTGGGCTCAAATTGTTTTTTTTAAATCTGTTTTAGGATTTGAATTAAATTTTAACTTTAATTTAAGTGGTCACTTGCAAAAATCTCGGCCTATGTGCTCATACCCATTGGTGGGTACGTGGTGGGTACGTTTCGTACCCACCACGTACCCACCACGTCCCCCGCAATGAACTTCCGCTCTCCTGGGCTCAAATTGTTTTTTTTAAATCTGTTTTATGATTTGAATTAAATTTTAACTTTAATTTAAGTGGTCACTTGCAAAAATCTCGGCCTATGTGCTCATACCCATTGGTGGGTACGTGGTGGGTACGTTTCGTACCCACCACGTACCCCCCACGTCCCCCGCAATGAACTTCCGCTCTCCTGGGCTCAAATTGTTTTTTTTAAATCTGTTTTATGATTTGAATTAAATTTAAACTTTAATTTAAGTGGTCACTTGCAAAAATCTCGGCCTATGTGCTCATACCCATTGGTGGGTACGTGGTGGGTACGTTTCGTACCCACCACGTACCCACCACGTCCAACGCAATGAACTTCCGCTCTCCTGGGCTCAAATTGTTTTTTTTAAATCTGTTTTAGGATTTGAATTAAATTTTAACTTTAATTTAAGTGGTCACTTGCAAAAATCTCGGCCTATGTGCTCATACCCATTGGTGGGTACGTGGTGGGTACGTTTCGTACCCACCACATACCCACCACGTCCCCCGCAATGAACTTCCGCTCTCCTGGGCTCAAATTGTTTTTTTTAAATCTGTTTTATGATTTGAATTAAATTTAAACTTTAATTTAAGTGGTCAATTGCAAAAATCTCGGCCTATGTGCTCATACCCATTGGTGGGTACGTGGTGGGTACGTTTCGTACCCACCACGTACCCACCACGTCCCCCGCAATGAACTTCCGCTCTCCTGGGCTCAAATTGTTTTTTTTAAATCTGTTTTAGGATTTGAATTAAATTTTAACTTTAATTTAAGTGGTCACTTGCAAAAATCTCAGCCTATGTGCTCATACCCATTGGTGGGTACGTGGTGGGTACGTTTCGTACCCACCACGTACCCACCACGTCCCCCGCAATGAACTTCCGCTCTCCTGGGCTCAAATTGTTTTTTTTAAATCTGTTTTATGATTTGAATTAAATTTAAACTTTAATTTAAGTGGTCACTTGCAAAAATCTCGGCCTATGTGCTCATACCCATTGGTGGGTACGTGGTGGGTACGTTTCGTACCCACCACGTACCCACCACGTCCCCCGCAATGAACTTCCGCTCTCCTGGGCTCAAATTGTTTTTTTTAAATCTGTTTTAGGATTTGAATTAAATTTTAACTTTAATTTAAGTGGTCACTTGCAAAAATCTCGGCCTATGTGCTCATACCCATTGGTGGGTACGTGGTGGGTACGTTTCGTACCCACCACGTACCCACCACGTCCCCCGCAATGAACTTCCGCTCTCTTGGGCTCAAATTGTTTTTTTTAAATCTGTTTTATGATTTGAATTAAATTTAAACTTTAATTTAAGTGGTCAATTGCAAAAATCTCGGCCTATGTGCTCATACCCATTGGTGGGTACGTGGTGGGTACGTTTCGTACCCACCACGTACCCACCACGTCCCCCGCAATGAACTTCCGCTCTCCTGGGCTCAAATTGTTTTTTTTAAATCTGTTTTATGATTTGAATTAAATTTTAACTTTAATTTAAGTGGTCACTTGCAAAAATCTCGGCCTATGTGCTCATACCCATTGGTGGGTACGTGGTGGGTACGTTTCGTACCCACCACGTACCCCCCACGTCCCCCGCAATGAACTTCCGCTCTCCTGGGCTCAAATTGTTTTTTTTAAATCTGTTTTATGATTTGAATTAAATTTAAACTTTAATTTAAGTGGTCACTTGCAAAAATCTCGGCCTATGTGCTCATACCCATTGGTGGGTACGTGGTGGGTACGTTTCGTACCCACCACGTACCCACCACGTCCCCCGCAATGAACTTCCGCTCTCCTGGGCTCAAATTGTTTTTTTTAAATCTGTTTTAGGATTTGAATTAAATTTTAACTTTAATTTAAGTGGTCACTTGCAAAAATCTCGGCCTATGTGCTCATACCCATTGGTGGGTACGTGGTGGGTACGTGGTGGGTACGTTTCGTACCCACCACATACCCACCACGTCCCCCGCAATGAACTTCCGCTCTCCTGGGCTCAAATTGTTTTTTTTAAATCTGTTTTATGATTTGAATTAAATTTAAACTTTAATTTAAGTGGTCAATTGCAAAAATCTCGGCCTATGTGCTCATACCCATTGGTGGGTACGTGGTGGGTACGTTTCGTACCCACCACGTACCCACCACGTCCCCCGCAATGAACTTCCGCTCTCCTGGGCTCAAATTGTTTTTTTTAAATCTGTTTTAGGATTTGAATTAAATTTTAACTTTAATTTAAGTGGTCACTTGCAAAAATCTCAGCCTATGTGCTCATACCCATTGGTGGGTACGTGGTGGGTACGTTTCGTACCCACCACGTACCCACCACGTCCCCCGCAATGAACTTCCGCTCTCCTGGGCTCAAATTGTTTTTTTTAAATCTGTTTTATGATTTGAATTAAATTTAAACTTTAATTTAAGTGGTCAATTGCAAAAATCTCGGCCTATGTGCTCATACCCATTGGTGGGTACGTGGTGGGTACGTTTCGTACCCACCACGTACCCACCACGTCCCCCGCAATGAACTTCCGCTCTCCTGGGCTCAAATTGTTTTTTTTAAATCTGTTTTATGATTTGAATTAAATTTTAACTTTAATTTAAGTGGTCACGTACCCACCACGTCCCCCGCAATGAACTTCCGCTCTCCTGGGCTCAAATTGTTTTTTTTAAATCTGTTTTATGATTTGAATTAAATTTTAACTTTAATTTAAGTGGTCACTTGCAAAAATCTCGGCCTATGTGCTCATACCCATTGGTGGGTACGTGGTGGGTACGTTTCGTACCCACCACGTACCCCCCACGTCCCCCGCAATGAACTTCCGCTCTCCTGGGCTCAAATTGTTTTTTTTAAATCTGTTTTATGATTTGAATTAAATTTAAACTTTAATTTAAGTGGTCACTTGCAAAAATCTCGGCCTATGTGCTTATACCCATTGGTGGGTACGTGGTGGGTACGTTTCGTACCCACCACGTACCCACCACGTCCCCCGCAATGAACTTCCGCTCTCCTGGGCTCAAATTGTTTTTTTTAAATCTGTTTTAGGATTTGAATTAAATTTTAACTTTAATTTAAGTGGTCACTTGCAAAAATCTCGGCCTATGTGCTCATACCCATTGGTGGGTACGTGGTGGGTACGTTTTGTACCCACCACGTACCCACCACGTCCCCCGCAATGAACTTCCGCTCTCCTGGGCTCAAATTGTTTTTTTTAAATCTGTTTTATGATTTGAATTAAATTTAAACTTTAATTTAAGTGGTCAATTGCAAAAATCTTGGCCTATGTGCTCATACCCATTGGTGGGTACGTGGTGGGTACGTTTCGTACCCACCACGTACCCACCACGTCCCCGCAATGAACTTCCGCTCTCCTGGGCTCAAATTGTTTTTTTTAAATCTGTTTTAGGATTTGAATTAAATTTTAACTTTAATTTAAGTGGTCACTTGCAAAAATCTCGGCCTATGTGCTCATACCCATTGGTGGGTACGTGGTGGGTACGTTTCGTACCCACCACGTCCCCCGCAATGAACTTCCGCTCTCCTGGGCTCTAATTGTTTTTTTTTAAATTTGTTTTAGGATTTGAATTAAATTTTAACTTTAATTTAAGTGGTCACTTGCAAAAATCTCGGCCTATGTGCTCATACCCATTGGTGGGTACGTGGTGGGTACGTTTCGTACCCACCACGTACCCCCCACGTCCACCGCAATGAACTTCCGCTCTCCTGGGCTCAAATTGTTTTTTTTAAATCTGTTTTATGATTTGAATTAAATTTAAACTTTAATTTAAGTGGTCACTTGCAAAAATCTCGGCCTATGTGCTCATACCCATTGGTGGGTACGTGGTGGGTACGTTTCGTACCCACCACGTACCCACCACGTCCCCCGCAATGAACTTCCGCTCTCCTGGGCTCTAATTGTTTTTTTTAAATCTGTTTTAGGATTTGAATTAAATTTTAACTTTAATTTAAGTGGTCACTTGCAAAAATCTCGGCCTATGTGGTCATACCCATTGGTGGGTACGTGGTGGGTACGTTTCGTACCCACTACGTACCCACCACGTCCCCCGCAATGAACTTCCGCTCTCCTGGGCTCTAATTGTTTTTTTTAAATCTGTTTTAGGATTTGAATTAAATTTTAACTTTAATTTAAGTGGTCACTTGCAAAAATCTCGGCCTATGTGCTCATACCCATTGGTGGGTACGTGGTGGGTACGTTTTGTACCCACCACGTACCCACCACGTCCCCCGCAATGAACTTCCGCTCTCCTGGGCTCAAATTGTTTTTTTTAAATCTGTTTTAGGATTTGAATTAAATTTTAACTTTAATTTAAGTGGTCACTTGAAAAAATCTCGGCCTATGTGCTCATACCCATTGGTGGGTACGTGGTGGGTACGTTTCGTACCCACCACGTACCCCCCACGTCCCCCGCAATGAACTTCCGCTCTCCTGGGCTCAAATTGTTTTTTTTAAATCTGTTTTATGATTTGAATTAAATTTTAACTTTAATTTAAGTGGTCACTTGCAAAAATCTCGGCCTATGTGCTCATACCCATTGGTGGGTACGTGGTGGGTACGTTTCGTACCCACCACGTACCCACCACGTACCCACCACGTCCCCCGCAATGAACTTCCGCTCTCCTGGGCTCAAATTGTTTTTTTTAAATCTGTTTTAGGATTTGAATTAAATTTTAACTTTAATTTAAGTGGTCACTTGAAAAAATCTCGGCCTATGTGCTCATACCCATTGGTGGGTACGTGGTGGGTACGTTTTGTACCCACCACGTACCCCCCACGTCCCCCGCAATGAACTTCCGCTCTCCTGGGCTCAAATTGTTTTTTTTAAATCTGTTTTATGATTTGAATTAAATTTTAACTTTAATTTAAGTGGTCACTTGCAAAAATCTCGGCCTATGTGCTCATACCTATTGGTGGGTACGTGGTGGGTACGTTTCGTACCCACCACGTACCCACCACGTCCCCCGCAATGAACTTCCGCTCTCCTGGGCTCAAATTGTTTTTTTTAAATCTGTTTTAGGATTTGAATTAAATTTTAACTTTAATTTAGGTGGTCACTTGAAAAAATCTCGGCCTATGTGCTCATACCCATTGGTGGGTACGTGGTGGGTACGTTTCGTACCCACCACGTACCCCCCACGTCCCCCGCAATGAACTTCCGCTCTCCTGGGCTCAAATTGTTTTTTTTAAATCTGTTTTATGATTTGAATTAAATTTTAACTTTAATTTAAGTGGTCACTTGCAAAAATCTCGGCCTATGTGCTCATACCTATTGGTGGGTACGTGGTGGGTACGTTTCGTACCCACCACGTACCCACCACGTCCCCCGCAATGAACTTCCGCTCTCCTGGGCTCAAATTGTTTTTTTTAAATCTGTTTTAGGATTTGAATTAAATTTTAACTTTAATTTAAGTGGTCACTTGCAAAAATCTCGGCCTATGTGCTCATACCCATTGGTGGGTACGTGGTGGGTACGTTTCGTACCCACCACGTACCCACCACGTCCCCCGCAATGAACTTCCGCTCTCCTGGGCTCAAATTGTTTTTTTTAAATCTGTTTTAGGATTTGAATTAAATTTTAACTTTAATTTAAGTGGTCACTTGCAAAAATCTCGGCCTATGTGCTCATACCCATTGGTGGGTACGTGGTGGGTGCGTTTCGTACCCACCACGTACCCCCACGTCCCCCGCAATGAACTTCCGCTCTCCTGGGCTCAAATTGTTTTTTTTAAATCTGTTTTATGATTTGAATTAAATTTAAACTTTAATTTAAGTGGTCACTTGCAAAAATCTCGGCTTATGTGCTCATACCCATTGGTGGGTACGTGGTGGGTACGTTTCGTACCCACCACGTACCCACCACGTCCCCCGCAATGAACTTCCGCTCTCCTGGGCTCAAATTGTTTTTTTTAAATCTGTTTTAGGATTTGAATTAAATTTTAACTTTAATTTAAGTGGTCACTTGCAAAAATCTCGGCCTATGTGCTCATACCCATTGGTAGGTACGTGGTGGGTACGTTTCGTACCCACCACGTACCCATACGTCCCCCGCAATGAACTTCCGCTCTTCTGGGCTCAAATTGTTTTTTTTAAATCTGTTTTAGGATTTGAATTAAATTTTAACTTTAATTTAAGTGGTCACTTGCAAAAATCGCGGCCTATGTGCTCATACCCATTGGTGGGTACGTGGTGGGTACGTTTCGTACCCACCACGTACCCATACGTCCCCCGCAATGAACTTCCGCTCTTCTGGGCTCAAATTGTTTTTTTTAAATCTGTTTTAGGATTTGAATTAAATTTTAACTTTAATTTAAGTGGTCACTTGCAAAAATCGCGGCCTATGTGCTCATACCCATTGGTGGGTACGTGGTGGGTACGTTTCGTACCCACCACGTACCCACCACGTCCCCCGCAATGAACTTCCGCTCTCCTGGGCTCAAATTGTTTTTTTTAAATCTGTTTTATGATTTGAATTAAATTTTAACTTTAATTTAAGTGGTCACTTGCAAAAATCTCGGCCTATGTGCTCATACCCATTGGTGGGTACGTGGTGGGTACGTTTCGTACCCACCACGTACCCACCACGTCCCCCGCAATGAACTTCCGCTCTCCTGGGCTCTAATTGTTTTTTTTAAATCTGTTTTAGGATTTGAATTAAATTTTAACTTTAATTTAAGTGGTCAATTGCAAAAATCTCGGCCTATGTGCTCATACCCATTGGTGGGTACGTGGTGGGTACGTTTCGTACCCACCACGTACCCACCACGTCCCCCGCAATGAACTTCCGCTCTCCTGGGCTCAAATTGTTTTTTTTAAATCTGTTTTATGATTTGAATTAAATTTTAACTTTAATTTAAGTGGTCACTTGCAAAAATCTCGGCCTATGTGCTCATACCCATTGGTGGGTACGTGGTGGGTACGTTTCGTACCCACCACGTACCCCCCACGTCCCCCGCAATGAACTTCCGCTCTCCTGGGCTCAAATTGTTTTTTTTAAATCTGTTTTATGATTTGAATTAAATTTTAACTTTAATTTAAGTGGTCACTTGCAAAAATCTCGGCCTATGTGCTCATACCCATTGGTGGGTACGTGGTGGGTACGTTTCGTACCCACCACGTCCCCCGCAATGAACTTCCGCTCTCCTGGGCTCAAATTGTTTTTTTTAAATCTGTTTTATGATTTGAATTAAATTTAAACTTTAATTTAAGTGGTCAATTGCAAAAATCTCGGCCTATGTGCTCATACCCATTGGTGGGTATGTGGTGGGTACGTTTCGTACCCACCACGTACCCACCACGTCCCCCGCAATGAACTTCCGCTCTCCTGGGCTCAAATTGTTTTTTTTAAATCTGTTTTATGATTTGAATTAAATTTAAACTTTAATTTAAGTGGTCAATTGCAAAAATCTCGGCCTATGTGCTCATACCCATTGGTGGGTACGTGGTGGGTACGTTTCGTACCCACCACGTACCCACCACGTCCCCCGCAATGAACTTCCGCTCTCCTGGGCTCAAATTGTTTTTTTTTAATCTGTTTTATGATTTGAATTAAATTTTAACTTTAATTTAAGTGGTCACTTGCAAAAATCTCAGCCTATGTGCTCATACCCATTGGTGGGTACGTGGTGGGTACGTTTCGTACCCACCACGTACCCACCACGTCCCCCGCAATGAACTTCCGCTCTCCTGGGCTCAAATTGTTTTTTTTAAATCTGTTTTAGGATTTGAATTAAATTTTAACTTTAATTTAAGTGGTCACTTGCAAAAATCTCGGCCTATGTGCTCATACCCATTGGTGGGTACGTGATGGGTACGTTTCGTACCCACCACGTACCCCCTACGTCCCCCGCAATGAACTTCCGCTCTCCTGGGCTCAAATTGTTTTTTTTAAATCTGTTTTATGATTTGAATTAAATTTAAACTTTAATTTAAGTGGTCACTTGCAAAAATCTCGGCTTATGTGCTCATACCCATTGGTGGGTACGAAACGTACCCACCACGTACCCACCACGTCCCCCGCAATGAACTTCCGCTCTCCTGGGCTCAAATTGTTTTTTTTAAATCTGTTTTAGGATTTGAATTAAATTTTAACTTTAATTTAAGTGGTCACTTGCAAAAATCTCGGCCTATGTGCTCATACCCATTGGTGGGTACGTGGTGGGTACGTTTCGTACCCACCACGTACCCACCACGTCCCCCGCAATGAACTTCCGCTCTCCTGGGCTCAAATTGTTTTTTTTAAATCTGTTTTATGATTTGAATTAAATTTTAACTTTAATTTAAGTGGTCACTTGCAAAAATCTCGGCCTATGTGCTCATACCCATTGGTGGGTACGTGGTGGGTACGTTTCGTACCCACCACGTACCCACCACGTCCCCGCAATGAACTTCCGCTCTCCTGGGCTCAAATTGTTTTTTTTAAATCTGTTTTAGGATTTGAATTAAATTTTAACTTTAATTTAAGTGGTCACTTGCAAAAATCTCGGCCTATGTGCTCATACCCATTGGTGGGTACGTGGTGGGTACGTTTCGTACCCACCACGTACCCCCCACGTCCCCGCAATGAACTTCCGCTCTCCTGGGCTCAAATTGTTTTTTTTAAATCTGTTTTATGATTTGAATTAAATTTAAACTTTAATTTAAGTGGTCAATTGCAAAAATCTCGGCCTATGTGCTCATACCCATTGGTGGGTACGTGGTGGGTACGTTTCGTACCCACCACGTACCCACCACGTCCCCGCAATGAACTTCCGCTCTCCTGGGCTCAAATTGTTTTTTTTAAATCTGTTTTAGGATTTGAATTAAATTTTAACTTTAATTTAAGTGGTCACTTGCAAAAATCTCGGCCTATGTGCTCATACCCATTGGTGGGTACGTGGTGGGTACGTTTCGTACCCACCACGTACCCCCCACGTCCCCCGCAATGAACTTCCGCTCTCCTGGGCTCAAATTGTTTTTTTTAAATCTGTTTTATGATTTGAATTAAATTTTAACTTTAATTTAAGTGGTCACTTGCAAAAATCTCGGCCTATGTGCTCATACCCATTGGTGGGTACGTGGTGGGTACGTTTCGTACCCACCACGTACCCACCACGTCCCCGCAATGAACTTCCGCTCTCCTGGGCTCAAATTGTTTTTTTTAAATCTGTTTTAGGATTTGAATTAAATTTTAACTTTAATTTAAGTGGTCACTTGCAAAAATCTCGGCCTATGTGCTCATACCCATTGGTGGGTACGTGGTGGGTACGTTTCGTACCCACCACGTACCCCCCACGTCCCCGCAATGAACTTCCGCTCTCCTGGGCTCAAATTGTTTTTTTTAAATCTGTTTTATGATTTGAATTAAATTTAAACTTTAATTTAAGTGGTCAATTGCAAAAATCTCGGCCTATGTGCTCATACCCATTGGTGGGTACGTGGTGGGTACGTTTCGTACCCACCACGTACCCACCACGTCCCCGCAATGAACTTCCGCTCTCCTGGGCTCAAATTGTTTTTTTTAAATCTGTTTTAGGATTTGAATTAAATTTTAACTTTAATTTAAGTGGTCACTTGCAAAAATCTCGGCCTATGTGCTCATACCCATTGGTGGGTACGTGGTGGGTACGTTTCGTACCCACCACGTACCCACCACGTCCCCCGCAATGAACTTCCGCTCTCCTGGGCTCAAATTGTTTTTTTTAAATCTGTTTTATGATTTGAATTAAATTTTAACTTTAATTTAAGTGGTCACTTGCAAAAATCTCGGCCTATGTGCTCATACCCATTGGTGGGTACGTGGTGGGTACGTTTCGTACCCACCACGTACCCACCACGTCCCCGCAATGAACTTCCGCTCTCCTGGGCTCAAATTGTTTTTTTTAAATCTGTTTTAGGATTTGAATTAAATTTTAACTTTAATTTAAGTGGTCACTTGCAAAAATCTCGGCCTATGTGCTCATACCCATTGGTGGGTACGTGGTGGGTACGTTTCGTACCCACCACGTACCCCCCACGTCCCCGCAATGAACTTCCGCTCTCCTGGGCTCAAATTGTTTTTTTTAAATCTGTTTTATGATTTGAATTAAATTTAAACTTTAATTTAAGTGGTCACTTGCAAAAATCTCGGCCTATGTGCTCATACCCATTGGTGGGTACGTGGTGGGTACGTTTCGTACCCACCACGTACCCACCACGTCCCCCGCAATGAACTTCCGCTCTCCTGGGCTCAAATTGTTTTTTTTAAATCTGTTTTATGATTTGAATTAAATTTAAACTTTAATTTAAGTGGTCACTTGCAAAAATCTCGGCCTATGTGCTCATACCCATTGGTGGGTACGTGGTGGGTACGTTTCGTACCCACCACGTACCCACCACGTCCCCCGCAATGAACTTCCGCTCTCCTGGGCTCAAATTGTTTTTTTTAAATCTGTTTTAGGATTTGAATTAAATTTTAACTTTAATTTAAGTGGTCACTTGCAAAAATCTCGGCCTATGTGCTCATACCCATTGGTGGGTACGTGATGGGTACGTTTCGTACCCACCACGTACCCCCTACGTCCCCCGCAATGAACTTCCGCTCTCCTGGGCTCAAATTGTTTTTTTTAAATCTGTTTTATGATTTGAATTAAATTTAAACTTTAATTTAAGTGGTCACTTGCAAAAATCTCGGCTTATGTGCTCATACCCATTGGTGGGTACGAAACGTACCCACCACGTACCCACCACGTCCCCCGCAATGAACTTCCGCTCTCCTGGGCTCAAATTGTTTTTTTTAAATCTGTTTTAGGATTTGAATTAAATTTTAACTTTAATTTAAGTGGTCACTTGCAAAAATCTCGGCCTATGTGCTCATACCCATTGGTGGGTACGTGGTGGGTACGTTTCGTACCCACCACGTACCCACCACGTCCCCCGCAATGAACTTCCGCTCTCCTGGGCTCAAATTGTTTTTTTTAAATCTGTTTTATGATTTGAATTAAATTTTAACTTTAATTTAAGTGGTCACTTGCAAAAATCTCGGCCTATGTGCTCATACCCATTGGTGGGTACGTGGTGGGTACGTTTCGTACCCACCACGTACCCACCACGTCCCCGCAATGAACTTCCGCTCTCCTGGGCTCAAATTGTTTTTTTTAAATCTGTTTTAGGATTTGAATTAAATTTTAACTTTAATTTAAGTGGTCACTTGCAAAAATCTCGGCCTATGTGCTCATACCCATTGGTGGGTACGTGGTGGGTACGTTTCGTACCCACCACGTACCCCCCACGTCCCCGCAATGAACTTCCGCTCTCCTGGGCTCAAATTGTTTTTTTTAAATCTGTTTTATGATTTGAATTAAATTTAAACTTTAATTTAAGTGGTCACTTGCAAAAATCTCGGCCTATGTGCTCATACCCATTGGTGGGTACGTGGTGGGTACGTTTCGTACCCACCACGTACCCACCACGTCCCCCGCAATGAACTTCCGCTCTCCTGGGCTCAAATTGTTTTTTTTAAATCTGTTTTAGGATTTGAATTAAATTTTAACTTTAATTTAAGTGGTCACTTGCAAAAATCTCGGCCTATGTGCTCATACCCATTGGTGGGTACGTGGTGGGTACGTTTCGTACCCACCACGTACCCCCTACGTCCCCCGCAATGAACTTCCGCTCTCCTGGGCTCAAATTGTTTTTTTTAAATCTGTTTTATGATTTGAATTAAATTTAAACTTTAATTTAAGTGGTCACTTGCAAAAATCTCGGCTTATGTGCTCATACCCATTGGTGGGTACGAAACGTACCCACCACGTACCCACCACGTCCCCCGCAATGAACTTCCGCTCTGCTGGGCTCAAATTGTTTTTTTTAAATCTGTTTTATGATTTGAATTAAATTTTAACTTTAATTTAAGTGGTCACTTGCAAAAATCTCGGCCTATGTGCTCATACCCATTGGTGGGTACGTGGTGGGTACGTTTCGTACCCACCACGTCCCCCGCAATGAACTTCCGCCCTCCTGGGCTCAAATTGTTTTTTTTAAATCTGTTTTAGGATTTGAATTAAATTTTAACTTTAATTTAAGTGGTCACTTGCAAAAATCTCGGCCTATGTGCTCATACCCATTGGTGGGTACGTGGTGGGTACGTTTCGTACCCACCACGTACCCCCCACGTCCCCGCAATGAACTTCCGCTCTCCTGGGCTCAAATTGTTTTTTTTAAATCTGTTTTATGATTTGAATTAAATTTAAACTTTAATTTAAGTGGTCACTTGCAAAAATCTCGGCCTATGTGCTCATACCCATTGGTGGGTACGTGGTGGGTACGTTTCGTACCCACCACGTACCCACCACGTCCCCCGCAATGAACTTCCGCTCTCCTGGGCTCAAATTGTTTTTTTTAAATCTGTTTTAGGATTTGAATTAAATTTTAACTTTAATTTAAGTGGTCACTTGCAAAAATCTCGGCCTATGTGCTCATACCCATTGGTGGGTACGTGGTGGGTACGTTTCGTACCCACCACGTACCCACCACGTCCCCCGCAATGAACTTCCGCTCTCCTGGGCTCAAATTGTTTTTTTTAAATCTGTTTTAGGATTTGAATTAAATTTTAACTTTAATTTAAGTGGTCACTTGCAAAAATCTCGGCCTATGTGCTCATACCCATTGGTGGGTACGTGATGGGTACGTTTCGTACCCACCACGTACCCCCTACGTCCCCCGCAATGAACTTCCGCTCTCCTGGGCTCAAATTGTTTTTTTTAAATCTGTTTTATGATTTGAATTAAATTTAAACTTTAATTTAAGTGGTCACTTGCAAAAATCTCGGCTTATGTGCTCATACCCATTGGTGGGTACGAAACGTACCCACCACGTACCCACCACGTCCCCCGCAATGAACTTCCGCTCTCCTGGGCTCAAATTGTTTTTTTTAAATCTGTTTTAGGATTTGAATTAAATTTTAACTTTAATTTAAGTGGTCACTTGCAAAAATCTCGGCCTATGTGCTCATACCCATTGGTGGGTACGTGGTGGGTACGTTTCGTACCCACCACGTACCCACCACGTCCCCCGCAATGAACTTCCGCTCTCCTGGGCTCAAATTGTTTTTTTTAAATCTGTTTTATGATTTGAATTAAATTTTAACTTTAATTTAAGTGGTCACTTGCAAAAATCTCGGCCTATGTGCTCATACCCATTGGTGGGTACGTGGTGGGTACGTTTCGTACCCACCACGTACCCACCACGTCCCCGCAATGAACTTCCGCTCTCCTGGGCTCAAATTGTTTTTTTTAAATCTGTTTTAGGATTTGAATTAAATTTTAACTTTAATTTAAGTGGTCACTTGCAAAAATCTCGGCCTATGTGCTCATACCCATTGGTGGGTACGTGGTGGGTACGTTTTGTACCCACCACGTACCCCCCACGTCCCCGCAATGAACTTCCGCTCTCCTGGGCTCAAATTGTTTTTTTTAAATCTGTTTTATGATTTGAATTAAATTTAAACTTTAATTTAAGTGGTCAATTGCAAAAATCTCGGCCTATGTGCTCATACCCATTGGTGGGTACGTGGTGGGTACGTTTCGTACCCACCACGTACCCACCACGTCCCCCGCAATGAACTTCCGCTCTCCTGGGCTCAAATTGTTTTTTTTAAATCTGTTTTAGGATTTGAATTAAATTTTAACTTTAATTTAAGTGGTCACTTGCAAAAATCTCGGCCTATGTGCTCATACCCATTGGTGGGTACGTGGTGGGTACGTTTCGTACCCACCACGTACCCCCTACGTCCCCCGCAATGAACTTCCGCTCTCCTGGGCTCAAATTGTTTTTTTTAAATCTGTTTTATGATTTGAATTAAATTTAAACTTTAATTTAAGTGGTCACTTGCAAAAATCTCGGCTTATGTGCTCATACCCATTGGTGGGTACGAAACGTACCCACCACGTACCCACCACGTCCCCCGCAATGAACTTCCGCTCTCCTGGGCTCAAATTGTTTTTTTTAAATCTGTTTTAGGATTTGAATTAAATTTTAACTTTAATTTAAGTGGTCACTTGCAAAAATCTCGGCCTATGTGCTCATACCCATTGGTGGGTACGTGGTGGGTACGTTTCGTACCCACCACGTACCCACCACGTCCCCCGCAATGAACTTCCGCTCTCCTGGGCTCAAATTGTTTTTTTTAAATCTGTTTTAGGATTTGAATTAAATTTTAACTTTAATTTAAGTGGTCACTTGCAAAAATCTCGGCCTATGTGCTCATACCCATTGGTGGGTACGTGGTGGGTACGTTTCGTACCCACCACGTACCCACCACGTCCCCCGCAATGAACTTCCGCTCTCCTGGGCTCAAATTGTTTTTTTTAAATCTGTTTTAGGATTTGAATTAAATTTTAACTTTAATTTAAGTGGTCACTTGCAAAAATCTCGGCCTATGTGCTCATACCCATTGGTGGGTACGTGGTGGGTACGTTTCGTACCCACCACGTATCCACCACGTCCCCCGCAATGAACTTCCGCTCTCCTGGGCTCAAATTGTTTTTTTTAAATCTGTTTTAGGATTTGAATTAAATTTTAACTTTAATTTAAGTGGTCACTTGCAAAAATCTCGGCCTATGTGCTCATACCCATTGGTGGGTACGTGGTGGGTACGTTTCGTACCCACCACGTACCCACCACGTCCCCCGCAATGAACTTCCGCTGTACTGGGCTCAAATTGTTTTTTTTAAATCTGTTTTAGGATTTGAATTAAATTTTAACTTTAATTTAAGTGGTCACTTGCGAAAATCTCGGCCTATGTGCTCATACCCATTGGTGGGTACGTGATGGGTACGTTTCGTACCCACCACGTACCCCCCACGTCCCCCGCAATGAACTTCCGCTCTCCTGGGCTCAAATTGTTTTTTTTAAATCTGTTTTATGATTTGAATTAAATTTAAACTTTAATTTAAGTGGTCACTTGCAAAAATCTCGGCTTATGTGCTCATACCCATTGGTGGGTACGTGGTGGGTACGTTTCGTACCCACCACGTACCCACCACGTCCCCCGCAATGAACTTCCGCTCTCCTGGGCTCAAATTGTTTTTTTTAAATCTGTTTTAGGATTTGAATTAAATTTTAACTTTAATTTAAGTGGTCACTTGCAAAAATCTCGGCCTATGTGCTCATACCCATTGGTGGGTACGTGGTGGGTACGTTTCGTACCCACCACGTACCCACCACGTCCCCCGCAATGAACTTCCGCTCTCCTGGGCTCAAATTGTTTTTTTTAAATCTGTTTTAGGATTTGAATTAAATTTTAACTTTAATTTAAGTGGTCACTTGCAAAAATCTCGGCCTATGTGCTCATACCCATTGGTGGGTACGTGGTGGGTACGTTTCGTACCCACCACGTACCCACCACATCCCCCGCAATGAACTTCCGCTCTCCTGGGCTCAAATTGTTTTTTTTAAATCTGTTTTAGGATTTGAATTAAATTTTAACTTTAATTTAAGTGGTCACTTGCAAAAATCTCGGCCTATGTGCTCATACCCATTGGTGGGTACGTGATGGGTACGTTTCGTACCCACCACGTACCCCCCACGTCCCCCGCAATGAACTTCCGCTCTCCTGGGCTCAAATTGTTTTTTTTAAATCTGTTTTATGATTTGAATTAAATTTAAACTTTAATTTAAGTGTTCACTTGCAAAAATCTCGGCCTATGTGCTCATACCCATTGGTGGGTACGTGCTGGGTACGTTTCGTACCCACCACGTACCCACCACGTCCCCCGCAATGAACTTCCGCTCTACTGGGCTCAAATTGTTTTTTTTAAATCTGTTTTAGGATTTGAATTAAATTTTAACTTTAATTTAAGTGGTCACTTGCAAAAATCTCGGCCTATGTGCTCATACCCATTGGTGGGTACGTGATGGGTACGTTTCGTACCCACCACGTACCCCCCACGTCCCCCGCAATGAACTTCCGCTCTCCTGGGCTCAAATTGTTTTTTTTAAATCTGTTTTATGATTTGAATTAAATTTAAACTTTAATTTAAGTGGTCACTTGCAAAAATCTCGGCTTATGTGCTCATACCCATTGGTGGGTACGTGGTGGGTACGTTTCGTACCCACCACGTACCCACCACGTCCCCCGCAATGAACTTCCGCTCTCCTGGGCTCAAATTGTTTTTTTTAAATCTGTTTTAGGATTTGAATTAAATTTTAACTTTAATTTAAGTGGTCACTTGCAAAAATCTCGGCCTATGTGCTCATACCCATTGGTGGGTACGTGGTGGGTACGTTTCGTACCCACCACGTACCCACCACGTCCCCCGCAATGAACTTCCGCTCTCCTGGGCTCAAATTGTTTTTTTTAAATCTGTTTTAGGATTTGAATTAAATTTTAACTTTAATTTAAGTGGTCACTTGCAAAAATCTCGGCCTATGTGCTCATACCCATTGGTGGGTACGTGGTGGGTACGTTTCGTACCCACCACGTACCCACCACGTCCCCCGCAATGAACTTCCGCTCTCCTGGGCTCAAATTGTTTTTTTTAAATCTGTTTTAGGATTTGAATTAAATTTTAACTTTAATTTAAGTGGTCACTTGCAAAAATCTCGGCCTATGTGCTCATACCCATTGGTGGGTACGTGATGGGTACGTTTCGTACCCACCACGTACCCCCCACGTCCCCCGCAATGAACTTGCGCTCTCCTGGGCTCAAATTGTTTTTTTTAAATCTGTTTTATGATTTGAATTAAATTTTAACTTTAATTTAAGTGTTCACTTGCAAAAATCTCGGCCTATGTGCTCATACCCATTGGTGGGTACGTGGTGGGTACGTTTCGTACCCACCACGTACCCACCACGTCCCCCGCAATGAACTTCCGCTCTCCTGGGCTCAAATTGTTTTTTTTAAATCTGTTTTAGGATTTGAATTAACTTTTAACTGTAATTTAAGTGGTCACTTGCAAAAATCTCGGCCTATGTGCTCATACCCATTGGTGGGTACGTGGTGGGTACGTTTCGTACCCACCACGTACCCACCACGTCCCCCGCAATGAACTTCCGCTCTCCTGGGCTCTAATTGTTTTTTTTAAATCTGTTTTAGGATTTGAATTAAATTTTAACTTTAATTTAAGTGGTCACTTGCAAAAATCTCGGCCTATGTGCTCATACCCATTGGTGGGTACGTGGTGGGTACGTTTCGTACCCACCACGTACCCACCACGTCCCCCGCAATGAACTTCCGCTCTCCTGGGCTCAAATTGTTTTTTTTAAATCTGTTTTAGGATTTGAATTAAATTTTAACTTTAATTTAAGTGGTCACTTGCAAAAATCTCGGCCTATGTGCTCATACCCATTGGTGGGTACGTGGTGGGTACGTTTCGTACCCACCACGTACCCCCCACGTCCCCCGCAATGAACTTCCGCTCTCCTGGGCTCAAATTGTTTTTTTTAAATCTGTTTTATGATTTGAATTAAATTTAAACTTTAATTTAAGTGGTCACTTGCAAAAATCTCGGCCTATGTGCTCATACCCATTGGTGGGTACGTGGTGGGTACGTTTCGTACCCACCACGTACCCACCACGTCCCCCGCAATGAACTTCCGCTCTCCTGGGCTCAAATTGTTTTTTTTAAATCTGTTTTAGGATTTGAATTAAATTTTAACTTTAATTTAAGTGGTCACTTGCAAAAATCTCGGCCTATGTGCTCATACCCATTGGTGGGTACGTGGTGGGTACGTTTCGTACCCACCACGTACCCACCACGTCCCCCGCAATGAACTTCCGCTCTCCTGGGCTCAAATTGTTTTTTTTAAATCTGTTTTAGGATTTGAATTAAATTTAAACTTTAATTTAAGTGGTCAATTGCAAAAATCTCGGCCTATGTGCTCATACCCATTGGTGGGTACGTGGTGGGTACGTTTCGTACCCACCACGTACCCACCACGTCCCCCGCAATGAACTTCCGCTCTCCTGGGCTCAAATTGTTTTTTTTAAATCTGTTTTAGGATTTGAATTAAATTTTAACTTTAATTTAAGTGGTCACTTGCAAAAATCTCGGCCTATGTGCTCATACCCATTGGTGGGTATGTGGTGGGTAAGTTTCGTACCCACCACGTACCCCCCACGTCCCCCGCAATGAACTTCCGCTCTCCTGGGCTCAAATTGTTTTTTTTAAATCTGTTTTATGACTTGAATTAAATTTTAACTTTAATTTAAGTGGTCACTTGCAAAAATCTCGGCCTATGTGCTCATACCCATTGGTGGGTACGTGGTGGGTACGTTTCGTACCCACCACGTACCCACCACGTCCCCCGCAATGAACTTCCGCTCTCCTGGGCTCAAATTGTTTTTTTTAAATCTGTTTTAGGATTTGAATTAAATTTTAACTTTAATTTAAGTGGTCACTTGCAAAAATCTCGGCCTATGTGCTCATACCCACCACGTCCCTCGCAATGAACTTCCGCTCTCCTGGGCTCAAATTGTTTTTTTTAAATCTGTTTTAGGATTTGAATTAAATTTTAACTTTAATTTAAGTGGTCACTTGCAAAAATCTCGGCCTATGTGCTCATACCCATTGGTGGGTACGTGATGGGTACGTTTCGTACCCACCACGTACCCCCCACGTCCCCCGCAATGAACTTGCGCTCTCCTGGGCTCAAATTGTTTTTTTTAAATCTGTTTTATGATTTGAATTAAATTTTAACTTTAATTTAAGTGTTCACTTGCAAAAATCTCGGCCTATGTGCTCATACCCATTGGTGGGTACGTGGTGGGTACGTTTCGTACCCACCACGTACCCACCACGTCCCCCGCAATGAACTTCCGCTCTCCTGGGCTCAAATTGTTTTTTTTAAATCTGTTTTAGGATTTGAATTAACTTTTAACTGTAATTTAAGTGGTCACTTGCAAAAATCTCGGCCTATGTGCTCATACCCATTGGTGGGTACGTGGTGGGTACGTTTCGTACCCACCACGTACCCACCACGTCCCCCGCAATGAACTTCCGCTCTCCTGGGCTCTAATTGTTTTTTTTAAATCTGTTTTAGGATTTGAATTAAATTTTAACTTTAATTTAAGTGGTCACTTGCAAAAATCTCGGCCTATGTGCTCATACCCATTGGTGGGTACGTGGTGGGTACGTTTCGTACCCACCACGTACCCACCACGTCCCCCGCAATGAACTTCCGCTCTCCTGGGCTCAAATTGTTTTTTTTAAATCTGTTTTAGGATTTGAATTAAATTTTAACTTTAATTTAAGTGGTCACTTGCAAAAATCTCGGCCTATGTGCTCATACCCATTGGTGGGTACGTGGTGGGTACGTTTCGTACCCACCACGTACCCCCCACGTCCCCCGCAATGAACTTCCGCACTCCTGGGCTCAAATTGTTTTTTTTAAATCTGTTTTATGATTTGAATTAAATTTTAACTTTAATTTAAGTGGTCACTTGCAAAAATCTCGGCCTATGTGCTCATACCCATTGGTGGGTACGTGGTGGGTACGTTTTGTACCCACCACGTACCCACCACGTCCCCCGCAATGAACTTCCGCTCTCCTGGGCTCAAATTGTTTTTTTTAAATCTGTTTTAGAATTTGAATTAAATTTTAACTTTAATTTAAGTGGTCACTTTCAAAAATCTCGGCCTATGTGCTCATACCCATTGGTGGGTACGTGGTGGGTACGTTTCGTACCCACCACGTACCCACCACGTCCCCCGCAATGAACTTCCGCTCTCCTGGGCTCAAATTGTTTTTTTTAAATCTGTTTTATGATTTGAATTAAATTTTAACTTTATTTAAGTGGTCACTTGCAAAAATCTCGGCCTATGTGCTCATACCCATTGGTGGGTACGTGGTGGGTACGTTTCGTACCCACCACGTACCCCCCACGTCCCCCGCAATGAACTTCCGCTCTCCTGGGCTCAAATTGTTTTTTTTAAATCTGTTTTATGATTTGAATTAAATTTAAACTTTAATTTAAGTGGTCACTTGCAAAAATCACGGCCTATGTGCTCATACATATTGGTGGGTACGTTTCGTACCCACCACGTACCCACCACGTCCCCCGCAATGAACTTCCGCTCTCCTGGGCTCAAATTGTTTTTTTTAAATCTGTTTTAGGATTTGAATTAAATTTTAACTTTAATTTAAGTGGTCACTTGCAAAAATCTCGACCTATGTGCTCATACCCATTGGTGGGTACGTGGTGGGTACGTTTCGTACCCACCACGTACCTCCCACGTCCCCCGCAATGAACTTCCGCTCTCCTGGGCTCAAATTGTTTTTTTTAAATCTGTTTTAGGATTTGAATTAAATTTTAACTTTAATTTAAGTGGTCACTTGCAAAAATCTCGGCCTATGTGCTCATACCCATTGGTGTGTACGTGGTGGGTACGTTTCGTACCCACCACGTACCCCCCACGTCCCCCGCAATGAACTTCCGCTCTCCTGGGCTCAAATTGTTTTTTTAAATCTGTTTTATGATTTGAATTAAATTTAAACTTTAATTTAAGTGGTCACTTGCAAAAATCTCGGCCTATGTGCTCATACCCATTGGTGGGTACGTGGTGGGTACGTTTCGTACCCACCACGTCCCCCGCAATGAACTTCCGCTCTCCTGGGCTCAAATTGTTTTTTTTAAATCTGTTTTAGGATTTGAATTAAATTTTAACTTTAATTTAAGTGGTCACTTGCAAAAATCTCGGCCTATGTGCTCATACCCATTGGTGGGTACGTGGTGGGTTCGTTTCGTACCCACCACGTACCCCCCATGTCCCCCGCAATGAACTTCCGCTCTCCTGGGCTCAAATTGTTTTTTTTAAATCTGTTTTATGATTTGAATTAAATTTAAACTTTAATTTAAGTGGTCACTTGCAAAAATCTCGGCCTATGTGCTCATACCCATTGGTGGGTACGTGGTGGGTACGTTTCGTACCCACCACGTACCCACCACGTCCCCCGCAATGAACTTCCGCTCTCCTGGGCTCAAATTGTTTTTTTTAAATCTGTTTTAGGATTTGAATTAAATTTTAACTTTAATTTAAGTGGTCACTTGCAAAACTCTCGGCCTATGTGCTCATACCCATTGGTGGGTACGTGGTGGGTACGTTTCGTACCCACCACGTACCCCCCACGTCCCCCGCAATGAACTTGCGCTCTCCTGGGCTCAAATTGTTTTTTTTAAATCTGTTTTATGATTTGAATTAAATTTAAACTTTAATTTAAGTGGTCACTTGCAAAAATCTCGACCTATGTGCTCATACCCATTGGTGGGTACGTGGTGGGTACGTTTTGTACCCACCACGTACCCACCACGTCCCCCGCAATTAACTTCCGCTCTCCTGGGCTCAAATTGTTTTTTTTAAATCTGTTTTATGATTTGAATTAAATTTAAACTGTAATTTAAGTGGTCACTTGCAAAAATCTCGGCCTATGTGCTCATACCCATTGGTGGGTACGTGGTGGGTACGTTTCGTACCCACCACGTACCCACCACGTCCCCCGCAATTAACTTCCGCTCTCCTGGGCTCAAATTGTTTTTTTTAAATCTGTTTTAGGATTTGAATTAAATTTAAACTGTAATTTAAGTGGTCACTTGCAAAAATCTCGGCCTATGTGCTCATACCCATTGGTGGGTACGTGGTGGGTACGTTTCGTACCCACCACGTACCCACCACGTCCCCCGCAATTAACTTCCGCTCTCCTGGGCTCAAATTGTTTTTTTTAAATCTGTTTTAGGATTTGAATTAAATTTTAACTTTAATTTAAGTGGTCACTTGCAAAAATCTCGGCCTATGGTCTCATACCCATTGGTGGGTACGTGGTGGGTACGTTTCGTACCCACCACGTACCCACCACGTCCCCCGCAATGAACTTCCGCTCTCCTGGGCTCAAATTGTTTTTTTTAAATCTGTTTTATGATTTGAATTAAATTTGAACTTCAATTTAAGTGGTCACTTGCAAAAATCTCGGCCTATGTGCTCATACCCATTGGTGGGTACGTACCCACCACGTCCCCCGCAATGAACTTCCGCTCTCCTGGGCTCAAATTGTTTTTTTTAAATCTGTTTTAGGATTTGAATTAAATTTTAACTTTAATTTAAGTGGTCACTTGCAAAACTCTCGGCCTATGTGCTCATACCCATTGGTGGGTACGTGGTGGGTACGTTTCGTACCCACCACGTACCCCCCACGTCCCCCGCAATGAACTTGCGCTCTCCTGGGCTCAAATTGTTTTTTTTAAATCTGTTTTATGATTTGAATTAAATTTAAACTTTAATTTAAGTGGTCACTTGCAAAAATCTCGGCCTATGTGCTCATACCCATTGGTGGGTACGTGGTGGGTACGTTTTGTACCCACCACGTACCCACCACGTCCCCCGCAATTAACTTCCGCTCTCCTGGGCTCAAATTGTTTTTTTTAAATCTGTTTTATGATTTGAATTAAATTTAAACTGTAATTTAAGTGGTCACTTGCAAAAATCTCGGCCTATGTGCTCATACCCATTGGTGGGTACGTGGTGGGTACGTTTCGTACCCACCACGTACCCACCACGTCCCCCGCAATTAACTTCCGCTCTCCTGGGCTCAAATTGTTTTTTTTAAATCTGTTTTATGATTTGAATTAAATTTAAACTGTAATTTAAGTGGTCACTTGCAAAAATCTCGGCCTATGTGCTCATACCCATTGGTGGGTACGTACCCACCACGTCCTTCGCAATGAACTTCCGCTCTCCTGGGCTCAAATTGTTTTTTTTAAATCTGTTTTAGGATTTGAATTAAATTTTAACTTTAATTTAAGTGGTCACTTGCAAAACTCTCGGCCTATGTGCTCATACCCATTGGTGGGTACGTGGTGGGTACGTTTCGTACCCACCACGTACCCCCCACGTCCCCCGCAATGAACTTGCGCTCTCCTGGGCTCAAATTGTTTTTTTTAAATCTGTTTTATGATTTGAATTAAATTTAAACTGTAATTTAAGTGGTCACTTGCAAAAATCTCGGCCTTTGTGCTCATACCCATTGGTGGGTACGTGGTGGGTACGTTTCGTACCCACCACGTACCCACCACGTCCCCCGCAATTAACTTCCGCTCTCCTGGGCTCAAATTGTTTTTTTTAAATCTGTTTTAGGATTTGAATTAAATTTAAACTGTAATTTAAGTGGTCACTTGCAAAAATCTCGGCCTATGTGCTCATACCCATTGGTGGGTACGTGGTGGGTACGTTTCGTACCCACCACGTACCCACCACGTCCCCCGCAATTAACTTCCGCTCTCCTGGGCTCAAATTGTTTTTTTTAAATCTGTTTTAGGATTTGAATTAAATTTTAACTTTAATTTAAGTGGTCACTTGCAAAAATCTCGGCCTATGTGCTCATACCCATTGGTGGGTACGTGGTGGGTACGTTTCGTACCCACCACGTACCCACCACGTCCCCCGCAATGAACTTCCGCTCTCCTGGGCTCAAATTGTTTTTTTTAAATCTGTTTTATGATTTGAATTAAATTTGAACTTCAATTTAAGTGGTCACTTGCAAAAATCTCGGCCTATGTGCTCATACCCATTGGTGGGTACGTACCCACCACGTCCCCCGCAATGAACTTCCGCTCTCCTGGGCTCAAATTGTTTTTTTTAAATCTGTTTTAGGATTTGAATTAAATTTTAACTTTAATTTAAGTGGTCACTTGCAAAACTCTCGGCCTATGTGCTCATACCCATTGGTGGGTACGTGGTGGGTACGTTTCGTACCCACCACGTACCCCCCACGTCCCCCGCAATGAACTTGCGCTCTCCTGGGCTCAAATTGTTTTTTTTAAATCTGTTTTATGATTTGAATTAAATTTAAACTTTAATTTAAGTGGTCACTTGCAAAAATCTCGGCCTATGTGCTCATACCCATTGGTGGGTACGTGGTGGGTACGTTTTGTACCCACCACGTACCCACCACGTCCCCCGCAATTAACTTCCGCTCTCCTGGGCTCAAATTGTTTTTTTTAAATCTGTTTTATGATTTGAATTAAATTCAAACTGTAATTTAAGTGGTCACTTGCAAAAATCTCGGCCTATGTGCTCATACCCATTGGTGGGTACGTGGTGGGTACGTTTCGTACCCACCACGTACCCACCACGTCCCCCGCAATTAACTTCCGCTCTCCTGGGCTCAAATTGTTTTTTTTAAATCTGTTTTAGGATTTGAATTAAATTTTAACTTTAATTTAAGTGGTCACTTGCAAAAATCTCGGCCTATGTGCTCATACCCATTGGTGGGTACGTGGTGGGTACGTTTCGTACCCACCACGTACCCACCACGTCCCCCGCAATTAACTTCCGCTCTCCTGGGCTCAAATTGTTTTTTTTAAATCTGTTTTATGATTTGAATTAAATTTAAACTGTAATTTAAGTGGTCACTTGCAAAAATCTCGGCCTTTGTGCTCATACCCATTGGTGGGTACGTGGTGGGTACGTTTCGTACCCACCACGTACCCCCCACGTCCCCCGCAATGAACTTCCGCTCTCCTGGGCTCAAATTGTTTTTTTTAAATCTGTTTTATGATTTGAATTAAATTTAAACTGTAATTTAAGTGGTCACTTGCAAAAATCTCGGCCTATGTGCTCATACCCATTGGTGGGTACGTGGTGGGTACGTTTCGTACCCACCACGTACCCACCACGTCCCCCGCAATTAACTTCCGCTCTCCTGGGCTCAAATTGTTTTTTTTAAATCTGTTTTATGATTTGAATTAAATTTAAACTGTAATTTAAGTGGTCACTTGCAAAAATCTCGGCCTATGTGCTCATACCCATTGGTGGGTACGTGGTGGGTACGTTTCGTACCCACCACGTACCCCCCACGTCCCCCGCAATTAACTTCCGCTCTCCTGGGCTCAAATTGTTTTTTTTAAATCTGTTTTATGATTTGAATTAAATTTAAACTGTAATTTAAGTGGTCACTTGCAAAAATCTCGGCCTTTGTGCTCATACCCATTGGTGGGTACGTGGTGGGTACGTTTCGTACCCACCACGTACCCCCCACGTCCCCCGCAATTAACTTCCGCTCTCCTGGGCTCAAATTGTTTTTTTTAAATCTGTTTTATGATTTGAATTAAATTTAAACTGTAATTTAAGTGGTCACTTGCAAAAATCTCGGCCTTTGTGCTCATACCCATTGGTGGGTACGTGGTGGGTACGTTTCGTACCCACCACGTACCCCCCACGTCCCCCGCAATTAACTTCCGCTCTCCTGGGCTCATATTGTTTTTTTTAAATCTGTTTTATGATTTGAATTAAATTTAAACTGTAATTTAAGTGGTCACTTGCAAAAATCTCGGCCTTTGTGCTCATACCCATTGGTGGGTACGTGGTGGGTACGTTTCGTACCCACCACGTACCCACCACGTCCCCCGCAATTAACTTCCGCTCTCCTGGGCTCAAATTGTTTTTTTTAAATCTGTTTTATGATTTGAATTAAATTTAAACTGTAACTTAAGTGGTCACTTGCAAAAATCTCGGCCTTTGTGCTCATACCCATTGGTGGGTACGTGGTGGGTACGTTTCGTACCCACCACGTACCCCCCACGTCCCCCGCAATTAACTTCCGCTCTCCTGGGCTCAAATTGTTTTTTTTAAATCTGTTTTATGATTTGAATTAAATTTAAACTGTAATTTAAGTGGTCACTTGCAAAAATCTCGGCCTATGTGCTCATACCCATTGGTGGGTACGTGGTGGGTACGTTTTGTACCCACCACGTACCCACCACGTCCCCCGCAATTAACTTCCGCTCTCCTGGGCTCAAATTGTTTTTTTTAAATCTGTTTTATGATTTGAATTAAATTTAAACTGTAATTTAAGTGGTCACTTGCAAAAATCTCGGCCTATGTGCTCATACCCATTGGTGGGTACGTGGTGGGTACGTTTCGTACCCACCACGTACCCACCACGTCCCCCGCAATTAACTTCCGCTCTCCTGGGCTCAAATTGTTTTTTTTAAATCTGTTTTAGGATTTGAATTAAATTTTAACTTTAATTTAAGTGGTCACTTGCAAAAATCTCGGCCTATGTGCTCATACCCATTGGTGGGTACGTGGTGGGTACGTTTCGTACCCACCACGTACCCACCACGTCCCCCGCAATGAACTTCCGCTCTCCTGGGCTCAAATTGTTTTTTTTAAATCTGTTTTATGATTTGAATTAAATTTGAACTTTAATTTAAGTGGTCACTTGCAAAAATCTCGGCCTATGTGCTCATACCCATTGGTGGGTACGTACCCACCACGTCCCCCGCAATGAACTTCCGCTCTCCTGGGCTCAAATTGTTTTTTTTAAATCTGTTTTAGGATTTGAATTAAATTTTAACTTTAATTTAAGTGGTCACTTGCAAAAATCTCGGCCTATGTGCTCATACCCATTGGTGGGTACGTGGTGGGTACGTTTCGTACCCACCACGTACCCCCCACGTCCCCCGCAATGAACTTCCGCTCTCCTGGGCTCAAATTGTTTTTTTTAAATCTGTTTTATGATTTGAATTAAATTTAAACTTTAATTTAAGTGGTCACTTGCAAAAATCTCGGCCTATGTGCTCATACCCATTGGTGGGTACGTGGTGGGTACGTTTCGTACCCACCACGTACCCCCCACGTCCCCCGCAATGAACTTGCGCTCTCCTGGGCTCAAATTGTTTTTTTTAAATCTGTTTTATGATTTGAATTAAATTTAAACTTTAATTTAAGTGGTCACTTGCAAAAATCTCGGCCTATGTGCTCATACCCATTGGTGGGTACGTGGTGGGTACGTTTCGTACCCACCACGTACCCACCACGTCCCCCGCAATTAACTTCCGCTCTCCTGGGCTCAAATTGTTTTTTTTAAATCTGTTTTATGATTTGAATTAAATTTAAACTGTAATTTAAGTGGTCACTTGCAAAAATCTCGGCCTATGTGCTCATACCCATTGGTGGGTACGTGGTGGGTACGTTTCGTACCCACCACGTACCCACCACGTCCCCCGCAATTAACTTCCGCTCTCCTGGGCTCAAATTGTTTTTTTTAAATCTGTTTTAGGATTTGAATTAAATTTTAACTTTAATTTAAGTGGTCACTTGCAAAAATCTCGGCCTATGTGCTCATACCCATTGGTGGGTACGTACCCACCACGTTCCCCGCAATGAACTTCCGCTCTCCTGGGCTCAAATTGTTTTTTTTAAATCTGTTTTAGGATTTGAATTAAATTTTAACTTTAATTTAAGTGGTCACTTGCAAAAATCTCGGCCTATGTGCTCATACCCATTGGTGGGTACGTGGTGAGTACGTTTCGTACCCACCACGTACCCCCCACGTCCCCCGCAATGAACTTCCGCTCTCCTGGGCTCAAATTGTTTTTTTGAAATCTGTTTTATGATTTGAATTAAATTTAAACTTTAATTTAAGTGGTCACTTGCAAAAATCTCGGCCTATGTGCTCATACCCATTGGTGGGTACGTGGTGGGTACGTTTCGTACCCACCACGTACCCACCACGTCCCCCGCAATGAACTCCCGCTCTCCTGGGCTCAAATTGTTTTTTTTAAATCTGTTTTAGGATTTGAATTAAATTTAAACTTTAATTTAAGTGGTCACTTGCAAAAATCTCGGCCTATGTGCTCATACCCATTGGTGGGTACGTGGTGGGTACGTTTCGTACCCACCACGTACCCACCACGTCCCCCGCAATGAACTTCCGCTCTCCTGGGCTCAAATTGTTTTTTTTAAATCTGTTTTAGGATTTGAATTAAATTTTAACTTTAATTTAAGTGGTCACTTGCAAAAATCTCGGCCTATGTGCTCATACCCATTGGTGGGTACGTGGTGGGTACGTTTCGTACCCACCACGTACCCCCCACGTCCCCCGCAATGAACTTCCGCTCTCCTGGGCTCAAATTGTTTTTTTTAAATCTGTTTTATGATTTGAATTAAATTTAAACTTTAATTTAAGTGGTCACTTGCAAAAATCTCGGCCTATGTGCTCATACCCATTGGTGGGTACGTGGTGGGTACGTTTCGTACCCACCACGTACCCCCCACGTCCCCCGCAATGAACTTGCGCTCTCCTGGGCTCAAATTGTTTTTTTTAAATCTGTTTTATGATTTGAATTAAATTTAAACTTTAATTTAAGTGGTCACTTGCAAAAATCTCGGCCTATGTGCTCATACCCATTGGTGGGTACGTGGTGGGTACGTTTTGTACCCACCACGTACCCACCACGTCCCCCGCAATTAACTTCCGCTCTCCTGGGCTCAAATTGTTTTTTTTAAATCTGTTTTATGATTTGAATTAAATTTAAACTGTAATTTAAGTGGTCACTTGCAAAAATCTCGGCCTATGTGCTCATACCCATTGGTGGGTACGTGGTGGGTACGTTTCGTACCCACCACGTACCCACCACGTCCCCCGCAATGAACTTCCGCTCTCCTGGGCTCAAATTGTTTTTTTTAAATCTGTTTTAGGATTTGAATTAAATTTTAACTTTAATTTAAGTGGTCACTTGCAAAACTCTCGGCCTATGTGCTCATACCCATTGGTGGGTACGTGGTGGGTACGTTTCGTACCCACCACGTACCCACCACGTCCCCCGCAATGAACTTCCGCTCTCCTGGGCTCAAATTGTTTTTTTTAAAGTTGTTTTAGGATTTGAATTAAATTTTAACTTTAATTTAAGTGGTCAATCGCAAAAATCTCGGCCTATGTGCTCATACCCATTGGTGGGTACGTGGTGGGTATTCCTACCCACCACGTACCCCCCACGTCCCCCGCAATGAACTTCCGCTCTCCTGGGCTCAAATTGTTTTTTTTAAATCTGTTTTATGATTTGAATTAAATTTAAACTTTAATTTAAGTGGTCACTTGCAAAAATCTCGGCCTATGTGCTCATACCCATTGGTGGGTACGTGGTGGGTACGTTTCGTACCCACCACGTACCCACCACGTCCCCCGCAATGAACTTCCGCTCTCCTGGGCTCAAATTGTTTTTTTTAAATCTGTTTTAGGATTTGAATTAAATTTTAACTTTAATTTAAGTGTTCACTTGCAAAAATCTCGGCCTATGTGCTCATACCCATTGGTGGGTACGTGGTGGGTACGTTTCGTACCCACCACGTACCCGCCACGTCCCCCGCAATGAACTTCCGCTCTCCTGGGCTCAAATTGTTTTTTTTAAATCTGTTTTATGATTTGAATTAAATTTAAACTTTAATTTAAGTGGTCACTTGCAAAAATATCGGCCTATGTGCTCATACCCATTGGTGGGTACGTGGTGGGTACGTTTCGTACCCACCACGTACCCACCACGTCCCCCGCAATGAACTCCCGCTCTCCTGGGCTCAAATTGTTTTTTTTAAATCTGTTTTAGGATTTGAATTAAATTTAAACTTTAATTTAAGTGGTCACTTGCAAAAATCTCGGCCTATGTGCTCATACCCATTGGTGGGTACGTGGTGGGTACGTTTCGTACCCACCACGTACCCACCACGTCCCCCGCAATGAACTTCCGCTCTCCTGGGCTCAAATTGTTTTTTTTAAATCTGTTTTAGGATTTGAATTAAATTTTAACTTTAATTTAAGTGGTCACTTGCAAAACTCTCGGCCTATGTGCTCATACCCATTGGTGGGTACGTCGTGGGTACGTTTCGTACCCACCACGTACCCACCACGTCCCCCGCAATGAACTTCCGCTCTCCTGGGCTCAAATTGTTTTTTTTAAAGTTGTTTTAGGATTTGAATTAAATTTTAACTTTAATTTAAGTGGTCACTTGCAAAAATCTCGGCCTATGTGCTCATACCCATTGGTGGGTACGTGGTGGGTATTCCTACCCACCACGTACCCCCCACGTCCCCCGCAATGAACTTCCGCTCTCCTGGGCTCAAATTGTTTTTTTTAAATCTGTTTTATGATTTGAATTAAATTTAAACTTTAATTTAAGTGGTCACTTGCAAAAATCTCGGCCTATGTGCTCATACCCATTGGTGGGTACGTGGTGGGTACGTTTCGTACCCACCACGTACCCACCACGTCCCCAGCAATGAACTTCCGCTCTCCTGGGCTCAAATTGTTTTTTTTAAATCTGTTTTAGGATTTGAATTAAATTTTAACTTTAATTTAAGTGGTCACTTGCAAAAATCTCGGCCTATGTGCTCATACCCATTGGTGGGTACGTGGTGGGTACGTTTCGTACCCACCACGTACCCCCCACGTCCCCCGCAATGAACTTCCGCTCTCCTGGGCTCAAATTGTTTTTTTTAAATCTGTTTTATGATTTGAATTAAATTTAAACTTTAATTTAAGTGGTCACTTGCAAAACTCTCGGCCTATGTGCTCATACCCATTGGTGGGTACGTGGTGGGTACGTTTCGTACCCACCACGTACCCACCACGTCCCCCGCAATGAACTTCCGCTCTCCTGGGCTCAAATTGTTTTTTTTAAATCTGTTTTATGATTTGAATTAAATTTAAACTTTAATTTTAGTGGTCACTTGCAAAAATCTCAGCCTATGTGCTCATACCCATTGGTAGGTACGTGGTGGGTACGTTTCGTACCCACCACGTACCCACCACGTCCCCCGCAATGAACTTCCGCTCTCCTGGGCTCAAATTGTTTTTTTTTAATCTGTTTTAGGATTTGAATTAAATTTTAACTATAATTTAAGTGGTCACTTGCAAAACTCTCGGCCTATGTGCTCATACCCATTGGTGGGTACGTGGTGGGTACGTTTCGTACCCACCACGTACCCACCACGTCCCCCGCAATGAACTTCCGCTCTCCTGGGCTCAAATTGTTTTTTTTAAATCTGTTTTAGGATTTGAATTAAATTTTAACTTTAATTTAAGTGGTCACTTGCAAAAATCTCGGCCTATGTGCTCATACCCATTGGTGGGTACGTTTCGTACCCACCACGTACCCACCACGTCCCCCGCAATGAACTTCCGCTCTCCTGGGCTCAAATTGTTTTTTTTAAATCTGTTTTATGATTTGAATTAAATTTTAACTTTAATTTAAGTGGTCACTTGCAAAAATCTCGGCCTATGTGCTCATACCCATTGGTGGGTACGTGGTGGGTACGTTTCGTACCCACCACGTCCCCCGCAATGAACTTCCGCTCTCCTGGGCTCAAATTGTTTTTTTTAAATCTGTTTTATGATTTGAATTAAATTTAAACTTTAATTTAAGTGGTCACTTGCAAAAATCTCGGCTTATGTGCTTATACCCATTGGTGGGTACGTGGTGGGTACGTTTCGTACCCACCACGTACCCACCACGTCCCCCGCAATGAACTTCCGCTCTCCTGGGCTCAAATTGTTTTTTTTAAATCTGTTTTAGGATTTGAATTAAATTTTAACTTTAATTTAAGTGGTCACTTGCAAAAATCTCGGCCTATGTGCTCATACCCATTGGTGGGTACGTGGTGGGTACGTTTCGTACCCACCACGTCCCCCGCAATGAACTTCCGCTCTCCTGGGCTCAAATTGTTTTTTTTAAATCTGTTTTAGGATTTGAATTAAATTTTAACTTTAATTTAAGTGGTCACTTGCAAAAATCTCGGCCTATGTGCTCATACCCATTGGTGGGTACGTGGTGGGTACGTTTCGTACCCACCACGTCCCCCGCAATGAACTTCCGCTCTCCTGGGCTCAAATTGTTTTTTTTAAATCTGTTTTATGATTTGAATTAAATTTAAACTTTAATTTAAGTGGTCACTTGCAAAAATCTCGGCTTATGTGCTTATACCTATTGGTGGGTACGTGGTGGGTACGTTTCGTACCCACCACGTACCCACCACGTCCCCCGCAATGAACTTCCGCTCTCCTGGGCTCAAATTGTTTTTTTTAAATCTGTTTTAGGATTTGAATTAAATTTTAACTTTAATTTAAGTGGTCACTTGCAAAAATCTCGGCCTATGTGCTCATACCCATTGGTGGGTACGTGGTGGGTACGTTTCGTACCCACCACGTACCCACCACGTCCCCCGCAATGAACTTCCGCTCTCCTGGGCTCAAATTGTTTTTTTTAAATCTGTTTTATGATTTGAATTAAATTTAAACTTTAATTTAAGTGGTCACTTGCAAAAATCTCGGCTTATGTGCTTATACCCATTGGTGGGTACGTGGTGGGTACGTTTCGTACCCACCACGTACCCACCACGTCCCCCGCAATGAACTTCCGCTCTCCTGGGCTCAAATTGTTTTTTTTAAATCTGTTTTATGATTTGAATTAAATTTAAACTTTAATTTAAGTGGTCACTTGCAAAAATCTCGGCTTATGTGCTTATACCCATTGGTGGGTACGTGGTGGGTACGTTTCGTACCCACCACGTACCCACCACGTCCCCCGCAATGAACTTCCGCTCTCCTGGGCTCAAATTGTTTTTTTTAAATCTGTTTTAGGATTTGAATTAAATTTTAACTTTAATTTAAGTGGTCACTTGCAAAACTCTCGGCCTATGTGCTCATACCCATTGGTGGGTTTGTGGTGGATACGTTTCGTACCCACCACGTACCCACCACGTCCCCCGCAATGAACTTCCGCTCTCCTGGGCTCAAATTGTTTTTTTTAAATCTGTTTTAGGATTTGAATTAAATTTTAACTTTAATTTAAGTGGTCACTTGCAAAAATCTCGGCCTATGTGCTCATACCCATTGGTGGGTACGTGGTGGGTACGTTTCGTACCCACCACGTACCCACCACGTACCCACCACGTCCCCCGCAATGAACTTCCGCTCTCCTGGGCTCAAATTGTTTTTTTTAAATCTGTTTTAGGATTTGAATTAAATTTTAACTTTAATTTAAGTGGTCACTTGCAAAGATCTCGGCCTATGTGCTCATACCCATTGGTGGGTACGTGGTGGGTACGTTTCGTACCCACCACGTACCCACCACGTCCCCCGCAATGAACTTCCGCTCTCCTGGGCTCAAATTGTTTTTTTTAAATCTGTTTTATGATTTGAATTAAATTTAAACTTTAATTTAAGTGGTCACTTGCAAAAATCTCGGCCTATGTGCTCATACCCATTGGTGGGTACGTGGTGGGTACGTTTCGTACCCACCACGTACCCACCACGTCCCCCGCAATGAACTCCCGCTCTCCTGGGCTCAAATTGTTTTTTTTAAATCTGTTTTAGGATTTGAATTAAATTTAAACTTTAATTTAAGTGGTCACTTGCAAAAATCTCGGCCTATGTGCTCATACCCATTGGTGGGTACGTGGTGGGTGCGTTTCGTACCCACCACGTACCCACCACGTCCCCCGCAATGAACTTCCGCTCTCCTGGGCTCAAATTGTTTTTTTTAAATCTGTTTTATGATTTGAATTAAATTTTAACTTTAATTTAAGTGGTCACTTGCAAAAATCTCGGCCTATGTGCTCATACCCATTGGTGGGTACGTGGTGGGTACGTTTCGTACCCACCACGTACCCACCACGTCCCCGCAATGAACTTCCGCTCTCCTGGGCTCAAATTGTTTTTTTTAAATCTGTTTTAGGATTTGAATTAAATTTTAACTTTAATTTAAGTGGTCACTTGCAAAAATCTCGGCCTATGTGCTCATACCCATTGGTGGGTACGTGGTGGGTACGTTTCGTACCCACCACGTACCCCCCACGTCCCCCGCAATGAACTTCCGCTCTCCTGGGCTCAAATTGTTTTTTTTAAATCTGTTTTAGGATTTGAATTAAATTTTAACTTTAATTTAAGTGGTCACTTGCAAAAATCTCGGCCTATGTGCTCATACCCATTGGTGGGTACGTGGTGGGTACGTTTCGTACCCACCACGTACCCACCACGTCCCCCGCAATGAACTTCCGCTCTCCTGGGCTCAAATTGTTTTTTTTAAATCTGTTTTAGGATTTGAATTAAATTTTAACTTTAATTTAAGTGGTCACTTGCAAAAATCTCGGCCTATGTGCTCATACCCATTGGTGGGTACGTGGTGGGTACGTGGTGGGTACGTTTCGTACCCACCACGTACCCACCACGTCCCCCGCAATGAACTTCCGCTCTCCTGGGCTCAAATTGTTTTTTTTAAATCTGTTTTAGGATTTGAATTAAATTTTAACTTTAATTTAAGTGGTCACTTGCAAAAATCTCGGCCTATGTGCTCATACCCATTGGTGGGTACGTGGTGGGTACGTTTCGTACCCACCACGTACCCACCACGTCCCCCGCAATGAACTTCCGCTCTCCTGGGCTCAAATTGTTTTTTTTAAATCTGTTTTATGATTTGAATTAAATTTAAACTTTAATTTTAGTGGTCACTTGCAAAAATCTCAGCCTATGTGCTCATACCCATTGGTAGGTACGTGGTGGGTACGTTTCGTACCCACCACGTACCCACCACGTCCCCCGCAATGAACTTCCGCTCTCCTGGGCTCAAATTGTTTTTTTTTAATCTGTTTTAGGATTTGAATTAAATTTTAACTATAATTTAAGTGGTCACTTGCAAAACTCTCGGCCTATGTGCTCATACCCATTGGTGGGTACGTGGTGGGTACGTTTCGTACCCACCACGTACCCACCACGTCCCCCGCAATGAACTTCCGCTCTCCTGGGCTCAAATTGTTTTTTTTAAATCTGTTTTAGGATTTGAATTAAATTTTAACTTTAATTTTAGTGGTCACTTGCAAAACTCTTGGCCTATGTGCTCATACCCATTGGTGGGTACGTGGTGGGTACGTTTCGTACCCACCACGTACCCACCACGTCCCCCGCAATGAACTTCCGCTCTCCTGGGCTCAAATTGTTTTTTTTAAATCTGTTTTAGGATTTGAATTAAATTTTAACTTTAATTTAAGTGGTCACTTGCAAAAATCTCGGCCTATGTGCTCATACCCATTGGTGGGTACGTTTCGTACCCACCACGTACCCACCACGTCCCCCGCAATGAACTTCCGCTCTCCTGGGCTCAAATTGTTTTTTTTAAATCTGTTTTAGGATTTGAATTAAATTTTAACTTTAATTTAAGTGGTCACTTGCAAAAATCTCGGCCTATGTGCTCATACCCATTGGTGGGTACGTGGTGGGTACGTTTCGTACCCACCACGTCCCCCGCAATGAACTTCCGCTCTCCTGGGCTCAAATTGTTTTTTTTAAATCTGTTTTATGATTTGAATTAAATTTAAACTTTAATTTAAGTGGTCACTTGCAAAAATCTCGGCTTATGTGCTTATACCCATTGGTGGGTACGTGGTGGGTACGTTTCGTACCCACCACGTACCCACCACGTCCCCCGCAATGAACTTCCGCTCTCCTGGGCTCAAATTGTTTTTTTTAAATCTGTTTTAGGATTTGAATTAAATTTTAACTTTAATTTAAGTGGTCACTTGCAAAAATCTCGGCCTATGTGCTCATACCCATTGGTGGGTACGTGGTGGGTACGTTTCGTACCCACCACGTCCCCCGCAATGAACTTCCGCTCTCCTGGGCTCAAATTGTTTTTTTTAAATCTGTTTTAGGATTTGAATTAAATTTTAACTTTAATTTAAGTGGTCACTTGCAAAAATCTCGGCCTATGTGCTCATACCCATTGGTGGGTACGTGGTGGGTACGTTTCGTACCCACCACGTACCCCGCAATGAACTTCCGCTCTCCTGGGCTCAAATTGTTTTTTTTAAATCTGTTTTATGATTTGAATTAAATTTAAACTTTAATTTAAGTGGTCACTTGCAAAAATCTCGGCTTATGTGCTTATACCTATTGGTGGGTACGTGGTGGGTACGTTTCGTACACACCACGTACCCACCACGTCCCCCGCAATGAACTTCCGCTCTCCTGGGCTCAAATTGTTTTTTTTAAATCTGTTTTAGGATTTGAATTAAATTTTAACTTTAATTTAAGTGGTCACTTGCAAAACTCTCGGCCTATGTGCTCATACCCATTGGTGGGTACGTGGTGGGTACGTTTCGTACCCACCACGTACCCCCCACGTCCCCCGCAATGAACTTCCGCTCTCCTGGGCTCAAATTGTTTTTTTTAAATCTGTTTTAGGATTTGAATTAAATTTTAACTTTAATTTAAGTGGTCACTTGCAAAAATCTCGGCCTATGTGCTCATACCCATTGGTGGGTACGTGGTGGGTACGTTTCGTACCCACCACGTACCCCCCACGTCCCCCGCAATGAACTTCCGCTCTCCTGGGCTCAAATTGTTTTTTTTAAATCTGTTTTATGATTTGAATTAAATTTAAACTTTAATTTAAGTGGTCACTTGCAAAAATCTCGGCTTATGTGCTTATACCCATTGGTGGGTACGTGGTGGGTACGTTTCGTACCCACCACGTACCCACCACGTCCCCCGCAATGAACTTCCGCTCTCCTGGGCTCAAATTGTTTTTTTTAAATCTGTTTTATGATTTGAATTAAATTTAAACTTTAATTTAAGTGGTCACTTGCAAAAATCTCGGCTTATGTGCTTATACCTATTGGTGGGTACGTGGTGGGTACGTTTCGTACCCACCACGTACCCACCACGTCCCTCGCAATGAACTTCCGCTCTCCTGGGCTCAAATTGTTTTTTTTAAATCTGTTTTAGGATTTGAATTAAATTTTAACTTTAATTTAAGTGGTCACTTGCAAAACTCTCGGCCTATGTGCTCATACCCATTGGTGGGTACGTGGTGGGTACGTTTCGTACCCACCACGTCCCCCGCAATGAACTTCCGCTCTCCTGGGCTCAAATTGTTTTTTTTAAATCTGTTTTAGGATTTGAATTAAATTTTAACTTTAATTTAAGTGGTCACTTGCAAAAATCTCGGCCTATGTGCTCATACCCATTGGTGGGTACGTGGTGGGTACGTTTCGTACCCACCACGTACCCCCCACGTCCCCCGCAATGAACTTCCGCTCTCCTGGGCTCAAATTGTTTTTTTTAAATCTGTTTTATGATTTGAATTAAATTTAAACTTTAATTTAAGTGGTCACTTGCAAAACTCTCGGCCTATGTGCTCATACCCATTGGTGGGTACGTGGTGGGTACGTTTCGTACCCACCACGTACCCACCACGTCCCCCGCAATGAACTTCCGCTCTCCTGGGCTCAAATTGTTTTTTTTAAATCTGTTTTATGATTTGAATTAAATTTAAACTTTAATTTTAGTGGTCACTTGCAAAAATCTCAGCCTATGTGCTCATACCCATTGGTAGGTACGTGGTGGGTACGTTTCGTACCCACCACGTACCCACCACGTCCCCCGCAATGAACTTCCGCTCTCCTGGGCTCAAATTGTTTTTTTTTAATCTGTTTTAGGATTTGAATTAAATTTTAACTATAATTTAAGTGGTCACTTGCAAAACTCTCGGCCTATGTGCTCATACCCATTGGTGGGTACGTGGTGGGTACGTTTCGTACCCACCACGTACCCACCACGTCCCCCGCAATGAACTTCCGCTCTCCTGGGCTCAAATTGTTTTTTTTAAATCTGTTTTATGATTTGAATTAAATTTTAACTTTAATTTAAGTGGTCACTTGCAAAAATCTCGGCCTATGTGCTCATACCCATTGGTGGGTACGTGGTGGGTACGTTTCGTACCCACCACGTCCCCCGCAATGAACTTCCGCTCTCCTGGGCTCAAATTGTTTTTTTTAAATCTGTTTTATGATTTGAATTAAATTTAAACTTTAATTTAAGTGGTCACTTGCAAAAATCTCGGCTTATGTGCTTATACCCATTGGTGGGTACGTGGTGGGTACGTTTCGTACCCACCACGTACCCACCACGTCCCCCGCAATGAACTTCCGCTCTCCTGGGCTCAAATTGTTTTTTTTAAATCTGTTTTAGGATTTGAATTAAATTTTAACTTTAATTTAAGTGGTCACTTGCAAAAATCTCGGCCTATGTGCTCATACCCATTGGTGGGTACGTGGTGGGTACGTTTCGTACCCACCACGTCCCCCGCAATGAACTTCCGCTCTCCTGGGCTCAAATTGTTTTTTTTAAATCTGTTTTAGGATTTGAATTAAATTTTAACTTTAATTTAAGTGGTCACTTGCAAAAATCTCGGCCTATGTGCTCATACCCATTGGTGGGTACGTGGTGGGTACGTTTCGTACCCACCACGTCCCCCGCAATGAACTTCCGCTCTCCTGGGCTCAAATTGTTTTTTTAAATCTGTTTTATGATTTGAATTAAATTTAAACTTTAATTTAAGTGGTCACTTGCAAAAATCTCGGCTTATGTGCTTATACCTATTGGTGGGTACGTGGTGGGTACGTTTCGTACCCACCACGTACCCACCACGTCCCCCGCAATGAACTTCCGCTCTCCTGGGCTCAAATTGTTTTTTTTAAATCTGTTTTAGGATTTGAATTAAATTTTAACTTTAATTTAAGTGGTCACTTGCAAAAATCTCGGCCTATGTGCTCATACCCATTGGTGGGTACGTGGTGGGTACGTTTCGTACCCACCACGTACCCACCACGTCCCCCGCAATGAACTTCCGCTCTCCTGGGCTCAAATTGTTTTTTTTAAATCTGTTTTATGATTTGAATTAAATTTAAATTTTAATTTAAGTGGTCACTTGCAAAAATCTCGGCTTATGTGCTTATACCCATTGGTGGGTACGTGGTGGGTACGTTTCGTACCCACCACGTACCCACCACGTCCCCCGCAATGAACTTCCGCTCTCCTGGGCTCAAATTGTTTTTTTTAAATCTGTTTTATGATTTGAATTAAATTTAAACTTTAATTTAAGTGGTCACTTGCAAAAATCTCGGCTTATGTGCTTATACCCATTGGTGGGTACGTGGTGGGTACGTTTCGTACCCACCACGTACCCACCACGTCCCCCGCAATGAACTTCCGCTCTCCTGGGCTCAAATTGTTTTTTTTAAATCTGTTTTAGGATTTGAATTAAATTTTAACTTTAATTTAAGTGGTCACTTGCAAAACTCTCGGCCTATGTGCTCATACCCATTGGTGGGTTTGTGGTGGATACGTTTCGTACCCACCACGTACCCACCACGTCCCCCGCAATGAACTTCCGCTCTCCTGGGCTCAAATTGTTTTTTTTAAATCTGTTTTAGGATTTGAATTAAATTTTAACTTTAATTTAAGTGGTCACTTGCAAAAATCTCGGCCTATGTGCTCATACCCATTGGTGGGTACGTGGTGGGTACGTTTCGTACCCACCACGTACCCACCACGTACCCACCACGTCCCCCGCAATGAACTTCCGCTCTCCTGGGCTCAAATTGTTTTTTTTAAATCTGTTTTAGGATTTGAATTAAATTTTAACTTTAATTTAAGTGGTCACTTGCAAAGATCTCGGCCTATGTGCTCATACCCATTGGTGGGTACGTGGTGGGTACGTTTCGTACCCACCACGTACCCACCACGTCCCCCGCAATGAACTTCCGCTCTCCTGGGCTCAAATTGTTTTTTTTAAATCTGTTTTAGGATTTGAATTAAATTTTAACTTTAATTTAAGTGGTCACTTGCAAAAATCTCGGCCTATGTGCTCATACCCATTGATGGGTACGTGGTGGGTACGTTTCGTACCCACCACGTACCCACCACGTCCCCCGCAATGAACTTCCGCTCTCCTGGGCTCAAATTGTTTTTTTTAAATCTGTTTTAGGATTTGAATTAAATTTTAACTTTAATTTAAGTGGTCACTTGCAAAAATCTCGGCCTATGTGCTCATACCCATTGGTGGGTACGTGGTGGGTACGTTTCGTACCCACCACGTACCCACCACGTCCCCCGCAATGAACTTCCGCTCTCCTGGGCTCAAATTGTTTTTTTTAAATCTGTTTTATGATTTGAATTAAATTTAAACTTTAATTTAAGTGGTCAATTGCAAAAATCTCGCCCTATGTGCTCATACCCATTGGTGGGTACGTGGTGGGTACGTTTCGTACCCACCACGTACCCCCCACGTCCCCCGCAATGAACTTCCGCTCTCCTGGGCTCAAATTGTTTTTTTTAAATCTGTTTTAGGATTTGAATTAAATTTAAACTTTAATTTAAGTGGTCACTTGCAAAAATCTCGGCCTATGTGCTCATACCCATTGGTGGGTACGTGGTGGGTACGTTTCGTACCCACCACGTACCCACCACGTCCCCCGCAATGAACTTCCGCTCTCCTGGGCTCAAATTGTTTTTTTTAAATCTGTTTTATGATTTGAATTAAATTTAAACTTTAATTTAAGTGGGCAATTGCAAAAATCTCGGCCTATGTGCTCATACCCATTGGTGGGTACGTGGTGGGTACGTTTCGTACCCACCACGTACCCTCCACGTCCCCCGCAATGAACTTCCGCTCTCCTGGGCTCAAATTGTTTTTTTTAAATCTGTTTTAGGATTTGAATTAAATTTTAACTTTAATTTAAGTGGTCACTTGCAAAAATCTCGGCCTATGTGCTCATACCCACCACGTCCCCCGCAATGAACTTCCGCTCTCCTGGGCTCAAATTGTTTTTTTTAAATCTGTTTTAGGATTTGAATTAAATTTTAACTTTAATTTAAGTGGTCACTTGCAAAAATCTCGGCCTATGTGCTCATACCCATTGGTGGGTACGTGGTGGGTACGTTTCGTACCCACCACGTACCCACCACGTCCCCCGCAATGAACTTCCGCTCTCCTGGGCTCAAATTGTTTTTTTTAAATCTGTTTTAGGATTTGAATTAAATTTTAACTTTAATTTAAGTGGTCACTTGCAAAAATCTCGGCCTATGTGCTCATACCCACGTCCCCCGCAATGAACTCCCGCTCTCCTGGGCTCAAATTGTTTTTTTTAAATCTGTTTTAGGATTTGAATTAAATTTTAACTTTAATTTAAGTGGTCACTTGCAAAAATCTCGGCCTATGTGCTCATACCCATTGGTGGGTACGTGGTGGGTACGTTTCGTACCCACCACGTACCCACCACGTCCCCCGCAATGAACTTCCGCTCTCCTGGGCTCAAATTGTTTTTTTTAAATCTGTTTTAGGATTTGAATTAAATTTTAACTTTAATTTAAGTGGTCACTTGCAAAAATCTCGGCCTATGTGCTCATACCCATTGGTGGGTACGTGGTGGGTACGTTTCGTACCCACCACGTACCCACCACGTCCCCCGCAATGAACTTCCGCTCTCCTGGGCTCAAATTCTTTTTTTTAAATCTGTTTTATGATTTGAATTAAATTTAAACTTTAATTTAAGTGGTCAATTGCAAAAATCTCGGCCTATGTGCTCATACCCATTGGTGGGTACGTGGTGGGTACGTTTCGTACCCACCACGTACCCCCCACGTCCCCCGCAATGAACTTCCGCTCTCCTGGGCTCAAATTGTTTTTTTTAAATCTGTTTTAGGATTTGAATTAAATTTTAACTTTAATTTAAGTGGTCACTTGCAAAAATCTCGGCCTATGTGCTCATACCCATTGGTGGGTACGTGGTGGGTACGTTTCGTACCCACCACGTACCCACCACGTCCCCCGCAATGAACTTCCGCTCTCCTGGGCTCAAATTGTTTTTTTTAAATCTGTTTTAGGATTTGAATTAAATTTTAACTTTAATTTAAGTGGTCACTTGCAAAAATCTCGGCCTATGTGCTCATACCCATTGGTGGGTACGTGGTGGGTTCGTTTCGTACCCACCACGTACCCCCCACGTCCCCCGCAATGAACTTCCGCTCTCCTGGGCTCAAATTGTTTTTTTTAAATCTGTTTTATGATTTGAATTAAATTTTAACTTTAATTTAAGTGGTCACTTGCAAAAATCTCGGCCTATGTGCTCATACCCATTGGTGGGTACGTGGTGGGTACGTTTCGTACCCACCACGTACCCACCACGTCCCCCGCAATGAACTTCCGCTCTCCTGGGCTCAAATTGTTTTTTTTAAATCTGTTTTAGGATTTGAATTAAATTTTAACTTTAATTTAAGTGGTCACTTGCAAAAATCTCGGCCTATGTGCTCATACCCATTGGTGGGTACGTGGTGGGTACGTTTCGTACCCACCACGTACCCCCCACGCCCCCGCAATGAACTTCCGCTCTCCTGGGCTCAAATTGTTTTTTTTAAATCTGTTTTATGATTTGAATTAAATTTAAACTTTAATTTAAGTGGTCACTTGCAAAAATCTCGGCCTATGTGCTCATACCCATTGGTGGGTACGTGGTGGGTACGTTTCGTACCCACCACGTACCCACCACGTACCCACCACGTACCCCGCAATGAACTTCCGCTCTCCTGGGCTCAAATTGTTTTTTTTAAATCTGTTTTAGGATTTGAATTAAATTTTAACTTTAATTTAAGTGGTCACTTGCAAAAATCTCGGCCTATGTGCTCATACCCATTGGTGGGTACGTGGTGGGTACGTTTCGTACCCACCACGTACCCCCCACGCCCCCGCAATGAACTTCCGCTCTCCTGGGCTCAAATTGTTTTTTTTAAATCTGTTTTATGATTTGAATTAAATTTAAACTTTAATTTAAGTGGTCACTTGCAAAAATCTCGGCCTATGTGCTCATACCCATTGGTGGGTACGTGGTGGGTACGTTTCGTACCCACCACGTACCCACCACGTACCCCGCAATGAACTTCCGCTCTCCTGGGCTCAAATTGTTTTTTTTAAATCTGTTTTAGGATTTGAATTAAATTTTAACTTTAATTTAAGTGGTCACTTGCAAAAATCTCGGCCTATGTGCTCATACCCATTGGTGGGTACGTGGTGGGTACGTTTCGTACCCACCACGTACCCACCACGTCCCCCGCAATGAACTTCCGCTCTCCTGGGCTCAAATTGTTTTTTTTAAATCTGTTTTAGGATTTGAATTAAATTTTAACTTTAATTTAAGTGGTCCCTTGCAAAAATCTCGGCCTATGTGCTCATACCCATTGGTGGTGGGTACGAAACGTACCCACCACGTACCCACCACGTCCCCCGCAATGAACTTCCGCTCTCCTGGGCTCTAATTGTTTTTTTTAAATCTGTTTTATGATTTGAATTAAATTTAAACTTTAATTTAAGTGGTCACTTGCAAAAATCTCGGCCTATGTGCTCATACCCATTGGTTGGTACGTGGTGGGTACGTTTCGTACCCACCACGTACCCACCACGTCCCCCGCAATGAACTTCCGCTCTCCTGGGCTCAAATTGTTTTTTTTAAATCTGTTTTAGGATTTGAATTAAATTTTAACTTTAATTTAAGTGGTCACTTGCAAAAATCTCGGCCTATGTGCTCATACCCATTGGTGGGTACGTGGTGGGTACGTTTCGTACCCACCACGTACCCCCCACGTCCCCCGCAATGAACTTCCGCTCTCCTGGGCTCAAATTGTTTTTTTTAAATCTGTTTTATGATTTGAATTAAATTTTAACTTTAATTTAAGTGGTCAATTGCAAAAATCTCGGCCTATGTGCTCATACCCATTGGTGGGTACGTGGTGGGTACGTTTCGTACCCACCACGTACATACCACGTCCCCCGCAATGAACTTCCGCTCTCCTGGGCTCTAATTGTTTTTTTTAAATCTGTTTTATGATTTGAATTAAATTTAAACTTTAATTTAAGTGGTCAATTGCAAAAATCTCGGCCTATGTGCTCACACCCATTGGTGGGTACGTGGTGGGTACGTTTCGTACCCACCACGTACCCCCCACGTCCCCCGCAATGAACTTCCGCTCTCCTGGGCTCAAATTGTTTTTTTTAAATCTGTTTTATGATTTGAATTAAATTTAAACTTTAATTTAAGTGGTCACTTGCAAAAATCTCGGCCTATGTGCTCATACCCATTGGTTGGTACGTGGTGGGTACGTTTCGTACCCACCACGTACCCACCACGTCCCCCGCAATGAACTTCCGCTCTCCTGGGCTCAAATTGTTTTTTTTAAATCTGTTTTAGGATTTGAATTAAATTTTAACTTTAATTTAAGTGGTCACTTGCAAAAATCTCGGCCTATGTGCTCATACCCATTGGTGGGTACGTGGTGGGTACGTTTCGTACCCACCACGTACCCCCCACGCCCCCGCAATGAACTTCCGCTCTCCTGGGCTCAAATTGTTTTTTTTAAATCTGTTTTATGATTTGAATTAAATTTAAACTTTAATTTAAGTGGTCACTTGCAAAAATCTCGGCCTATGTGCTCATACCCATTGGTGGGTACGTGGTGGGTACGTTTCGTACCCACCACGTACCCACCACGTACCCACCACGTACCCCGCAATGAACTTCCGCTCTCCTGGGCTCAAATTGTTTTTTTTAAATCTGTTTTAGGATTTGAATTAAATTTTAACTTTAATTTAAGTGGTCACTTGCAAAAATCTCGGCCTATGTGCTCATACCCATTGGTGGGTACGTGGTGGGTACGTTTCGTACCCACCACGTACCCCCCACGCCCCCGCAATGAACTTCCGCTCTCCTGGGCTCAAATTGTTTTTTTTAAATCTGTTTTATGATTTGAATTAAATTTAAACTTTAATTTAAGTGGTCACTTGCAAAAATCTCGGCCTATGTGCTCATACCCATTGGTGGGTACGTGGTGGGTACGTTTCGTACCCACCACGTACCCACCACGTACCCCGCAATGAACTTCCGCTCTCCTGGGCTCAAATTGTTTTTTTTAAATCTGTTTTAGGATTTGAATTAAATTTTAACTTTAATTTAAGTGGTCACTTGCAAAAATCTCGGCCTATGTGCTCATACCCATTGGTGGGTACGTGGTGGGTACGTTTCGTACCCACCACGTACCCACCACGTCCCCCGCAATGAACTTCCGCTCTCCTGGGCTCAAATTGTTTTTTTTAAATCTGTTTTAGGATTTGAATTAAATTTTAACTTTAATTTAAGTGGTCACTTGCAAAAATCTCGGCCTATGTGCTCATACCCATTGGTGGTGGGTACGAAACGTACCCACCACGTACCCACCACGTCCCCCGCAATGAACTTCCGCTCTCCTGGGCTCTAATTGTTTTTTTTAAATCATTTTTATGATTTGAATTAAATTTAAACTTTAATTTAAGTGGTCACTTGCAAAAATCTCGGCCTATGTGCTCATACCCATTGGTTGGTACGTGGTGGGTACGTTTCGTACCCACCACGTACCCACCACGTCCCCCGCAATGAACTTCCGCTCTCCTGGGCTCAAATTGTTTTTTTTAAATCTGTTTTAGGATTTGAATTAAATTTTAACTTTAATTTAAGTGGTCACTTGCAAAAATCTCGGCCTATGTGCTCATACCCATTGGTGGGTACGTGGTGGGTACGTTTCGTACCCACCACGTACCCCCCACGTCCCCCGCAATGAACTTCCGCTCTCCTGGGCTCAAATTGTTTTTTTTAAATCTGTTTTATGATTTGAATTAAATTTTAACTTTAATTTAAGTGGTCAATTGCAAAAATCTCGGCCTATGTGCTCATACCCATTGGTGGGTACGTGGTGGGTACGTTTCGTACCCACCACGTACCCACCACGTCCCCCGCAATGAACTTCCGCTCTCCTGGGCTCTAATTGTTTTTTTTAAATCTGTTTTATGATTTGAATTAAATTTAAACTTTAATTTAAGTGGTCAATTGCAAAAATCTCGGCCTATGTGCTCATACCCATTGGTGGGTACGTGGTGGGTACGTTTCGTACCCACCACGTACCCCCCACGTCCCCCGCAATGAACTTCCGCTCTCCTGGGCTCAAATTGTTTTTTTTAAATCTGTTTTATGATTTGAATTAAATTTAAACTTTAATTTAAGTGGTCACTTGCAAAAATCTCGGCCTATGTGCTCATACCCATTGGTTGGTACGTGGTGGGTACGTTTCGTACCCACCACGTACCCACCACGTCCCCCGCAATGAACTTCCGCTCTCCTGGGCTCAAATTGTTTTTTTTAAATCTGTTTTAGGATTTGAATTAAATTTTAACTTTAATTTAAGTGGTCACTTGCAAAAATCTCGGCCTATGTGCTCATACCCATTGGTGGGTACGTGGTGGGTACGTTTCGTACCCACCACGTACCCCCCACGTCCCCCGCAATGAACTTCCGCTCTCCTGGGCTCAAATTGTTTTTTTTAAATCTGTTTTATGATTTGAATTAAATTTTAACTTTAATTTAAGTGGTCACTTGCAAAAATCTCGGCCTATGTGCTCATACCCATTGGTGGGTACGTGGTGGGTACGTTTCGTACCCACCACGTACCCACCACGTCCCCCGCAATGAACTTCCGCTCTCCTGGGCTCAAATTGTTTTTTTTAAATCTGTTTTAGGATTTGAATTAAATTTTAACTTTAATTTAAGTGGTCACTTGCAAAAATCTCGGCCTATGTGCTCATACCCATTGGTGGGTACGTGGTGGGTACGTTTCGTACCCACCACGTACCCCCCACGCCCCCGCAATGAACTTCCGCTCTCCTGGGCTCAAATTGTTTTTTTTAAATCTGTTTTATGATTTGAATTAAATTTAAACTTTAATTTAAGTGGTCACTTGCAAAAATCTCGGCCTATGTGCTCATACCCATTGGTGGGTACGTGGTGGGTACGTTTCGTACCCACCACGTACCCACCACGTACCCCGCAATGAACTTCCGCTCTCCTGGGCTCAAATTGTTTTTTTTAAATCTGTTTTAGGATTTGAATTAAATTTTAACTTTAATTTAAGTGGTCACTTGCAAAAATCTCGGCCTATGTGCTCATACCCATTGGTGGTGGGTACGAAACGTACCCACCACGTACCCACCACGTCCCCCGCAATGAACTTCCGCTCTCCTGGGCTCTAATTGTTTTTTTTAAATCTGTTTTAGGATTTGAATTAAATTTTAACTTTAATTTAAGTGGTCACTTGCAAAAATCTCGGCCTATGTGCTCATACCCACGTCCCCCGCAATGAACTCCCGCTCTCCTGGGCTCAAATTGTTTTTTTTAAATCTGTTTTAGGATTTGAATTAAATTTTAACTTTAATTTAAGTGGTCACTTGCAAAAATCTCGGCCTATGTGCTCATACCCATTGGTGGGTACGTGGTGGGTACGTTTCGTACCCACCACGTACCCACCACGTCCCCCGCAATGAACTTCCGCTCTCCTGGGCTCAAATTGTTTTTTTTAAATCTGTTTTAGGATTTGAATTAAATTTTAACTTTAATTTAAGTGGTCACTTGCAAAAATCTCGGCCTATGTGCTCATACCCATTGGTGGGTACGTGGTGGGTACGTTTCGTACCCACCACGTACCCACCACGTCCCCCGCAATGAACTTCCGCTCTCCTGGGCTCAAATTGTTTTTTTTAAATCTGTTTTAGGATTTGAATTAAATTTTAACTTTAATTTAAGTGGTCACTTGCAAAAATCTCGGCCTATGTGCTCATACCCACGTCCCCCGCAATGAACTTCCGCTCTCCTGGGCTCAAATTGTTTTTTTTAAATCTGTTTTATGATTTGAATTAAATTTAAACTTTAATTTAAGTGGTCACTTGCAAAAATCTCGGCCTATGTGCTCATACCCATTGGTGGGTACGTGGTGGGTACGTTTCGTACCCACCACGTACCCACCACGTCCCCCGCAATGAACTTCCGCTCTCCTGGGCTCAAATTGTTTTTTTTAAATCTGTTTTATGATTTGAATTAAATTTTAACTTTAATTTAAGTGGTCACTTGCAAAAATCTCGGCCTATGTGCTCATACCCATTGGTGGGTACGTGGTGGGTACGTTTCGTACCCACCACGTACCCCCCACGCCCCCGCAATGAACTTCCGCTCTCCTGGGCTCAAATTGTTTTTTTTAAATCTGTTTTATGATTTGAATTAAATTTTAACTTTAATTTAAGTGGTCACTTGCAAAAATCTCGGCCTATGTGCTCATACCCATTGGTGGGTACGTGGTGGGTACGTTTCGTACCCACCACGTACCCACCACGTACCCACCACGTACCCACCACGTACCCCGCAATGAACTTCCGCTCTCCTGGGCTCAAATTGTTTTTTTTAAATCTGTTTTAGGATTTGAATTAAATTTTAACTTTAATTTAAGTGGTCACTTGCAAAAATCTCGGCCTATGTGCTCATACCCATTGGTGGGTACGTGGTGGGTACGTTTCGTACCCACCACGTACCCCCCACGCCCCCGCAATGAACTTCCGCTCTCCTGGGCTCAAATTGTTTTTTTTAAATCTGTTTTATGATTTGAATTAAATTTAAACTTTAATTTAAGTGGTCACTTGCAAAAATCTCGGCCTATGTGCTCATACCCATTGGTGGGTACGTGGTGGGTACGTTTCGTACCCACCACGTACCCACCACGTACCCCGCAATGAACTTCCGCTCTCCTGGGCTCAAATTGTTTTTTTTAAATCTGTTTTAGGATTTGAATTAAATTTTAACTTTAATTTAAGTGGTCACTTGCAAAAATCTCGGCCTATGTGCTCATACCCATTGGTGGGTACGTGGTGGGTACGTTTCGTACCCACCACGTACCCACCACGTCCCCCGCAATGAACTTCCGCTCTCCTGGGCTCAAATTGTTTTTTTTAAATCTGTTTTAGGATTTGAATTAAATTTTAACTTTAATTTAAGTGGTCACTTGCAAAAATCTCGGCCTATGTGCTCATACCCATTGGTGGTGGGTACGAAACGTACCCACCACGTACCCACCACGTCCCCCGCAATGAACTTCCGCTCTCCTGGGCTCTAATTGTTTTTTTTAAATCTGTTTTAGGATTTGAATTAAATTTTAACTTTAATTTAAGTGGTCACTTGCAAAAATCTCGGCCTATGTGCTCATACCCACGTCCCCCGCAATGAACTCCCGCTCTCCTGGGCTCAAATTGTTTTTTTTAAATCTGTTTTAGGATTTGAATTAAATTTTAACTTTAATTTAAGTGGTCACTTGCAAAAATCTCGGCCTATGTGCTCATACCCATTGGTGGGTACGTGGTGGGTACGTTTCGTACCCACCACGTACCCACCACGTCCCCCGCAATGAACTTCCGCTCTCCTGTGCTCAAATTGTTTTTTTTAAATCTGTTTTAGGATTTGAATTAAATTTTAACTTTAATTTAAGTGGTCACTTGCAAAAATCTCGGCCTATGTGCTCATACCCATTGGTGGGTACGTGGTGGGTACGTTTCGTACCCACCACGTACCCACCACGTCCCCCGCAATGAACTTCCGCTCTCCTGGGCTCTAATTGTTTTTTTTAAATCTGTTTTAGGATTTGAATTAAATTTTAACTTTAATTTAAGTGGTCACTTGAAAAAATCTCGGCCTATGTGCTCATACCCATTGGTGGGTACGTGGTGGGTACGTTTCGTACCCACCACGTACCCCCACGTCCCCCGCAATGAACTTCCGCTCTCCTGGGCTCAAATTGTTTTTTTTAAATCTGTTTTATGATTTGAATTAAATTTTAACTTTAATTTAAGTGGTCACTTGCAAAAATCTCGGCCTATGTGCTCATACCCATTGGTGGGTACGTGGTGGGTACGTTTCGTACCCACCACGTACCCACCACGTACCCCGCAATGAACTTCCGCTCTCCTGGGCTCAAATTGTTTTTTTTAAATCTGTTTTAGGATTTGAATTAAATTTTAACTTTAATTTAAGTGGTCACTTGCAAAAATCTCGGCCTATGTGCTCATACCCATTGGTGGGTACGTGGTGGGTACGTTTCGTACCCACCACGTCCCCCGCAATGAACTTCCGCTCTCCTGGGCTCAAATTGTTTTTTTTAAATCTGTTTTAGGATTTGAATTAAATTTTAACTTTAATTTAAGTGGTCACTTGCAAAAATCTCGGCCTATGTGCTCATACCCATTGGTGGGTACGTGGTGGGTACGTTTCGTACCCACCACGTACCCCCCACGTCCCCCGCAATGAACTTCCGCTCTCCTGGGCTCAAATTGTTTTTTTTAAATCTGTTTTATGATTTGAGTTAAATTTAAACTTTAATTTAAGTGGTCACTTGCAAAAATCTCGGCCTATGTGCTCATACCCATTGGTGGGTACGTGGTGGGTACGTTTCGTACCCACCACGTACCCACCACGTCCCCCGCAATGAACTTCCGCTCTACTGGGCTCAAATTGTTTTTTTTAAATCTGTTCTAGGATTTGAATTAAATTTTAACTTTAATTTAAGTGGTCACTTGCAAAAATCTCGGCCTATGTGCTCATACCCATTGGTGGGTACGTGGTGGGTACGTTTCGTACCCACCACGTACCCACCACGTCCCCCGCAATGAACTTCCGCTCTCCTGGGCTCAAATTGTTTTTTTTAAATCTGTTTTAGGATTTGAATTAAATTTTAACTTTAATTTAAGTGGTCACTTGCAAAAATCTCGGCCTATGTGCTCATACCCATTGGTGGGTACGTGGTGGGTACGTTTCGTACCCACCACGTACCCACCACGTCCCCCGCAATGAACTTCCGCTCTCCTGGGCTCAAATTGTTTTTTTTAAATCTGTTTTAGGATTTGAATTAAATTTTAACTTTAATTTAAGTGGTCACTTGCAAAAATCTCGGCCTATGTGCTCATACCCATTGGTGGGTACGTGGTGGGTACGTTTCGTACCCACCACGTACCCCCCACGTCCCCCGCAATGAACTTCCGCTCTCCTGGGCTCAAATTGTTTTTTTTAAATCTGTTTTAGGATTTGAATTAAATTTTAACTTTAATTTAAGTGGTCACTTGCAAAAATCTCGGCCTATGTGCTCATACCCATTGGTGGGTACGTGGTGGGTACGTTTCGTACCCACCACGTACCCACCACGTCCCCCGCAATGAACTGCCGCTCTCCTGGGCTCAAATTGTTTTTTTTAAATCTGTTTTAGGATTTGAATTAAATTTTAACTTTAATTTAAGTGGTCACTTGCAAAAATCTCGGCCTATGTGCTCATACCCATTGGTGGGTACGTGGTGGGTACGTTTCGTACCCACCACGTACCCCCCACGTCCCCCGCAATGAACTTCCGCTCTCCTGGGCTCAAATTGTTTTTTTTAAATCTGTTTTAGGATTTGAATTAAATTTTAACTTTAATTTAAGTGGTCACTTGCAAAAATCTCGGCCTATGTGCTCATACCCATTGGTGGGTACGTGGTGGGTACGTTTTGTACCCACCACGTACCCCCCACGCCCCCGCAATGAACTTCCGCTCTCCTGGGCTCAAATTGTTTTTTTTAAATCTGTTTTATGATTTGAATTAAATTTAAACTTTAATTTAAGTGGTCACTTGCAAAAATCTCGGCCTATCTGCTCATACCCATTGGTGGGTACGTGGTGGGTACGTTTCGTACCCACCACGTACCCACCACGTCCCCCGCAATGAACTTCCGCTCTCCTGGGCTCAAATTGTTTTTTTTAAATCTGTTTTAGGATTTGAATTAAATTTTAACTTTAATTTAAGTGGTCACTTGCAAAAATCTCGGCCTATGTGCTCATACCCATTGGTGGGTACGTGGTGGGTACGTTTCGTACCCACCACGTCCCCCGCAATGAACTTCCGCTCTCCTGGGCTCAAATTGTTTTTTTTAAATCTGTTTTATGATTTGAATTAAATTTAAACTTTAATTTAAGTGGTCACTTGCAAAAATCTCGGCCTATCTGCTCATACCCATTGGTGGGTACGTGGTGGGTACGTTTCGTACCCACCACGTACCCACCACGTCCCCCGCAATGAACTTCCGCTCTCCTGGGCTCAAATTGTTTTTTTTAAATCTGTTTTAGGATTTGAATTAAATTTTAACTTTAATTTAAGTGGTCACTTGCAAAAATCTCGGCCTATGTGCCCATACCCATTGGTGGGTACGTGGTGGGTACGTTTCGTACCCACCACGTACCCCCCACGCCCCCGCAATGAACTTCCGCTCTCCTGGGCTCAAATTGTTTTTTTTAAATCTGTTTTATGATTTGAATTAAATTTAAACTTTAATTTAAGTGGTCACTTGCAAAAATCTCGGCCTATGTGCTCATACCCATTGGTGGGTACGTGGTGGGTACGTTTCGTACCCACCACGTCCCCCGCAATGAACTTCCGCTCTCCTGGGCTCAAATTGTTTTTTTTAAATCTGTTTTAGGATTTGAATTAAATTTAAACTTTAATTTAAGTGGTCACTTGCAAAAATCTCGGCCTATGTGCTCATACCCATTGGTGGGTACGTGGTGGGTACGTTTCGTACCCACCACGTACCCCCCACGTCCCCCGCAATGAACTTCCGCTCTCCTGGGCTCAAATTGTTTTTTTTAAATCTGTTTTATGATTTGAGTTAAATTTAAACTTTAATTTAAGTGGTCACTTGCAAAAATCTCGGCCTATGTGCTCATACCCATTGGTGGGTACGTGGTGGGTACGTTTCGTACCCACCACGTACCCACCACGTCCCCGCAATGAACTTCCGCTCTCCTGGGCTCAAATTGTTTTTTTTAAATCTGTTTTAGGATTTGAATTAAATTTTAACTTTAATTTAAGTGGTCACTTGCAAAAATCTCGGCCTATGTGCTCATACCCATTGGTGGGTACGTGGTGGGTACGTTTCGTACCCACCACGTACCCACCACGTCCCCGCAATGAACTTCCGCTCTCCTGGGCTCAAATTGTTTTTTTTAAATCTGTTTTAGGATTTGAATTAAATTTTAACTTTAATTTAAGTGGTCACTTGCAAAAATCTCGGCCTATGTGCTCATACCCATTGGTGGGTACGTGGTGGGTACGTTTCGTACCCACCACGTACCCACCACGTCCCCCGCAATGAACTTCCGCTCTACTGGGCTCAAATTGTTTTTTTTAAATCTGTTCTAGGATTTGAATTAAATTTTAACTTTAATTTAAGTGGTCACTTGCAAAAATCTCGGCCTATGTGCTCATACCCATTGGTGGGTACGTGGTGGGTACGTTTCGTACCCACCACGTACCCACCACGTCCCCGCAATGAACTTCCGCTCTCCTGGGCTCAAATTGTTTTTTTTAAATCTGTTTTAGGATTTGAATTAAATTTTAACTTTAATTTAAGTGGTCACTTGCAAAAATCTCGGCCTATGTGCTCATACCCATTGGTGGGTACGTGGTGGGTACGTTTCGTACCCACCACGTACCCACCACGTCCCCCGCAATGAACTTCCGCTCTCCTGGGCTCAAATTGTTTTTTTTAAATCTGTTTTAGGATTTGAATTAAATTTTAACTTTAATTTAAGTGGTCACTTGCAAAAATCTCGGCCTATGTGCTCATACCCATTGGTGGGTACGTGGTGGGTACGTTTCGTACCCACCACGTACCCCCCACGTCCCCCGCAATGAACTTCCGCTCTCCTGGGCTCAAATTGTTTTTTTTAAGTCTGTTTTATGATTTGAGTTAAATTTAAACTTTAATTTAAGTGGTCACTTGCAAAAATCTCGGCCTATGTGCTCATACCCATTGGTGGGTACGTGGTGGGTACGTTTCGTACCCACCACGTACCCACCACGTCCCCCGCAATGAACTTCCGCTCTACTGGGCTCAAATTGTTTTTTTTAAATCTGTTCTAGGATTTGAATTAAATTTTAACTTTAATTTAAGTGGTCACTTGCAAAAATCTCGGCCTATGTGCTCATACCCATTGGTGGGTACGTTTCGTACCCACCACGTACCCACCACGTCCCCGCAATGAACTTCCGCTCTCCTGGGCTCAAATTGTTTTTTTTAAATCTGTTTTAGGATTTGAATTAAATTTTAACTTTAATTTAAGTGGTCACTTGCAAAAATCTCGGCCTATGTGCTCATACCCATTGGTGGGTACGTGGTGGGTACGTTTCGTACCCACCACGTACCCACCACGTCCCCCGCAATGAACTTCCGCTCTCCTGGGCTCAAATTGTTTTTTTTAAATCTGTTTTAGGATTTGAATTAAATTTTAACTTTAATTTAAGTGGTCACTTGCAAAAATCTCGGCCTATGTGCTCATACCCATTGGTGGGTACGTGGTGGGTACGTTTCGTACCCACCACGTACCCCCCACGTCCCCCGCAATGAACTTCCGCTCTCCTGGGCTCAAATTGTTTTTTTTAAGTCTGTTTTATGATTTGAGTTAAATTTAAACTTTAATTTAAGTGGTCACTTGCAAAAATCTCGGCCTATGTGCTCATACCCATTTTTGGGTACGTGGTGGGTACGTTTCGTACCCACCACGTACCCGCCACGTCCCCCGCAATGAACTTCCGCTCTACTGGGCTCAAATTGTTTTTTTTAAATCTGTTTTATGATTTGAATTAAATTTTAACTTTAATTTAAGTGGTCACTTGCAAAAATCTCGGCCTATGTGCTCATACCCATTGGTGGGTACGTGGTGGGTACGTTTCGTACCCACCACGTACCCCCCACGTCCCCGCAATGAACTTCCGCTCTCCTGGGCTCAAATTGTTTTTTTTAAATCTGTTTTATGATTTGAATTAAATTTAAACTTTAATTTAAGTGGTCACTTGCAAAAATCTCGGCCTATGTGCTCATACCCATTGGTGGGTACGTGGTGGGTACGTTTCGTACCCACCACGTACCCACCACGTACCCCGCAATGAACTTCCGCTCTCCTGGGCTCAAATTGTTTTTTTTAAATCTGTTTTAGGATTTGAATTAAATTTTAACTTTAATTTAAGTGGTCACTTGCAAAAATCTCGGCCTATGTGCTCATACCCATTGGTGGGTAGGTGGTGGGTACGTTTCGTACCCACCACGTACCCCCCACGCCCCCGCAATGAACTTCCGCTCTCCTGGGCTCAAATTGTTTTTTTTAAATCTGTTTTATGATTTGAATTAAATTTAAACTTTAATTTAAGTGGTCACTTGCAAAAATCTCGGCCTATGTGCTCATACCCATTGGTGGGTACGTGGTGGGTACGTTTCGTACCCACCACGTCCCCCGCAATGAACTTCCGCTCTCCTGGGCTCAAATTGTTTTTTTTAAATCTGTTTTAGGATTTGAATTAAATTTTAACTTTAATTTAAGTGGTCACTTGCAAAAATCTCGGCCTATGTGCTCATACCCATTGGTGGGTACGTGGTGGGTACGTTTCGTACCCACCACGTACCCCCCACGTCCCCCGCAATGAACTTCCGCTCTCCTGGGCTCAAATTGTTTTTTTTAAATCTGTTTTATGATTTGAGTTAAATTTAAACTTTAATTTAAGTGGTCACTTGCAAAAATCTCGGCCTATGTGCTCATACCCATTGGTGGGTACGTGGTGGGTACGTTTCGTACCCACCACGTACCCACCACGTCCCCCGCAATGAACTTCCGCTCTACTGGGCTCAAATTGTTTTTTTTAAATCTGTTCTAGGATTTGAATTAAATTTTAACTTTAATTTAAGTGGTCACTTGCAAAAATCTCGGCCTATGTGCTCATACCCCCCACGCCCCCGCAATGAACTTCCGCTCTCCTGGGCTCAAATTGTTTTTTTTAAATCTGTTTTAGGATTTGAATTAAATTTTAACTTTAATTTAAGTGGTCACTTGCAAAAATCTCGGCCTATGTGCTCATACCCATTGGTGGGTAGGTGGTGGGTACGTTTCGTACCCACCACGTACCCCCCACGCCCCCGCAATGAACTTCCGCTCTCCTGGGCTCAAATTGTTTTTTTTAAATCTGTTTTATGATTTGAATTAAATTTAAACTTTAATTTAAGTGGTCACTTGCAAAAATCTCGGCCTATGTGCTCATACCCATTGGTGGGTACGTGGTGGGTACGTTTCGTACCCACCACGTCCCCCGCAATGAACTTCCGCTCTCCTGGGCTCAAATTGTTTTTTTTAAATCTGTTTTAGGATTTGAATTAAATTTTAACTTTAATTTAAGTGGTCACTTGCAAAAATCTCGGCCTATGTGCTCATACCCATTGGTGGGTACGTGGTGGGTACGTTTCGTACCCACCACGTACCCCCCACGTCCCCCGCAATGAACTTCCGCTCTCCTGGGCTCAAATTGTTTTTTTTAAATCTGTTTTATGATTTGAGTTAAATTTAAACTTTAATTTAAGTGGTCACTTGCAAAAATCTCGGCCTATGTGCTCATACCCATTGGTGGGTACGTGGTGGGTACGTTTCGTACCCACCACGTACCCACCACGTCCCCCGCAATGAACTTCCGCTCTACTGGGCTCAAATTGTTTTTTTTAAATCTGTTCTAGGATTTGAATTAAATTTTAACTTTAATTTAAGTGGTCACTTGCAAAAATCTCGGCCTATGTGCTCATACCCCCCACGCCCCCGCAATGAACTTCCGCTCTCCTGGGCTCAAATTGTTTTTTTTAAATCTTTTTTAGGATTTGAATTAAATTATAACTTTAATTTAAGTGGTCACTTGCAAAAATCTCGGCCTATGTGCTCATACCCATTGGTGGGTACGTGGTGGGTACGTTTCGTACCCACCACGTACCCCCCACGCCCTCGCAATGAACTTCCGCTCTCCTGGGCTCAAATTGTTTTTTTTAAATCTGTTTTATGATTTGAATTAAATTTAAACTTTAATTTAAGTGGTCACTTGCAAAAATCTCGGCCTATGTGCTCATACCCATTGGTGGGTACGTGGTGGGTACGTTTCGTACCCACCACGTACCCACCACGTACCCCGCAATGAACTTCCGCTCTCCTGGGCTCAAATTGTTTTTTTTAAATCTGTTTTAGGATTTGAATTAAATTTTAACTTTAATTTAAGTGGTCACTTGCAAAAATCTCGGCCTATGTGCTCATACCCATTGGTGGGTAGGTGGTGGGTACGTTTCGTACCCACCACGTACCCCCCACGCCCCCGCAATGAACTTCCGCTCTCCTGGGCTCAAATTGTTTTTTTTAAATCTGTTTTATGATTTGAGTTAAATTTAAACTTTAATTTAAGTGGTCACTTGCAAAAATCTCGGCCTATGTGCTCATACCCATTGGTGGGTACGTGGTGGGTACGTTTCGTACCCACCACGTACCCACCACGTCCCCCGCAATGAACTTCCGCTCTACTGGGCTCAAATTGTTTTTTTTAAATCTGTTCTAGGATTTGAATTAAATTTTAACTTTAATTTAAGTGGTCACTTGCAAAAATCTCGGCCTATGTGCTCATACCCATTGGTGGGTACGTGGTGGGTACGTTTCGTACCCACCACGTACCCACCACGTCCCCCGCAATGAACTTCCGCTCTACTGGGCTCAAATTGTTTTTTTTAAATCTGTTCTAGGATTTGAATTAAATTTTAACTTTAATTTAAGTGGTCACTTGCAAAAATCTCGGCCTATGTGCTCATACCCATTGGTGGGTACGTGGTGGGTACGTTTCGTACCCACCACGTACCCACCACGTACCCCGCAATGAACTTCCGCTCTCCTGGGCTCAAATTGTTTTTTTTAAATCTGTTTTAGGATTTGAATTAAATTTTAACTTTAATTTAAGTGGTCACTTGCAAAAATCTCGGCCTATGTGCTCATACCCATTGGTGGGTAGGTGGTGGGTACGTTTCGTACCCACCACGTACCCACCACGTCCCCCGCAATGAACTTCCGCTCTCCTGGGCTCAAATTGTTTTTTTTAAATCTGTTTTAGGATTTGAATTAAATTTTAACTTTAATTTAAGTGGTCACTTGCAAAAATCTCGGCCTATGTGCTCATACCCATTGGTGGGTACGTGGTGGGTACGTTTCGTACCCACCACGTACCCCCCACGTCCCCCGCAATGAACTTCCGCTCTCCTGGGCTCAAATTGTTTTTTTTAAGTCTGTTTTATGATTTGAGTTAAATTTAAACTTTAATTTAAGTGGTCACTTGCAAAAATCTCGGCCTATGTGCTCATACCCATTGGTGGGTACGTGGTGGGTACGTTTCGTACCCACCACGTACCCACCACGTCCCCCGCAATGAACTTCCGCTCTACTGGGCTCAAATTGTTTTTTTTAAATCTGTTCTAGGATTTGAATTAAATTTTAACTTTAATTTAAGTGGTCACTTGCAAAAATCTCGGCCTATGTGCTCATACCCATTGGTGGGTACGTTTCGTACCCACCACGTACCCACCACGTCCCCGCAATGAACTTCCGCTCTCCTGGGCTCAAATTGTTTTTTTTAAATCTGTTTTAGGATTTGAATTAAATTTTAACTTTAATTTAAGTGGTCACTTGCAAAAATCTCGGCCTATGTGCTCATACCCATTGGTGGGTACGTGGTGGGTACGTTTCGTACCCACCACGTACCCACCACGTCCCCCGCAATGAACTTCCGCTCTCCTGGGCTCAAATTGTTTTTTTTAAATCTGTTTTAGGATTTGAATTAAATTTTAACTTTAATTTAAGTGGTCACTTGCAAAAATCTCGGCCTATGTGCTCATACCCATTGGTGGGTACGTGGTGGGTACGTTTCGTACCCACCACGTACCCCCCACGTCCCCCGCAATGAACTTCCGCTCTCCTGGGCTCAAATTGTTTTTTTTAAGTCTGTTTTATGATTTGAGTTAAATTTAAACTTTAATTTAAGTGGTCACTTGCAAAAATCTCGGCCTATGTGCTCATACCCATTTTTGGGTACGTGGTGGGTACGTTTCGTACCCACCACGTACCCACCACGTCCCCCGCAATGAACTTCCGCTCTCCTGGGCTCAAATTGTTTTTTTAAGTCTGTTTTATGATTTGAGTTAAATTTTAACTTTAATTTAAGTGGTCACTTGCAAAAATCTCGGCCTATGTGCTCATACCCATTGGTGGGTACGTGGTGGGTACGTTTCGTACCCACCACGTACCCACCACGTCCCCCGCAATGAACTTCCGCTCTCCTGGGCTCAAATTGTTTTTTTTAAATCTGTTTTAGGATTTGAATTAAATTTTAACTTTAATTTAAGTGGTCACTTGCAAAAATCTCGGCCTATGTGCTCATACCCATTGGTGGGTACGTGGTGGGTACGTTTCGTACCCACCACGTACCCCCCACGCCCCCGCAATGAACTTCCGCTCTCCTGGGCTCAAATTGTTTTTTTTAAATCTGTTTTATGATTTGAATTAAATTTAAACTTTAATTTAAGTGGTCACTTGCAAAAATCTCGGCCTATGTGCTCATACCCATTGGTGGGTACGTGGTGGGTACGTTTCGTACCCACCACGTACCCACCACGTACCCCGCAATGAACTTCCGCTCTCCTGGGCTCAAATTGTTTTTTTTAAATCTGTTTTAGGATTTGAATTAAATTTTAACTTTAATTTAAGTGGTCACTTGCAAAAATCTCGGCGTATGTGCTCATACCCATTGGTGGGTACGTGGTGGGTACGTTTCGTACCCACCACGTACCCCCCACGCCCCCGCAATGAACTTCCGCTCTCCTGGGCTCAAATTGTTTTTTTTAAATCTGTTTTATGATTTGAATTAAATTTAAACTTTAATTTAAGTGGTCACTTGCAAAAATCTCGGCCTATGTGCTCATACCCATTGGTGGGTAGGTGGTGGGTACGTTTCGTACCCACCACGTACCCACCACGTCCCCCGCAATGAACTTCCGCTCTCCTGGGCTCAAATTGTTTTTTTTAAATCTGTTTTAGGATTTGAATTAAATTTTAACTTTAATTTAAGTGGTCACTTGCAAAAATCTCGGCCTATGTGCTCATACCCATTGGTGGGTACGTGGTGGGTACGTTTCGTACCCACCACGTACCCCCCACGTCCCCCGCAATGAACTTCCGCTCTCCTGGGCTCAAATTGTTTTTTTTAAGTCTGTTTTATGATTTGAGTTAAATTTAAACTTTAATTTAAGTGGTCACTTGCAAAAATCTCGGCCTATGTGCTCATACCCATTGGTGGGTACGTGGTGGGTACGTTTCGTACCCACCACGTACCCACCACGTCCCCCGCAATGAACTTCCGCTCTACTGGGCTCAAATTGTTTTTTTTAAATCTGTTCTAGGATTTGAATTAAATTTTAACTTTAATTTAAGTGGTCACTTGCAAAAATCTCGGCCTATGTGCTCATACCCATTGGTGGGTACGTTTCGTACCCACCACGTACCCACCACGTCCCCGCAATGAACTTCCGCTCTCCTGGGCTCAAATTGTTTTTTTTAAATCTGTTTTAGGATTTGAATTAAATTTTAACTTTAATTTAAGTGGTCACTTGCAAAAATCTCGGCCTATGTGCTCATACCCATTGGTGGGTACGTGGTGGGTACGTTTCGTACCCACCACGTACCCACCACGTCCCCCGCAATGAACTTCCGCTCTCCTGGGCTCAAATTGTTTTTTTTAAATCTGTTTTAGGATTTGAATTAAATTTTAACTTTAATTTAAGTGGTCACTTGCAAAAATCTCGGCCTATGTGCTCATACCCATTGGTGGGTACGTGGTGGGTACGTTTCGTACCCACCACGTACCCCCCACGTCCCCCGCAATGAACTTCCGCTCTCCTGGGCTCAAATTGTTTTTTTTAAGTCTGTTTTATGATTTGAGTTAAATTTAAACTTTAATTTAAGTGGTCACTTGCAAAAATCTCGGCCTATGTGCTCATACCCATTTTTGGGTACGTGGTGGGTACGTTTCGTACCCACCACGTACCCACCACGTCACACGCAATGAACTTCCGCTCTCCTGGGCTCAAATTGTTTTTTTTAAGTCTGTTTTATGATTTGAGTTAAATTTTAACTTTAATTTAAGTGGTCACTTGCAAAAATCTCGGCCTATGTGCTCATACCCATTGGTGGGTACGTGGTGGGTACGTTTCGTACCCACCACGTACCCACCACGTCCCCCGCAATGAACTTCCGCTCTCCTGGGCTCAAATTGTTTTTTTTAAATCTGTTTTAGGATTTGAATTAAATTTTAACTTTAATTTAAGTGGTCACTTGCAAAAATCTCGGCCTATGTGCTCATACCCATTGGTGGGTACGTGGTGGGTACGTTTCGTACCCACCACGTACCCCCCACGCCCCCGCAATGAACTTCCGCTCTCCTGGGCTCAAATTGTTTTTTTTAAATCTGTTTTATGATTTGAATTAAATTTAAACTTTAATTTAAGTGGTCACTTGCAAAAATCTCGGCCTATGTGCTCATACCCATTGGTGGGTACGTGGTGGGTACGTTTCGTACCCACCACGTACCCACCACGTACCCCGCAATGAACTTCCGCTCTCCTGGGCTCAAATTGTTTTTTTTAAATCTGTTTTAGGATTTGAATTAAATTTTAACTTTAATTTAAGTGGTCACTTGCAAAAATCTCGGCCTATGTGCTCATACCCATTGGTGGGTACGTGGTGGGTACGTTTCGTACCCACCACGTACCCCCCACGCCCCCGCAATGAACTTCCGCTCTCCTGGGCTCAAATTGTTTTTTTTAAATCTGTTTTATGATTTGAATTAAATTTAAACTTTAATTTAAGTGGTCACTTGCAAAAATCTCGGCCTATGTGCTCATACCCATTGGTGGGTACGTGGTGGGTACGTTTCGTACCCACCACGTCCCCCGCAATGAACTTCCGCTCTCCTGGGCTCAAATTGTTTTTTTTAAATCTGTTTTAGGATTTGAATTAAATTTTAACTTTAATTTAAGTGGTCACTTGCAAAAATCTCGGCCTATGTGCTCATACCCATTGGTGGGTACGTGGTGGGTACGTTTCGTACCCACCACGTACCCCCCACGTCCCCCGCAATGAACTTCCGCTCTCCTGGGCTCAAATTGTTTTTTTTAAATCTGTTTTATGATTTGAGTTAAATTTAAACTTTAATTTAAGTGGTCACTTGCAAAAATCTCGGCCTATGTGCTCATACCCATTGGTGGGTACGTGGTGGGTACGTTTCGTACCCACCACGTCCCCCGCAATGAACTTCCGCTCTCCTGGGCTCAAATTGTTTTTTTTAAATCTGTTTTAGGATTTGAATTAAATTTTAACTTTAATTTAAGTGGTCACTTGCAAAAATCTCGGCCTATGTGCTCATACCCATTGGTGGGTACGTGGTGGGTACGTTTCGTACCCACCACGTACCCACCACGTCCCCCGCAATGAACTTCCGCTCTACTGGGCTCAAATTGTTTTTTTTAAATCTGTTCTAGGATTTGAATTAAATTTTAACTTTAATTTAAGTGGTCACTTGCAAAAATCTCGGCCTATGTGCTCATACCCCCCACGCCCCCGCAATGAACTTCCGCTCTCCTGGGCTCAAATTGTTTTTTTTAAATCTGTTTTAGGATTTGAATTAAATTTTAACTTTAATTTAAGTGGTCACTTGCAAAAATCTCGGCCTATGTGCTCATACCCATTGGTGGGTACGTGGTGGGTACGTTTCGTACCCACCACGTACCCACCACGTACCCCGCAATGAACTTCCGCTCTCCTGGGCTCAAATTGTTTTTTTTAAATCTGTTTTAGGATTTGAATTAAATTTTAACTTTAATTTAAGTGGTCACTTGCAAAAATCTCGGCCTATGTGCTCATACCCATTGGTGGGTAGGTGGTGGGTACGTTTCGTACCCACCACGTACCCCCCACGCCCCCGCAATGAACTTCCGCTCTCCTGGGCTCAAATTGTTTTTTTTAAATCTGTTTTATGATTTGAGTTAAATTTAAACTTTAATTTAAGTGGTCACTTGCAAAAATCTCGGCCTATGTGCTCATACCCATTGGTGGGTACGTGGTGGGTACGTTTCGTACCCACCACGTACCCACCACGTCCCCCGCAATGAACTTCCGCTCTACTGGGCTCAAATTGTTTTTTTTAAATCTGTTCTAGGATTTGAATTAAATTTTAACTTTAATTTAAGTGGTCACTTGCAAAAATCTCGGCCTATGTGCTCATACCCATTGGTGGGTACGTGGTGGGTACGTTTCGTACCCACCACGTACCCACCACGTCCCCCGCAATGAACTTCCGCTCTACTGGGCTCAAATTGTTTTTTTTAAATCTGTTCTAGGATTTGAATTAAATTTTAACTTTAATTTAAGTGGTCACTTGCAAAAATCTCGGCCTATGTGCTCATACCCATTGGTGGGTACGTGGTGGGTACGTTTCGTACCCACCACGTACCCACCACGTACCCCGCAATGAACTTCCGCTCTCCTGGGCTCAAATTGTTTTTTTTAAATCTGTTTTAGGATTTGAATTAAATTTTAACTTTAATTTAAGTGGTCACTTGCAAAAATCTCGGCCTATGTGCTCATACCCATTGGTGGGTAGGTGGTGGGTACGTTTCGTACCCACCACGTACCCACCACGTCCCCCGCAATGAACTTCCGCTCTCCTGGGCTCAAATTGTTTTTTTTAAATCTGTTTTAGGATTTGAATTAAATTTTAACTTTAATTTAAGTGGTCACTTGCAAAAATCTCGGCCTATGTGCTCATACCCATTGGTGGGTACGTGGTGGGTACGTTTCGTACCCACCACGTACCCCCCACGTCCCCCGCAATGAACTTCCGCTCTCCTGGGCTCAAATTGTTTTTTTTAAGTCTGTTTTATGATTTGAGTTAAATTTAAACTTTAATTTAAGTGGTCACTTGCAAAAATCTCGGCCTATGTGCTCATACCCATTGGTGGGTACGTGGTGGGTACGTTTCGTACCCACCACGTACCCACCACGTCCCCCGCAATGAACTTCCGCTCTACTGGGCTCAAATTGTTTTTTTTAAATCTGTTCTAGGATTTGAATTAAATTTTAACTTTAATTTAAGTGGTCACTTGCAAAAATCTCGGCCTATGTGCTCATACCCATTGGTGGGTACGTTTCGTACCCACCACGTACCCACCACGTCCCCGCAATGAACTTCCGCTCTCCTGGGCTCAAATTGTTTTTTTTAAATCTGTTTTAGGATTTGAATTAAATTTTAACTTTAATTTAAGTGGTCACTTGCAAAAATCTCGGCCTATGTGCTCATACCCATTGGTGGGTACGTGGTGGGTACGTTTCGTACCCACCACGTACCCACCACGTCCCCCGCAATGAACTTCCGCTCTCCTGGGCTCAAATTGTTTTTTTTAAATCTGTTTTAGGATTTGAATTAAATTTTAACTTTAATTTAAGTGGTCACTTGCAAAAATCTCGGCCTATGTGCTCATACCCATTGGTGGGTACGTGGTGGGTACGTTTCGTACCCACCACGTACCCCCCACGTCCCCCGCAATGAACTTCCGCTCTCCTGGGCTCAAATTGTTTTTTTTAAGTCTGTTTTATGATTTGAGTTAAATTTAAACTTTAATTTAAGTGGTCACTTGCAAAAATCTCGGCCTATGTGCTCATACCCATTTTTGGGTACGTGGTGGGTACGTTTCGTACCCACCACGTACCCACCACGTCCCCCGCAATGAACTTCCGCTCTCCTGGGCTCAAATTGTTTTTTTTAAGTCTGTTTTATGATTTGAGTTAAATTTTAACTTTAATTTAAGTGGTCACTTGCAAAAATCTCGGCCTATGTGCTCATACCCATTGGTGGGTACGTGGTGGGTACGTTTCGTACCCACCACGTACCCACCACGTCCCCCGCAATGAACTTCCGCTCTCCTGGGCTCAAATTGTTTTTTTTAAATCTGTTTTAGGATTTGAATTAAATTTTAACTTTAATTTAAGTGGTCACTTGCAAAAATCTCGGCCTATGTGCTCATACCCATTGGTGGGTACGTGGTGGGTACGTTTCGTACCCACCACGTACCCCCCACGCCCCCGCAATGAACTTCCGCTCTCCTGGGCTCAAATTGTTTTTTTTAAATCTGTTTTATGATTTGAATTAAATTTAAACTTTAATTTAAGTGGTCACTTGCAAAAATCTCGGCCTATGTGCTCATACCCATTGGTGGGTACGTGGTGGGTACGTTTCGTACCCACCACGTACCCACCACGTACCCCGCAATGAACTTCCGCTCTCCTGGGCTCAAATTGTTTTTTTTAAATCTGTTTTAGGATTTGAATTAAATTTTAACTTTAATTTAAGTGGTCACTTGCAAAAATCTCGGCGTATGTGCTCATACCCATTGGTGGGTACGTGGTGGGTACGTTTCGTACCCACCACGTACCCCCCACGCCCCCGCAATGAACTTCCGCTCTCCTGGGCTCAAATTGTTTTTTTTAAATCTGTTTTATGATTTGAATTAAATTTAAACTTTAATTTAAGTGGTCACTTGCAAAAATCTCGGCCTATGTGCTCATACCCATTGGTGGGTACGTGGTGGGTACGTTTCGTACCCACCACGTCCCCCGCAATGAACTTCCGCTCTCCTGGGCTCAAATTGTTTTTTTTAAATCTGTTTTAGGATTTGAATTAAATTTTAACTTTAATTTAAGTGGTCACTTGCAAAAATCTCGGCCTATGTGCTCATACCCATTGGTGGGTAGGTGGTGGGTACGTTTCGTACCCACCACGTACCCACCACGTCCCCCGCAATGAACTTCCGCTCTCCTGGGCTCAAATTGTTTTTTTTAAATCTGTTTTAGGATTTGAATTAAATTTTAACTTTAATTTAAGTGGTCACTTGCAAAAATCTCGGCCTATGTGCTCATACCCATTGGTGGGTACGTGGTGGGTACGTTTCGTACCCACCACGTACCCCCCACGTCCCCCGCAATGAACTTCCGCTCTCCTGGGCTCAAATTGTTTTTTTTAAGTCTGTTTTATGATTTGAGTTAAATTTAAACTTTAATTTAAGTGGTCACTTGCAAAAATCTCGGCCTATGTGCTCATACCCATTGGTGGGTACGTGGTGGGTACGTTTCGTACCCACCACGTACCCACCACGTCCCCCGCAATGAACTTCCGCTCTACTGGGCTCAAATTGTTTTTTTTAAATCTGTTCTAGGATTTGAATTAAATTTTAACTTTAATTTAAGTGGTCACTTGCAAAAATCTCGGCCTATGTGCTCATACCCATTGGTGGGTACGTTTCGTACCCACCACGTACCCACCACGTCCCCGCAATGAACTTCCGCTCTCCTGGGCTCAAATTGTTTTTTTTAAATCTGTTTTAGGATTTGAATTAAATTTTAACTTTAATTTAAGTGGTCACTTGCAAAAATCTCGGCCTATGTGCTCATACCCATTGGTGGGTACGTGGTGGGTACGTTTCGTACCCACCACGTACCCACCACGTCCCCCGCAATGAACTTCCGCTCTCCTGGGCTCAAATTGTTTTTTTTAAATCTGTTTTAGGATTTGAATTAAATTTTAACTTTAATTTAAGTGGTCACTTGCAAAAATCTCGGCCTATGTGCTCATACCCATTGGTGGGTACGTGGTGGGTACGTTTCGTACCCACCACGTACCCCCCACGTCCCCCGCAATGAACTTCCGCTCTCCTGGGCTCAAATTGTTTTTTTTAAGTCTGTTTTATGATTTGAGTTAAATTTAAACTTTAATTTAAGTGGTCACTTGCAAAAATCTCGGCCTATGTGCTCATACCCATTTTTGGGTACGTGGTGGGTACGTTTCGTACCCACCACGTACCCACCACGTCACACGCAATGAACTTCCGCTCTCCTGGGCTCAAATTGTTTTTTTTAAGTCTGTTTTATGATTTGAGTTAAATTTTAACTTTAATTTAAGTGGTCACTTGCAAAAATCTCGGCCTATGTGCTCATACCCATTGGTGGGTACGTGGTGGGTACGTTTCGTACCCACCACGTACCCACCACGTCCCCCGCAATGAACTTCCGCTCTCCTGGGCTCAAATTGTTTTTTTTAAATCTGTTTTAGGATTTGAATTAAATTTTAACTTTAATTTAAGTGGTCACTTGCAAAAATCTCGGCCTATGTGCTCATACCCATTGGTGGGTACGTGGTGGGTACGTTTCGTACCCACCACGTACCCCCCACGCCCCCGCAATGAACTTCCGCTCTCCTGGGCTCAAATTGTTTTTTTTAAATCTGTTTTATGATTTGAATTAAATTTAAACTTTAATTTAAGTGGTCACTTGCAAAAATCTCGGCCTATGTGCTCATACCCATTGGTGGGTACGTGGTGGGTACGTTTCGTACCCACCACGTACCCACCACGTACCCCGCAATGAACTTCCGCTCTCCTGGGCTCAAATTGTTTTTTTTAAATCTGTTTTAGGATTTGAATTAAATTTTAACTTTAATTTAAGTGGTCACTTGCAAAAATCTCGGCCTATGTGCTCATACCCATTGGTGGGTACGTGGTGGGTACGTTTCGTACCCACCACGTACCCCCCACGCCCCCGCAATGAACTTCCGCTCTCCTGGGCTCAAATTGTTTTTTTTAAATCTGTTTTATGATTTGAATTAAATTTAAACTTTAATTTAAGTGGTCACTTGCAAAAATCTCGGCCTATGTGCTCATACCCATTGGTGGGTACGTGGTGGGTACGTTTCGTACCCACCACGTCCCCCGCAATGAACTTCCGCTCTCCTGGGCTCAAATTGTTTTTTTTAAATCTGTTTTAGGATTTGAATTAAATTTTAACTTTAATTTAAGTGGTCACTTGCAAAAATCTCGGCCTATGTGCTCATACCCATTGGTGGGTACGTGGTGGGTACGTTTCGTACCCACCACGTACCCCCCACGTCCCCCGCAATGAACTTCCGCTCTCCTGGGCTCAAATTGTTTTTTTTAAATCTGTTTTATGATTTGAGTTAAATTTAAACTTTAATTTAAGTGGTCACTTGCAAAAATCTCGGCCTATGTGCTCATACCCATTGGTGGGTACGTGGTGGGTACGTTTCGTACCCACCACGTCCCCCGCAATGAACTTCCGCTCTCCTGGGCTCAAATTGTTTTTTTTAAATCTGTTTTAGGATTTGAATTAAATTTTAACTTTAATTTAAGTGGTCACTTGCAAAAATCTCGGCCTATGTGCTCATACCCATTGGTGGGTACGTGGTGGGTACGTTTCGTACCCACCACGTACCCACCACGTCCCCCGCAATGAACTTCCGCTCTACTGGGCTCAAATTGTTTTTTTTAAATCTGTTCTAGGATTTGAATTAAATTTTAACTTTAATTTAAGTGGTCACTTGCAAAAATCTCGGCCTATGTGCTCATACCCCCCACGCCCCCGCAATGAACTTCCGCTCTCCTGGGCTCAAATTGTTTTTTTTAAATCTGTTTTAGGATTTGAATTAAATTTTAACTTTAATTTAAGTGGTCACTTGCAAAAATCTCGGCCTATGTGCTCATACCCATTGGTGGGTACGTGGTGGGTACGTTTCGTACCCACCACGTACCCCCCACGCCCCCGCAATGAACTTCCGCTCTCCTGGGCTCAAATTGTTTTTTTTAAATCTGTTTTATGATTTGAATTAAATTTAAACTTTAATTTAAGTGGTCACTTGCAAAAATCTCGGCCTATGTGCTCATACCCATTGGTGGGTACGTGGTGGGTACGTTTCGTACCCACCACGTACCCACCACGTACCCCGCAATGAACTTCCGCTCTCCTGGGCTCAAATTGTTTTTTTTAAATCTGTTTTAGGATTTGAATTAAATTTTAACTTTAATTTAAGTGGTCACTTGCAAAAATCTCGGCCTATGTGCTCATACCCATTGGTGGGTAGGTGGTGGGTACGTTTCGTACCCACCACGTACCCCCCACGCCCCCGCAATGAACTTCCGCTCTCCTGGGCTCAAATTGTTTTTTTTAAATCTGTTTTATGATTTGAATTAAATTTAAACTTTAATTTAAGTGGTCACTCGCAAAAATCTCGGCCTATGTGCTCATACCCATTGGTGGGTACGTGGTGGGTACGTTTCGTACCCACCACGTCCCCCGCAATGAACTTCCGCTCTCCTGGGCTCAAATTGTTTTTTTTAAATCTGTTTTAGGATTTGAATTAAATTTTAACTTTAATTTAAGTGGTCACTTGCAAAAATCTCGGCCTATGTGCTCATACCCATTGGTGGGTACGTGGTGGGTACGTTTCGTACCCACCACGTACCCCCCACGTCCCCCGCAATGAACTTCCGCTCTCCTGGGCTCAAATTGTTTTTTTTAAATCTGTTTTATGATTTGAGTTAAATTTAAACTTTAATTTAAGTGGTCACTTGCAAAAATCTCGGCCTATGTGCTCATACCCATTGGTGGGTACGTGGTGGGTACGTTTCGTACCCACCACGTACCCACCACGTCCCCCGCAATGAACTTCCGCTCTACTGGGCTCAAATTGTTTTTTTTAAATCTGTTCTAGGATTTGAATTAAATTTTAACTTTAATTTAAGTGGTCACTTGCAAAAATCTCGGCCTATGTGCTCATACCCTCCACGCCCCCGCAATGAACTTCCGCTCTCCTGGGCTCAAATTGTTTTTTTTAAATCTGTTTTAGGATTTGAATTAAATTTTAACTTTAATTTAAGTGGTCACTTGCAAAAATCTCGGCCTATGTGCTCATACCCATTGGTGGGTACGTGGTGGGTACGTTTCGTACCCACCACGTACCCCCCACGCCCCCGCAATGAACTTCCGCTCTCCTGGGCTCAAATTGTTTTTTTTAAATCTGTTTTATGATTTGAATTAAATTTAAACTTTAATTTAAGTGGTCACTTGCAAAAATCTCGGCCTATGTGCTCATACCCATTGGTGGGTACGTGGTGGGTACGTTTCGTACCCACCACGTCCCCCGCAATGAACTTCCGCTCTCCTGGGCTCAAATTGTTTTTTTTAAATCTGTTTTAGGATTTGAATTAAATTTTAACTTTAATTTAAGTGGTCACTTGCAAAAATCTCGGCCTATGTGCTCATACCCATTGGTGGGTACGTGGTGGGTACGTTTCGTACCCACCACGTCCCCCGCAATGAACTTCCGCTCTCCTGGGCTCAAATTGTTTTTTTTAAATCTGTTTTAGGATTTGAATTAAATTTTAACTTTAATTTAAGTGGTCACTTGCAAAAATCTCGGCCTATGTGCTCATACCCATTGGTGGGTACGTGGTGGGTACGTTTCGTACCCACCACGTACCCACCACGTCCCCCGCAATGAACTTCCGCTCTACTGGGCTCAAATTGTTTTTTTAAATCTGTTCTAGGATTTGAATTAAATTTTAACTTTAATTTAAGTGGTCACTTGCAAAAATCTCGGCCTATGTGCTCATACCCATTGGTGGGTACGTGGTGGGTACGTTTCGTACCCACCACGTACCCACCACGTCCCCCGCAATGAACTTCCGCACTCCTGGGCTCAAATTGTTTTTTTTAAATCTGTTTTATGATTTGAATTAAATTTTAACTTTAATTTAAGTGGTCACTTGCAAAACTCTCGGCCTATGTACTCATACCCATTGGTGGGTACGTGGTGGGTACGTTTCGTACCCACCACGTCCCCCGCAATGAACTTCCGCTCTCCTGGGCTCAAATTGTTTTTTTTAAATCTGTTTTAGGATTTGAATTAAATTTAAACTTTAATTTAAGTGGTCACTTTCAAAAATCTCGGCCTATGTGCTCTGTAGTGTACCATGCCACTACCCTAACCAAAACACATAAATCTCCACGAGCATCAAAACAAGATCGTATGTTTATCATAAACAACACCAAAAGAAAGCATAACATCGAGTGTCAAAGAAATAACATTAATATAAACACTCTATGTTATGCAATACGATTCTTGACCACACAAAAGTTGAGCATAGAGCCATTACTATGGGAATCTCCTATGCTTGCCTTTTGTTGTTGGATATTTTTCCGCACACGAAATCGGTTCTCCGATTTCATCTGCTTGTGCATAGGAAATGCATGCAATTACTATGGGACTATGCCACACGCATAGAATTGCTGGCCATGCATTTCCTATCGACCTGAACCGTAATGACTTGTGCGGATTCACATGTGATAACGTTAGAACGTTTTTTTCGTATAGTTTTATATAGCTATAAATTGCCCAAAGCAGAAATGCATTTTTTAGAATAAGAACGTTTTTTATGAATAAGTTAGGATAGGAAAGTACTTAGTAAGTAAATATTAAGAAACCTATTTTTTATGTATAGACTTTAGAATTAAGACTGTATAAAAGAGATGTGTTGGCCCAGAAACGAGGCCACTTGATCAATATACTTACGCTCGGCTACACGCCTTTACACAAGTAAAAATTGTTCTTTGGCTTTAAAACACTTTGGCAATTAGTGCCATCCAAATCTGCAGTTCAACACTGCTTCGAGAACTTTGTTGAGTATTCGGCAATTAGTGCCTAAGCTATCCGCGGGACCAGCCGCTCACAATTACTGGTAAGTACTCCGCGTTCGATCTCTCTCTCTCTCTGACGTTCAGACATCGAACCCAACATGGCGATCCTGCCCATACAACCTGGACTAATCACGTACTATCTACAGAAAATCATCTTTGAAGAGACATGGATACTATAGTATGGATCAACGCCTTCGCAAATCTCAAAACAACAAAGCAGACAACAGCTACACCGAAGGAAGTAAGAGAAAAATACTACAAAACACTAAAAAACCACAACGCGAAGCAGAACGAGAATCCAGAGGAGTACAACCCACAACCAACAACAGTACAGAACATCAAACCGTACACCCCAACACCTATATCGTCACGGCTTGGACCGAAACCAATAACAATCGAGGAGTACCGCAGACGACAACTGGCAAATAAGAACCCGGAAAAGCCACCAGCACCAATCATCCCACCAACGATTAAACCAAAAAGAGGAGGAAAAGCTTTCCTGCGACGTAAGAAAATCGCGCTGCTATACAAAGAATTAAATTTAACTACCAGGACGGAAGACGTCAAAAGGTTAAGAAAAGAAATAAGAGACATTAGAAACGAAAAGAGAAATGGGATTCGCGGACACAAAGATCGAGGAGAAGATCTTTCTCAACTCGGGTGCAGCAAGTAATGCATCATCCTCATACTACTCTGCAACTCACATCGCGGGAGCAATCGGAACAACATTAGGAATAGTAATACTACTAGCGTTAGCATATATCATTGTAAAAAAATATATTAAGAAGACAATAGTGAAAGTAATGAATAAAAACACTACTGTATAAAAAAAAAAAAAAAAAAAAAAAAAAAAAAAATCTCCTTAAATAAACCGCATAAAATTTAAAAAACAAAATTATTAACTCTTGCATGGATCAAATAGAGGAATTACAAAGAATACTACAAAATTTCAAAAAAAAACCCAAACAGAAATTTTTCGGAACGGCACTTAGCTGAAACCGCACTTAAACTTAATTCAATTAGAGACAAATTCAATAACGAAATAGACCCTCTGCAAGATAAAGCCAAACTTCAACTCAAATCCTCATTTAAATCAATCTACTCAGAACTGCAAACCCTAATTTCGGAAAAAGTAAAATCACAAAACGATACTATGGCTACTGGCAACATTTTTCAAGGCCTGAAATCCATTCCAAATTTTTCAGGAAAATATAACGATCTCAGCCAATTCTTGAGCGTTAATAAAATCATTGATAAATTCGTAACAGAAGACCAGAAACAAGACCTTCTCACTCTGGTTATAAATACAAAACTAACCCCAACAACAAGGAATAAATTAAACACACTCCCAGAACCCAAAACAATAGCGGAATTAGCTACAAACTTAGAAGCTCTTTATAAACCGACGAAATCAACTCACACTTTATTAGCAGAACTTTCTAACACAAAACAAACAAACCAGGATACAATTTCTCAATTTGCGGAAAAAATTGATAACATCATAAACGAAATAACAACGGCACAGATACATGAAATAGGAGAAGAAGGCAGAAAAGTTCTTACACAAGCCAATGATATCCTTGCATTGAATGCATTTAAAAAGGGAATATGGGATAGAAGCCTAATCCAAACATTAGAAGCAAGCCGTGTGAGAACATTTAGAGAAGCAACCACTCTCGCTGAAGAAGCAGCTAACACGCTAAAAGAAAATAAAATCCTTCACTATGGTGGAAATAGATTCCCCAACAACCGACACCGAACAGGGAACGGCAATATGCAAAGAAGTTACAACCATAATAGTAATAGACAGTGGAACAGAAATAATCCACAAGCATTCAACTATAATAGGAACAATAACAATTACAATAATAACAATCAGAATAGAAATATTAATAACCAAAATAGGAACAATAGTAACAACGATAATATAATAAGAAACAATTACAATAATAACAGGAACGGCCAAAACAGGAACCAACAAAATCATAATAACAACAATAACGGACAAAGACGCAATTTCCATAACAATAATGGACATCAGCAAAACAACAGGATTTACGTTTTAGAGGAACAGGGAAACGAAGATTCCCCCGAATCCAACGAGGAAACACAGACATAGGACACTCGGGGAGATTAAACAATAAAATATTATGCCAAAAAGAAACCAACATAAATGAAAACTGCCCAAAAATAGATAAATATAAACTAAATATAATAGAATTTGATGATGGGATAACAAACTATATAACGTTAAGAACCAATAATAACAAACAATTAAAGCTACTAATAGATACGGGAGCAGACATATCTATATGCAAGTTAAACAACGCAATAAATAGATGTGATATCGATGAACGAAACTACTGTAAATTGTCAGGTATTACAAAGCAAGAAATCAATACTTTAGGGACCGTAAATTTAGAATTCAGTCTAGAGGACGAATTCATCTCACACAAAATCCAAGTAGTCGATACCGATTTTCCAATCGCGACAGACGGAATATTAGGACGAGATTTCTTCGCAAAATTTCGAGCCAAAGTGGATTACGAATCGTACACTTTCTCTATCAACACAAACTCTAGGGAACACACACTGCCAATGAACACAAAGATATTTCAAATCAAGATACCTCCACGAACTGAAATCATCCACCCGGTAGAACTATCCAACACAGAAGATAGTTTAGTATGTGGAAAACAGCTATCAGACAATATTTTTATAGGTAATACTATAATCCCAGCCAAAGGCATCAAGCACATTAGACTATTAAATACAGGAGATTCCGAAACAATATTAGATATAACTGATTTAAAATTAGAACTGAAACCAATTAACAAATTTCAATTACTAAAGACTAAAAATTTACCAACCACACATAGATGGGAAAAATTAAAGCAAAAGTTAAAAATCAATTCAAGAGACACAGATTCAAAAAATACAATAGAACAAATTTGCAAAGAGTTTCAAGACATCTTTTATTTGGAAGATGACAAACTCACAACGAATAATTTTTATAAACAACATCTCCAGACAACAGACAACAACCCTGTATATATAAAAAACTATAGGCTACCCCACGTGCACCATGAGGAAATAAATAAGCAAGTAAAAGACCTTCTAGACAAGAAGATCATAGAACACTCTGTGAGCCCACATAACTCTCCACTTCTTATCGTACCGAAAAGAAGCGAGGATGACACAAAATGTTGGAGACTAGTAGTTGATTATAGACAACTCAACAAAAAACTAGTGAACGATAAGTTCCCACTCACACGCTTAGAAGACGTCTTAGACCGAACAGGAAGAGCAAAATACTTTTCGAGTTTAGACATGACAAGTTCATTCCACCAAATCGAGTTGGAACATGAATCTAAACCACTAACCGCATTTTCCACTAATAATGGACACTACCAGTTCAAACGTCTACCCTTTGGATTGAAAATATCATCCAATAGTTTTCAACGTATGTTGACCATAGCTCTCTCAGGTCTCGATGCCAAAGCATTCTTATATGTAGACGATATAATAGTTTTCGGATGTTCTTTAAAACATCACAACCAAAATCTGATAGAAGTGTTCGAACGTTTAAGAAAATATAATCTCAAACTGAACCCAGGCAAGTGTAAGCTACTGAAAACAGAAGTAGTATATCTAGGACACTTAATTACATCCAACGGTGTAACAGCAGACCCAGAGAAGTGTAAAGCAGTAAATGAATATCCCACCCCTAAAGACGCTGATGAAGTACGAAGATTTGTAGCCTTCTGTAATTATTACAGACGCTTTGTAAAGAACTTCGCCGCAATAGCTAAACCACTAAATGAGCTATTAAAAAAGAATAAAGAATTTGAATGGACTGAAAATTGCGAAAAAGCATTCGCACAATTAAGAGAATGCATAACTCGACCCCCAATTCTACAATATCCTGATTTCGAAAAGGAATTTGTACTAACCACAGACGCTTCAGACTATGCGCTAGGAGCGATCTTGTCCCAAGGCGAAATAGGCAAAGATCTTCCGATATCTTACGCCAGCCGTTCACTAAATAAGCATGAACTCAATAAACCAATTATTGAAAAAGAGTTACTTGCAATTCACTGGGGAATTAATCATTTCAGACCATACCTGTACGGTAGAAAGTTCACGGTAGTAACAGACCATCGACCACTCGTATCATTATTTACCCATAAGAACCCATCATCTAAACTAACTAGAATAAGAATTGACTTAATGGACTATGATTTCAAAATAATATTTAAACAAGGCAGAATAAATACAAATGCAGACGCATTGTCCCGGATAAAAATAAATTCACAGACGCTAAAAGACATGATGCCGAAGACCATTAACGTAGTAACCCGTAGCCATACAAAGAAAGAAACAAAGAAAAAGGAAGTTACCAACAACAACGCGGAAACCTCACTCACTAACGAGTCTGATCAACTCTACATGTGGACAGGTACATCGATATCCGACGTAAGGAACTTGCCTCAATTAGAATTTCACGTGAAGAAAGAAGATAAAAATGTAAGACGCGCACAAATAAATTTGCCAATATTAATAGTAATTAATGAAAAGCGGATAGTTATGGAATACAGCGATAATCCTCACCGAGACTTAGGTCAGGCACTGGAGAAGCTTATATCCAAACTAAAAAGTATGAAAATACATAAACTAGCTCTATCAATGAAAGACAAGATATTCGAATACACAATAACAAAAGAATTGATAGCAGCATATAATGAAGTGCACAGAAAAATAATAAAAAGTAACAGGCAAACAAGTATACAGATAATATTATATAATCCGCCGGAAAGAGTGAAGAAAGTAACAGATCAACTAAGGTTAATCAGTGAATATCACGAATCCAAACATGGAGGTCACACGGGCATAAGAAGAACAATCGGGAAATTAAAACAAAGATACGTATGGAAAAATATGAATAAAATGGTCAAGAAACACGTTCAAAACTGCGAATCATGCAATAAAAATAAGATAACAAGGCACACAAAAGAAGAATTTACAATTACAGACACACCGACGAAATGTTTCGACATAATAGCAATCGATACAGTAGGACCCCTACGTATATCTGAAGGATTCAGATATATAGTCACCGCACAATGTGAATTAACAAAATACGTCATAGCCGTACCAACGAGCACAAAAGAAGCGAAAGAAGTAGCTAAGGCAGTAGTAGAGAATGTAATACTTAAATATGGACACTGTAAAATAATAAAAACAGACCAAGGTACTGAATACACCAATGAACTATTCAACCAAATATGCCAAATCATGAACATCAACCACATATTGTCAACTCCTTACCACCACGAAACCATCGGTTCACTCGAACGTAACCACCGAGTACTGAACGAGTATTTACAGAATTTTTGCGACAATTATGAATGGCACACTTGGATACCCTATTACGCATTTGCATATAATACTACCCCTCACTCAGAAACAAAATATACACCTTTCGAGCTAGTCTACGGACATTTAGCGAACCTTCCCTCTAATACCACTTCAGAACCACTTGCACCCATTTACGATTACGAAAGTTACTTATCGGAATTGAAAATTAAATTAAAAACCGCTCAACAAATGGCTAGTCAATCATTGCTAAAATCAAAACTAATACGAAAGAAATTACATGATAAAAATACAAACACTCTAAACATACAAGTAGGAGATTTGGTCTTCATTAAGAATGAAAATAAACGAAAACATGAAAGTCCATATAAAGGACCATATAAAGTTATCGATCTTAAAGGTGTAAATTCAGTAATAAGGATAGAAAACAAAGATAAACTTGTACACAATAATAGACTTAAGAGATATAATATTGTATAGAATCATATATTCAGAATTAAGATATAAAATATATACATCCTAAGATATATATATTTTTCTAAAGGGCAGAGGTGTAGTGTACCATGCCACTACCCTAACCAAAACACATAAATCTCCACGAGCATCAAAACAAGATCGTATGTTTATCATAAACAACACCAAAAGAAAGCATAACATCGAGTGTCAAAGAAATAACATTAATATAAACACTCTATGTTATGCAATACGATTCTTGACCACACAAAAGTTGAGCATAGAGCCATTACTATGGGAATCTCCTATGCTTGCCTTTTGTTGTTGGATATTTTTCCGCACACGAAATCGGTTCTCCGATTTCATCTGCTTGTGCATAGGAAATGCATGCAATTACTATGGGACTATGCCACACGCATAGAATTGCTGGCCATGCATTTCCTATCGACCTGAACCGTAATGACTCGTGCGGATTCACATGTGATAACGTTAGAACGTTTTTTTCGTATAGTTTTATATAGCTATAAATTGCCCAAAGCAGAAATGCATTTTTTAGAATAAGAACGTTTTTTATGAATAAGTTAGGATAGGAAAGTACTTAGTAAGTAAATATTAAGAAACCTATTTTTTATGTATAGACTTTAGAATTAAGACTGTATAAAAGAGATGTGTTGGCCCAGAAACGAGGCCACTTGATCAATATACTTACGCTCGGCTACACGCCTTTACACAAGTAAAAATTGTTCTTTGGCTTTAAAACACTTTGGCAATTAGTGCCATCCAAATCTGCAGTTCAACACTGCTTCGAGAACTTTGTTGAGTATTCGGCAATTAGTGCCTAAGCTATCCGCGGGACCAGCCGCTCACAATTACTGGTAAGTACTCCGCGTTCGATCTCTCTCTCTCTCTGACGTTCAGACATCGAACCCAACAGCTCATACCCATTGGTGGGTACGTGGTGGGTACGTTTCGTACCCAACACGTACCCCCACGTCCCCCGCAATGAACTTCCGCTCTCCTGGGCTCAAATTGTTTTTTTTAAATCTGTTTTAGGATTTGAATTAAATTTTAACTTTAATTTAAGTGGTCACTTGCAAAAATCTCGGCCTATGTGCTCATACCCATTGGTGGGTACGTGGTGGGTACGTTTCGTACCCACCACGTACCCCCCACGTCCCCCGCAATGAACTTCCGCTCTCCTGGGCTCAAATTGTTTTTTTTAAATCTGTTTTATGATTTGAATTAAATTTAAACTTTAATTTAAGTGGTCACTTGCAAAAATCTCGGCCTATGTGCTCATACCCATTGGTGGGTACGTGGTGGGTACGTTTCGTACCCACCACGTACCCACCACGTCCCCCGCAATGAACTTCCGCTCTCCTGGGCTCAAATTGTTTTTTTTAAATCTGTTTTAGGATTTGAATTAAATTTTAACTTTAATTTAAGTGGTCACTTGCAAAAATCTCGACCTATGTGCTCATACCCATTGGTGGGTACGTGGTGGGTACGTTTCGTACCCACCACGTACCCACCACGTCCCCCGCAATGAACTTCCGCTCTCCTGGGCTCAAATTGTTTTTTTTAAATCTGTTTTAGGATTTGAATTAAATTTTAACTTTAATTTAAGTGGTCACTTGCAAAAATCTCGGCCTATGTGCTCATACCCATTGGTGGGTACGTGGTGGGTACGTTTCGTACCCACCACGTACCCCCCACGTCCCCCGCAATGAACTTCCGCTCTCCTGGGCTCAAATTGTTTTTTTTAAATCTGTTTTATGATTTGAATTAAATTTAAACTTTAATTTAAGTGGTCACTTGCAAAAATCTCGGCCTATGTGCTCATACCCATTGGTGGGTACGTGGTGGGTACGTTTCGTACCCACCACGTCCCCCGCAATGAACTTCCGCTCTCCTGGGCTCAAATTGTTTTTTTTAAATCTGTTTTATGATTTGAATTAAATTTAAACTTTAATTTAAGTGGTCACTTGCAAAAATCTCGGCCTATGTGCTCATACATATTGGTGGGTACGTGGTGGGTACGTTTCGTACCCACCACGTACCCACCACGTCCCCCGCAATGAACTTCCGCTCTCCTGGGCTCAAATTGTTTTTTTAAATCTGTTTTAGGATTTGAATTAAATTTTAACTTTAATTTAAGTGGTCACTTGCAAAAATCTCGGCCTATGTGCTCATACCCATTGGTGGGTACGTGGTGGGTACGTTTCGTACCCACCACGTACCCACCACGTCCCCCGCAATGAACTTCCGCTCTCCTGGGCTCAAATTGTTTTTTTTAAATCTGTTTTAGGATTTGAATTAAATTTTAACTTTAATTTAAGTGGTCACTTGCAAAAATCTCGGCCTATGTGCTCATACCCATTGGTGGGTACGTGGTGGGTACGTTTCGTACCCACCACGTACCCACCACGTCCCCCGCAATGAACTTCCGCTCTCCTGGGCTCAAATTGTTTTTTTAAATCTGTTTTATGATTTGAATTAAATTTAAACTGTAATTTAAGTGGTCACTTGCAAAAATCTCGGCCTATGTGCTCATACCCATTGGTGGGTACGTGGTGGGTACGTTTCGTACCCACCACGTACCCACCACGTCCCCCGCAATGAACTTCCGCTCTCCTGGGCTCAAATTGTTTTTTTTAAATCTGTTTTAGGATTTGAATTAAATTTTAACTTTAATTTAAGTGGTCACTTGCAAAAATCTCGGCCTATGTGCTCATACCCATTGGTGGGTATGTGGTGGGTACGTTTCGTACCCACCACGTACCCACCACGTCCCCCGCAATGAACTTCCGCTCTCCTGGGCTCAAATTGTTTTTTTTAAATCTGTTTTAGGATTTGAATTAAATTTTAACTTTAATTTAAGTGGTCACTTGCAAAAATCTCGGCCTATGTGCTCATACCCATTGGTGGGTACGTGGTGGGTACGTTTCGTACCCACCACGTACCCACCACGTCCCCCGCAATGAACTTCCGCTCTCCTGGGCTCAAATTGTTTTTTTTAAATCTGTTTTATGATTTGAATTAAATTTAAACTTTAATTTAAGTGGTCACTTGCAAAAATCTCGGCCTATGTGCTCATACATATTGGTGGGTACGTGGTGGGTACGTTTCGTACCCACCACGTACCCACCACGTCCCCCGCAATGAACTTCCGCTCTCCTGGGCTCAAATTGTTTTTTTTAAATCTGTTTTATGATTTGAATTAAATTTTAACTTTAATTTAAGTGGTCACTTGCAAAACTCTCGGCCTATGTGCTCATACCCATTGGTGGGTACGTGGTGGGTACGTTTCGTACCCACCACGTCCCCCGCAATGAACTTCCGCTCTCCTGGGCTCAAATTGTTTTTTTTAAATCTGTTTTAGGATTTGAATTAAATTTAAACTTTAATTTAAGTGGTCACTTGCAAAAATCTCGGCCTATGTGCTCATACCCATTGGTGGGTACGTGGTGGGTACGTTTCGTACCCACCACGTACCCCCACGTCCCCCGCAATGAACTTCCGCTCTCCTGGGCTCAAATTGTTTTTTTTAAATCTGTTTTAGGATTTGAATTAAATTTTAACTTTAATTTAAGTGGTCACTTGCAAAAATCTCGGCCTATGTGCTCATACCCATTGGTGGGTACGTGGTGGGTACGTTTCGTACCCACCACGTACCCCCCACGTCCCCCGCAATGAACTTCCGCTCTCCTGGGCTCAAATTGTTTTTTTTAAATCTGTTTTATGATTTGAATTAAATTTAAACTTTAATTTAAGTGGTCACTTGCAAAAATCTCGGCCTATGTGCTCATACCCATTGGTGGGTACGTGGTGGGTACGTTTCGTACCCACCACGTACCCACCACGTCCCCCGCAATGAACTTCCGCTCTCCTGGGCTCAAATTGTTTTTTTTAAATCTGTTTTAGGATTTGAATTAAATTTTAACTTTAATTTAAGTGGTCACTTGCAAAAATCTCGACCTATGTGCTCATACCCATTGGTGGGTACGTGGTGGGTACGTTTCGTACCCACCACGTACCCACCACGTCCCCCGCAATGAACTTCCGCTCTCCTGGGCTCAAATTGTTTTTTTTAAATCTGTTTTAGGATTTGAATTAAATTTTAACTTTAATTTAAGTGGTCACTTGCAAAAATCTCGGCCTATGTGCTCATACCCATTGGTGGGTACGTGGTGGGTACGTTTCGTACCCACCACGTACCCTCCACGTCCCCCGCAATGAACTTCCGCTCTCCTGGGCTCAAATTGTTTTTTTTAAATCTGTTTTATGATTTGAATTAAATTTAAACTTTAATTTAAGTGGTCACTTGCAAAAATCTCGGCCTATGTGCTCATACCCATTGGTGGGTACGTGGTGGGTACGTTTCGTACCCACCACGTACCCACCACGTCCCCGCAATGAACTTCCGCTCTCCTGGGCTCAAATTGTTTTTTTTAAATCTGTTTTATGATTTGAATTAAATTTAAACTTTAATTTAAGTGGTCACTTGCAAAAATCTCGGCCTATGTGCTCATACATATTGGTGGGTACGTGGTGGGTACGTTTCGTACCCACCACGTCCCCCGCAATGAACTTCCGCTCTCCTGGGCTCAAATTGTTTTTTTTAAATCTGTTTTAGGATTTGAATTAAATTTTAACTTTAATTTAAGTGGTCACTTGCAAAAATCTCGGCCTATGTGCTCATACATATTGGTGGGTACGTGGTGGGTACGTTTCGTACCCACCACGTACCCACCACGTCCCCCGCAATGAACTTCCGCTCTCCTGGGCTCAAATTGTTTTTTTTAAATCTGTTTTAGGATTTGAATTAAATTTTAACTTTAATTTAAGTGGTCACTTGCAAAAATCTCGGCCTATGTGCTCATACCCATTGGTGGGTACGTGGTGGGTACGTTTCGTACCCACCACGTACCCACCACGTCCCCCGCAATGAACTTCCGCTCTCCTGGGCTCAAATTGTTTTTTTAAATCTGTTTTATGATTTGAATTAAATTTAAACTGTAATTTAAGTGGTCATTTGCAAAAATCTCGGCCTATGTGCTCATACCCATTGGTGGGTACGTGGTGGGTACGTTTCGTACCCACCACGTACCCACCACGTCCCCCGCAATGAACTTCCGCTCTCCTGGGCTCAAATTGTTTTTTTTAAATCTGTTTTAGGATTTGAATTAAATTTTAACTTTAATTTAAGTGGTCACTTGCAAAAATCTCGGCCTATGTGCTCATACCCATTGGTGGGTATGTGGTGGGTACGTTTCGTACCCACCACGTACCCACCACGTCCCCCGCAATGAACTTCCGCTCTCCTGGGCTCAAATTGTTTTTTTTAAATCTGTTTGAGGATTTGAATTAAATTTTAACTTTAATTTAAGTGGTCACTTGCAAAAATCTCGGCCTATGTGCTTATACCCATTGGTGGGTACGTGGTGGGTACGTTTCGTACCCACCACGTACCCCCCACGTCCCCCGCAATGAACTTCCGCTCTCCTGGGCTCAAATTGTTTTTTTTAAATCTGTTTTATGATTTGAATTAAATTTAAACTTTAATTTAAGTGGTCACTTGCAAAAATCTCGGCCTATGTGCTCATACCCATTGGTGGGTACGTGGTGGGTATGTTTCGTACCCACCACGTACCCACCACGTCCCCCGCAATGAACTTCCGCTCTCCTGGGCTCAAATTGTTTTTTTTTAAATCTGTTTTAGGATTTGAATTAAATTTTAACTTTAATTTAAGTGGTCACTTGCAAAAATCTCAGCCTATGTGCTCATACCCATTGGTGGGTACGTGGTAGGTACGTTTCGTACCCACCACGTACCCCCCACGTCCCCCGCAATGAACTTCCGCTCTCCTGGGCTCAAATTGTTTTTTTTAAATCTGTTTTATGATTTGAATTAAATTTAAACTTTAATTTAAGTGGTCACTTGCAAAAATCTCGGCCTATGTGCTCATACATATTGGTGGGTACGTGGTGGGTACGTTTCGTACCCACCACGTACCCACCACGTCCCCCGCAATGAACTTCCGCTCTCCTGGGCTCAAATTGTTTTTTTTAAATCTGTTTTAGGATTTGAATTAAATTTTAACTTTAATTTAAGTGGTCACTTGCAAAAATCTCGGTCTATGTGCTCATACCCATTGGTGGGTACGTGGTGGGTACGTTTCGTACCCACCACGTACCCCCCACGTCCCCCGCAATGAACTTCCGCTCTCCTGGGCTCAAATTGTTTTTTTTAAATCTGTTTTATGATTTGAATTAAATTTTAACTTTAATTTAAGTGGTCACTTGCAAAAATCTCGGCCTATGTGCTCATACCCATTGGTGGGTACGTGGTGGGTACGTTTTGTACCCACCACGTACCCACCACGTACCCACCACGTCCCCCGCAATGAACTCACGCTCTCCTGGGCTCAAATTGTTTTTTTTAAATCTGTTTTAGGATTTGAATTAAATTTAAACTTTAATTTAAGTGGTCACTTGCAAAAATCTCGGCCTATGTGCTCATACCCATTGGTGGGTACGTGGTGGGTACGTTTCGTACCCACCACGTACCCCCCACGTCCCCCGCAATGAACTTCCGCTCTCCTGGGCTCAAATTGTTTTTTTTAAATCTGTTTTATGATTTGAATTAAATTTAAACTTTAATTTAAGTGGTCACTTGCAAAAATCTCGGCCTATGTGCTCATACCCATTGGTGGGTACGTGGTGGGTACGTTTCGTACCCACCACGTCCCCCGCAATGAACTTCCGCTCTCCTGGGCTCAAATTGTTTTTTTTAAATCTGTTTTAGGATTTGAATTAAATTTTAACTTTAATTTAAGTGGTCAGTTGCAAAAATCTTGGCCTATGTGCTCATACCCATTGGTGGGTACGTGGTGGGTACGTTTCGTACCCACCACGTACCCCCACGTCCCCCGCAATGAACTTCCGCTCTCCTGGGCTCAAATTGTTTTTTTTAAATCTGTTTTATGATTTGAATTAAATTTTAACTTTAATTTAAGTGGTCACTTGCAAAAATCTCGGCCTATGTGCTCATACCCATTGGTGGGTACGTGGTGGGTACGTTTCGTACCCACCACGTACCCACCACGTCCCCCGCAATGAACTTCCGCTCTCCTGGGCTCAAATTGTTTTTTTTAAATCTGTTTTATGATTTGAATTAAATTTATACTTTAATTTAAGTGGTCACTTGCAAAAATCTCGGCCTATGTGCTCATACCCATTGGTGGGTACGTGGTGGGTACGTTTCGTACCCACCACGTACCCACCACGTCCCCCGCAATGAACTTCCGCTCTCCTGGGCTCAAATTGTTTTTTTTAAATCTGTTTTAGGATTTGAATTAAATTTTAACTTTAATTTAAGTGGTCACTTGCAAAAATCTCGGCCTATGTGCTCATACCCATTGGTGGGTACGTGGTGGGTACGTTTCGTACCCACCACGTACCCCCCACGTCCCCCGCAATGAACTTCCGCTCTCCTGGGCTCAAATTGTTTTTTTTAAATCTGTTTTATGATTTGAATTAAATTTAAACTTTAATTTAAGTGGTCACTTGCAAAAATCTCGGCCTATGTGCTCATACCCATTGGTGGGTACGTGGTGGGTACGTTTCGTACCCACCACGTACCCACCACGTCCCCCGCAATGAACTTCCGCTCTCCTGGGCTCAAATTGTTTTTTTTAAATCTGTTTTATGATTTGAATTAAATTTTAACTTTAATTTAAGTGGTCACTTGCAAACATCTCGGCCTATGTGCTCATACCCATTGGTGGGTACGTGGTGGGTACGTTTCGTACCCACCACGTACCGACCACGTCCCCCGCAATGAACTTCCGCTCTCCTGGGCTCAAATTGTTTTTTTTAAATCTGTTTTATGATTTGAATTAAATTTATACTTTAATTTAAGTGGTCACTTGCAAAAGTCTCGGCCTATGTGCTCATACCCATTGGTGGGTACGTGGTGGCTACGTTTTGTACCCACCACGTACCCCCCACGTCCCCCGCAATGAACTTCCGCTCTCCTGGGCTCAAATTGTTTTTCTTAAATCTGTTTTATGATTTGAATTAAATGTAAACTGTAATTTAAGTGGTCACTTGCAAAAATCTCGGCCTATGTGCTCATACCCATTGGTGGGTACGTGGTGGGTACGTTTCGTACCCACCACGTACCCCCACGTCCCCCGCAATGAACTTCCGCTCTCCTGGGCTCAAATTGTTTTTTTTTAAATCTGTTTTCGGATTTGAATTAAATTTTAACTTTAATTTAAGTGGTCACTTGCAAAAATCTCGGCCTATGTGCTCATACCCATTGGTGGGTACGTGGTGGGTACGTTTCGTACCCACCACGTACCCCCCACGTCCCCCGCAATAAACTTCCGCTCTCCTGGGCTCAAATTGTTTTTTTTAAATCTGTTTTAGGATTTGAATTAAATTTTAACTTTAATTTAAGTGGTCACTTGCAAAAATCTCAGCCTATGTGCTCATACCCATTGGTGGGTACGTGGTGGGTACGTTTCGTACCCACCACGTACCCACCACGTCCCCCGCAATGAACTTCCGCTCTCCTGGGCTCAAATTGTTTTTTTTAAATCTGTTTTATGATTTGAATTAAATTTATACTTTAATTTAAGTGGTCACTTGCAAAAATCTCGGCCTATGTGCTCATACCCATTGGTGGGTACGTGGTGGGTACGTTTCGTACCCACCACGTACCCACCACGTCCCCCGCAATGAACTTCCGCTCTCCTGGGCTCAAATTGTTTTTTTTAAATCTGTTTTAGGATTTGAATTAAATTTAAACTTTAATTTAAGTGGTCACTTGCAAAAATCTCGGCCTATGTGCTCATACCCATTGGTGGGTACGTGGTGGGTACGTTTCGTACCCACCACGTACCCACCACGTCCCCCGCAATGAACTTCCGCTCTCCTGGGCTCAAATTGTTTTTTTTAAATCTGTTTTATGATTTGAATTAAATTTAAACTTTAATTTAAGTGGTCACTTGCAAAAATCTCGGCCTATGTGCTCATACATATTGGTGGGTACGTGGTGGGTACGTTTCGTACCCACCACGTACCCACCACGTCCCCCGCAATGAACTTCCGCTCTCCTGGGCTCAAATTGTTTTTTTTAAATCTGTTTTATGATTTGAATTAAATTTATACTTTAATTTAAGTGGTCACTTGCAAAAATCTCGGCCTATGTGCTCATACATATTGGTGGGTACGTGGTGGGTACGTTTCGTACCCACCACGTACCCACCACGTCCCCCGCAATGAACTTCCGCTCTCCTGGGCTCAAATTGTTTTTTTTAAATCTGTTTTATGATTTGAATTAAATGTAAACTGTAATTTAAGTGGTCACTTGCAAAAATCTCGGCCTATGTGCTCATACCCATTGGTGGGTACGTGGTGGGTACGTTTCGTACCCACCACGTACCCCCACGTCCCCCGCAATGAACTTCCGCTCTCCTGGGCTCAAATTGTTTTTTTTTAAATCTGTTTTCGGATTTGAATTAAATTTTAACTTTAATTTAAGTGGTCACTTGCAAAAATCTCGGCCTATGTGCTCATACCCATTGGTGGGTACGTGGTGGGTACGTTTCGTACCCACCACGTACCCACCACGTCCCCCGCAATGAACTTCCGCTCTCCTGGGCTCAAATTGTTTTTTTTAAATCTGTTTTATGATTTGAATTAAATTTATACTTTAATTTAAGTCGTCACTTGCAAAAATCTCGGCCTATGTGCTCATACCCATTGGTGGGTACGTGGTGGGTACGTTTCGTACCCACCACGTACCCACCACGTCCCCCGCAATGAACTTCCGCTCTCCTGGGCTCAAATTGTTTTTTTTAAATCTGTTTTAGGATTTGAATTAAATTTTAACTTTAATTTAAGTGGTCACTTGCAAAAATCTCGGCCTATGTGCTCATACCCATTGGTGGGTACGTGGTGGGTACGTTTCGTACCCACCACGTACCCCCCACGTCCCCCGCAATGAACTTCCGCTCTCCTGGGCTCAAATTGTTTTTTTTAAATCTGTTTTATGATTTGAATTAAATTTATACTTTAATTTAAGTGGTCACTTGCAAAAATCTCGGCCTATGTGCTCATACATATTGGTGGGTACGTGGTGGGTACGTTTCGTACCCACCACGTACCCACCACGTCCCCCGCAATGAACTTCCGCTCTCCTGGGCTCAAATTGTTTTTTTTAAATCTGTTTTATGATTTGAATTAAATGTAAACTGTAATTTAAGTGGTCACTTGCAAAAATCTCGGCCTATGTGCTCATACCCATTGGTGGGTACGTGGTGGGTACGTTTCGTACCCACCACGTACCCCCACGTCCCCCGCAATGAACTTCCGCTCTCCTGGGCTCAAATTGTTTTTTTTTAAATCTGTTTTCGGATTTGAATTAAATTTTAACTTTAATTTAAGTGGTCACTTGCAAAAATCTCGGCCTATGTGCTCATACCCATTGGTGGGTACGTGGTGGGTACGTTTCGTACCCACCACGTACCCACCACGTCCCCCGCAATGAACTTCCGCTCTCCTGGGCTCAAATTGTTTTTTTTAAATCTGTTTTATGATTTGAATTAAATTTATACTTTAATTTAAGTCGTCACTTGCAAAAATCTCGGCCTATGTGCTCATACCCATTGGTGGGTACGTGGTGGGTACGTTTCGTACCCACCACGTACCCACCACGTCCCCCGCAATGAACTTCCGCTCTCCTGGGCTCAAATTGTTTTTTTTAAATCTGTTTTATGATTTGAATTAAATTTTAACTTTAATTTAAGTGGTCACTTGCAAACATCTCGGCCTATGTGCTCATACCCATTGGTGGGTACGTGGTGGGTACGTTTCGTACCCACCACGTACCCACCACGTCCCCCGCAATGAACTTCCGCTCTCCTGGGCTCAAATTGTTTTTTTTAAATCTGTTTTATGATTTGAATTAAATTTATACTTTAATTTAAGTCGTCACTTGCAAAAATCTCGGCCTATGTGCTCATACCCATTGGTGGGTACGTGGTGGGTACGTTTCGTACCCACCACGTACCCACCACGTCCCCCGCAATGAACTTCCGCTCTCCTGGGCTCAAATTGTTTTTTTTAAATCTGTTTTATGATTTGAATTAAATTTATACTTTAATTTAAGTGGTCACTTGCAAAAGTCTCGGCCTATGTGCTCATACCCATTGGTGGGTACGTGGTGGCTACGTTTCGTACCCACCACGTACCCCCCACGTCCCCCGCAATGAACTTCCGCTCTCCTGGGCTCAAATTGTTTTTTTTAAATCTGTTTTATGATTTGAATTAAATGTAAACTGTAATTTAAGTGGTCACTTGCAAAAATCTCGGCCTATGTGCTCATACCCATTGGTGGGTACGTGGTGGGTACGTTTCGTACCCACCACGTACCCCCACGTCCCCCGCAATGAACTTCCGCTCTCCTGGGCTCAAATTGTTTTTTTTTAAATCTGTTTTCGGATTTGAATTAAATTTTAACTTTAATTTAAGTGGTCACTTGCAAAAATCTCGGCCTATGTGCTCATACCCATTGGTGGGTACGTGGTGGGTACGTTTCGTACCCACCACGTACCCCCCACGTCCCCCGCAATGAACTTCCGCTCTCCTGGGCTCAAATTGTTTTTTTTAAATCTGTTTTAGGATTTGAATTAAATTTTAACTTTAATTTAAGTGGTCACTTGCAAAAATCTCAGCCTATGTGCTCATACCCATTGGTGGGTACGTGGTGGGTACGTTTCGTACCCACCACGTACCCACCACGTCCCCCGCAATGAACTTCCGCTCTCCTGGGCTCAAATTGTTTTTTTTAAATCTGTTTTATGATTTGAATTAAATTTATACTTTAATTTAAGTGGTCACTTGCAAAAATCTCGGCCTATGTGCTCATACCCATTGGTGGGTACGTGGTGGGTACGTTTCGTACCCACCACGTACCCACCACGTCCCCCGCAATGAACTTCCGCTCTCCTGGGCTCAAATTGTTTTTTTTAAATCTGTTTTAGGATTTGAATTAAATTTAAACTTTAATTTAAGTGGTCACTTGCAAAAATCTCGGCCTATGTGCTCATACCCATTGGTGGGTACGTGGTGGGTACGTTTCGTACCCACCACGTACCCACCACGTCCCCCGCAATGAACTTCCGCTCCCCTGGGCTCAAATTGTTTTTTTTAAATCTGTTTTATGATTTGAATTAAATTTAAACTTTAATTTAAGTGGTCACTTGCAAAAATCTCGGCCTATGTGCTCATACATATTGGTGGGTACGTGGTGGGTACGTTTCGTACCCACCACGTACCCACCACGTCCCCCGCAATGAACTTCCGCTCTCCTGGGCTCAAATTGTTTTTTTTAAATCTGTTTTATGATTTGAATTAAATTTATACTTTAATTTAAGTGGTCACTTGCAAAAATCTCGGCCTATGTGCTCATACATATTGGTGGGTACGTGGTGGGTACGTTTCGTACCCACCACGTACCCACCACGTCCCCCGCAATGAACTTCCGCTCTCCTGGGCTCAAATTGTTTTTTTTAAATCTGTTTTAGGATTTGAATTAAATTTTAACTTTAATTTAAGTGGTCACTTGCAAAAATCTCGGCCTATGTGCTCATACCCATTGGTGGGTACGTGGTGGGTACGTTTCGTACCCACCACGTACCCACCACGTCCCCCGCAATGAACTTCCGCTCTCCTGGGCTCAAATTGTTTTTTTAAATCTGTTTTATGATTTGAATTAAATTTAAACTGTAATTTAAGTGGTCACTTGCAAAAATCTCGGCCTATGTGCTCATACCCATTGGTGGGTACGTGGTGGGTACGTTTCGTACCCACCACGTACCCACCACGTCCCCCGCAATGAACTTCCGCTCTCCTGGGCTCAAATTGTTTTTTTTAAATCTGTTTTAGGATTTGAATTAAATTTTAACTTTAATTTAAGTGGTCACTTGCAAAAATCTCGGCCTATGTGCTCATACCCATTGGTGGGTATGTGGTGGGTACGTTTCGTACCCACCACGTACCCACCACGTCCCCCGCAATGAACTTCCGCTCTCCTGGGCTCAAATTGTTTTTTTTAAATCTGTTTTATGATTTGAATTAAATTTAAACTTTAATTTAAGTGGTCACTTGCTAAAATCTCGGCCTATGTGCTCATACATATTGGTGGGTACGTGGTGGGAACGTTTCGTACTCACGACGTACCCACCACGTCCCCCGCAATGAACTTCCGCTCTCCTGGGCTCAAATTGTTTTTTTTAAATCTGTTTTATGATTTGAATTAAATTTAAACTTTAATTTAAGTGGTCACTTGCAAAAATCTCGGCCTATGTGCTCATACCCATTGGTGGGTACGTGGTGGGTACGTTTCGTACCCACCACGTACCCACCACGTCCCCCGCAATGAACTTCCGCTCTCCTGGGCTCAAATTGTTTTTTTTAAATCTGTTTTAGGATTTGAATTAAATTTTAACTTTAATTTAAGTGGTCACTTGCAAAAATCTCGGCCTATGTGCTCATACCCATTGGTGGGTACGTGGTGGGTACGTTTCGTACCCACCACGTACCCCCCACGTCCCCCGCAATGAACTTCCGCTCTCCTGGGCTCAAATTGTTTTTTTTAAATCTGTTTTATGATTTGAATTAAATTTTAACTTTGATTTAAGTGGTCACTTGCAAAAATCTCGGCCTATGTGCTCATATCCATTGGTGGGTACGTGGTGGGTACGTTTCGTACCCACCACGTACCCACCACGTCCCCCGCAATGAACTTCCGCTCTCCTGGGCTCAAATTGTTTTTTTTAAATCTGTTTTAGGATTTGAATTAAATTTTAACTTTAATTTAAGTGGTCACTTGCAAAAATCTCGGCCTATGTGCTCATACCCATTGGTGGGTACGTGGTGGGTACGTTTCGTACCCACCACGTACCCACCACGTCCCCCGCAATGAACTTCCGCTCTCCTGGGCTCAAATTGTTTTTTTTAAATCTGTTTTATGATTTGAATTAAATTTTAACTTTAATTTAAGTGGTCACTTGCAAAAATCTCGGCCTATGTGCTCATACCCATTGGTGGGTACGTGGTGGGTACGTTTCGTACCCACCACGTACCCCCCACGTCCCCCGCAATGAACTTCCGCTCTCCTGGGCTCAAATTGTTTTTTTTAAATCTGTTTTATGATTTGAATTAAATTTAAACTTTAATTTAAGTGGTCACTTGCAAAAATCTCGGCCTATGTGCTCATACCCATTGGTGGGTACGTGGTGGGTACGTTTCGTACCCACCACGTACCCACCACGTCCCCCGCAATGAACTTCCGCTCTCCTGGGCTCAAATTGTTTTTTTTAAATCTGTTTTATGATTTGAATTAAATTTTAACTTTAATTTAAGTGGTCACTTGCAAAAATCTCGGCCTATGTGCTCATACCCATTGGTGGGTACGTGGTGGGTACGTTTCGTACCCACCACGTACCCCCCACGTCCCCCGCAATGAACTTCCGCTCTCCTGGGCTAAAATTGTTTTTTTTAAATCTGTTTTATGATTTGAATTAAATTTAAACTTTAATTTAAGTGGTCACTTGCAAAAATCTCGGCCTATGTGCTCATACCCATTGGTGGGTACGTGGTGGGTACGTTTCGTACCCACCACGTACCCCCCACGTCCCCCGCAATGAACTTCCGCTCTCCTGGGCTCAAATTGTTTTTTTTAAATCTGTTTTAGGATTTGAATTAAATTTTAACTTTAATTTAAGTGGTCACTTGCAAAAATCTCGGCCTATGTGCTCATACCCATTGGTGGGTACGTGGTGGGTACGTTTCGTACCCACCACGTCCCCCGCAATGAACTTCCGCTCTCCTGGGCTCAAATTGTTTTTTTTAAATCTGTTTTATGATTTGAATTAAATTTATACTTTAATTTAAGTGGTCACTTGCAAAAATCTCGGCCTATGTGCTCATACCCATTGGTGGGTACGTGGTGGGTACGTTTCGTACCCACCACGTACCCCCCACGTCCCCCGCAATGAACTTCCGCTCTCCTGGGCTCAAATTGTTTTTTTTAAATCTGTTTTATGATTTGAATTAAATGTAAACTGTAATTTAAGTGGTCACTTGCAAAAATCTCGGCCTATGTGCTCATACCCATTGGTGGGTACGTGGTGGGTACGTTTCGTACCCACCACGTACCCCCACGTCCCCCGCAATGAACTTCCGCTCTCCTGGGCTCAAATTGTTTTTTTTAAATCTGTTTTAGGATTTGAATTAAATTTTAACTTTAATTTAAGTGGTCACTTGCAAAAATCTCGGCCTATGTGCTCATACCCATTGGTGGGTACGTGGTGGGTACGTTTCGTACCCACAACGTACCCACCACGTCCCCCGCAATGAACTCCCGCAATGAACTCCCGCTCTCCTGGGCTCAAATTGTTTTTTTTAAATCTGTTTTAGGATTTGAATTAAATTTAAACTTTAATTTAAGTGGTCACTTGCAAAAATCTCGGCCTATGTGCTCATACCCATTGGTGGGTACGTGGTGGGTACGTTTCGTACCCACCACGTACCCACCACGTCCCCCGCAATGAACTTCCGCTCTCCTGGGCTCAAATTGTTTTTTTTAAATCTGTTTTAGGATTTGAATTAAATTTTAACTTTAATTTAAGTGGTCACTTGCAAAAGTCTCGGCCTATGTGCTCATACCCATTGGTGGGTACGTTGTGGGTACGTTTCGTACCCACCACGTACCCACCACGTCCCCCGCAATGAACTATCGCTCTCCTGGGCTCAAATTGTTTTTTTTAAATCTGTTTTAGGATTTGAATTAAATTTTAACTTTAATTTAAGTGGTCACTTGCAAAAATCTCGGACTATGTGCTCATACCCATTGGTGGGTACGTGGTGGGTACGTTTCGTACCCACCACGAACCCACCACGTACCCACCACGTCCCCCGCAATGAACTTCCGCTCTCCTGGGCTCAAATTGTTTTTTTTAAATCTGTTTTAGGATTTGAATTAAATTTTAACTTTAATTTAAGTGGTCACTTGCAAAAATCTCGGCCTATGTGCTCATACCCATTGGTGGGTACGTGGTGGGTATTCCTACCCACCACGTACCCCCCACGTCCCCCGCAATGAACTTCCGCTCTCCTGGGCTCAAATTGTTTTTTTTAAATCTGTTTTATGATTTGAATTAAATTTTAACTTTAATTTAAGTGGTCACTTGCAAAAATCTCGGCCTATGTGCTCATACCCATTGGTGGGTACGTGGTGGGTACGTTTCGTACCCACCACGTACCCACCACGTCCCCCGCAATGAACTTCCGCTCTCCTGGGCTCAAATTGTTTTTTTTAAATCTGTTTTAGGATTTGAATTAAATTTTAACTTTAATTTAAGTGGTCACTTGCAAAAATCTCGGCCTATGTGCTCATACCCATTGGTGGGTACGTGGTGGGCACGTTTCGTACCCACCACGTACCCACCACGTACCCACCACGTCCCCCGCAATGAACTTCCGCTCTCCTGGGCTCAAATTGTTTTTTTTAAATCTGTTTTATGATTTGAATTAAATTTAAACTTTAATTTTAGTGGTCACTTGCAAAAATCTCGGCCTATGTGCTCATACCCATTGGTGGGTACGTGGTGGGTACGTTTTGTACCCACCACGTACCCACCACGTCCCCCGCAATGAACTCTCGCTCTCCTGGGCTCAAATTGTTTTTTTTAAATCTGTTTTAGGATTTGAATTAAATTTTAACTTTAATTTAAGTGGTCACTTGCAAAAATCTCGGCCTATGTGCTCATACCCATTGGTGGGTACGTGGTGGGTACGTTTCGTACCCACCACGTACCCCCCACGTCCCCCGCAATGAACTTCCGCTCTCCTGGGCTCAAATTGTTTTTTTTAAATCTGTTTTATGATTTGAATTAAATTTAAACTTTAATTTTAGTGGTCACTTGCAAAAATCTCGGCCTATGTGCTCATACCCATTGGTGGGTACGTGGTGGGTACGTTTCGTACCCACCACGTACCCACCACGTCCCCCGCAATGAACTTCCGCTCTCCTGGGCTCAAATTGTTTTTTTTAAATCTGTTTTAGGATTTGAATTAAATTTTAACTTTAATTTAAGTGGTCACTTGCAAAAATCTCGGCCTATGTGCTCATACTCATTGGTGGGTACGTGGTGGGTACGTTTCGTACCCACCACGTACCCCCCACGTCCCCCGCAATGAACTTCCGCTCTCCTGGGCTCAAATTGTTTTTTTTAAATCTGTTTTATGATTTGAATTAAATTTAAACTTTAATTTAAGTGGTCACTTGCAAAAATCTCGGCCTATGTGCTCATACCCATTGGTGGGTACGTGGTGGGTACGTTTCGTACCCACCACGTACCCACCACGTCCCCCGCAATGAACTTCCGCTCTCCTGGGCTCAAATTGTTTTTTTTAAATCTGTTTTAGGATTTGAATTAAATTTTAACTTTAATTTAAGTGGTCACTTGCAAAAATCTCGGCCTATGTGCTCATACCCATTGGTGGGTACGTGGTGGGCACGTTTCGTACCCACCACGTACCCACCACGTACCCACCACGTCCCCCGCAATGAACTTCCGCTCTCCTGGGCTCAAATTGTTTTTTTTAAATCTGTTTTATGATTTGAATTAAATTTAAACTTTAATTTTAGTGGTCACTTGCAAAAATCTCGGCCTATGTGCTCATACCCATTGGTGGGTACGTGGTGGGTACGTTTTGTACCCACCACGTACCCACCACGTCCCCCGCAATGAACTCCCGCTCTCCTGGGCTCAAATTGTTTTTTTTAAATCTGTTTTAGGATTTGAATTAAATTTTAACTTTAATTTAAGTGGTCACTTGCAAAAATCTCGGCCTATGTGCTCATACCCATTGGTGGGTACGTGGTGGGTACGTTTCGTACCCACCACGTACCCACCACGTCCCCCGCAATGAACTCCCGCTCTCCTGGGCTCAAATTGTTTTTTTTAAATCTGTTTTAGGATTTGAATTAAAGTTAAACTTTAATTTAAGTGGTCACTTGCAAAAATCTCGGCCTATGTGCTCATACCCATTGGTGGGTACGTGGTGGGTACGTTTCGTACCCACCACGTACCCACCACGTCCCCCGCAATGAACTCCCGCTCTCCTGGGCTCAAATTGTTTTTTTTAAATCTGTTTTAGGATTTGAATTAAAGTTAAACTTTAATTTAAGTGGTCACTTGCAAAAATCTCGGCCTATGTGCTCATACCCATTGGTGGGTACGTGGTGGGTACGTTTCGTACCCACCACGTACCCACCACGTCCCCCGCAATGAACTCCCGCTCTCCTGGGCTCAAATTGTTTTTTTTAAATCTGTTTTAGGATTTGAATTAAAGTTAAACTTTAATTTAAGTGGTCACTTGCAAAAATCTCGGCCTATGTGCTCATACCCATTGGTGGGTACGTGGTGGGTACGTTTCGTACCCACCACGTACCCCCCACGTCCCCCGCAATGAACTTCCGCTCTCCTGGGCTCAAATTGTTTTTTTTAAATCTGTTTTATGATTTGAATTAAATTTAAACTTTAATTTTAGTGGTCACTTGCAAAAATCTCGGCCTATGTGCTCATACCCATTGGTGGGTACGTGGTGGGTACGTTTCGTACCCACCACATACCCACCACGTACCTACCACGTCCCCCGCAATGAACTTCCGCTCTCCTGGGCTCAAATTGTTTTTTTTAAATCTGTTTTAGGATTTGAATTAAATTTTAACTTTAATTTAAGTGGTCACTTGCAAAAATCTCGGCCTATGTGCTCATACCCATTGGTGGGTACGTGGTGGGTATTCCTACCCACCACGTACCTTCCACGTCCCCCGCAATGAACTCCCGCTCTCCTGGGCTCAAATTGTTTTTTTTAAATCTGTTTTAGGATTTGAATTAAAGTTAAACTTTAATTTAAGTGGTCACTTGCAAAAATCTCGGCCTATGTGCTCATACCCATTGGTGGGTACGTGGTGGGTACGTTTCGTACCCACCACGTACCCCCCACGTCCCCCGCAATGAACTTCCGCTCTCCTGGGCTCAAATTGTTTTTTTTAAATCTGTTTTATGATTTGAATTAAATTTTAACTTTAATTTAAGTGGTCACTTGCAAAAATCTCGGCCTATGTGCTCATACCCATTGGTGGGTACGTGGTGGGTACGTTTCGTACCCACCACGTCCCCCGCAATGAACTTCCGCTCTCCTGGGCTCAAATTGTTTTTTTTAAATCTGTTTTATGATTTGAATTAAATTTTAACTTTAATTTAAGTGGTCACTTGCAAAAATCTCGGCCTATGTGCTCATACCCATTGGTGGGTACGTGGTGGGTACGTTTCGTACCCACCACGTACCCCCCACGTCCCCCGCAATGAACTTCCGCTCTCCTGGGCTCAAATTGTTTTTTTTAAATCTGTTTTATGATTTGAATTAAATTTAAACTTTAATTTTAGTGGTCACTTGCAAAAATCTCGGCCTATGTGCTCATACCCATTGGTGGGTACGTGGTGGGTACGTTTCGTACCCACCACATACCCACCACGTACCTACCACGTCCCCCGCAATGAACTTCCGCTCTCCTGGGCTCAAATTGTTTTTTTTAAATCTGTTTTAGGATTTGAATTAAATTTTAACTTTAATTTAAGTGGTCACTTGCAAAAATCTCGGCCTATGTGCTCATACCCATTGGTGGGTACGTGGTGGGTATTCCTACCCACCACGTACCTTCCACGTCCCCCGCAATGAACTTCCGCTCTCCTGGGCTCAAATTGTTTTTTTTAAATCTGTTTTATGATTTGAATTAAATTTAAACTTTAATTTTAGTGGTCACTTGCAAAAATCTCGGCCTATGTGCTCATACCCATTGGTGGGTACGTGGTGGGTACGTTTCGTACCCACCACGTACCCACCACGTCCCCCGCAATGAACTTCCGCTCTCCTGGGCTCAAATTGTTTTTTTTTAATCTGTTTTAGGATTTGAATTAAATTTTAACTTTAATTTAAGTGGTCACTTGCAAAAATCTCGGCCTATGTGCTCATACCCATTGGTGGGTACGTGGTGGGTACGTTTCGTACCCACCACGTACCCACCACGTCCCCCGCAATGAACTTCCGCTCTCCTGGGCTCAAATTGTTTTTTTTAAATCTGTTTTAGGATTTGAATTAAATTTTAACTTTAATTTAAGTGGTCACTTGCAAAAATCTCGGCCTATGTGCTCATACCCATTGGTGGGTACGTGGTGGGTACGTTTCGTACCCACCACGTACCCACCACGTCCCCCGCAATGAACTTCCGCTCTCCTGGGCTCAAATTGTTTTTTTTAAATCTGTTTTAGGATTTGAATTAAATTTTAACTTTAATTTAAGTGGTCACTTGCAAAAATCTCGGCCTATGTGCTCATACCCATTGGTGGGTACGTGGTGGGTACGTTTCGTACCCACCACATACCCACCACGTACCTACCACGTCCCCCGCAATGAACTTCCGCTCTCCTGGGCTCAAATTGTTTTTTTTAAATCTGTTTTAGGATTTGAATTAAATTTTAACTTTAATTTAAGTGGTCACTTGCAAAAATCTCGGCCTATGTGCTCATACCCATTGGTGGGTACGTGGTGGGTATTCCTACCCACCACGTACCTTCCACGTCCCCCGCAATGAACTTCCGCTCTCCTGGGCTCAAATTGTTTTTTTTAAATCTGTTTTATGATTTGAATTAAATTTAAACTTTAATTTTAGTGGTCACTTGCAAAAATCTCGGCCTATGTGCTCATACCCATTGGTGGGTACGTGGTGGGTACGTTTCGTACCCACCACGTACCCCCCACGTCCCCCGCAATGAACTTCCGCTCTCCTGGGCTCAAATTGTTTTTTTTAAATCTGTTTTATGATTTGAATTAAATTTAAACTTTAATTTTAGTGGTCACTTGCAAAAATCTCGGCCTATGTGCTCATACCCATTGGTGGGTACGTGGTGGGTACGTTTCGTACCCACCACATACCCACCACGTACCTACCACGTCCCCCGCAATGAACTTCCGCTCTCCTGGGCTCAAATTGTTTTTTTTAAATCTGTTTTAGGATTTGAATTAAATTTTAACTTTAATTTAAGTGGTCACTTGCAAAAATCTCGGCCTATGTGCTCATACCCATTGGTGGGTACGTGGTGGGTATTCCTACCCACCACGTACCTTCCACGTCCCCCGCAATGAACTCCCGCTCTCCTGGGCTCAAATTGTTTTTTTTAAATCTGTTTTAGGATTTGAATTAAAGTTAAACTTTAATTTAAGTGGTCACTTGCAAAAATCTCGGCCTATGTGCTCATACCCATTGGTGGGTACGTGGTGGGTACGTTTCGTACCCACCACGTACCCCCCACGTCCCCCGCAATGAACTTCCGCTCTCCTGGGCTCAAATTGTTTTTTTTAAATCTGTTTTATGATTTGAATTAAATTTTAACTTTAATTTAAGTGGTCACTTGCAAAAATCTCGGCCTATGTGCTCATACCCATTGGTGGGTACGTGGTGGGTACGTTTCGTACCCACCACGTCCCCCGCAATGAACTTCCGCTCTCCTGGGCTCAAATTGTTTTTTTTAAATCTGTTTTATGATTTGAATTAAATTTTAACTTTAATTTAAGTGGTCACTTGCAAAAATCTCGGCCTATGTGCTCATACCCATTGGTGGGTACGTGGTGGGTACGTTTCGTACCCACCACGTACCCCCCACGTCCCCCGCAATGAACTTCCGCTCTCCTGGGCTCAAATTGTTTTTTTTAAATCTGTTTTATGATTTGAATTAAATTTAAACTTTAATTTTAGTGGTCACTTGCAAAAATCTCGGCCTATGTGCTCATACCCATTGGTGGGTACGTGGTGGGTACGTTTCGTACCCACCACATACCCACCACGTACCTACCACGTCCCCCGCAATGAACTTCCGCTCTCCTGGGCTCAAATTGTTTTTTTTAAATCTGTTTTAGGATTTGAATTAAATTTTAACTTTAATTTAAGTGGTCACTTGCAAAAATCTCGGCCTATGTGCTCATACCCATTGGTGGGTACGTGGTGGGTATTCCTACCCACCACGTACCTTCCACGTCCCCCGCAATGAACTTCCGCTCTCCTGGGCTCAAATTGTTTTTTTTAAATCTGTTTTATGATTTGAATTAAATTTAAACTTTAATTTTAGTGGTCACTTGCAAAAATCTCGGCCTATGTGCTCATACCCATTGGTGGGTACGTGGTGGGTACGTTTCGTACCCACCACGTACCCACCACGTCCCCCGCAATGAACTTCCGCTCTCCTGGGCTCAAATTGTTTTTTTTTAATCTGTTTTAGGATTTGAATTAAATTTTAACTTTAATTTAAGTGGTCACTTGCAAAAATCTCGGCCTATGTGCTCATACCCATTGGTGGGTACGTGGTGGGTACGTTTCGTACCCACCACGTACCCACCACGTCCCCCGCAATGAACTTCCGCTCTCCTGGGCTCAAATTGTTTTTTTTAAATCTGTTTTAGGATTTGAATTAAATTTTAACTTTAATTTAAGTGGTCACTTGCAAAAATCTCGGCCTATGTGCTCATACCCATTGGTGGGTACGTGGTGGGTACGTTTCGTACCCACCACGTACCCACCACGTCCCCCGCAATGAACTTCCGCTCTCCTGGGCTCAAATTGTTTTTTTTAAATCTGTTTTAGGATTTGAATTAAATTTTAACTTTAATTTAAGTGGTCACTTGCAAAAATCTCGGCCTATGTGCTCATACCCATTGGTGGGTACGTGGTGGGTACGTTTCGTACCCACCACATACCCACCACGTACCTACCACGTCCCCCGCAATGAACTTCCGCTCTCCTGGGCTCAAATTGTTTTTTTTAAATCTGTTTTAGGATTTGAATTAAATTTTAACTTTAATTTAAGTGGTCACTTGCAAAAATCTCGGCCTATGTGCTCATACCCATTGGTGGGTACGTGGTGGGTACGTTTCGTACCCACCACGTACCCACCACGTCCCCCGCAATGAACTTCCGCTCTCCTGGGCTCAAATTGTTTTTTTTTAATCTGTTTTAGGATTTGAATTAAATTTTAACTTTAATTTAAGTGGTCACTTGCAAAAATCTCGGCCTATGTGCTCATACCCATTGGTGGGTACGTGGTGGGTACGTTTCGTACCCACCACGTACCCACCACGTCCCCCGCAATGAACTTCCGCTCTCCTGGGCTCAAATTGTTTTTTTTAAATCTGTTTTAGGATTTGAATTAAATTTTAACTTTAATTTAAGTGGTCACTTGCAAAAATCTCGGCCTATGTGCTCATACCCATTGGTGGGTACGTGGTGGGTACGTTTCGTACCCACCACGTACCCACCACGTCCCCCGCAATGAACTTCCGCTCTCCTGGGCTCAAATTGTTTTTTTTAAATCTGTTTTAGGATTTGAATTAAATTTTAACTTTAATTTAAGTGGTCACTTGCAAAAATCTCGGCCTATGTGCTCATACCCATTGGTGGGTACGTGGTGGGTACGTTTCGTACCCACCACGTACCCACCACGTCCCCCGCAATGAACTCCCGCTCTCCTGGGCTCAAATTGTTTTTTTTAAATCTGTTTTAGGATTTGAATTAAAGTTAAACTTTAATTTAAGTGGTCACTTGCAAAAATCTCGGCCTATGTGCTCATACCCATTGGTGGGTACGTGGTGGGTACGTTTCGTACCCACCACGTACCCACCACGTCCCCCGCAATGAACTTCCGCTCTCCTGGGCTCAAATTGTTTTTTTTTAATCTGTTTTAGGATTTGAATTAAATTTTAACTATAATTTAAGTGGTCACTTGCAAAAATCTCGGCCTATGTGCTCATACCCATTGGTGGGTACGTGGTGGGTACGTTTCGTACCCACCACGTACCCACCACGTCCCCCGCAATGAACTTCCGCTCTCCTGGGCTCAAATTGTTTTTTTTAAATCTGTTTTAGGATTTGAATTAAATTTTAACTTTAATTTAAGTGGTCACTTGCAAAAATCTCGGCCTATGTGCTCATACCCATTGGTGGGTACGTGGTGGGTACGTTTCGTACCCACCACGTACCCACCACGTCCCCCGCAATGAACTTCCGCTCTCCTGGGCTCAAATTGTTTTTTTTAAATCTGTTTTATGATTTGAATTAAATTTAAACTTTAATTTAAGTGGTCACTTGCAAAAATCTCGGCCTATGTGCTCATACCCATTGGTGGGTACGTGGTGGGTACGTTTCGTACCCACCACGTACCCACCACGTCCCCCGCAATGAACTTCCGCTCTCCTGGGCTTAAATTGTTTTTTTTAAATCTGTTTTAGGATTTGAATTAAATTTAAACTTTAATTTAAGTGGTCACTTGCAAAAATCTCGGCCTATGTGCTCATACCCATTGGTGGGTACGTGGTGGGTACGTTTCGTACCCACCACGTACCCACCACGTCCCCCGCAATGAACTTCCGCTCTCCTGGGCTCAAATTGTTTTTTTTAAATCTGTTTTAGGATTTGAATTAAATTTTAACTTTAATTTAAGTGGTCACTTGCAAAAATCTCGGCCTATGTGCTCATACCCATTGGTGGGTACGTGGTGGGTACGTTTCGTACCCACCACGTACCCACCACGTCCCCCGCAATGAACTTCCGCTCTCCTGGGCTCAAATTGTTTTTTTTAAATCTGTTTTAGGATTTGAATTAAATTTTAACTTTAATTTAAGTGGTCACTTGCAAAAATCTCGGCCTATGTGCTCATACCCATTGGTGGGTACGTGGTGGGTACGTTTCGTACCCACCACGTACTCCCCACGTCCCCCGCAATGAACTTCCGCTCTCCTGGGCTCAAATTGTTTTTTTTAAATCTGTTTTAGGATTTGAATTAAATTTAAACTTTAATTTAAGTGGTCACTTGCTAAAATCTCGGCCTATGTGCTCATACCCATTGGTGGGTACGTGGTGGGTACGTTTCGTACCCACCACGTACATACCACGTCCCCCGCAATGAACTTCCGCTCTCCTGGGCTCAAATTGTTTTTTTTAAATCTGTTTTATGATTTGAATTAAATTTAAACTTTAATTTAAGTGGTCACTTGCAAAAATCTCGGCCTATGTGCTCATACCCATTGGTGGGTACGTGGTGGGTACGTTTCGTACCCACCACGTACCTTCCACGTCCCCCGCAATGAACTTCCGCTCTCCTGGGCTCAAATTGTTTTTTTTAAATCTGTTTTAGGATTTGAATTAAATTTTAACTTTAATTTAGTGGTCACTTGCAAAAATCTCGGCCTATGTGCTCATACCCATTGGTGGGTACGTGGTGGGTACGTTTCGTACCCACCACGTACCCCCCACGTCCCCCGCAATGAACTTCCGCTCTCCTGGGCTCAAATTGTTTTTTTTAAATCTGTTTTATGATTTGAATTAAATTTAAACTTTAATTTAAGTGGTCACTTGCAAAAATCTCGGCCTATGTGCTCATACCCATTGGTGGGTACGTGGTGGGTACGTTTCGTACCCACCACGTACCTTCCACGTCCCCCGCAATGAACTTCCGCTCTCCTGGGCTCAAATTGTTTTTTTTAAATCTGTTTTATGATTTGAATTAAATTTAAACTTTAATTTAAGTGGTCACTTGCAAAAATCTCGGCCTATGTGCTCATACCCATTGGTGGGTACGTGGTGGGTACGTTTCGTACCCACCACGTACCTTCCACGTCCCCCGCAATGAACTTCCGCTCTCCTGGGCTCAAATTGTTTTTTTTAAATCTGTTTTAGGATTTGAATTAAATTTTAACTTTAATTTAAGTGGTCACTTGCAAAAATCTCGGCCTATGTGCTCATACCCATTGGTGGGTACGTGGTGGGTACGTTTCGTACCCACCACGTACCCCCCACGTCCCCCGCAATGAACTTCCGCTCTCCTGGGCTCAAATTGTTTTTTTTAAATCTGTTTTAGGATTTGAATTAAATTTAAACTTTAATTTAAGTGGTCACTTGCTAAAATCTCGGCCTATGTGCTCATACCCATTGGTGGGTACGTGGTGGGTACGTTTCGTACCCACCACGTACATACCACGTCCCCCGCAATGAACTTCCGCTCTCCTGGGCTCAAATTGTTTTTTTTAAATCTGTTTTATGATTTGAATTAAATTTAAACTTTAATTTAAGTGGTCACTTGCAAAAATCTCGGCCTATGTGCTCATACCCATTGGTGGGTACGTGGTGGGTACGTTTCGTACCCACCACGTACCTTCCACGTCCCCCGCAATGAACTTCCGCTCTCCTGGGCTCAAATTGTTTTTTTTAAATCTGTTTTATGATTTGAATTAAATTTAAACTTTAATTTTAGTGGTCACTTGCAAAAATCTCGGCCTATGTGCTCATACCCATTGGTGGGTACGTGGTGGGTACGTTTCGTACCCACCACATACCCACCACGTACCTACCACGTCCCCCGCAATGAACTTCCGCTCTCCTGGGCTCAAATTGTTTTTTTTAAATCTGTTTTAGGATTTGAATTAAATTTTAACTTTAATTTAAGTGGTCACTTGCAAAAATCTCGGCCTATGTGCTCATACCCATTGGTGGGTACGTGGTGGGTATTCCTACCCACCACGTACCTTCCACGTCCCCCGCAATGAACTCCCGCTCTCCTGGGCTCAAATTGTTTTTTTTAAATCTGTTTTAGGATTTGAATTAAAGTTAAACTTTAATTTAAGTGGTCACTTGCAAAAATCTCGGCCTATGTGCTCATACCCATTGGTGGGTACGTGGTGGGTACGTTTCGTACCCACCACGTACCCCCCACGTCCCCCGCAATGAACTTCCGCTCTCCTGGGCTCAAATTGTTTTTTTTAAATCTGTTTTATGATTTGAATTAAATTTAAACTTTAATTTAAGTGGTCACTTGCAAAAATCTCGGCCTATGTGCTCATACCCATTGGTGGGTACGTGGTGGGTACGTTTCGTACCCACCACGTACCTTCCACGTCCCCCGCAATGAACTTCCGCTCTCCTGGGCTCAAATTGTTTTTTTTAAATCTGTTTTAGGATTTGAATTAAATTTTAACTTTAATTTAAGTGGTCACTTGCAAAAATCTCGGCCTATGTGCTCATACCCATTGGTGGGTACGTGGTGGGTACGTTTCGTACCCACCACGTACCCACCACGTCCCCCGCAATGAACTTCCGCTCTCCTGGGCTTAAATTGTTTTTTTTAAATCTGTTTTAGGATTTGAATTAAATTTAAACTTTAATTTAAGTGGTCACTTGCAAAAATCTCGGCCTATGTGCTCATACCCATTGGTGGGTACGTGGTGGGTACGTTTCGTACCCACCACGTACCCACCACGTCCCCCGCAATGAACTTCCGCTCTCCTGGGCTCAAATTGTTTTTTTTAAATCTGTTTTAGGATTTGAATTAAATTTTAACTTTAATTTAAGTGGTCACTTGCAAAAATCTCGGCCTATGTGCTCATACCCATTGGTGGGTACGTGGTGGGTACGTTTCGTACCCACCACGTACCCCCCACGTCCCCCGCAATGAACTTCCGCTCTCCTGGGCTCAAATTGTTTTTTTTAAATCTGTTTTAGGATTTGAATTAAATTTAAACTTTAATTTAAGTGGTCACTTGCTAAAATCTCGGCCTATGTGCTCATACCCATTGGTGGGTACGTGGTGGGTACGTTTCGTACCCACCACGTACATACCACGTCCCCCGCAATGAACTTCCGCTCTCCTGGGCTCAAATTGTTTTTTTTAAATCTGTTTTATGATTTGAATTAAATTTAAACTTTAATTTAAGTGGTCACTTGCAAAAATCTCGGCCTATGTGCTCATACCCATTGGTGGGTACGTGGTGGGTACGTTTCGTACCCACCACGTACCCCCCACGTCCCCCGCAATGAACTTCCGCTCTCCTGGGCTCAAATTGTTTTTTTTAAATCTGTTTTATGATTTGAATTAAATTTAAACTTTAATTTAAGTGGTCACTTGCAAAAATCTCGGCCTATGTGCTCATACCCATTGGTGGGTACGTGGTGGGTACGTTTCGTACCCACCACGTACCTTCCACGTCCCCCGCAATGAACTTCCGCTCTCCTGGGCTCAAATTGTTTTTTTTAAATCTGTTTTATGATTTGAATTAAATTTAAACTTTAATTTAAGTGGTCACTTGCAAAAATCTCGGCCTATGTGCTCATACCCATTGGTGGGTACGTGGTGGGTACGTTTCGTACCCACCACGTACCCCCCACGTCCCCCGCAATGAACTTCCGCTCTCCTGGGCTCAAATTGTTTTTTTTAAATCTGTTTTATGATTTGAATTAAATTTAAACTTTAATTTAAGTGGTCACTTGCAAAAATCTCGGCCTATGTGCTCATACCCATTGGTGGGTACGTGGTGGGTACGTTTCGTACCCACCACGTACCCACCACGTCCCCCGCAATGAACTTCCGCTCTCCTGGGCTTAAATTGTTTTTTTTAAATCTGTTTTATGATTTGAATTAAATTTAAACTTTAATTTAAGTGGTCACTTGCAAAAATCTCGGCCTATGTGCTCATACCCATTGGTGGGTACGTGGTGGGTACGTTTCGTACCCACCACGTACCTTCCACGTCCCCCGCAATGAACTTCCGCTCTCCTGGGCTCAAATTGTTTTTTTTAAATCTGTTTTATGATTTGAATTAAATTTAAACTTTAATTTAAGTGGTTACTTGCAAAAATCTCGGCCTATGTGCTCATACCCATTGATGGGTACGTGGTGGGTACGTTTCGTACCCACCACGTACCCCCCACGTCCCCCGCAATGAACTTCCGCTCTCCTGGGCTTAAATTGTTTTTTTTAAATCTGTTTTAGGATTTGAATTAAATTTTAACTTTAATTTAAGTGGTCACTTGCAAAAATCTCGGCCTATGTGCTCATACCCATTGGTGGGTACGTGGTGGGTACGTTTCGTACCCACCACGTACCCACCACGTCCCCCGCAATGAACTTCCGCTCTCCTGGGCTCAAATTGTTTTTTTTAAATCTGTTTCAGGATTTGAATTAAATTTTAACTTTAATTTAAGTGGTCACTTGCAAAAATCTCGGCCTATGTGCTCATACCCATTGGTGGGTACGTGGTGGGTACGTTTCGTACCCACCACGTACCCCCCACGTCCCCCGCAATGAACTTCCGCTCTCCTGGGCTCAAATTGTTTTTTTAAATCTGTTTTAGGATTTGAATTAAATTTTAACTTTAATTTAAGTGGTCACTTGCAAAAATCTCGGCCTATGTGCTCATACCCATTGGTGGGTACGTGGTGGGTACGTTTCGTACCCACCACGTACCCACCACGTCCCCCGCAATGAACTTCCGCTCTCCTGGGCTCAAATTGTTTTTTTTAAATCTGTTTCAGGATTTGAATTAAATTTTAACTTTAATTTAAGTGGTCACTTGCAAAAATCTCGGCCTATGTGCTCATACCCATTGGTGGGTACGTGGTGGGTACGTTTCGTACCCACCACGTACCCACCACGTCCCCCGCAATGAACTTCCGCTCTCCTGGGCTCAAATTGTTTTTTTTAAATCTGTTTTATGATTTGAATTAAATTTAAACTTTAATTTAAGTGGTCACTTGCAAAAATCTCGGCCTATGTGCTCATACCCATTGGTGGGTACGTTTCGTACCCACCACGTACCCCCCACGTCCCCCGCAATGAACTTCCGCTCTCCTGGGCTTAAATTGTTTTTTTTAAATCTGTTTTAGGATTTGAATTAAATTTTAACTTTAATTTAAGTGGTCACTTGCAAAAATCTCGGCCTATGTGCTCATACCCATTGGTGGGTACGTGGTGGGTACGTTTCGTACCCACCACGTACCCACCACGTCCCCCGCAATGAACTTCCGCTCTCCTGGGCTCAAATTGTTTTTTTTAAATCTGTTTCAGGATTTGAATTAAATTTTAACTTTAATTTAAGTGGTCACTTGCAAAAATCTCGGCCTATGTGCTCATACCCATTGGTGGGTACGTGGTGGGTACGTTTCGTACCCACCACGTACCCCCCACGTCCCCCGCAATAAACTTCCGCTCTCCTGGGCTCAAATTGTTTTTTTAAATCTGTTTTAGGATTTGAATTAAATTTTAACTTTAATTTAAGTGGTCACTTGCAAAAATCTCGGCCTATGTGCTCATACCCATTGGTGGGTACGTGGTGGGTACGTTTCGTACCCACCACGTACCCACCACGTCCCCCGCAATGAACTTCCGCTCTCCTGGGCTCAAATTGTTTTTTTTAAATCTGTTTCAGGATTTGAATTAAATTTTAACTTTAATTTAAGTGGTCACTTGCAAAAATCTCGGCCTATGTGCTCATACCCATTGGTGGGTACGTGGTGGGTACGTTTCGTACACACCACGTACCCACCACGTACCCACCACGTCCCCCGCAATGAACTTCCGCTCTCCTGGGCTAAAATTGTTTTTTTTAAATCTGTTTTATGATTTGAATTAAATTTAAACTTTAATTTAAGTGGTCACTTGCAAAAATCTCGGCCTATGTGCTCATACCCATTGGTGGGTACGTGGTGGGTACGTTTCGTACCCACCACGTACCCACCACGTCCCCCGCAATGAACTTCCGCTCTCCTGGGCTCAAATTGTTTTTTTTAAATCTGTTTTAGGATTTGAATTAAATTTTAACTTTAATTTAAGTGGTCACTTGCAAAAATCTCGGCCTATGTGCTCATACCCATTGGTGGGTACGTGGTGGGTACGTTTCGTACCCACCACGTACCCACCACGTCCCCCGCAATGATCTTCCGCTCTCCTGGGCTCAAATTGTTTTTTTTAAATCTGTTTTAGGATTTGAATTAAATTTTAACTTTAATTTAAGTGGTCACTTGCAAAAATCTCGGCCTATGTGCTCATACCCATTGGTGGGTACGTGGTGGGTACGTTTTGTACCCACCACGTACCCACCACGTCCCCCGCAATGAACTTCCGCTCTCCTGGGCTCAAATTTTTTTTTTTAAATCTGTTTTATGATTTGAATTAAATTTTAACTTTAATTTAAGTGGTCACTTGCAAAAATCTCGGCCTATGTGCTCATACCCATTGGTGGGTACGTGGTGGGTACGTTTCGTACCCACCACGTACCCACCACGTCCCCCGCAATGAACTTCCGCTCTCCTGGGCTCAAATTGTTTTTTTAAATCTGTTTTAGGATTTGAATTAAATTTTAACTTTAATTTAAGTGGTCACTTGCAAAAATCTCGGCCTATGTGCTCATACCCATTGGTGGGTACGTGGTGGGTACGTTTCGTACCCACCACGTACCCACCACGTCCCCCGCAATGAACTTCCGCTCTCCTGGGCTCAAATTGTTTTTTTTAAATCTGTTTTAGGATTTGAATTAAATTTTAACTTTAATTTAAGTGGTCACTTGCAAAAATCTCGGCCTATGTGCTCATACCCATTGGTGGGTACGTGGTGGGTACGTTTCGTACCCACCACGTCCCCCGCAATGAACTTCCGCTCTCCTGGGCTCAAATTGTTTTTTTTAAATCTGTTTTAGGATTTGAATTAAATTTTAACTTTAATTTAAGTTGTCACTTGCAAAAATCTCGGCCTATGTGCTCATACCCATTGGTGGGTACGTGGTGGGTACCTTTCGTACCCACCACGTACCCACCACGTCCCCCGCAATGAACTTCCGCTCTCCTGGGCTCAAATTGTTTTTTTTAAATCTGTTTTAGGATTTGAATTAAATTTTAACTTTAATTTAAGTGGTCACTTGCAAAAATCTCGGACTATGTGCTCATACCCATTGGTGGGTACGTGGTGGGTACGTTTCGTACCCACCACGTACCCCCCACGTATCCCGCAATGAACTTCCGCTCTCCTGGGCTCAAATTGTTTTTTTTAAATCTGTTTTAGGATTTGAATTAAATTTAAACTTTAATTTAAGTGGTCACTTGCTAAAATCTCGGCCTATGTGCTCATACCCATTGGTGGGTACGTGGTGGGTACGTTTCGTACCCACCACGTACCTTCCACGTCCCCCGCAATGAACTTCCGCTCTCCTGGGCTCAAATTGTTTTTTTTAAATCTGTTTTATGATTTGAATTAAATTTAAACTTTAATTTAAGTGGTCACTTGCAAAAATCTCGGCCTATGTGCTCATACCCATTGGTGGGTACGTGGTGGGTACGTTTCGTACCCACCACGTACCTTCCACGTCCCCCGCAATGAACTTCCGCTCTCCTGGGCTCAAATTGTTTTTTTTAAATCTGTTTTAGGATTTGAATTAAATTTTAACTTTAATTTAAGTGGTCACTTGCAAAAATCTCGGCCTATGTGCTCATACCCATTGGTGGGTACGTGGTGGGTACGTTTCGTACCCACCACGTACCCCCCACGTCCCCCGCAATGAACTTCCGCTCTCCTGGGCTCAAATTGTTTTTTTTAAATCTGTTTTAGGATTTGAATTAAATTTAAACTTTAATTTAAGTGGTCACTTGCTAAAATCTCGGCCTATGTGCTCATACCCATTGGTGGGTACGTGGTGGGTACGTTTCGTACCCACCACGTACCTTCCACGTCCCCCGCAATGAACTTCCGCTCTCCTGGGCTCAAATTGTTTTTTTTAAATCTGTTTTATGATTTGAATTAAATTTAAACTTTAATTTAAGTGGTCACTTGCAAAAATCTCGGCCTATGTGCTCATACCCATTGGTGGGTACGTGGTGGGTACGTTTCGTACCCACCACGTACATCCCACGTCCCCCGCAATGAACTTCCGCTCTCCTGGGCTCAAATTGTTTTTTTTAAATCTGTTTTATGATTTGAATTAAATTTAAACTTTAATTTAAGTGGTCACTTGCAAAAATCTCGGCCTATGTGCTCATACCCATTGGTGGGTACGTGGTGGGTACGTTTCGTACCCACCACGTACCCCCCACGTCCCCCGCAATGAACTTCCGCTCTCCTGGGCTTAAATTGTTTTTTTTAAATCTGTTTTAGGATTTGAATTAAATTTTAACTTTAATTTAAGTGGTCACTTGCAAAAATCTCAGCCTATGTGCTCATACCCATTGGTGGGTACGTGGTGGGTACGTTTCGTACCCACCACGTACCCACCACGTCCCCCGCAATGAACTTCCACTCTCCTGGGCTCAAATTGTTTTTTTTAAATCTGTTTTAGGATTTGAATTAAATTTTAACTTTAATTTAAGTGGTCACGTGCAAAAATCTCGGCCTATGTGCTCATACCCATTGGTGGGTACGTGGTGGGTACGTTTCGTACCCACCACGTACCCCCCACGTCCCCTGCAATGAACTTCCGCACTCCTGGGCTCAAATTGTTTTTTTTAAATCTGTTTTATGATTTGAATTAAATTTTAACTTTAATTTAAGTGGTCACTTGCAAAAATCTCGGCCTTTGTGCTCATACCCATTGGTGGGTACGTGGTGGGTACGTTTCGTACCCACCACGTACCCCCCACGTCCCCCGCAATGAACTTCCGCTCTCCTGGGCTCAAATTGTTTTTTTTAAATCTGTTTTAGGATTTGAATTAAATTTTAACTTTAATTTAAGTGGTCACTTGCAAAAATCTCGGCCTATGTGCTCATACCCATTGGTGGGTACGTGGTGGGTACGTTTCGTACCCACCACGTACCCACCACGTCCCCCGCAATGAACTTCCGCTCTCCTGGGCTCAAATTGTTTTTTTTAAATCTGTTTTATGATTTAAATTAAATTTTAACTTTAATTTAAGTGGTCACTTGCAAAAATCTCGGCCTATGTGCTCATACCCATTGGTGGGTACGTGGTGGGTACGTTTCGTACCCACCACGTACCCACCACGTCCCCCGCAATGAACTTCCGCTCTCCTGGGCTCAAATTGTTTTTTTTAAATCTGTTTTATGATTTAAATTAAATTTTAACTTTAATTTAAGTGGTCACTTGCAAAAATCTCGGCCTATGTGCTCATACCCATTGGTGGGTACGTGGTGGGTACGTTTCGTACCCACCACGTACCCACCACGTCCCCCGCAATGAACTTCCGCTCTCCTGGGCTCAAATTGTTTTTTTTAAATCTGTTTTATGATTTAAATTAAATTTTAACTTTAATTTAAGTGGTCACTTGCAAAAATCTCGGCCTATGTGCTCATACCCATTGGTGGGTACGTGGTGGGTACGTTTCGTACCCACCACGTACCCACCACGTCCCCCGCAATGAACTTCCGCTCTCCTGGGCTCAAATTGTTTTTTTTAAATCTGTTTTATGATTTAAATTAAATTTTAACTTTAATTTAAGTGGTCACTTGCAAAAATCTCGGCCTATGTGCTCATACCCATTGGTGGGTACGTGGTGGGTACGTTTCGTACCCACCACGTACCCACCACGTCCCCCGCAATGAACTTCCGCTCTCCTGGGCTCAAATTGTTTTTTTTAAATCTGTTTTAGGGTTTTAATTAAATTTTAACTTTAAGTTAAGTGGTCACTTGCAAAAATCTCGGCCTATGTGCTCATACCCATTGGTGGGTACCCCCCACGTCCCCCGCAATGAACTTCCGCTCTCCTGGGCTCAAATTGTTTTTTTTAAATCTGTTTTAGGATTTTAATTAAATTTAAACTTTAATTTAAGTGGTCACTTGCAAAAATCTCGGCCTATGTGCTCATACCCATTGGTGGGTACGTGGTGGGTACGTTTCGTACCCACCACGTACCCCCCACGTCCCCCGCAATGAACTTCCGCTCTCCTGGGCTCAAATTGTTTTTTTTAAATCTGTTTTAGGATTTGAATTAAATTTAAACTTTAATTTAAGTGGTCACTTGCAAAAATCTCGGCCTATGTGCTCATAGCCATTGGTGGGTACGTGGTGGGTACGTTTCGTACCCACCACGTACCTTCCACGTCCCCCGCAAAGAACTTCCGCTCTCCTGGGCTCGAATTGTTTTTTTTAAATCTGTTTTAGGATTTGAATTAAATTTTAACTTTAATTTAAGTGGTCACTTGCAAAAATCTCGGCCTATGTGCTCATACCCATTGGTGGGTACGTGGTGGGTACGTTTCGTACCCACCACGTACCCCCCACGTCCCCCGCAATGAATTTCCGCTCTCCTGGGCTCAAATTGTTTTTTTTAAATCTGTTTTATGATTTGAATTAAATTTAAACTTTAATTTAAGTGGTCACTTGCAAAAATCTCGGCCTATGTGCTCATACCCATTGGTGGGTACGTGGTGGGTACGTTTCGTACCCACCACGTACCCCCCACGTCCCCCGCAATGAACTTCCGCTCTCCTGGGCTTAAATTGTTTTTTTTAAATCTGTTTTAGGATTTGAATTAAATTTAAACTTTAATTTAAGTGGTCACTTGCAAAAATCTCGACCTATGTGCTCATACCCATTGGTGGGTACGTGGTGGGTACGTTTCGTACCCACCACGTACCTTCCACGTCCCCCGCAATGAACTTCCGCTCTCCTGGGCTCAAATTGTTTTTTTTAAATCTGTTTTAGGATTTGAATTAAATTTTAACTTTAATTTAAGTGGTCACTTGCAAAAATCTCGGCCTATGTGCTCATACCCATTGGTGGGTACGTGGTGGGTACGTTTCGTACCCACCACGTACCCACCACGTCCCCCGCAATGAACTTCCGCTCTCCTGGGCTCAAATTGTTTTTTTTAAATCTGTTTTATGATTTGAATTAAATTTAAACTTTAATTTAAGTGGTCACTTGCAAAAATCTCGACCTATGTGCTCATACCCATTGGTGGGTACGAGGTGGGTACATTTCGTACCCACCACGTCCCCCGCAATGAACTTCCGCTCTCCTGGGCTCAAATTGTTTTTTTTAAATCTGTTTTAGGATTTGAATTAAATTTTAACTTTAATTTAAGTGGTCACTTGCAAAAATCTCGGCCTATGTGCTCATACCCATTGGTGGGTACGTGGTGGGTACGTTTCGTACCCACCACGTACCCCCACGTCCCCCGCAATGAACTTCCGCTCTCCTGGGCTCAAATTGTTTTTTTTAAATCTGTTTTATGATTTGAATTAAATTTTAACTTTAATTTAAGTGGTCACTTGCAAAAATCTCGCCTATGTGCTCATACCCATTGGTGGGTACGTGGTGGGTACGTTTCGTACCCACCACGTCCCCCGCAAATAACTTCCGTTCTCCTGGGCTCAAATTGTTTTTTTAAATCTGTTTTATGATTTGAATTAAATTTTAACTTTAATTTAAGTGGTCACTTGCAAAAATCTCGGCCTATGTGCTCATACCCATTGGTGGGTACGTGGTGGGTACGTTTCGTACCCACCACGTACCCACCACGTCCCCCGCAATGAACTTCCGCTCTCCTGGGCTCAAATTGTTTTTTTTAAATCTGTTTTAGGATTTGAATTAAATTTTAACTTTAATTTAAGTGGTCACTTGCAAAAATCTCGGCCTATGTGCTCATACCCATTGGTGGGTACGTGGTGGGTACGTTTCGTACCCACCACGTACCCACCACGTCCCCCGCAATGAACTTCCGCTCTCCTGGGCTCAAATTGTTTTTTTTAAATCTGTTTTAGGATTTGAATTAAATTTTAACTTTAATTTAAGTGGTCACTTGCAAAAATCTCGGCCTATGTGCTCATACCCATTGGTGGGTACGTGGTGGGTACGTTTCGTACCCACCACGTACCCACCACGTCCCCCGCAATGAACTTCCGCTCTCCTGGGCTCAAATTGTTTTTTTTAAATCTGTTTTATGATTTGATTTAAATTTAAACTTTAATTGAAGTGGTCACTTGCAAAAATCTCGGCCTATGTGCTCATACCTATTGGTGGGTACGTGGTGGGTACGTTTCGTACCCACCACGTACCCCCCACGTCCCCCGCAATGAACTTCCGCTCTCCTGGGCTCAAATTGTTTTTTTTAAATCTGTTTTATGATTTGAATTAAATTTAAACTTTAATTTAAGTGGTCACTTGCAAAAATCTCGGCCAATGTGCTCATACCTATTGGTGGGTACGTGGTGGGTACGTTTCGTACCCACCACGTACCCCCCACGTCCCCCGCAATGAACTTCCGCTCTCCTGGGCTCAAATTGTTTTTTTTAAATCTGTTTTAGGATTTGAATTAAATTTTAACTTTAATTTAAGTGGTCACTTGCAAAAATCTCGGCCTATGTGCTCATACCCATTGGTGGGTACGTGGTGGGTACGTTTCGTACCCACCACGTACCCCCCACGTCCCCCGCAATGAACTTCCGCTCTCCTGGGCTCAAATTGTTTTTTTTAAATCTGTTTTATGATGTGAATTAAATTTAAACTTTAATTTAAGTGGTCACTTGCAAAAATCTCGGCCTATGTGCTCATACCCATTGGTGGGTACGTGGTGGGTACGTTTCGTACCCACCACGTACCCCCCACGTCCCCCGCAATGAACTTCCGCTCTCCTGGGCTCAAATTGTTTTTTTTAAATCTGTTTTAGGATTTGAATTAAATTTTAACTTTACTTTAAGTGGTCACTTGCAAAAATCTCGGCCTTTGTGCTCATACCCATTGGTGGGTACGTGGTGGGTACGTTTCGTACCCACCACGTACCCCCCACGTCCCCCGCAATGAACTTCCGCTCTCCTGGGCTCAAATTGTTTTTTTTAAATCTGTTTTAGGATTTGAATTAAATTTTAACTTTAATTTAAGTGGTCACTTGCAAAAATCTCGGCCTATGTGCTCATACCCATTGGTGGGTACGTGGTGGGTACGTTTCGTACCCACCACGTACCCCCCACGTCCCCCGCAATGAACTTCCGCTCTCCTGGGCTCAAATTGTTTTTTTTAAATCTGTTTTATGATTTGAATTAAATTTTAACTTTAATTTAAGTAGTCACTTGCAAAAATCTCGGCCTATGTGATCATACCCATTGGTGGGTACGTGGTGGGTACGTTTCGTACCCACCACGTACCCCCCACGTCCCCCGCAATGAACTTCCGCTCTCCTGGGCTCAAATTGTTTTTTTAAATCTGTTTTAGGATTTGAATTAAATTTTAACTTTAATTTAAGTGGTCACTTGCAAAAATCTCGGCCTATGTGCTCATACCCATTGGTGGGTACGTGGTGGGTACGTTTCGTACCCACCACGTACCCACCACGTCCCCCGCAATGAACTTCCGCTCTCCTGGGCTCAAATTGTTTTTTTTAAATCTGTTTTATGATTTGAATTAAATTTTAACTTTAATTTAAGTGGTCACTTGCAAAAATCTCAGCCTATGTGCTCATACCCATTGGTGGGTACGTGGTGGGTACGTTTTGTACCCACCACGTACCCCCCACGTCCCCCGCAATGAACTTCCGCTCTCCTGGGCTCAAATTGTTTTTTTTAAATCTGGTTTAGGATTTGAATTAAATTTTAACTTTAATTTAAGTGGTCACTTGCAAAAATCTCGGCCTATGTGCTCATACCCATTGGTGGGTACGTGGTGGGTACGTTTCGTACCCACCACGTCCCCCGCAATGATCTTCCGCTCTCCTGGGCTCAAATTGTTTTTTTTAAATCTGTTTTAGGATTTGAATTAAATTTTAACTTTAATTTAAGTGGTCACTTGCAAAAATCTCGGCCTATGTGCTCATACCCATTGGTGGGTATGTGGTGGGTACGTTTCGTACCCACCACGTACCCACCACGTCCCCCGCAATGAACTTCCGCTCTCCTGGGCTCAAATTTTTTTTTTTAAATCTGTTTTATGATTTGAATTAAATTTTAACTTTAATTTAAGTGGTCACTTGCAAAAATCTCGGCCTATGTGCTCATACCCATTGGTGGGTACGTGGTGGGTACGTTTCGTACCCACCACGTACCCACCACGTCCCCCGCAATGAACTTCCGCTCTCCTGGGCTCAAATTGTTTTTTTTAAATCTGTTTTAGGATTTGAATTAAATTTTAACTTTAATTTAAGTGGTCACTTGCAAAAATCTCGGCCTATGTGATCATACCCATTGGTGGGTACGTGGTGGGTACGTTTCGTACCCACCACGTACCCACCACGTCCCCCGCAATGAACTTCCGCTCTCCTGGGCTCAAATTGTTTTTTTAAATCTGTTTTAGGATTTGAATTAAATTTTAACTTTAATTTAAGTGGTCACTTGCAAAAATCTCGGCCTATGTGCTCATACCCATTGGTGGGTACGTGGTGGGTACGTTTCGTACCCACCACGTACCCCCCACGTCCCCCACAATGAACTTCCGCTCTCCTGGGCTCAAATTTTTTTTTTAAATCTGTTTTATGATTTGAATTAAATTTAAACTTTAATTTAAGTGGTCACTTGCAAAAATCTCGGCCTATGTGCTCATACCCATTGGTGGGTACGTGGTGGGTACGTTTCGTACCCACCACGTACCCACCACGTCCCCCGCAATGAACATCCGCTCTCCTGGGCTCAAATTGTTTTTTTTAAATCTGTTTTAGGATTTGAATTAAATTTTAACTTTAATTTAAGTGGTCACTTGCAAAAATCTCGGCCTATGTGCTCATACCCATTGGTGGGTACGTGGTGGGTACGTTTCGTATCCACCACGTACCCACCACGTCCCCCGCAATGAACTTCCGCTCTCCTGGGCTCAAATTGTTTTTTTTAAATCTGTTTTAGGATTTGAATTAAATTTTAACTTTAATTTAAGTGGTCACTTGCAAAAATCTCGGCCTATGTGCTCATACCCATTGGTGGGTACGTGGTGGGTACGTTTCGTACCCACCACGTACCCCCCACGTCCCCCGCAATGAACTTCCGCTCTCCTGGGCTCAAATTGTTTTTTTTAAATCTGTTTTATGATTTGAATTAAATTTAAACTTTAATTGAAGTGGTCACTTGCAAAAATCTCGGCCTATGTGCTCATACCCATTGGTGGGTACGTGGTGGCTACGTTTCGTACCCACCACGTACCCACCACGTCCCCCGCAATGAACTTCCGCTCTCCTGGGCTCAAATTGTTTTTTTTAAATCTGTTTTATGATTTGAATTAAATTTAAACTTTAATTTAAGTGGTCACTTGCAAAAATCTCGGCCTATGTGCTCATACCCACCACGTCCCCCGCAATGAACTTCCGCTCTCCTGGGCTCAAATTGTTTTTTTTAAATCTGTTTTAGGATTTGAATTAAATTTTAACTTTAATTTAAGTGGTCACTTGCAAAAATCTCGGCCTATGTGCTCATACCCATTGGTGGGTATGTGGTGGGTACGTTTCGTACCCACCACGTACCCACCACGTCCCCCGCAATGAACTTCCGCTCTCCTGGGCTCAAATTTTTTTTTTTAAATCTGTTTTATGATTTGAATTAAATTTTAACTTTAATTTAAGTGGTCACTTGCAAAAATCTCGGCCTATGTGCTCATACCCATTGGTGGGTACGTGGTGGGTACGTTTCGTACCCACCACGTACCCACCACGTCCCCCGCAATGAACTTCCGCTCTCCTGGGCTCAAATTGTTTTTTTTAAATCTGTTTTAGGATTTGAATTAAATTTTAACTTTAATTTAAGTGGTCACTTGCAAAAATCTCGGCCTATGTGATCATACCCATTGGTGGGTACGTGGTGGGTACGTTTCGTACCCACCACGTACCCACCACGTCCCCCGCAATGAACTTCCGCTCTCCTGGGCTCAAATTGTTTTTTTAAATCTGTTTTAGGATTTGAATTAAATTTTAACTTTAATTTAAGTGGTCACTTGCAAAAATCTCGGCCTATGTGCTCATACCCATTGGTGGGTACGTGGTGGGTACGTTTCGTACCCACCACGTACCCCCCACGTCCCCCACAATGAACTTCCGCTCTCCTGGGCTCAAATTTTTTTTTTAAATCTGTTTTATGATTTGAATTAAATTTAAACTTTAATTTAAGTGGTCACTTGCAAAAATCTCGGCCTATGTGCTCATACCCATTGGTGGGTACGTGGTGGGTACGTTTCGTACCCACCACGTACCCACCACGTCCCCCGCAATGAACATCCGCTCTCCTGGGCTCAAATTGTTTTTTTTAAATCTGTTTTAGGATTTGAATTAAATTTTAACTTTAATTTAAGTGGTCACTTGCAAAAATCTCGGCCTATGTGCTCATACCCATTGGTGGGTACGTGGTGGGTACGTTTCGTATCCACCACGTACCCACCACGTCCCCCGCAATGAACTTCCGCTCTCCTGGGCTCAAATTGTTTTTTTTAAATCTGTTTTAGGATTTGAATTAAATTTTAACTTTAATTTAAGTGGTCACTTGCAAAAATCTCGGCCTATGTGCTCATACCCATTGGTGGGTACGTGGTGGGTACGTTTCGTACCCACCACGTACCCCCCACGTCCCCCGCAATGAACTTCCGCTCTCCTGGGCTCAAATTGTTTTTTTTAAATCTGTTTTATGATTTGAATTAAATTTAAACTTTAATTGAAGTGGTCACTTGCAAAAATCTCGGCCTATGTGCTCATACCCATTGGTGGGTACGTGGTGGCTACGTTTCGTACCCACCACGTACCCACCACGTCCCCCGCAATGAACTTCCGCTCTCCTGGGCTCAAATTGTTTTTTTTAAATCTGTTTTATGATTTGAATTAAATTTAAACTTTAATTTAAGTGGTCACTTGCAAAAATCTCGGCCTATGTGCTCATACCCACCACGTCCCCCGCAATGAACTTCCGCTCTCCTGGGCTCAAATTGTTTTTTTTAAATCTGTTTTAGGATTTGAATTAAATTTTAACTTTAATTTAAGTGGTCACTTGCAAAAATCTCGGCCTATGTGCTCATACCCATTGGTGGGTACGTGGTGGGTACGTTTCGTACCCACCACGTACCCCCCACGTCCCCCGCAATGAACTTCCGCTCTCCTGGGCTCAAATTGTTTTTTTTAAATCTGTTTTATGATTTGAATTAAATTTAAACTTTAATTTAAGTGGTCACTTGCAAAAATCTCGGCCTATGTGCTCATACCCATTGGTGGGTACGTGGTGGGTACGTTTCGTACCCACCACGTACCCACCACGTCCCCCGCAATGAACTTCCGCTCTCCTGGGCTCAAATTGTTTTTTTTAAATCTGTTTTATGATTTGAATTAAATTTTAACTTTAATTTAAGTGGTCACTTGCAAAAATCTCGGCCTATGTGCTCATACTCATTGGTGGGTACGTGGTGGGTACGTTTCGTACTCACCACGTACCCCCCACGTCCCCCGCAATGAACTTCCGCTCTCCTGGGCTCAAATTGTTTTTTTTCAATCTGTTTTAGGATTTGAATCAAATTTTAACTTTAATTTAAGTGGTCACTTGCAAAAATCTCGGCCTATGTGCTCATACCCATTGGTGGGTACGTGGTGGGTACGTTTCGTACCCACCACGTACCCACCACGTCCCCCGCAATGAACTTCCGCTCTCCTGGGCTCAAATTGTTTTTTTTAAATCTGTTTTAGGATTTGAATTAAATTTTAACTTTAATTTAAGTGGTCACTTGCAAAACTCTCGGCCTATGTGCTCATACCCATTGGTGGGTACGTGGTGGGTACGTTTCGTACTCACCACGTACCCCCCACGTCCCCCGCAATGAACTTCCGCTCTCCTGGGCTCAAATTGTTTTTTTTCAATCTGTTTTAGGATTTGAATTAAATTTTAACTTTACTTTAAGTGGTCACTTGCAAAAATCTCGGCCTATGTGCTCATACCCATTGGTGGGTACGTGGTGGGTACGTTTCGTACCCACCACGTACCCCCCACGTCCCCCGCAATGAACTTCCGCTCTCCTGGGCTCAAATTGTTTTTTTTAAATCTGTTTTATGATTTGAATTAAATTTAAACTTTAATTTAAGTGGTCACTTGCAAAAATCTCGGCCTATGTGCTCATACCCATTGGTGGGTACGTGGTGGGTACGTTTCGTACCCACCACGTACCCCCCACGTCGCCCGCAATGAACTTCCGCTCTCCTGGGCTCAAATTGTTTTTTTTAAATCTGTTTTATGATTTGAATTAAATTTAAACTTTAATTTAAGTGGTCACTTGCAAAAATCTCGGCCTATGTGCTCATACCCATTGGTGGGTACGTGGTGGGTACGTTTCGTACCCACCACGTACCCACCACGTCCCCCGCAATGAACTCCCGCTCTCCTGGGCTCAAATTGTTTTTTTTAAATCTGTTTTAGGATTTGAATTAAATTTAAACTTTAATTTAAGTGGTCACTTGCAAAAATCTCGGCCTATGTGCTCATACCCATTGGTGGGTACGTGGTGGGTACGTTTCGTACTCACCACGTACCCCCCACGTCCCCCGCAATGAACTTCCGCTCTCCTGGGCTCAAATTGTTTTTTTTAAATCTGTTTTATGATTTGAATTAAATTTAAACTTTAATTTAAGTGGTCACTTGCAAAAATCTCGGCCTATGTGCTCATACCCATTGGTGGGTACGTGGTGGGTACGTTTCGTACCCACCACGTACCCCCCACGTCCCCCGCAATGAACTTCCGCTCTCCTGGGCTCAAATTGTTTTTTTTAAATCTGTTTTATGATTTCAATTAAATTTAAACTTTAATTTAAGTGGTCACTTGCAAAAATCTCGGCCTATGTGCTCATACCCATTGGTGGGTACGTAGTGGGTACGTTTCGTACCCACCACGTACCCACCACGTCCCCCGCAATGAACTTCCGCTCTCCTGGGCTCAAATTGTTTTTTTTAAATCTGTTTTAGGATTTGAATTAAATTTAAACTTTAATTTAAGTGGTCACTTGCAAAAATCTCGGCCTATGTGCTCATACCCATTGGTGGGTACGTGGTGGGTACGTTTCGTACTCACCACGTACCCCCCACGTCCCCCGCAATGAACTTCCGCTCTCCTGGGCTCAAATTGTTTTTTTTCAATCTGTTTTAGGATTTGAATTAAATTTTAACTTTAATTTAAGTGGTCACTTGCAAAAATCTCGGCCTATGTGCTCATACCCATTGGTGGGTACGTGGTGGGTACGTTTCGTACCCACCACGTACCCCCCACGTCCCCCGCAATGAACTTCCGCTCTCCTGGGCTCAAATTGTTTTTTTTAAATCTGTTTTATGATTTGAATTAAATTTAAACTTTAATTTAAGTGGTCACTTGCAAAAATCTCGGCCTATGTGCTCATACCCATTGGTGGGTACGTGGTTGGTACGTTTCGTACCCACCACGTACCCCCCACGTCGCCCGCAATGAACTTCCGCTCTCCTGGGCTCAAATTGTTTTTTTTAAATCTGTTTTATGATTTGAATTAAATTTTAACTTTAATTTAAGTGGTCACTTGCAAAAATCTCGGCCTATGTGCTCATACCCATTGGTGGGTACGTGGTGGGTACGTTTCGTACTCACCACGTACCCCCCACGTCCCCCGCAATGAACTTCCGCTCTCCTGGGCTCAAATTGTTTTTTTTAAATCTGTTTTATGATTTGAATTAAATTTAAACTTTAATTTAAGTGGTCACTTGCAAAAATCTCGGCCTATGTGCTCATACCCATTGGTGGGTACGTGGTGGGTACGTTTCGTACCCACCACGTACCCACCACGTCCCCCGCAATGAACTCCCGCTCTCCTGGGCTCAAATTGTTTTTTTTAAATCTGTTTTAGGATTTGAATTAAATTTAAACTTTAATTTAAGTGGTCACTTGCAAAAATCTCGGCCTATGTGCTCATACCCATTGGTGGGTACGTGGTGGGTACGTTTCGTACCCACCACGTACCCCCCACGTCCCCCGCAATGAACTTCCGCTCTCCTGGGCTCAAATTGTTTTTTTTAAATCTGTTTTATGATTTGAATTAAATTTAAACTTTAATTTAAGTGGTCACTTGCAAAAATCTCGGCCTATGTGCTCATACCCATTGGTGGGTACGTGGTGGGTACGTTTCGTACCCACCACGTACCCACCACGTCCCCCGCAATGAACTCCCGCTCTTCTGGGCTCAAATTGTTTTTTTTAAATCTGTTTTAGGATTTGAATTAAATTTAAACTTTAATTTAAGTGGTCACTTGCAAAAATCTCGGCCTATGTGCTCATACCCATTGGTGGGTACGTGGTGGGTACGTTTCGTACCCACCACGTACCCACCACGTCCCCCGCAATGAACTTCCGCTCTCCTGGGCTCAAATTGTTTTTTTTAAATCTGTTTTAGGATTTGAATTAAATTTTAACTTTAATTTAAGTGGTCACTTGCAAAACTCTCGGCCTATGTGCTCATACCCATTGGTGGGTACGTGGTGGGTACGTTTCGTACCCACCACGTACCCACCACGTCCCCCGCAATGAACTTCCGCTCTCCTGGGCTCAAATTGTTTTTTTTAAATCTGTTTTAGGATTTGAATTAAATTTTAACTTTAATTTAAGTGGTCACTTGCAAAAATCTCGGCCTATGTGCTCATACCCATTGGTGGGTACGTGGTGGGTACGTTTCGTACCCACCACGTACCCACCACGTACCCACCACGTCCCCCGCAATGAACTTCCGCTCTCCTGGGCTCAAATTGTTTTTTTTAAATCTGTTTTATGATTTGAATTAAATTTAAACTTTAATTTTAGTGGTCACTTGCAAAAATCTCGGCCTATGTGCTCATACCCATTGGTGGGTACGTGGTGGGTACGTTTCGTACCCACCACGTACCCACCACGTCCCCCGCAATGAACTTCCGCTCTCCTGGGCTCAAATTGTTTTTTTTAAATCTGTTTTAGGATTTGAATTAAATTTTAACTTTAATTTAAGTGGTCACTTGCAAAACTCTCGGCCTATGTGCTCATACCCATTGGTGGGTACGTGGTGGGTACGTTTCGTACCCACCACGTACCCACCACGTCCCCCGCAATGAACTTCCGCTCTCCTGGGCTCAAATTGTTTTTTTTAAATCTGTTTTAGGATTTGAATTAAATTTTAACTATAATTTAAGTGGTCACTTGCAAAACTCTCGGCCTATGTGCTCATACCCATTGGTGGGTACGTGGTGGGTACGTTTCGTACCCACCACGTACCCACCACGTCCCCCGCAATGAACTTCCGCTCTCCTGGGCTCAAATTGTTTTTTTTAAATCTGTTTTAGGATTTGAATTAAATTTTAACTTTAATTTAAGTGGTCACTTGCAAAACTCTCGGCCTATGTGCTCATACCCATTGGTGGGTACGTGGTGGGTACGTTTCGTACCCACCACGTACCCACCACGTCCCCCGCAATGAACTTCCGCTCTCCTGGGCTCAAATTGTTTTTTTTAAATCTGTTTTAGGATTTGAATTAAATTTTAACTTTAATTTAAGTGGTCACTTGCAAAAATCTCGGCCTATGTGCTCATACCCATTGGTGGGTACGTGGTGGGTACGTTTCGTACCCACCACGTACCCCCCACGTCCCCCGCAATGAACTTCCGCTCTCCTGGGCTCAAATTGTTTTTTTTAAATCTGTTTTAGGATTTGAATTAAATTTTAACTTTAATTTAAGTGGTCACTTGCAAAAATCTCGGCCTATGTGCTCATACCCATTGGTGGGTACGTGGTGGGTACGTTTCGTACCCACCACGTACCAACCACGTCCCCCGCAATGAACTTCCGCTCTCCTGGGCTCAAATTGTTTTTTTTAAATCTGTTTTAGGATTTGAATTAAATTTTAACTTTAATTTAAGTGGTCACTTGCAAAACTCTCGGCCTATGTGCTCATACCCATTGGTGGGTACGTGGTGGGTACGTTTCGTACCCACCACGTACCCACCACGTCCCCCGCAATGAACTTCCGCTCTCCTGGGCTCAAATTGTTTTTTTTAAATCTGTTTTAGGATTTGAATTAAATTTTAACTTTAATTTAAGTGGTCACTTGCAAAAATCTCGGCCTATGTGCTCATACCCATTGGTGGGTACGTGGTGGGTACGTTTCGTACCCACCACGTACCCACCACGTCCCCCGCAATGAACTTCCGCTCTCCTGGGCTCAAATTGTTTTTTTTAAATCTGTTTTAGGATTTGAATTAAATTTTAACTTTAATTTAAGTGGTCACTTGCAAAAATCTCGGCCTATGTGCTCATACAAATTGGTGGGTACGTGGTGGGTACGTTTCGTACCCACCACGTCCCCCGCAATGAACTTCCGCTCTCCTGGGCTCAAATTGTTTTTTTTAAATCTGTTTTAGGATTTGAATTAAATTTAAACTTTAATTTAAGTGGTCACTTGCAAAAATCTCGGCCTATGTGCTCATACCCATTAGTGGGTACGTGGTGGGTACGTTTCGTACCCACCACGTACCCACCACGTCCCCCGCAATGAACTTCCGCTCTCCTGGGCTCAAATTGTTTTTTTTAAATCTGTTTTATGATTTGAATTAAATTTAAACTTTAATTTAAGTGGTCACTTGCAAAAATCTCGGCTTATGTGCTCATACCCATTGGTGGGTACGTGGTGGGTACGTTTCGTACCCACCACGTACCCACCACGTCCCCCGCAATGAACTTCCGCTCTCCTGGGCTCAAATTGTTTTTTTTAAATCTGTTTTAGGATTTGAATTAAATTTTAGCTTTAATTTAAGTGGTCACTTGCAAAACTCTCGGCCTATGTGCTCATACCCATTGGTGGGTACGTGGTGGGTACGTTTCGTACCCACCACGTACCCACCACGTCCCCCGCAATGAACTTCCGCTCTCCTGGGCTCAAATTGTTTTTTTTAAATCTGTTTTAGGATTTGAATTAAATTTTAACTTTAATTTAAGTGGTCACTTGCAAAAATCTCAGCCTATGTGCTCATACCCATTGGTGGGTACGTGGTGGGTACGTTTCGTACCCACCACGTACCCACCACGTCCCCCGCAATGAACTTCCGCTCTCCTGGGCTCAAATTGTTTTTTTAAATCTGTTTTATGATTTGAATTAAATTTAAACTTTAATTTAAGTGGTCAATTGCAAAAATCTCGGCCTATGTGCTCATACCCATTGGTGGGTACGTGGTGGGTACGTTTCGTACCCACCACGTACCCTCCACGTCCCCCGCAATGAACTTCCGCTCTCCTGGGCTCAAATTGTTTTTTTTAAATCTGTTTTAGGATTTGAATTAAATTTAAACTTTAATTTAAGTGGTCAATTGCAAAAATCTCGGCCTATGTGCTCATACCCATTGGTGGGTACGTGGTGGGTACGTTTCGTACCCACCACGTACCCACCACGTCCCCCGCAATGAACTTCCGCTCTCCTGGGCTCAAATTGTTTTTTTTAAATCTGTTTTAGGATTTGAATTAAATTTTAACTTTAATTTAAGTGGTCACTTGCAAAAATCTCGGCCTATGTGCTCATACCCATTGGTGGGTACGTGGTGGGTACGTTTCGTACCCACCACGTTCCCACCACGTCCCCCGCAATGAACTTCCGCTCTCCTGGGCTCTAATTGTTTTTTTTAAATCTGTTTTAGGATTTGAATTAAATTTTAACTTTAATTTAAGTGGTCACTTGCAAAAATCTCGGCCTATGTGCTCATACCCATTGGTGAGTACGTGGTGGGTACGTTTCGTACCCACCACGTACCCACCACGTCCCCCGCAATGAACTTCCGCTCTCCTGGGCTCAAATTGTTTTTTTTAAATCTGTTTTATGATTTGAATTAAATTTTAACTTTAATTTAAGTGGTCACTTGCAAAAATCTCGGCCTATGTGCTCATACCCATTGGTGGGTACGTGGTGGGTACGATTCGTATCCGCCACGTACCCCCCACGTCCCCCGCAATGAACTTCCGCTCTCCTGGGCTCAAATTGTTTTTTTTAAATCTGTTTTATGATTTGAATTAAATTTAAACTTTAATTTAAGTGGTCACTTGCAAAAATCTCGGCCTATGTGCTCATACCCATTGGTGGGTACGTGGTGGGTACGTTTCGTACCCACCACGTACCCACCACGTCCCCCGCAATGAACTTCCGCTCTCCTGGGCTCAAATTGTTTTTTTTAAATCTGTTTTAGGATTTGAATTAAATTTTAACTTTAATTTAAGTGGTCACTTGCAAAAATCTCGGCCTATGTGCTCATACCCATTGGTGGGTACGTGGTGGGTACGTTTCGTACCCAGCACGTACCCCCCACGCCCCCGCCATGAACTTCCGCTCTCCTGGGCTCAAATTGTTTTTTTTAAATCTGTTTTATGATTTGAATTAAATTTAAACTTTAATTTAAGTGGTCACTTGCAAAAATCTCGGGCTAGGTGCTCATACCCATTGGTGGGTACGTGGTGGGTACGTTTCGTACCCACCACGTCCCCCGCAATGAACTTCCGCTCTCCTGGGCTCAAATTGTTTTTTTTAAATCTGTTTTAGGATTTGAATTAAATTTTAACTTTAATTTAAGTGGTCACTTGCAAAAATCTCGACCTATGTGCTCATACCCATTGGTGGGTACGTGGTGGGTACGTTTCGTACCCACCACGTACCCCCCACGTCCCCCGCAATGAACTTCCGCTCTCCTGGGCTCAAATTGTTTTTTTTAAATCTGTTTTATGATTTGAGTTTAATTTAAACTTTAATTTAAGTGGTCACTTGCAAAAATCTCGGCCTATGTGCTCATACCCATTGGTGGGTACGTGGTGGGTACGTTTCGTACCCACCACGTACGCACCACGTCCCCCGCAATGAACTTCCGCTCTACTGGGCTCAAATTGTTTTTTTTAAATCTGTTCTAGGATTTGAATTAAATTTTAACTTTAATTTAAGTGGTCACTTGCAAAAATCTCGGCCTATGTGCTCATACCCATTGGTGAGTACGTGGTGGGTACGTTTCGTACCCACCACGTACCCACCACGTCCCCCGCAATGAACTTCCGCTCTCCTGGGCTCAAATTGTTTTTTTTAAATCTGTTTTAGGATTTGAATTAAATTTTAACTTTAATTTAAGTGGTCACTTGCAAAAATCTCGGCCTATGTGCTCATACCCATTGGTGGGTACGTGGTGGGTACGTTTCGTACCCACCACGTTCCCACCACGTCCCCCGCAATGAACTTCCGCTCTCCTGGGCTCTAATTGTTTTTTTTAAATCTGTTTTAGGATTTGAATTAAATTTTAACTTTAATTTAAGTGGTCACTTGCAAAAATCTCGGCCTATGTGCTCATACCCATTGGTGAGTACGTGGTGGGTACGTTTCGTACCCACCACGTACCCACCACGTCCCCCGCAATGAACTTCCGCTCTCCTGGGCTCAAATTGTTTTTTTTAAATCTGTTTTATGATTTGAATTAAATTTTAACTTTAATTTAAGTGGTCACTTGCAAAAATCTCGGCCTATGTGCTCATACCCATTGGTGGGTACGTGGTGGGTACGTTTCGTACCCACCACGTTCCCACCACGTCCCCCGCAATGAACTTCCGCACTCCTGGGCTCTAATTGTTTTTTTTAAATCTGTTTTAGGATTTGAATTAAATTTTAACTTTAATTTAAGTGGTCACTTGCAAAAATCTCGGCCTATGTGCTCATACCCATTGGTGAGTACGTGGTGGGTACGTTTCGTACCCACCACGTACCCACCACGTCCCCCGCAATGAACTTCCGCTCTCCTGGGCTCAAATTGTTTTTTTTAAATCTGTTTTATGATTTGAATTAAATTTTAACTTTAATTTAAGTGGTCACTTGCAAAAATCTCGGCCTATGTGCTCATACCCATTGGTGGGTACGTGGTGGGTACGTTTCGTATCCGCCACGTACCCCCCACGTCCCCCGCAATGAACTTCCGCTCTCCTGGGCTCAAATTGTTTTTTTTAAATCTGTTTTAGGATTTGAATTAAATTTTAACTTTAATTTAAGTGGTCACTTGCAAAAATCTCGGCCTATGTGCTCATACCCATTGGTGGGTACGTGGTGGGTACGTTTCGTACCCACCACGTACCCACCACGTACCCCGCAATGAACTTCCGCTCTCCTGGGCTCAAATTGTTTTTTTTAAATCTGTTTTAGGATTTGAATTAAATTTTAACTTTAATTTAAGTGGTCACTTGCAAAAATCTCGGCCTATGTGCTCATACCCATTGGTGGGTACGTGGTGGGTACGTTTCGTACCCACCACGTACCCCCCACGCCCCCGCAATGAACTTCCGCTCTCCTGGGCTCAAATTGTTTTTTTTAAATCTGTTTTATGATTTGAATTAAATTTAAACTTTAATTTAAGTGGTCACTTGCAAAAATCTCGGGCTATGTGCTCATACCCATTGGTGGGTACGTTTCGTACCCACCACGTACCCACCACGTCCCCCGCAATGAACTTCCGCTCTCCTGGGCTCAAATTGTTTTTTTTAAATCTGTTTTAGGATTTGAATTAAATTTTAACTTTAATTTAAGTGGTCACTTGCAAAAATCTCGACCTATGTGCTCATACCCATTGGTGGGTACGTGGTGGGTACGTTTCGTACCCACCACGTACCCCCCACGTCCCCCGCAATGAACTTCCGCTCTCCTGGGCTCAAATTGTTTTTTTTAAATCTGTTTTATGATTTGAGTTAAATTTAAACTTTAATTTAAGTGGTCACTTGCAAAAATCTCGGCCTATGTGCTCATACCCATTGGTGGGTACGTGGTGGGTACGTTTCGTACCCACCACGTACGCACCACGTCCCCCGCAATGAACTTCCGCTCTACTGGGCTCAAATTGTTTTTTTTAAATCTGTTCTAGGATTTGAATTAAATTTTAACTTTAATTTAAGTGGTCACTTGCAAAAATCTCGGCCTATGTGCTCATACCCATTGGTGGGTACGTGGTGGGTACGTTTCGTACCCACCACGTACCCCCCACGTCCCCCGCAATGAACTTCCGCTCTCCAGGGCTCAAATTGTTTTTTTTAAATCTGTTTTATGATTTGAATTAAATTTAAACTTTAATTTAAGTGGTCACTTGCAAAAATCTCGGCCTATGTGCTCATACCCATTGGTGAGTACGTGGTGGGTACGTTTCGTACCCACCACGTACCCCCCACGTCCCCCGCAATGAACTTCCGCTCTCCTGGGCTCAAATTGTTTTTTTTAAATCTGTTTTATGATTTGAATTAAATTTAAACTTTAATTTAAGTGGTCACTTGCAAAAATCTCGGCCTATGTGCTCATACCCATTGGTGGGTACGTGGTGGGTACGTTTCGTACCCACCACGTACCCACCACGTCCCCCGCAATGAACTTCCGCTCTCCTGGGCTCAAATTGTTTTTTTTAAATCTGTTTTAGGATTTGAATTAAATTTTAACTTTAATTTAAGTGGTCACTTGCAAAAATCTCGGCCTATGTGCTCATACCCATTGGTGGGTACGTGGTGGGTACGTTTCGTACCCACCACGTACCCCCACGTCCCCCGCAATGAACTTCCGCTCTCCTGGGCTCAAATTTGTTTTTTTTAAATCTGTTTTAGGATTTGAATTAAATTTTAACTTTAATTTAAGTGGTCACTTGCAAAAATCTCGGCCTATGTGCTCATACCCATTGGTGGGTACGTGGTGGGTACGTTTCGTACCCACCACGTGCCCCCCACGTCCCCCGCAATGAACTTCCGCTCTCCTGGGCTCAAATTGTTTTTTTTAAATCTGTTTTATGATTTGAATTAAATTTTAACTTTAATTTAAGTGGTCACTTGCAAAAATCTCGGCCTATGTGCTCATACCCATTGGTGGGTACGTGGTGGGTACGTTTCGTACCCACCACGTACCCACCACGTCCCCCGCAATGAACTTCCGCTCTCCTGGGCTCAAATTGTTTTTTTTAAATCTGTTTTAGGATTTGAATTAAATTTTAACTTTAATTTAAGTGGTCACTTGCAAAAATCTCGACCTATGTGCTCATACCCATTGGTGGGTACGTGGTGGGTACGTTTCGTACCAACCACGTACCCACCACGTCCCCCGCAATGAACTTCCGCTCTCCTGGGCTCAAATTGTTTTTTTTAAATCTGTTTTATGATTTGAATTAAATTTTAACTTTAATTTAAGTGGTCACTTGCAAAAATCTCGGCCTATGTGCTCATACCCATTGGTGGGTACGTGGTGGGTACGTTTCGTACCCACCACGTACCCCCCACGTCCCCCGCAATGAACTTCCGCTCTCCTGGGCTCAAATTGTTTTTTTTAAATCTGTTTTATGATTTGAATTAAATTTAAACTTTAATTTAAGTGGTCACTTGCAAAAATCTCGGCCTATGTGCTCATACCCATTGGTGGGTACGTGGTGGGTACGTTTCGTACCCACCACGTACCCACCACGTCCCCCGCAATGAACTTCCGCTCTCCTGGGCTCAAATTGTTTTTTTTAAATCTGTTTTATGATTTGAATTAAATTTAAACTTTAATTTAAGTGGTCACTTGCAAAAATCTCGGCCTATGTGCTCATACATATTGGTGGGTACGTGGTGGGTACGTTTCGTACCCACCACGTACCCACCACGTCCCCCGCAATGAACTTCCGCTCTCCTGGGCTCAAATTGTTTTTTTTAAATCTGTTTTAGGATTTGAATTAAATTTTAACTTTAATTTAAGTGGTCACTTGCAAAAATCTCGGCCTATGTGCTCATACATATTGGTGGGTACGTGGTGGGTACGTTTCGTACCCACCACGTACCCACCACGTCCCCCGCAATGAACTTCCGCTCTCCTGGGCTCAAATTGTTTTTTTTAAATCTGTTTTAGGATTTGAATTAAATTTTAACTTTAATTTAAGTGGTCACTTGCAAAAATCTCGGCCTATGTGCTCATACCCATTGGTGGGTACGTGGTGGGTACGTTTCGTACCCACCACGTACCCCCCACGCCCCCGCAATGAACTTCCGCTCTCCTGGGCTCAAATTGTTTTTTTTAAATCTGTTTTATGATTTGAATTAAATTTAAACTTTAATTTAAGTGGTCACTTGCAAAAATCTCGGGCTATGTGCTCATACCCATTGGTGGGTACGTTTCGTACCCACCACGTACCCACCACGTCCCCCGCAATGAACTTCCGCTCTCCTGGGCTCAAATTGTTTTTTTTAAATCTGTTTTAGGATTTGAATTAAATTTTAACTTTAATTTAAGTGGTCACTTGCAAAAATCTCGACCTATGTGCTCATACCCATTGGTGGGTACGTGGTGGGTACGTTTCGTACCCACCACGTACCCCCCACGTCCCCCGCAATGAACTTCCGCTCTCCTGGGCTCAAATTGTTTTTTTTAAATCTGTTTTATGATTTGAGTTAAATTTAAACTTTAATTTAAGTGGTCACTTGCAAAAATCTCGGCCTATGTGCTCATACCCATTGGTGGGTACGTGGTGGGTACGTTTCGTACCCACCACGTACGCACCACGTCCCCCGCAATGAACTTCCGCTCTACTGGGCTCAAATTGTTTTTTTTAAATCTGTTCTAGGATTTGAATTAAATTTTAACTTTAATTTAAGTGGTCACTTGCAAAAATCTCGGCCTATGTGCTCATACCCATTGGTGGGTACGTGGTGGGTACGTTTCGTACCCACCACGTACCCCCCACGTCCCCCGCAATGAACTTCCGCTCTCCAGGGCTCAAATTGTTTTTTTTAAATCTGTTTTATGATTTGAATTAAATTTAAACTTTAATTTAAGTGGTCACTTGCAAAAATCTCGGCCTATGTGCTCATACCCATTGGTGAGTACGTGGTGGGTACGTTTCGTACCCACCACGTACCCCCCACGTCCCCCGCAATGAACTTCCGCTCTCCTGGGCTCAAATTGTTTTTTTTAAATCTGTTTTATGATTTGAATTAAATTTAAACTTTAATTTAAGTGGTCACTTGCAAAAATCTCGGCCTATGTGCTCATACCCATTGGTGGGTACGTGGTGGGTACGTTTCGTACCCACCACGTACCCACCACGTCCCCCGCAATGAACTTCCGCTCTCCTGGGCTCAAATTGTTTTTTTTAAATCTGTTTTAGGATTTGAATTAAATTTTAACTTTAATTTAAGTGGTCACTTGCAAAAATCTCGGCCTATGTGCTCATACCCATTGGTGGGTACGTGGTGGGTACGTTTCGTACCCACCACGTACCCCCACGTCCCCCGCAATGAACTTCCGCTCTCCTGGGCTCAAATTTGTTTTTTTTAAATCTGTTTTAGGATTTGAATTAAATTTTAACTTTAATTTAAGTGGTCACTTGCAAAAATCTCGGCCTATGTGCTCATACCCATTGGTGGGTACGTGGTGGGTACGTTTCGTACCCACCACGTGCCCCCCACGTCCCCCGCAATGAACTTCCGCTCTCCTGGGCTCAAATTGTTTTTTTTAAATCTGTTTTATGATTTGAATTAAATTTTAACTTTAATTTAAGTGGTCACTTGCAAAAATCTCGGCCTATGTGCTCATACCCATTGGTGGGTACGTGGTGGGTACGTTTCGTACCCACCACGTACCCACCACGTCCCCCGCAATGAACTTCCGCTCTCCTGGGCTCAAATTGTTTTTTTTAAATCTGTTTTAGGATTTGAATTAAATTTTAACTTTAATTTAAGTGGTCACTTGCAAAAATCTCGACCTATGTGCTCATACCCATTGGTGGGTACGTGGTGGGTACGTTTCGTACCAACCACGTACCCACCACGTCCCCCGCAATGAACTTCCGCTCTCCTGGGCTCAAATTGTTTTTTTTAAATCTGTTTTATGATTTGAATTAAATTTTAACTTTAATTTAAGTGGTCACTTGCAAAAATCTCGGCCTATGTGCTCATACCCATTGGTGGGTACGTGGTGGGTACGTTTCGTACCCACCACGTACCCCCCACGTCCCCCGCAATGAACTTCCGCTCTCCTGGGCTCAAATTGTTTTTTTTAAATCTGTTTTATGATTTGAATTAAATTTAAACTTTAATTTAAGTGGTCACTTGCAAAAATCTCGGCCTATGTGCTCATACCCATTGGTGGGTACGTGGTGGGTACGTTTCGTACCCACCACGTACCCACCACGTCCCCCGCAATGAACTTCCGCTCTCCTGGGCTCAAATTGTTTTTTTTAAATCTGTTTTATGATTTGAATTAAATTTAAACTTTAATTTAAGTGGTCACTTGCAAAAATCTCGGCCTATGTGCTCATACATATTGGTGGGTACGTGGTGGGTACGTTTCGTACCCACCACGTACCCACCACGTCCCCCGCAATGAACTTCCGCTCTCCTGGGCTCAAATTGTTTTTTTTAAATCTGTTTTAGGATTTGAATTAAATTTTAACTTTAATTTAAGTGGTCACTTGCAAAAATCTCGGCCTATGTGCTCATACATATTGGTGGGTACGTGGTGGGTACGTTTCGTACCCACCACGTACCCACCACGTCCCCCGCAATGAACTTCCGCTCTCCTGGGCTCAAATTGTTTTTTTTAAATCTGTTTTAGGATTTGAATTAAATTTTAACTTTAATTTAAGTGGTCACTTGCAAAAATCTCGGCCTATGTGCTCATACCCATTGGTGGGTACGTGGTGGGTACGTTTCGTACCCACCACGTACCCCCCACGCCCCCGCAATGAACTTCCGCTCTCCTGGGCTCAAATTGTTTTTTTTAAATCTGTTTTATGATTTGAATTAAATTTAAACTTTAATTTAAGTGGTCACTTGCAAAAATCTCGGCCTATGTGCTCATACCCATTGGTGGGTACGTGGTGGGTACGTTTCGTACCCACCACGTACCCACCACGTCCCCCGCAATGAACTTCCGCTCTCCTGGGCTCAAATTGTTTTTTTTAAATCTGTTTTATGATTTGAATTAAATTTAAACTTTAATTTAAGTGGTCACTTGCAAAAATCTCGGCCTATGTGCTCATACATATTGGTGGGTACGTGGTGGGTACGTTTCGTACCCACCACGTACCCACCACGTCCCCCCCAATGAACTTCCGCTCTCCTGGGCTCAAATTGTTTTTTTTAAATCTGTTTTAGGATTTGAATTAAATTTTAACTTTAATTTAAGTGGTCACATGCAAAAATCTCGGCCTATGTGCTCATACATATTGGTGGGTACGTGGTGGGTACGTTTCGTACCCACCACGTACCCACCACGTCCCCCGCAATGAACTTCCGCTCTCCTGGGCTCAAATTGTTTTTTTTAAATCTGTTTTAGGATTTGAATTAAATTTTAACTTTAATTTAAGTGGTCACTTGCAAAAATCTCGGCCTATGTGCTCATACTCATTGGTGGGTATGTGGTGGGTACGTTTCGCACCCATCACGTACCCACCACGTCCCCCGCAATGAACTTCCGCTCTCCTGGGCTCAAATTGTTTTTTTTAAATCTGTTTTAGGATTTGAATTAAATTTTAACTTTAATTTAAGTGGTCACTTGCAAAAATCTCGGCCTATGTGCTCATACCCATTGGTGGGTACGTGGTGGGTACGTTTCGTACCCACCACGTACCCCCCACGTCCCCCGCAATGAACTTCCGCTCTCCTGGGCTCAAATTGTTTTTTTTAAATCTGTTTTATGATTTGAATTAAATTTAAACTTTAATTTAAGTGGTCACTTGCAAAAATCTCGGCCTATGTGCTCATACCCATTGGTGAATACGTGGTGGGTACGTTTCGTACCCACCACGTACCCACCACGTCCCCCGCAATGAACTTCCGCTCTCCTGGGCTCAAATTGTTTTTTTTAAATCTGTTTTAGGATTTGAATTAAATTTTAACTTTAATTTAAGTGGTCACTTGCAAAAATCTCGGCCTATGTGCTCATACCCATTGGTGGGTACGTGGTGGGTACGTTTCGTACCCACCACGTACCCCCCACGTCCCCCGCAATGAACTTCCGCTCTCCTGGGCTAAAATTGTTTTTTTTAAATCTGTTTTATGATTTGAATTAAATTTAAACTTTAATTTAAGTGGTCACTTGCAAAAATCTCGGCCTATGTGCTCATACATATTGGTGGGTACGTGGTGGGTACGTTTCGTACCCACCACGTACCCACCACGTCCCCCGCAATGAACTTCCGCTCTCCTGGGCTCAAATTGTTTTTTTTAAATCTGTTTTAGGATTTGAATTAAATTTTAACTTTAATTTAAGTGGTCACTTGCAAAAATCTCGGCCTATGTGCTCATACCCATTGGTGGGTACGTGGTGGGTACGTTTCGTACCCACCACGTACCCCCCACGTCCCCCGCAATGAACTTCCGCTCTCCTGGGCTCAAATGGTTTTTTTTAAATCTGTTTTATGATTTGAATTAAATTTTAACTTTAATTTAAGTGGTCACTTGCAAAAATCTCGGCCTATGTGCTCATACCCATTGGTGGGTCCCCCGCAATGAACTCACGCTCTCCTGGGCTCAAATTGTTTTTTTTAAATCTGTTTTATGATTTGAATTAAATTTAAACTTTAATTTAAGTGGTCACTTGCAAAAATCTCGGCCTATGTGCTCATACATATTGGTGGGTACGTGGTGGGTACGTTTCGTACCCACCACGTACCCACCACGTCCCCCGCAATGAACTTCCGCTCTCCTGGGCTCAAATTGTTTTTTTTAAATCTGTTTTAGGATTTGAATTAAATTTTAACTTTAATTTAAGTGGTCACTTGCAAAAATCTCGGCCTATGTGCCCATACCCATTGGTGGGTACGTGGTGGGTACGTTTCGTTCCCACCACGTACCCACCACGTCCCCCGCAATGAACTTCCGCTCTCCTGGGCTCAAATTGTTTTTTTTAAATCTGTTTTAGGATTTGAATTAAATTTTAACTTTAATTTAAGTGGTCACTTGCAAAAATCTCGGCCTATGTGCTCATACCCATTGGTGGGTACGTGGTGGGTACGTTTCGTACCCACCACGTGCCCCCCACGTCCCCCGCAATGAACTTCCGCTCTCCTGGGCTCAAATTGTTTTTTTTAAATCTGTTTTATGATTTGAATTAAATTTTAACTTTAATTTAAGTGGTCACTTGCAAAAATCTCGGCCTATGTGCTCATACCCATTGGTGGGTCCCCCGCAATGAACTCACGCTCTCCTGGGCTCAAATTGTTTTTTTTAAATCTGTTTTATGATTTGAATTAAATTTAAACTTTAATTTAAGTGGTCACTTGCAAAAATCTCGGCCTATGTGCTCATACATATTGGTGGGTACGTGGTGGGTACGTTTCGTACCCACCACGTACCCACCACGTCCCCCGCAATAAACTTCCGCTCTCCTGGGCTCAAATTGTTTTTTTTAAATCTGTTTTAGGATTTGAATTAAATTTTAACTTTAATTTAAGTGGTCACTTGCAAAAATCTCGGCCTATGTGCTCATACCCATTGGTGGGTACGTGGTGGGTACGTTTCGTACCCACCACGTACCCCCCACGTCCCCCGCAATGAACTTCCGCTCTCCTGGGCTCAAATTGTTTTTTTTTAAATCTGTTTTATGATTTGAATTAAATTTAAACTTTAATTTAAGTGGTCACTTGCAAAAATCTCGGCCTATGTGCTCATACCCATTGGTGGGTACGTGGTGGGTACGTTTCGTACCCACCACGTACCCACCACGTCCCCCGCAATGAACTTCCGCTCTCCTGGGCTCAAATTGTTTTTTTTAAATCTGTTTTAGGATTTGAATTAAATTTTAACTTTAATTTAAGTGGTCACTTGCAAAAATCTCAGCCTATGTGCTCATACCCATTGGTGGGTACGTGGTGGGTACGTTTCGTACCCACCACGTACCCCCCACGTCCCCCGCAATGAACTTCCGCTCTCCTGGGCTAAAATTGTTTTTTTTAAATCTGTTTTATGATTTGAATTAAATTTAAACTTTAATTTAAGTGGTCACTTGCAAAAATCTCGGCCTATGTGCTCATACATATTGGTGGGTACGTGGTGGGTACGTTTCGTACCCACCACGTACCCACCACGTCCCCCGCAATGAACTTCCGCTCTCCTGGGCTCAAATTGTTTTTTTTAAATCTGTTTTAGGATTTGAATTAAATTTTAACTTTAATTTAAGTGGTCACTTGCAAAAATCTCGACCTATGTGCTCATACCCATTGGTGGGTACGTGGTGGGTACGTTTCGTACCCACCACGTACCCACCACGTCCCCCGCAATGAACTTCCGCTCTCCTGGGCTCAAATTGTTTTTTTTAAATCTGTTTTAGGATTTGAATTAAATTTAAAGTTTAATTTAAGTGGTCACTTGCAAAAATCTCGGCCTATGTGCTCATACCCATTGGTGGGTACGTGGTGGGTACGTTTCGTACCCACCACGTACCCACCACGTCCCCCGCAATGAACTTCCGCTCTCCTGGGCTCAAATTGTTTTTTTTAAATCTGTTTTAGGATTTGAATTAAATTTTAACTTTAATTTAAGTGGTCACTTGCAAAAATCTCGGCCTATGTGCTCATAGCCATTGGTGGGTACGTGGTGGGTACGTTTCGTACCCACCACGTACCCACCACGTCCCCCGCAATGAACTTCCGCTCTCCTGGGCTCAAATTGTTTTTTTTAAATCTGTTTTAGGATTTGAATTAAATTTTAACTTTAATTTAAGTGGTCACTTGCAAAAATCTCGGCCTATGTGCTCATACCCATTGGTGGGTACGTGGTGGGTACGTTTCGTACCCACCACGTACCCACCACGTCCCCCGCAATGAACTTCCGCTCTCCTGGGCTCAAATTGTTTTTTTTAAATCTGTTTTAGGATTTGAATTAAATTTTAACTTTAATTTAAGTGGTCACTTGCAAAAATCTCGGCCTATGTGCTCATACCCATTGGTGGGTACGTGGTGGGTACGTTTCGTACCCACCACGTACCCCCCACGTCCCCCGCAATGAACTTCCGCTCTCCTGGGCTCAAATTGTTTTTTTTAAATCTGTTTTATGATTTGAATTAAATTTTAACTTTAATTTAAGTGGTCACTTGCAAAAATCTCGGCCTATGTGCTCATACCCATTGGTGGGTACGTGGTGGGTACGTTTCGTACCCACCACGTACCCACCACGTCCCCCGCAATGAACTTCCGCTCTCCTGGGCTCAAATTGTTTTTTTTAAATCTGTTTTAGGATTTGAATTAAATTTTAACTTTAATTTAAGTGGTCACTTGCAAAAATCTCGGCCTATGTGCTCATACCCATTGGTGGGTACGTGGTGGGTACGTTTCGTACCCACCACGTACCCACCACGTCCCCCGCAATGAACTTCCGCTCTCCTGGGCTCAAATTGTTTTTTTTAAATCTGTTTTAGGATTTGAATTAAATTTTAACTTTAATTTAAGTGGTCACTTGCAAAAATCTCGGCCTATGTGCTCATACCCATTGGTGGGTACGTGGTGGGTACGTTTCGTACCCACCACGTACCCCCCACGTCCCCCGCAATGAACTTCCGTTCTCCTGGGCTCAAATTGTTTTTTTTAAATCTGTTTTATGATTTGAATTAAATTTTAACTTTAATTTAAGTGGTCACTTGCAAAAATCTCGACCTATGTGCTCATACCCATTGGTGGGTACGTGGTGGGTACGTTTCGTACCCACCATGTACCCACCACGTCCCCCGCAATGAACTTCCGCTCTCCTGGGCTCAAATTGTTTTTTTTAAATCTGTTTTAGGATTTGAATTAAATTTTAACTTTAATTTAAGTGGTCACTTGCAAAAATCTCGGCCTATGTGCTCATACCCATTGGTGGGTACGTGGTGGGTACGTTTTGTACCCACCACGTACCCACCACGTCCCCCGCAATGAACTTCCGCTCTCCTGGGCTCAAATTGTTTTTTTTAAATCTGTTTTAGGATTTGAATTAAATTTAAACTTTAATTTAAGTGGTCACTTGCAAAAATCTCGGCCTATGTGCTCATACCCATTGGTGGGTACGTGGTGGGTACGTTTCGTACCCACCACGTCCCCCGCAATGAACTTCCGCTCTCCTGGGCTCAAATTGTTTTTTTTAAATCTGTTTTAGGATTTGAATTAAATTTTAACTTTAATTTAAGTGGTCACTTGCAAAAATCTCGGCCTATGTGCTCATACCCATTGGTGGGTACGTGGTGGGTACGTTTCGTACCCACCACGTCCCCCGCAATGAACTTCCGCTCTCCTGGGCTCAAATTGTTTTTTTTAAATCTGTTTTAGGATTTGAATTAAATTTTAACTTTAATTTAAGTGGTCACTTGCAAAAATCTCGGCCTATGTGCTCATACCCATTGGTGGGTACGTGGTGGGTACGTTTCGTACCCACCACGTACCCACCACGTCCCCCGCAATGAACTTCCGCTCTACTGGGCTCAAATTGTTTTTTTTAAATCTGTTCTAGGATTTGAATTAAATTTTAACTTTAATTTAAGTGGTCACTTGCAAAAATCTCGGCCTATGTGCTCATACCCATTGGTGGGTACGTGGTGGGTACGTTTCGTACCCACCACGTACCCACCACGTCCCCCGCAATGAACTTCCGCTCTCCTGGGCTCAAATTGTTTTTTTTAAATCTGTTTTAGGATTTGAATTAAATTTTAACTTTAATTTAAGTGGTCACTTGCAAAAATCTCGGCCTATGTGCTCATACCCATTGGTGGGTACGTGGTGGGTACGTTTCGTACCCACCACGTACCCCCCACGTCCCCCGCAATGAACTTCCGTTCTCCTGGGCTCAAATTGTTTTTTTTAAATCTGTTTTATGATTTGAATTAAATTTTAACTTTAATTTAAGTGGTCACTTGCAAAAATCTCGACCTATGTGCTCATACCCATTGGTGGGTACGTGGTGGGTACGTTTCGTACCCACCATGTACCCACCACGTCCCCCGCAATGAACTTCCGCTCTCCTGGGCTCAAATTGTTTTTTTTAAATCTGTTTTAGGATTTGAATTAAATTTTAACTTTAATTTAAGTGGTCACTTGCAAAACTCTCGGCCTATGTACTCATACCCATTGGTGGGTACGTGGTGGGTACGTTTCGTACCCACCACGTCCCCCGCAATGAACTTCCGCTCTCCTGGGCTCAAATTGTTTTTTTTAAATCTGTTTTAGGATTTGAATTAAATTTAAACTTTAATTTAAGTGGTCACTTTCAAAAATCTCGGCCTATGTGCTCTGTAGTGTACCATGCCACTACCCTAACCAAAACACATAAATCTCCACGAGCATCAAAACAAGATCGTATGTTTATCATAAACAACACCAAAAGAAAGCATAACATCGAGTGTCAAAGAAATAACATTAATATAAACACTCTATGTTATGCAATACGATTCTTGACCACACAAAAGTTGAGCATAGAGCCATTACTATGGGAATCTCCTATGCTTGCCTTTTGTTGTTGGATATTTTTCCGCACACGAAATCGGTTCTCCGATTTCATCTGCTTGTGCATAGGAAATGCATGCAATTACTATGGGACTATGCCACACGCATAGAATTGCTGGCCATGCATTTCCTATCGACCTGAACCGTAATGACTCGTGCGGATTCACATGTGATAACGTTAGAACGTTTTTTTCGTATAGTTTTATATAGCTATAAATTGCCCAAAGCAGAAATGCATTTTTTAGAATAAGAACGTTTTTTATGAATAAGTTAGGATAGGAAAGTACTTAGTAAGTAAATATTAAGAAACCTATTTTTTATGTATAGACTTTAGAATTAAGACTGTATAAAAGAGATGTGTTGGCCCAGAAACGAGGCCACTTGATCAATATACTTACGCTCGGCTACACGCCTTTACACAAGTAAAAATTGTTCTTTGGCTTTAAAACACTTTGGCAATTAGTGCCATCCAAATCTGCAGTTCAACACTGCTTCGAGAACTTTGTTGAGTATTCGGCAATTAGTGCCTAAGCTATCCGCGGGACCAGCCGCTCACAATTACTGGTAAGTACTCCGCGTTCGATCTCTCTCTCTCTCTGACGTTCAGACATCGAACCCAACATGGCGATCCTGCCCATACAACCTGGACTAATCACGTACTATCTACAGAAAATCATCTTTGAAGAGACATGGATACTATAGTATGGATCAACGCCTTCGCAAATCTCAAAACAACAAAGCAGACAACAGCTACACCGAAGGAAGTAAGAGAAAAATACTACAAAACACTAAAAAACCACAACGCGAAGCAGAACGAGAATCCAGAGGAGTACAACCCACAACCAACAACAGTACAGAACATCAAACCGTACACCCCAACACCTATATCGTCACGGCTTGGACCGAAACCAATAACAATCGAGGAGTACCGCAGACGACAACTGGCAAATAAGAACCCGGAAAAGCCACCAGCACCAATCATCCCACCAACGATTAAACCAAAAAGAGGAGGAAAAGCTTTCCTGCGACGTAAGAAAATCGCGCTGCTATACAAAGAATTAAATTTAACTACCAGGACGGAAGACGTCAAAAGGTTAAGAAAAGAAATAAGAGACATTAGAAACGAAAAGAGAAATGGGATTCGCGGACACAAAGATCGAGGAGAAGATCTTTCTCAACTCGGGTGCAGCAAGTAATGCATCATCCTCATACTACTCTGCAACTCACATCGCGGGAGCAATCGGAACAACATTAGGAATAGTAATACTACTAGCGTTAGCATATATCATTGTAAAAAAATATATTAAGAAGACAATAGTGAAAGTAATGAATAAAAACACTACTGTATAAAAAAAAAAAAAAAAAAAAAAAAAAAAAAAAAAAAAAAATCTCCTTAAATAAACCGCATAAAATTTAAAAAACAAAATTATTAACTCTTGCATGGATCAAATAGAGGAATTACAAAGAATACTACAAAATTTCAAAAAAAAACCCAAACAGAAATTTTTCGGAACGGCACTTAGCTGAAACCGCACTTAAACTTAATTCAATTAGAGACAAATTCAATAACGAAATAGACCCTCTGCAAGATAAAGCCAAACTTCAACTCAAATCCTCATTTAAATCAATCTACTCAGAACTGCAAACCCTAATTTCGGAAAAAGTAAAATCACAAAACGATACTATGGCTACTGGCAACATTTTTCAAGGCCTGAAATCCATTCCAAATTTTTCAGGAAAATATAACGATCTCAGCCAATTCTTGAGCGTTAATAAAATCATTGATAAATTCGTAACAGAAGACCAGAAACAAGACCTTCTCACTCTGGTTATAAATACAAAACTAACCCCAACAACAAGGAATAAATTAAACACACTCCCAGAACCCAAAACAATAGCGGAATTAGCTACAAACTTAGAAGCTCTTTATAAACCGACGAAATCAACTCACACTTTATTAGCAGAACTTTCTAACACAAAACAAACAAACCAGGATACAATTTCTCAATTTGCGGAAAAAATTGATAACATCATAAACGAAATAACAACGGCACAGATACATGAAATAGGAGAAGAAGGCAGAAAAGTTCTTACACAAGCCAATGATATCCTTGCATTGAATGCATTTAAAAAGGGAATATGGGATAGAAGCCTAATCCAAACATTAGAAGCAAGCCGTGTGAGAACATTTAGAGAAGCAACCACTCTCGCTGAAGAAGCAGCTAACACGCTAAAAGAAAATAAAATCCTTCACTATGGTGGAAATAGATTCCCCAACAACCGACACCGAACAGGGAACGGCAATATGCAAAGAAGTTACAACCATAATAGTAATAGACAGTGGAACAGAAATAATCCACAAGCATTCAACTATAATAGGAACAATAACAATTACAATAATAACAATCAGAATAGAAATATTAATAACCAAAATAGGAACAATAGTAACAACGATAATATAATAAGAAACAATTACAATAATAACAGGAACGGCCAAAACAGGAACCAACAAAATCATAATAACAACAATAACGGACAAAGACGCAATTTCCATAACAATAATGGACATCAGCAAAACAACAGGATTTACGTTTTAGAGGAACAGGGAAACGAAGATTCCCCCGAATCCAACGAGGAAACACAGACATAGGACACTCGGGGAGATTAAACAATAAAATATTATGCCAAAAAGAAACCAACATAAATGAAAACTGCCCAAAAATAGATAAATATAAACTAAATATAATAGAATTTGATGATGGGATAACAAACTATATAACGTTAAGAACCAATAATAACAAACAATTAAAGCTACTAATAGATACGGGAGCAGACATATCTATATGCAAGTTAAACAACGCAATAAATAGATGTGATATCGATGAACGAAACTACTGTAAATTGTCAGGTATTACAAAGCAAGAAATCAATACTTTAGGGACCGTAAATTTAGAATTCAGTCTAGAGGACGAATTCATCTCACACAAAATCCAAGTAGTCGATACCGATTTTCCAATCGCGACAGACGGAATATTAGGACGAGATTTCTTCGCAAAATTTCGAGCCAAAGTGGATTACGAATCGTACACTTTCTCTATCAACACAAACTCTAGGGAACACACACTGCCAATGAACACAAAGATATTTCAAATCAAGATACCTCCACGAACTGAAATCATCCACCCGGTAGAACTATCCAACACAGAAGATAGTTTAGTATGTGGAAAACAGCTATCAGACAATATTTTTATAGGTAATACTATAATCCCAGCCAAAGGCATCAAGCACATTAGACTATTAAATACAGGAGATTCCGAAACAATATTAGATATAACTGATTTAAAATTAGAACTGAAACCAATTAACAAATTTCAATTACTAAAGACTAAAAATTTACCAACCACACATAGATGGGAAAAATTAAAGCAAAAGTTAAAAATCAATTCAAGAGACACAGATTCAAAAAATACAATAGAACAAATTTGCAAAGAGTTTCAAGACATCTTTTATTTGGAAGATGACAAACTCACAACGAATAATTTTTATAAACAACATCTCCAGACAACAGACAACAACCCTGTATATATAAAAAACTATAGGCTACCCCACGTGCACCATGAGGAAATAAATAAGCAAGTAAAAGACCTTCTAGACAAGAAGATCATAGAACACTCTGTGAGCCCACATAACTCTCCACTTCTTATCGTACCGAAAAGAAGCGAGGATGACACAAAATGTTGGAGACTAGTAGTTGATTATAGACAACTCAACAAAAAACTAGTGAACGATAAGTTCCCACTCACACGCTTAGAAGACGTCTTAGACCGAATAGGAAGAGCAAAATACTTTTCGAGTTTAGACATGACAAGTTCATTCCACCAAATCGAGTTGGAACATGAATCTAAACCACTAACCGCATTTTCCACTAATAATGGACACTACCAGTTCAAACGTCTACCCTTTGGATTGAAAATATCATCCAATAGTTTTCAACGTATGTTGACCATAGCTATCTCAGGTCTCGATGCCAAAGCATTCTTATATGTAGACGATATAATAGTTTTCGGATGTTCTTTAAAACATCACAACCAAAATCTGATAGAAGTGTTCGAACGTTTAAGAAAATATAATCTCAAACTGAACCCAGGCAAGTGTAAGCTACTGAAAACAGAAGTAGTATATCTAGGACACTTAATTACATCCAACGGTGTAACAGCAGACCCAGAGAAGTGTAAAGCAGTAAATGAATATCCCACCCCTAAAGACGCTGATGAAGTACGAAGATTTGTAGCCTTCTGTAATTATTACAGACGCTTTGTAAAGAACTTCGCCGCAATAGCTAAACCACTAAATGAGCTATTAAAAAAGAATAAAGAATTTGAATGGACTGAAAATTGCGAAAAAGCATTCGCACAATTAAGAGAATGCATAACTCGACCCCCAATTCTACAATATCCTGATTTCGAAAAGGAATTTGTACTAACCACAGACGCTTCAGACTATGCGCTAGGAGCGATCTTGTCCCAAGGCGAAATAGGCAAAGATCTTCCGATATCTTACGCCAGCCGTTCACTAAATAAGCATGAACTCAATAAACCAATTATTGAAAAAGAGTTACTTGCAATTCACTGGGGAATTAATCATTTCAGACCATACCTGTACGGTAGAAAGTTCACGGTAGTAACAGACCATCGACCACTCGTATCATTATTTACCCATAAGAACCCATCATCTAAACTAACTAGAATAAGAATTGACTTAATGGACTATGATTTCAAAATAATATTTAAACAAGGCAGAATAAATACAAATGCAGACGCATTGTCCCGGATAAAAATAAATTCACAGACGCTAAAAGACATGATGCCGAAGACCATTAACGTAGTAACCCGTAGCCATACAAAGAAAGAAACAAAGAAAAAGGAAGTTACCAACAACAACGCGGAAACCTCACTCACTAACGAGTCTGATCAACTCTACATGTGGACAGGTACATCGATATCCGACGTAAGGAACTTGCCTCAATTAGAATTTCACGTGAAGAAAGAAGATAAAAATGTAAGACGCGCACAAATAAATTTGCCAATATTAATAGTAATTAATGAAAAGCGGATAGTTATGGAATACAGCGATAATCCTCACCGAGACTTAGGTCAGGCACTGGAGAAGCTTATATCCAAACTAAAAAGTATGAAAATACATAAACTAGCTCTATCAATGAAAGACAAGATATTCGAATACACAATAACAAAAGAATTGATAGCAGCATATAATGAAGTGCACAGAAAAATAATAAAAAGTAACAGGCAAACAAGTATACAGATAATATTATATAATCCGCCGGAAAGAGTGAAGAAAGTAACAGATCAACTAAGGTTAATCAGTGAATATCACGAATCCAAACATGGAGGTCACACGGGCATAAGAAGAACAATCGGGAAATTAAAACAAAGATACGTATGGAAAAATATGAATAAAATGGTCAAGAAACACGTTCAAAACTGCGAATCATGCAATAAAAATAAGATAACAAGGCACACAAAAGAAGAATTTACAATTACAGACACACCGACGAAATGTTTCGACATAATAGCAATCGATACAGTAGGACCCCTACGTATATCTGAAGGATTCAGATATATAGTCACCGCACAATGTGAATTAACAAAATACGTCATAGCCGTACCAACGAGCACAAAAGAAGCGAAAGAAGTAGCTAAGGCAGTAGTAGAGAATGTAATACTTAAATATGGACACTGTAAAATAATAAAAACAGACCAAGGTACTGAATACACCAATGAACTATTCAACCAAATATGCCAAATCATGAACATCAACCACATATTGTCAACTCCTTACCACCACGAAACCATCGGTTCACTCGAACGTAACCACCGAGTACTGAACGAGTATTTACAGAATTTTTGCGACAATTATGAATGGCACACTTGGATACCCTATTACGCATTTGCATATAATACTACCCCTCACTCAGAAACAAAATATACACCTTTCGAGCTAGTCTACGGACATTTAGCGAACCTTCCCTCTAATACCACTTCAGAACCACTTGCACCCATTTACGATTACGAAAGTTACTTATCGGAATTGAAAATTAAATTAAAAACCGCTCAACAAATGGCTAGTCAATCATTGCTAAAATCAAAACTAATACGAAAGAAATTACATGATAAAAATACAAACACTCTAAACATACAAGTAGGAGATTTGGTCTTCATTAAGAATGAAAATAAACGAAAACATGAAAGTCCATATAAAGGACCATATAAAGTTATCGATCTTAAAGGTGTAAATTCAGTAATAAGGATAGAAAACAAAGATAAACTTGTACACAATAATAGACTTAAGAGATATAATATTGTATAGAATCATATATTCAGAATTAAGATATAAAATATATACATCCTAAGATATATATATTTTTCTAAAGGGCAGAGGTGTAGTGTACCATGCCACTACCCTAACCAAAACACATAAATCTCCACGAGCATCAAAACAAGATCGTATGTTTATCATAAACAACACCAAAAGAAAGCATAACATCGAGTGTCAAAGAAATAACATTAATATAAACACTCTATGTTATGCAATACGATTCTTGACCACACAAAAGTTGAGCATAGAGCCATTACTATGGGAATCTCCTATGCTTGCCTTTTGTTGTTGGATATTTTTCCGCACACGAAATCGGTTCTCCGATTTCATCTGCTTGTGCATAGGAAATGCATGCAATTACTATGGGACTATGCCACACGCATAGAATTGCTGGCCATGCATTTCCTATCGACCTGAACCGTAATGACTCGTGCGGATTCACATGTGATAACGTTAGAACGTTTTTTTCGTATAGTTTTATATAGCTATAAATTGCCCAAAGCAGAAATGCATTTTTTAGAATAAGAACGTTTTTTATGAATAAGTTAGGATAGGAAAGTACTTAGTAAGTAAATATTAAGAAACCTATTTTTTATGTATAGACTTTAGAATTAAGACTGTATAAAAGAGATGTGTTGGCCCAGAAACGAGGCCACTTGATCAATATACTTACGCTCGGCTACACGCCTTTACACAAGTAAAAATTGTTCTTTGGCTTTAAAACACTTTGGCAATTAGTGCCATCCAAATCTGCAGTTCAACACTGCTTCGAGAACTTTGTTGAGTATTCGGCAATTAGTGCCTAAGCTATCCGCGGGACCAGCCGCTCACAATTACTGGTAAGTACTCCGCGTTCGATCTCTCTCTCTCTCTGACGTTCAGACATCGAACCCAACAGCTCATACCCATTGGTGGGTACGTGGTGGGTACGTTTCGTACCCAACACGTACCCCCACGTCCCCCGCAATGAACTTCCGCTCTCCTGGGCTCAAATTGTTTTTTTTAAATCTGTTTTAGGATTTGAATTAAATTTTAACTTTAATTTAAGTGGTCACTTGCAAAAATCTCGGCCTATGTGCTCATACCCATTGGTGGGTACGTGGTGGGTACGTTTCGTACCCACCACGTACCCCCCACGTCCCCCGCAATGAACTTCCGCTCTCCTGGGCTCAAATTGTTTTTTTTAAATCTGTTTTATGATTTGAATTAAATTTAAACTTTAATTTAAGTGGTCACTTGCAAAAATCTCGGCCTATGTGCTCATACCCATTGGTGGGTACGTGGTGGGTACGTTTCGTACCCACCACGTACCCACCACGTCCCCCGCAATGAACTTCCGCTCTCCTGGGCTCAAATTGTTTTTTTTAAATCTGTTTTAGGATTTGAATTAAATTTTAACTTTAATTTAAGTGGTCACTTGCAAAAATCTCGACCTATGTGCTCATACCCATTGGTGGGTACGTGGTGGGTACGTTTCGTACCCACCACGTACCCACCACGTCCCCCGCAATGAACTTCCGCTCTCCTGGGCTCAAATTGTTTTTTTTAAATCTGTTTTAGGATTTGAATTAAATTTTAACTTTAATTTAAGTGGTCACTTGCAAAAATCTCGGCCTATGTGCTCATACCCATTGGTGGGTACGTGGTGGGTACGTTTCGTACCCACCACGTACCCCCCACGTCCCCCGCAATGAACTTCCGCTCTCCTGGGCTCAAATTGTTTTTTTTAAATCTGTTTTATGATTTGAATTAAATTTAAACTTTAATTTAAGTGGTCACTTGCAAAAATCTCGGCCTATGTGCTCATACCCATTGGTGGGTACGTGGTGGGTACGTTTCGTACCCACCACGTCCCCCGCAATGAACTTCCGCTCTCCTGGGCTCAAATTGTTTTTTTTAAATCTGTTTTATGATTTGAATTAAATTTAAACTTTAATTTAAGTGGTCACTTGCAAAAATCTCGGCCTATGTGCTCATACATATTGGTGGGTACGTGGTGGGTACGTTTCGTACCCACCACGTACCCACCACGTCCCCCGCAATGAACTTCCGCTCTCCTGGGCTCAAATTGTTTTTTTAAATCTGTTTTAGGATTTGAATTAAATTTTAACTTTAATTTAAGTGGTCACTTGCAAAAATCTCGGCCTATGTGCTCATACCCATTGGTGGGTACGTGGTGGGTACGTTTCGTACCCACCACGTACCCACCACGTCCCCCGCAATGAACTTCCGCTCTCCTGGGCTCAAATTGTTTTTTTTAAATCTGTTTTAGGATTTGAATTAAATTTTAACTTTAATTTAAGTGGTCACTTGCAAAAATCTCGGCCTATGTGCTCATACCCATTGGTGGGTACGTGGTGGGTACGTTTCGTACCCACCACGTACCCACCACGTCCCCCGCAATGAACTTCCGCTCTCCTGGGCTCAAATTGTTTTTTTAAATCTGTTTTATGATTTGAATTAAATTTAAACTGTAATTTAAGTGGTCACTTGCAAAAATCTCGGCCTATGTGCTCATACCCATTGGTGGGTACGTGGTGGGTACGTTTCGTACCCACCACGTACCCACCACGTCCCCCGCAATGAACTTCCGCTCTCCTGGGCTCAAATTGTTTTTTTTAAATCTGTTTTAGGATTTGAATTAAATTTTAACTTTAATTTAAGTGGTCACTTGCAAAAATCTCGGCCTATGTGCTCATACCCATTGGTGGGTATGTGGTGGGTACGTTTCGTACCCACCACGTACCCACCACGTCCCCCGCAATGAACTTCCGCTCTCCTGGGCTCAAATTGTTTTTTTTAAATCTGTTTTAGGATTTGAATTAAATTTTAACTTTAATTTAAGTGGTCACTTGCAAAAATCTCGGCCTATGTGCTCATACCCATTGGTGGGTACGTGGTGGGTACGTTTCGTACCCACCACGTCCCCCGCAATGAACTTCCGCTCTCCTGGGCTCAAATTGTTTTTTTTAAATCTGTTTTAGGATTTGAATTAAATTTAAACTTTAATTTAAGTGGTCACTTGCAAAAATCTCGGCCTATGTGCTCATACCCATTGGTGGGTACGTGGTGGGTACGTTTCGTACCCACCACGTACCCCCACGTCCCCCGCAATGAACTTCCGCTCTCCTGGGCTCAAATTGTTTTTTTTAAATCTGTTTTAGGATTTGAATTAAATTTTAACTTTAATTTAAGTGGTCACTTGCAAAAATCTCGGCCTATGTGCTCATACCCATTGGTGGGTACGTGGTGGGTACGTTTCGTACCCACCACGTACCCCCACGTCCCCCGCAATGAACTTCCGCTCTCCTGGGCTCAAATTGTTTTTTTTAAATCTGTTTTATGATTTGAATTAAATTTAAACTTTAATTTAAGTGGTCACTTGCAAAAATCTCGGCCTATGTGCTCATACCCATTGGTGGGTACGTGGTGGGTACGTTTCGTACCCACCACGTACCCACCACGTCCCCCGCAATGAACTTCCGCTCTCCTGGGCTCAAATTGTTTTTTTTAAATCTGTTTTAGGATTTGAATTAAATTTTAACTTTAATTTAAGTGGTCACTTGCAAAAATCTCGACCTATGTGCTCATACCCATTGGTGGGTACGTGGTGGGTACGTTTCGTACCCACCACGTACCCACCACGTCCCCCGCAATGAACTTCCGCTCTCCTGGGCTCAAATTGTTTTTTTTAAATCTGTTTTAGGATTTGAATTAAATTTTAACTTTAATTTAAGTGGTCACTTGCAAAAATCTCGGCCTATGTGCTCATACCCATTGGTGGGTACGTGGTGGGTACGTTTCGTACCCACCACGTACCCCCCACGTCCCCCGCAATGAACTTCCGCTCTCCTGGGCTCAAATTGTTTTTTTTAAATCTGTTTTATGATTTGAATTAAATTTAAACTTTAATTTAAGTGGTCACTTGCAAAAATCTCGGCCTATGTGCTCATACCCATTGGTGGGTACGTGGTGGGTACGTTTCGTACCCACCACGTACCCACCACGTCCCCGCAATGAACTTCCGCTCTCCTGGGCTCAAATTGTTTTTTTTAAATCTGTTTTATGATTTGAATTAAATTTAAACTTTAATTTAAGTGGTCACTTGCAAAAATCTCGGCCTATGTGCTCATACATATTGGTGGGTACGTGGTGGGTACGTTTCGTACCCACCACGTACCCACCACGTCCCCGCAATGAACTTCCGCTCTCCTGGGCTCAAATTGTTTTTTTTAAATCTGTTTTAGGATTTGAATTAAATTTTAACTTTAATTTAAGTGGTCACTTGCAAAAATCTCGGCCTATGTGCTCATACATATTGGTGGGTACGTGGTGGGTACGTTTCGTACCCACCACGTACCCACCACGTCCCCCGCAATGAACTTCCGCTCTCCTGGGCTCAAATTGTTTTTTTTAAATCTGTTTTAGGATTTGAATTAAATTTTAACTTTAATTTAAGTGGTCACTTGCAAAAATCTCGGCCTATGTGCTCATACCCATTGGTGGGTACGTGGTGGGTACGTTTCGTGCCCACCACGTACCCACCACGTCCCCCGCAATGAACTTCCGCTCTCCTGGGCTCAAATTGTTTTTTTAAATCTGTTTTATGATTTGAATTAAATTTAAACTGTAATTTAAGTGGTCACTTGCAAAAATCTCGGCCTATGTGCTCATACCCATTGGTGGGTACGTGGTGGGTACGTTTCGTACCCACCACGTACCCACCACGTCCCCCGCAATGAACTTCCGCTCTCCTGGGCTCAAATTGTTTTTTTTAAATCTGTTTTAGGATTTGAATTAAATTTTAACTTTAATTTAAGTGGTCACTTGCAAAAATCTCGGCCTATGTGCTCATACCCATTGGTGGGTATGTGGTGGGTACGTTTCGTACCCACCACGTACCCACCACGTCCCCCGCAATGAACTTCCGCTCTCCTGGGCTCAAATTGTTTTTTTTAAATCTGTTTTAGGATTTGAATTAAATTTTAACTTTAATTTAAGTGGTCACTTGCAAAAATCTCGGCCTATGTGCTTATACCCATTGGTGGGTACGTGGTGGGTACGTTTCGTACCCACCACGTACCCCCCACGTCCCCCGCAATGAACTTCCGCTCTCCTGGGCTCAAATTGTTTTTTTTAAATCTGTTTTATGATTTGAATTAAATTTAAACTTTAATTTAAGTGGTCACTTGCAAAAATCTCGGCCTATGTGCTCATACCCATTGGTGGGTACGTGGTGGGTACGTTTCGTACCCACCACGTACCCACCACGTCCCCCGCAATGAACTTCCGCTCTCCTGGGCTCAAATTGTTTTTTTTTAAATCTGTTTTAGGATTTGAATTAAATTTTAACTTTAATTTAAGTGGTCACTTGCAAAAATCTCAGCCTATGTGCTCATACCCATTGGTGGGTACGTGGTAGGTACGTTTCGTACCCACCACGTACCCCCCACGTCCCCCGCAATGAACTTCCGCTCTCCTGGGCTCAAATTGTTTTTTTTAAATCTGTTTTATGATTTGAATTAAATTTAAACTTTAATTTAAGTGGTCACTTGCAAAAATCTCGGCCTATGTGCTCATACATATTGGTGGGTACGTGGTGGGTACGTTTCGTACCCACCACGTACCCACCACGTCCCCCGCAATGAACTTCCGCTCTCCTGGGCTCAAATTGTTTTTTTTAAATCTGTTTTAGGATTTGAATTAAATTTTAACTTTAATTTAAGTGGTCACTTGCAAAAATCTCGGTCTATGTGCTCATACCCATTGGTGGGTACGTGGTGGGTACGTTTCGTACCCACCACGTACCCCCCACGTCCCCCGCAATGAACTTCCGCTCTCCTGGGCTCAAATTGTTTTTTTTAAATCTGTTTTATGATTTGAATTAAATTTTAACTTTAATTTAAGTGGTCACTTGCAAAAATCTCGGCCTATGTGCTCATACCCATTGGTGGGTACGTGGTGGGTACGTTTCGTACCCACCACGTACCCACCACGTACCCACCACGTCCCCCGCAATGAACTCACGCTCTCCTGGGCTCAAATTGTTTTTTTTAAATCTGTTTTAGGATTTGAATTAAATTTAAACTTTAATTTAAGTGGTCACTTGCAAAAATCTCGGCCTATGTGCTCATACCCATTGGTGGGTACGTGGTGGGTACGTTTCGTACCCACCACGTACCCCCCACGTCCCCCGCAATGAACTTCCGCTCTCCTGGGCTCAAATTGTTTTTTTTAAATCTGTTTTATGATTTGAATTAAATTTAAACTTTAATTTAAGTGGTCACTTGCAAAAATCTCGGCCTATGTGCTCATACCCATTGGTGGGTACGTGGTGGGTACGTTTCGTACCCACCACGTCCCCCGCAATGAACTTCCGCTCTCCTGGGCTCAAATTGTTTTTTTTAAATCTGTTTTAGGATTTGAATTAAATTTTAACTTTAATTTAAGTGGTCAGTTGCAAAAATTTTGGCCTATGTGCTCATACCCATTGGTGGGTACGTGGTGGGTACGTTTCGTACCCACCACGTACCCCCACGTCCCCCGCAATGAACTTCCGCTCTCCTGGGCTCAAATTGTTTTTTTTAAATCTGTTTTATGATTTGAATTAAATTTTAACTTTAATTTAAGTGGTCACTTGCAAAAATCTCGGCCTATGTGCTCATACCCATTGGTGGGTACGTGGTGGGTACGTTTCGTACCCACCACGTACCCACCACGTCCCCCGCAATGAACTTCCGCTCTCCTGGGCTCAAATTGTTTTTTTTAAATCTGTTTTATGATTTGAATTAAATTTATACTTTAATTTAAGTGGTCACTTGCAAAAATCTCGGCCTATGTGCTCATACCCATTGGTGGGTACGTGGTGGGTACGTTTCGTACCCACCACGTACCCACCACGTCCCCCGCAATGAACTTCCGCTCTCCTGGGCTCAAATTGTTTTTTTTAAATCTGTTTTAGGATTTGAATTAAATTTTAACTTTAATTTAAGTGGTCACTTGCAAAAATCTCGGCCTATGTGCTCATACCCATTGGTGGGTACGTGGTGGGTACGTTTCGTACCCACCACGTACCCCCCACGTCCCCCGCAATGAACTTCCGCTCTCCTGGGCTCAAATTGTTTTTTTTAAATCTGTTTTATGATTTGAATTAAATTTAAACTTTAATTTAAGTGGTCACTTGCAAAAATCTCGGCCTATGTGCTCATACCCATTGGTGGGTACGTGGTGGGTACGTTTCGTACCCACCACGTACCCACCACGTCCCCCGCAATGAACTTCCGCTCTCCTGGGCTCAAATTGTTTTTTTTAAATCTGTTTTATGATTTGAATTAAATTTTAACTTTAATTTAAGTGGTCACTTGCAAACATCTCGGCCTATGTGCTCATACCCATTGGTGGGTACGTGGTGGGTACGTTTCGTACCCACCACGTACCGACCACGTCCCCCGCAATGAACTTCCGCTCTCCTGGGCTCAAATTGTTTTTTTTAAATCTGTTTTATGATTTGAATTAAATTTATACTTTAATTTAAGTGGTCACTTGCAAAAGTCTCGGCCTATGTGCTCATACCCATTGGTGGGTACGTGGTGGCTACGTTTCGTACCCACCACGTACCCCCCACGTCCCCCGCAATGAACTTCCGCTCTCCTGGGCTCAAATTGTTTTTTTTAAATCTGTTTTATGATTTGAATTAAATGTAAACTGTAATTTAAGTGGTCACTTGCAAAAATCTCGGCCTATGTGCTCATACCCATTGGTGGGTACGTGGTGGGTACGTTTAGTACCCACCACGTACCCCCACGTCCCCCGCAATGAACTTCCGCTCTCCTGGGCTCAAATTGTTTTTTTTTAAATCTGTTTTCGGATTTGAATTAAATTTTAACTTTAATTTAAGTGGTCACTTGCAAAAATCTCGGCCTATGTGCTCATACCCATTGGTGGGTACGTGGTGGGTACGTTTCGTACCCACCACGTACCCCCCACGTCCCCCGCAATGAACTTCCGCTCTCCTGGGCTCAAATTGTTTTTTTTAAATCTGTTTTAGGATTTGAATTAAATTTTAACTTTAATTTAAGTGGTCACTTGCAAAAATCTCGGCCTATGTGCTCATACCCATTGGTGGGTACGTGGTGGGTACGTTTCGTACCCACCACGTACCCACCACGTCCCCCGCAATGAACTTCCGCTCTCCTGGGCTCAAATTGTTTTTTTTAAATCTGTTTTATGATTTGAATTAAATTTATACTTTAATTTAAGTGGTCACTTGCAAAAATCTCGGCCTATGTGCTCATACCCATTGGTGGGTACGTGGTGGGTACGTTTCGTACCCACCACGTACCCACCACGTCCCCCGCAATGAACTTCCGCTCTCCTGGGCTCAAATTGTTTTTTTTAAATCTGTTTTAGGATTTGAATTAAATTTAAACTTTAATTTAAGTGGTCACTTGCAAAAATCTCGGCCTATGTGCTCATACCCATTGGTGGGTACGTGGTGGGTACGTTTCGTACCCACCACGTACCCACCACGTCCCCCGCAATGAACTTCCGCTCTCCTGGGCTCAAATTGTTTTTTTTAAATCTGTTTTAGGATTTGAATTAAATTTAAACTTTAATTTAAGTGGTCACTTGCAAAAATCTCGGCCTATGTGCTCATACATATTGGTGGGTACGTGGTGGGTACGTTTCGTACCCACCACGTACCCACCACGTCCCCCGCAATGAACTTCCGCTCTCCTGGGCTCAAATTGTTTTTTTTAAATCTGTTTTATGATTTGAATTAAATTTATACTTTAATTTAAGTGGTCACTTGCAAAAATCTCGGCCTATGTGCTCATACATATTGGTGGGTACGTGGTGGGTACGTTTCGTACCCACCACGTACCCACCACGTCCCCCGCAATGAACTTCCGCTCTCCTGGGCTCAAATTGTTTTTTTTAAATCTGTTTTATGATTTGAATTAAATGTAAACTGTAATTTAAGTGGTCACTTGCAAAAATCTCGGCCTATGTGCTCATACCCATTGGTGGGTACGTGGTGGGTACGTTTCGTACCCACCACGTACCCCCACGTCCCCCGCAATGAACTTCCGCTCTCCTGGGCTCAAATTGTTTTTTTTTAAATCTGTTTTCGGATTTGAATTAAATTTTAACTTTAATTTAAGTGGTCACTTGCAAAAATCTCGGCCTATGTGCTCATACCCATTGGTGGGTACGTGGTGGGTACGTTTCGTACCCACCACGTACCCACCACGTCCCCCGCAATGAACTTCCGCTCTCCTGGGCTCAAATTGTTTTTTTTAAATCTGTTTTATGATTTGAATTAAATTTATACTTTAATTTAAGTGGTCACTTGCAAAAATCTCGGCCTATGTGCTCATACCCATTGGTGGGTACGTGGTGGGTACGTTTCGTACCCACCACGTACCCACCACGTCCCCCGCAATGAACTTCCGCTCTCCTGGGCTCAAATTGTTTTTTTTAAATCTGTTTTAGGATTTGAATTAAATTTTAACTTTAATTTAAGTGGTCACTTGCAAAAATCTCGGCCTATGTGCTCATACCCATTGGTGGGTACGTGGTGGGTACGTTTCGTACCCACCACGTACCCCCCACGTCCCCCGCAATGAACTTCCGCTCTCCTGGGCTCAAATTGTTTTTTTTAAATCTGTTTTATGATTTGAATTAAATTTAAACTTTAATTTAAGTGGTCACTTGCAAAAATCTCGGCCTATGTGCTCATACCCATTGGTGGGTACGTGGTGGGTACGTTTCGTACCCACCACGTACCCACCACGTCCCCCGCAATGAACTTCCGCTCTCCTGGGCTCAAATTGTTTTTTTTAAATCTGTTTTATGATTTGAATTAAATTTTAACTTTAATTTAAGTGGTCACTTGCAAACATCTCGGCCTATGTGCTCATACCCATTGGTGGGTACGTGGTGGGTACGTTTCGTACCCACCACGTACCGACCACGTCCCCCGCAATGAACTTCCGCTCTCCTGGGCTCAAATTGTTTTTTTTAAATCTGTTTTATGATTTGAATTAAATTTATACTTTAATTTAAGTGGTCACTTGCAAAAGTCTCGGCCTATGTGCTCATACCCATTGGTGGGTACGTGGTGGCTACGTTTCGTACCCACCACGTACCCCCCACGTCCCCCGCAATGAACTTCCGCTCTCCTGGGCTCAAATTGTTTTTTTTAAATCTGTTTTATGATTTGAATTAAATGTAAACTGTAATTTAAGTGGTCACTTGCAAAAATCTCGGCCTATGTGCTCATACCCATTGGTGGGTACGTGGTGGGTACGTTTCGTACCCACCACGTACCCCCACGTCCCCCGCAATGAACTTCCGCTCTCCTGGGCTCAAATTGTTTTTTTTTAAATCTGTTTTCGGATTTGAATTAAATTTTAACTTTAATTTAAGTGGTCACTTGCAAAAATCTCGGCCTATGTGCTCATACCCATTGGTGGGTACGTGGTGGGTACGTTTCGTACCCACCACGTACCCCCCACGTCCCCCGCAATGAACTTCCGCTCTCCTGGGCTCAAATTGTTTTTTTTAAATCTGTTTTAGGATTTGAATTAAATTTTAACTTTAATTTAAGTGGTCACTTGCAAAAATCTCAGCCTATGTGCTCATACCCATTGGTGGGTACGTGGTGGGTACGTTTCGTACCCACCACGTACCCACCACGTCCCCCGCAATGAACTTCCGCTCTCCTGGGCTCAAATTGTTTTTTTTAAATCTGTTTTATGATTTGAATTAAATTTATACTTTAATTTAAGTGGTCACTTGCAAAAATCTCGGCCTATGTGCTCATACCCATTGGTGGGTACGTGGTGGGTACGTTTCGTACCCACCACGTACCCACCACGTCCCCCGCAATGAACTTCCGCTCTCCTGGGCTCAAATTGTTTTTTTTAAATCTGTTTTAGGATTTGAATTAAATTTAAACTTTAATTTAAGTGGTCACTTGCAAAAATCTCGGCCTATGTGCTCATACCCATTGGTGGGTACGTGGTGGGTACGTTTCGTACCCACCACGTACCCACCACGTCCCCCGCAATGAACTTCCGCTCCCCTGGGCTCAAATTGTTTTTTTTAAATCTGTTTTATGATTTGAATTAAATTTAAACTTTAATTTAAGTGGTCACTTGCAAAAATCTCGGCCTATGTGCTCATACATATTGGTGGGTACGTGGTGGGTACGTTTCGTACCCACCACGTACCCACCACGTCCCCCGCAATGAACTTCCGCTCTCCTGGGCTCAAATTGTTTTTTTTAAATCTGTTTTATGATTTGAATTAAATTTATACTTTAATTTAAGTGGTCACTTGCAAAAATCTCGGCCTATGTGCTCATACATATTGGTGGGTACGTGGTGGGTACGTTTCGTACCCACCACGTACCCACCACGTCCCCCGCAATGAACTTCCGCTCTCCTGGGCTCAAATTGTTTTTTTTAAATCTGTTTTAGGATTTGAATTAAATTTTAACTTTAATTTAAGTGGTCACTTGCAAAAATCTCGGCCTATGTGCTCATACCCATTGGTGGGTACGTGGTGGGTACGTTTCGTACCCACCACGTACCCACCACGTCCCCCGCAATGAACTTCCGCTCTCCTGGGCTCAAATTGTTTTTTTAAATCTGTTTTATGATTTGAATTAAATTTAAACTGTAATTTAAGTGGTCACTTGCAAAAATCTCGGCCTATGTGCTCATACCCATTGGTGGGTACGTGGTGGGTACGTTTCGTACCCACCACGTACCCACCACGTCCCCCGCAATGAACTTCCGCTCTCCTGGGCTCAAATTGTTTTTTTTAAATCTGTTTTAGGATTTGAATTAAATTTTAACTTTAATTTAAGTGGTCACTTGCAAAAATCTCGGCCTATGTGCTCATACCCATTGGTGGGTATGTGGTGGGTACGTTTCGTACCCACCACGTACCCACCACGTCCCCCGCAATGAACTTCCGCTCTCCTGGGCTCAAATTGTTTTTTTTAAATCTGTTTTATGATTTGAATTAAATTTAAACTTTAATTTAAGTGGTCACTTGCAAAAATCTCGGCCTATGTGCTCATACATATTGGTGGGTACGTGGTGGGAACGTTTCGTACTCACCACGTACCCACCACGTCCCCCGCAATGAACTTCCGCTCTCCTGGGCTCAAATTGTTTTTTTTAAATCTGTTTTATGATTTGAATTAAATTTAAACTTTAATTTAAGTGGTCACTTGCAAAAATCTCGGCCTATGTGCTCATACCCATTGGTGGGTACGTGGTGGGTACGTTTCGTACCCACCACGTACCCACCACGTCCCCCGCAATGAACTTCCGCTCTCCTGGGCTCAAATTGTTTTTTTTAAATCTGTTTTAGGATTTGAATTAAATTTTAACTTTAATTTAAGTGGTCACTTGCAAAAATCTCGGCCTATGTGCTCATACCCATTGGTGGGTACGTGGTGGGTACGTTTCGTACCCACCACGTACCCCCCACGTCCCCCGCAATGAACTTCCGCTCTCCTGGGCTCAAATTGTTTTTTTTAAATCTGTTTTATGATTTGAATTAAATTTTAACTTTGATTTAAGTGGTCACTTGCAAAAATCTCGGCCTATGTGCTCATACCCATTGGTGGGTACGTGGTGGGTACGTTTCGTACCCACCACGTACCCACCACGTCCCCCGCAATGAACTTCCGCTCTCCTGGGCTCAAATTGTTTTTTTTAAATCTGTTTTAGGATTTGAATTAAATTTTAACTTTAATTTAAGTGGTCACTTGCAAAAATCTCGGCCTATGTGCTCATACCCATTGGTGGGTACGTGGTGGGTACGTTTCGTACCCACCACGTACCCACCACGTCCCCCGCAATGAACTTCCGCTCTCCTGGGCTCAAATTGTTTTTTTTAAATCTGTTTTAGGATTTGAATTAAATTTTAACTTTAATTTAAGTGGTCACTTGCAAAAATCTCGGCCTATGTGCTCATACCCATTGGTGGGTACGTGGTGGGTACGTTTCGTACCCACCACGTACCCCCCACGTCCCCCGCAATGAACTTCCGCTCTCCTGGGCTCAAATTGTTTTTTTTAAATCTGTTTTATGATTTGAATTAAATTTAAACTTTAATTTAAGTGGTCACTTGCAAAAATCTCGGCCTATGTGCTCATACCCATTGGTGGGTACGTGGTGGGTACGTTTCGTACCCACCACGTACCCACCACGTCCCCCGCAATGAACTTCCGCTCTCCTGGGCTCAAATTGTTTTTTTTAAATCTGTTTTATGATTTGAATTAAATTTTAACTTTAATTTAAGTGGTCACTTGCAAAAATCTCGGCCTATGTGCTCATACCCATTGGTGGGTACGTGGTGGGTACGTTTCGTACCCACCACGTACCCCCCACGTCCCCCGCAATGAACTTCCGCTCTCCTGGGCTAAAATTGTTTTTTTTAAATCTGTTTTATGATTTGAATTAAATTTAAACTTTAATTTAAGTGGTCACTTGCAAAAATCTCGGCCTATGTGCTCATACCCATTGGTGTGTACGTGGTGGGTACGTTTCGTACCCACCACGTACCCCCCACGTCCCCCGCAATGAACTTCCGCTCTCCTGGGCTCAAATTGTTTTTTTTAAATCTGTTTTATGATTTGAATTAAATTTTAACTTTAATTTAAGTGGTCACTTGCAAAAATCTCGGCCTATGTGCTCATACCCATTGGTGGGTACGTGGTGGGTACGTTTCGTACCCACCACGTCCCCCGCAATGAACTTCCGCTCTCCTGGGCTCAAATTGTTTTTTTTAAATCTGTTTTATGATTTGAATTAAATTTATACTTTAATTTAAGTGGTCACTTGCAAAAATCTCGGCCTATGTGCTCATACCCATTGGTGGGTACGTGGTGGGTACGTTTCGTACCCACCACGTACCCCCCACGTCCCCCGCAATGAACTTCCGCTCTCCTGGGCTCAAATTGTTTTTTTTAAATCTGTTTTATGATTTGAATTAAATGTAAACTGTAATTTAAGTGGTCACTTGCAAAAATCTCGGCCTATGTGCTCATACCCATTGGTGGGTACGTGGTGGGTACGTTTCGTACCCACCACGTACCCCCACGTCCCCCGCAATGAACTTCCGCTCTCCTGGGCTCAAATTGTTTTTTTTAAATCTGTTTTAGGATTTGAATTAAATTTTAACTTTAATTTAAGTGGTCACTTGCAAAAATCTCGGCCTATGTGCTCATACCCATTGGTGGGTACGTGGTGGGTACGTTTCGTACCCACAACGTACCCACCACGTCCCCCGCAATGAACTCCCGCAATGAACTCCCGCTCTCCTGGGCTCAAATTGTTTTTTTTAAATCTGTTTTAGGATTTGAATTAAATTTAAACTTTAATTTAAGTGGTCACTTGCAAAAATCTCGGCCTATGTGCTCATACCCATTGGTGGGTACGTGGTGGGTACGTTTCGTACCCACCACGTACCCACCACGTCCCCCGCAATGAACTTCCGCTCTCCTGGGCTCAAATTGTTTTTTTTAAATCTGTTTTAGGATTTGAATTAAATTTTAACTTTAATTTAAGTGGTCACTTGCAAAAGTCTCGGCCTATGTGCTCATACCCATTGGTGGGTACGTTGTGGGTACGTTTCGTACCCACCACGTACCCACCACGTCCCCCGCAATGAACTTCCGCTCTCCTGGGCTCAAATTGTTTTTTTTAAATCTGTTTTAGGATTTGAATTAAATTTTAACTTTAATTTAAGTGGTCACTTGCAAAAATCTCGGACTATGTGCTCATACCCATTGGTGGGTACGTGGTGGGTACGTTTCGTACCCACCACGAACCCACCACGTACCCACCACGTCCCCCGCAATGAACTTCCGCTCTCCTGGGCTCAAATTGTTTTTTTTAAATCTGTTTTAGGATTTGAATTAAATTTTAACTTTAATTTAAGTGGTCACTTGCAAAAATCTCGGCCTATGTGCTCATACCCATTGGTGGGTACGTGGTGGGTATTCCTACCCACCACGTACCCCCCACGTCCCCCGCAATGAACTTCCGCTCTCCTGGGCTCAAATTGTTTTTTTTAAATCTGTTTTAGGATTTGAATTAAATTTTAACTTTAATTTAAGTGGTCACTTGCAAAAATCTCGGCCTATGTGCTCATACCCATTGGTGGGTACGTGGTGGGTACGTTTCGTACCCACCACGTACCCACCACGTCCCCCGCAATGAACTTCCGCTCTCCTGGGCTCAAATTGTTTTTTTTAAATCTGTTTTAGGATTTGAATTAAATTTTAACTTTAATTTAAGTGGTCACTTGCAAAAATCTCGGCCTATGTGCTCATACCCATTGGTGGGTACGTGGTGGGCACGTTTCGTACCCACCACGTACCCACCACGTACCCACCACGTCCCCCGCAATGAACTTCCGCTCTCCTGGGCTCAAATTGTTTTTTTTAAATCTGTTTTATGATTTGAATTAAATTTAAACTTTAATTTTAGTGGTCACTTGCAAAAATCTCGGCCTATGTGCTCATACCCATTGGTGGGTACGTGGTGGGTACGTTTTGTACCCACCACGTACCCACCACGTCCCCCGCAATGAACTCCCGCTCTCCTGGGCTCAAATTGTTTTTTTTAAATCTGTTTTAGGATTTGAATTAAATTTTAACTTTAATTTAAGTGGTCACTTGCAAAAATCTCGGCCTATGTGCTCATACCCATTGGTGGGTACGTGGTGGGTACGTTTCGTACCCACCACGTACCCCCCACGTCCCCCGCAATGAACTTCCGCTCTCCTGGGCTCAAATTGTTTTTTTTAAATCTGTTTTATGATTTGAATTAAATTTAAACTTTAATTTAAGTGGTCACTTGCAAAAATCTCGGCCTATGTGCTCATACTCATTGGTGGGTACGTGGTGGGTACGTTTCGTACCCACCACGTACCCCCCACGTCCCCCGCAATGAACTTCCGCTCTCCTGGGCTCAAATTGTTTTTTTTAAATCTGTTTTATGATTTGAATTAAATTTAAACTTTAATTTTAGTGGTCACTTGCAAAAATCTCGGCCTATGTGCTCATACCCATTGGTGGGTACGTGGTGGGTACGTTTCGTACCCACCACGTACCCACCACGTCCCCCGCAATGAACTTCCGCTCTCCTGGGCTCAAATTGTTTTTTTTAAATCTGTTTTAGGATTTGAATTAAATTTTAACTTTAATTTAAGTGGTCACTTGCAAAAATCTCGGCCTATGTGCTCATACTCATTGGTGGGTACGTGGTGGGTACGTTTCGTACCCACCACGTACCCCCCACGTCCCCCGCAATGAACTTCCGCTCTCCTGGGCTCAAATTGTTTTTTTTAAATCTGTTTTATGATTTGAATTAAATTTAAACTTTAATTTAAGTGGTCACTTGCAAAAATCTCGGCCTATGTGCTCATACCCATTGGTGGGTACGTGGTGGGTACGTTTCGTACCCACCACGTACCCACCACGTCCCCCGCAATGAACTTCCGCTCTCCTGGGCTCAAATTGTTTTTTTTAAATCTGTTTTAGGATTTGAATTAAATTTTAACTTTAATTTAAGTGGTCACTTGCAAAAATCTCGGCCTATGTGCTCATACCCATTGGTGGGTACGTGGTGGGCACGTTTCGTACCCACCACGTACCCACCACGTACCCACCACGTCCCCCGCAATGAACTTCCGCTCTCCTGGGCTCAAATTGTTTTTTTTAAATCTGTTTTATGATTTGAATTAAATTTAAACTTTAATTTTAGTGGTCACTTGCAAAAATCTCGGCCTATGTGCTCATACCCATTGGTGGGTACGTGGTGGGTACGTTTTGTACCCACCACGTACCCACCACGTCCCCCGCAATGAACTCCCGCTCTCCTGGGCTCAAATTGTTTTTTTTAAATCTGTTTTAGGATTTGAATTAAATTTTAACTTTAATTTAAGTGGTCACTTGCAAAAATCTCGGCCTATGTGCTCATACCCATTGGTGGGTACGTGGTGGGTACGTTTCGTACCCACCACGTACCCACCACGTCCCCCGCAATGAACTCCCGCTCTCCTGGGCTCAAATTGTTTTTTTTAAATCTGTTTTAGGATTTGAATTAAAGTTAAACTTTAATTTAAGTGGTCACTTGCAAAAATCTCGGCCTATGTGCTCATACCCATTGGTGGGTACGTGGTGGGTACGTTTCGTACCCACCACGTACCCACCACGTCCCCCGCAATGAACTCCCGCTCTCCTGGGCTCAAATTGTTTTTTTTAAATCTGTTTTAGGATTTGAATTAAAGTTAAACTTTAATTTAAGTGGTCACTTGCAAAAATCTCGGCCTATGTGCTCATACCCATTGGTGGGTACGTGGTGGGTACGTTTCGTACCCACCACGTACCCACCACGTCCCCCGCAATGAACTCCCGCTCTCCTGGGCTCAAATTGTTTTTTTTAAATCTGTTTTAGGATTTGAATTAAAGTTAAACTTTAATTTAAGTGGTCACTTGCAAAAATCTCGGCCTATGTGCTCATACCCATTGGTGGGTACGTGGTGGGTACGTTTCGTACCCACCACGTACCCCCCACGTCCCCCGCAATGAACTTCCGCTCTCCTGGGCTCAAATTGTTTTTTTTAAATCTGTTTTATGATTTGAATTAAATTTAAACTTTAATTTTAGTGGTCACTTGCAAAAATCTCGGCCTATGTGCTCATACCCATTGGTGGGTACGTGGTGGGTACGTTTCGTACCCACCACATACCCACCACGTACCTACCACGTCCCCCGCAATGAACTTCCGCTCTCCTGGGCTCAAATTGTTTTTTTTAAATCTGTTTTAGGATTTGAATTAAATTTTAACTTTAATTTAAGTGGTCACTTGCAAAAATCTCGGCCTATGTGCTCATACCCATTGGTGGGTACGTGGTGGGTATTCCTACCCACCACGTACCTTCCACGTCCCCCGCAATGAACTCCCGCTCTCCTGGGCTCAAATTGTTTTTTTTAAATCTGTTTTAGGATTTGAATTAAAGTTAAACTTTAATTTAAGTGGTCACTTGCAAAAATCTCGGCCTATGTGCTCATACCCATTGGTGGGTACGTGGTGGGTACGTTTCGTACCCACCACGTACCCCCCACGTCCCCCGCAATGAACTTCCGCTCTCCTGGGCTCAAATTGTTTTTTTTAAATCTGTTTTATGATTTGAATTAAATTTTAACTTTAATTTAAGTGGTCACTTGCAAAAATCTCGGCCTATGTGCTCATACCCATTGGTGGGTACGTGGTGGGTACGTTTCGTACCCACCACGTCCCCCGCAATGAACTTCCGCTCTCCTGGGCTCAAATTGTTTTTTTTAAATCTGTTTTATGATTTGAATTAAATTTTAACTTTAATTTAAGTGGTCACTTGCAAAAATCTCGGCCTATGTGCTCATACCCATTGGTGGGTACGTGGTGGGTACGTTTCGTACCCACCACGTACCCCCCACGTCCCCCGCAATGAACTTCCGCTCTCCTGGGCTCAAATTGTTTTTTTTAAATCTGTTTTATGATTTGAATTAAATTTAAACTTTAATTTTAGTGGTCACTTGCAAAAATCTCGGCCTATGTGCTCATACCCATTGGTGGGTACGTGGTGGGTACGTTTCGTACCCACCACATACCCACCACGTACCTACCACGTCCCCCGCAATGAACTTCCGCTCTCCTGGGCTCAAATTGTTTTTTTTAAATCTGTTTTAGGATTTGAATTAAATTTTAACTTTAATTTAAGTGGTCACTTGCAAAAATCTCGGCCTATGTGCTCATACCCATTGGTGGGTACGTGGTGGGTATTCCTACCCACCACGTACCTTCCACGTCCCCCGCAATGAACTTCCGCTCTCCTGGGCTCAAATTGTTTTTTTTAAATCTGTTTTATGATTTGAATTAAATTTAAACTTTAATTTAAGTGGTCACTTGCAAAAATCTCGGCCTATGTGCTCATACCCATTGGTGGGTACGTGGTGGGTACGTTTCGTACCCACCACGTACCCACCACGTCCCCCGCAATGAACTCCCGCTCTCCTGGGCTCAAATTGTTTTTTTTAAATCTGTTTTAGGATTTGAATTAAAGTTAAACTTTAATTTAAGTGGTCACTTGCAAAAATCTCGGCCTATGTGCTCATACCCATTGGTGGGTACGTGGTGGGTACGTTTCGTACCCACCACGTACCCACCACGTCCCCCGCAATGAACTTCCGCTCTCCTGGGCTCAAATTGTTTTTTTTTAATCTGTTTTAGGATTTGAATTAAATTTTAACTATAATTTAAGTGGTCACTTGCAAAAATCTCGGCCTATGTGCTCATACCCATTGGTGGGTACGTGGTGGGTACGTTTCGTACCCACCACGTACCCACCACGTCCCCCGCAATGAACTTCCGCTCTCCTGGGCTCAAATTGTTTTTTTTAAATCTGTTTTAGGATTTGAATTAAATTTTAACTTTAATTTAAGTGGTCACTTGCAAAAATCTCGGCCTATGTGCTCATACCCATTGGTGGGTACGTGGTGGGTACGTTTCGTACCCACCACGTACCCACCACGTCCCCCGCAATGAACTTCCGCTCTCCTGGGCTCAAATTGTTTTTTTTAAATCTGTTTTAGGATTTGAATTAAATTTTAACTTTAATTTAAGTGGTCACTTGCAAAAATCTCGGCCTATGTGCTCATACCCATTGGTGGGTACGTGGTGGGTACGTTTCGTACCCACCACGTACCCACCACGTCCCCCGCAATGAACTCCCGCTCTCCTGGGCTCAAATTGTTTTTTTTAAATCTGTTTTAGGATTTGAATTAAAGTTAAACTTTAATTTAAGTGGTCACTTGCAAAAATCTCGGCCTATGTGCTCATACCCATTGGTGGGTACGTGGTGGGTACGTTTCGTACCCACCACGTACCCACCACGTCCCCCGCAATGAACTTCCGCTCTCCTGGGCTCAAATTGTTTTTTTTTAATCTGTTTTAGGATTTGAATTAAATTTTAACTATAATTTAAGTGGTCACTTGCAAAAATCTCGGCCTATGTGCTCATACCCATTGGTGGGTACGTGGTGGGTACGTTTCGTACCCACCACGTACCCACCACGTCCCCCGCAATGAACTTCCGCTCTCCTGGGCTCAAATTGTTTTTTTTAAATCTGTTTTAGGATTTGAATTAAATTTTAACTTTAATTTAAGTGGTCACTTGCAAAAATCTCGGCCTATGTGCTCATACCCATTGGTGGGTACGTGGTGGGTACGTTTCGTACCCACCACGTACCCACCACGTCCCCCGCAATGAACTTCCGCTCTCCTGGGCTCAAATTGTTTTTTTTAAATCTGTTTTATGATTTGAATTAAATTTAAACTTTAATTTAAGTGGTCACTTGCAAAAATCTCGGCCTATGTGCTCATACCCATTGGTGGGTACGTGGTGGGTACGTTTCGTACCCACCACGTACCCACCACGTCCCCCGCAATGAACTTCCGCTCTCCTGGGCTTAAATTGTTTTTTTTTAAATCTGTTTTAGGATTTGAATTAAATTTAAACTTTAATTTAAGTGGTCACTTGCAAAAATCTCGGCCTATGTGCTCATACCCATTGGTGGGTACGTGGTGGGTACGTTTCGTACCCACCACGTACCCACCACGTCCCCCGCAATGAACTTCCGCTCTCCTGGGCTCAAATTGTTTTTTTTAAATCTGTTTTAGGATTTGAATTAAATTTTAACTTTAATTTAAGTGGTCACTTGCAAAAATCTCGGCCTATGTGCTCATACCCATTGGTGGGTACGTGGTGGGTACGTTTCGTACCCACCACGTACCCACCACGTCCCCCGCAATGAACTTCCGCTCTCCTGGGCTCAAATTGTTTTTTTTAAATCTGTTTTAGGATTTGAATTAAATTTTAACTTTAATTTAAGTGGTCACTTGCAAAAATCTCGGCCTATGTGCTCATACCCATTGGTGGGTACGTGGTGGGTACGTTTCGTACCCACCACGTACCCCCCACGTCCCCCGCAATGAACTTCCGCTCTCCTGGGCTCAAATTGTTTTTTTTAAATCTGTTTTAGGATTTGAATTAAATTTAAACTTTAATTTAAGTGGTCACTTGCTAAAATCTCGGCCTATGTGCTCATACCCATTGGTGGGTACGTGGTGGGTACGTTTCGTACCCACCACGTACATACCACGTCCCCCGCAATGAACTTCCGCTCTCCTGGGCTCAAATTGTTTTTTTTAAATCTGTTTTATGATTTGAATTAAATTTAAACTTTAATTTAAGTGGTCACTTGCAAAAATCTCGGCCTATGTGCTCATACCCATTGGTGGGTACGTGGTGGGTACGTTTCGTACCCACCACGTACCTTCCACGTCCCCCGCAATGAACTTCCGCTCTCCTGGGCTCAAATTGTTTTTTTTAAATCTGTTTTAGGATTTGAATTAAATTTTAACTTTAATTTAAGTGGTCACTTGCAAAAATCTCGGCCTATGTGCTCATACCCATTGGTGGGTACGTGGTGGGTACGTTTCGTACCCACCACGTACCCCCCACGTCCCCCGCAATGAACTTCCGCTCTCCTGGGCTCAAATTGTTTTTTTTAAATCTGTTTTATGATTTGAATTAAATTTAAACTTTAATTTAAGTGGTCACTTGCAAAAATCTCGGCCTATGTGCTCATACCCATTGGTGGGTACGTGGTGGGTACGTTTCGTACCCACCACGTACCTTCCACGTCCCCCGCAATGAACTTCCGCTCTCCTGGGCTCAAATTGTTTTTTTTAAATCTGTTTTATGATTTGAATTAAATTTAAACTTTAATTTAAGTGGTCACTTGCAAAAATCTCGGCCTATGTGCTCATACCCATTGGTGGGTACGTGGTGGGTACGTTTCGTACCCACCACGTACATCCCACGTCCCCCGCAATGAACTTCCGCTCTCCTGGGCTCAAATTGTTTTTTTTAAATCTGTTTTATGATTTGAATTAAATTTAAACTTTAATTTAAGTGGTCACTTGCAAAAATCTCGGCCTATGTGCTCATACCCATTGATGGGTACGTGGTGGGTACGTTTCGTACCCACCACGTACCCCCCACGTCCCCCGCAATGAACTTCCGCTCTCCTGGGCTTAAATTGTTTTTTTTAAATCTGTTTTAGGATTTGAATTAAATTTTAACTTTAATTTAAGTGGTCACTTGCAAAAATCTCGGCCTATGTGCTCATACCCATTGGTGGGTACGTGGTGGGTACGTTTCGTACCCACCACGTACCCACCACGTCCCCCGCAATGAACTTCCGCTCTCCTGGGCTCAAATTGTTTTTTTTAAATCTGTTTCAGGATTTGAATTAAATTTTAACTTTAATTTAAGTGGTCACTTGCAAAAATCTCGGCCTATGTGCTCATACCCATTGGTGGGTACGTGGTGGGTACGTTTCGTACCCACCACGTACCCCCCACGTCCCCCGCAATGAACTTCCGCTCTCCTGGGCTCAAATTGTTTTTTTAAATCTGTTTTAGGATTTGAATTAAATTTTAACTTTAATTTAAGTGGTCACTTGCAAAAATCTCGGCCTATGTGCTCATACCCATTGGTGGGTACGTGGTGGGTACGTTTCGTACCCACCACGTACCCACCACGTCCCCCGCAATGAACTTCCGCTCTCCTGGGCTCAAATTGTTTTTTTTAAATCTGTTTCAGGATTTGAATTAAATTTTAACTTTAATTTAAGTGGTCACTTGCAAAAATCTCGGCCTATGTGCTCATACCCATTGGTGGGTACGTGGTGGGTACGTTTCGTACCCACCACGTACCCACCACGTCCCCCGCAATGAACTTCCGCTCTCCTGGGCTCAAATTGTTTTTTTTAAATCTGTTTTATGATTTGAATTAAATTTAAACTTTAATTTAAGTGGTCACTTGCAAAAATCTCGGCCTATGTGCTCATACCCATTGGTGGGTACGTTTCGTACCCACCACGTACCCCCCACGTCCCCCGCAATGAACTTCCGCTCTCCTGGGCTTAAATTGTTTTTTTTAAATCTGTTTTAGGATTTGAATTAAATTTTAACTTTAATTTAAGTGGTCACTTGCAAAAATCTCGGCCTATGTGCTCATACCCATTGGTGGGTACGTGGTGGGTACGTTTCGTACCCACCACGTACCCACCACGTCCCCCGCAATGAACTTCCGCTCTCCTGGGCTCAAATTGTTTTTTTTAAATCTGTTTCAGGATTTGAATTAAATTTTAACTTTAATTTAAGTGGTCACTTGCAAAAATCTCGGCCTATGTGCTCATACCCATTGGTGGGTACGTGGTGGGTACGTTTCGTACCCACCACGTACCCCCCACGTCCCCCGCAATAAACTTCCGCTCTCCTGGGCTCAAATTGTTTTTTTAAATCTGTTTTAGGATTTGAATTAAATTTTAACTTTAATTTAAGTGGTCACTTGCAAAAATCTCGGCCTATGTGCTCATACCCATTGGTGGGTACGTGGTGGGTACGTTTCGTACCCACCACGTACCCACCACGTCCCCCGCAATGAACTTCCGCTCTCCTGGGCTCAAATTGTTTTTTTTAAATCTGTTTCAGGATTTGAATTAAATTTTAACTTTAATTTAAGTGGTCACTTGCAAAAATCTCGGCCTATGTGCTCATACCCATTGGTGGGTACGTGGTGGGTACGTTTCGTACACACCACGTACCCACCACGTACCCACCACGTCCCCCGCAATGAACTTCCGCTCTCCTGGGCTCAAATTGTTTTTTTTAAATCTGTTTTATGATTTGAATTAAATTTAAACTTTAATTTAAGTGGTCACTTGCAAAAATCTCGGCCTATGTGCTCATACCCATTGGTGGGTACGTGGTGGGTACGTTTCGTACCCACCACGTACCCACCACGTCCCCCGCAATGAACTTCCGCTCTCCTGGGCTCAAATTGTTTTTTTTAAATCTGTTTTAGGATTTGAATTAAATTTTAACTTTAATTTAAGTGGTCACTTGCAAAAATCTCGGCCTATGTGCTCATACCCATTGGTGGGTACGTGGTGGGTACGTTTCGTACCCACCACGTACCCACCACGTCCCCCGCAATGATCTTCCGCTCTCCTGGGCTCAAATTGTTTTTTTTAAATCTGTTTTAGGATTTGAATTAAATTTTAACTTTAATTTAAGTGGTCACTTGCAAAAATCTTGGCCTATGTGCTCATACCCATTGGTGGGTACGTGGTGGGTACGTTTCGTACCCACCACGTACCCACCACGTCCCCCGCAATGAACTTCCGCTCTCCTGGGCTCAAATTTTTTTTTTTAAATCTGTTTTATGATTTGAATTAAATTTTAACTTTAATTTAAGTGGTCACTTGCAAAAATCTCGGCCTATGTGCTCATACCCATTGGTGGGTACGTGGTGGGTACGTTTCGTACCCACCACGTACCCACCACGTCCCCCGCAATGAACTTCCGCTCTCCTGGGCTCAAATTGTTTTTTTTAAATCTGTTTTAGGGTTTGAATTAAATTTTAACTTTAATTTAAGTGGTCACTTGCAAAAATCTCGGCCTATGTGATCATACCCATTGGTGGGTACGTGGTGGGTACGTTTCGTACCCACCACGTACCCACCACGTCCCCCGCAATGAACTTCCGCTCTCCTGGGCTCAAATTGTTTTTTTAAATCTGTTTTAGGATTTGAATTAAATTTTAACTTTAATTTAAGTGGTCACTTGCAAAAATCTCGGCCTATGTGCTCATACCCATTGGTGGGTACGTGGTGGGTACGTTTCGTACCCACCACGTACCCACCACGTCCCCCGCAATGAACTTCCGCTCTCCTGGGCTCAAATTGTTTTTTTTAAATCTGTTTTAGGATTTGAATTAAATTTTAACTTTAATTTAAGTGGTCACTTGCAAAAATCTCGGCCTATGTGCTCATACCCATTGGTGGGTACGTGGTGGGTACGTTTCGTACCCACCACGTCCCCCGCAATGAACTTCCGCTCTCCTGGGCTCAAATTGTTTTTTTTAAATCTGTTTTAGGATTTGAATTAAATTTTAACTTTAATTTAAGTTGTCACTTGCAAAAATCTCGGCCTATGTGCTCATACCCATTGGTGGGTACGTGGTGGGTACCTTTCGTACCCACCACGTACCCACCACGTCCCCCGCAATGAACTTCCGCTCTCCTGGGCTCAAATTGTTTTTTTTAAATCTGTTTTAGGATTTGAATTAAATTTTAACTTTAATTTAAGTGGTCACTTGCAAAAATCTCGGACTATGTGCTCATACCCATTGGTGGGTACGTGGTGGGTACGTTTCGTACCCACCACGTACCCCCCACGTATCCCGCAATGAACTTCCGCTCTCCTGGGCTCAAATTGTTTTTTTTAAATCTGTTTTAGGATTTGAATTAAATTTAAACTTTAATTTAAGTGGTCACTTGCTAAAATCTCGGCCTATGTGCTCATACCCATTGGTGGGTACGTGGTGGGTACGTTTCGTACCCACCACGTACCTTCCACGTCCCCCGCAATGAACTTCCGCTCTCCTGGGCTCAAATTGTTTTTTTTAAATCTGTTTTATGATTTGAATTAAATTTAAACTTTAATTTAAGTGGTCACTTGCAAAAATCTCGGCCTATGTGCTCATACCCATTGGTGGGTACGTGGTGGGTACGTTTCGTACCCACCACGTACCTTCCACGTCCCCCGCAATGAACTTCCGCTCTCCTGGGCTCAAATTGTTTTTTTTAAATCTGTTTTAGGATTTGAATTAAATTTTAACTTTAATTTAAGTGGTCACTTGCAAAAATCTCGGCCTATGTGCTCATACCCATTGGTGGGTACGTGGTGGGTACGTTTCGTACCCACCACGTACCCCCCACGTCCCCCGCAATGAACTTCCGCTCTCCTGGGCTCAAATTGTTTTTTTTAAATCTGTTTTAGGATTTGAATTAAATTTAAACTTTAATTTAAGTGGTCACTTGCTAAAATCTCGGCCTATGTGCTCATACCCATTGGTGGGTACGTGGTGGGTACGTTTCGTACCCACCACGTACCTTCCACGTCCCCCGCAATGAACTTCCGCTCTCCTGGGCTCAAATTGTTTTTTTTAAATCTGTTTTATGATTTGAATTAAATTTAAACTTTAATTTAAGTGGTCACTTGCAAAAATCTCGGCCTATGTGCTCATACCCATTGGTGGGTACGTGGTGGGTACGTTTCGTACCCACCACGTACATCCCACGTCCCCCGCAATGAACTTCCGCTCTCCTGGGCTCAAATTGTTTTTTTTAAATCTGTTTTATGATTTGAATTAAATTTAAACTTTAATTTAAGTGGTCACTTGCAAAAATCTCGGCCTATGTGCTCATACCCATTGGTGGGTACGTGGTGGGTACGTTTCGTACCCACCACGTACCCCCCACGTCCCCCGCAATGAACTTCCGCTCTCCTGGGCTTAAATTGTTTTTTTTAAATCTGTTTTAGGATTTGAATTAAATTTTAACTTTAATTTAAGTGGTCACTTGCAAAAATCTCAGCCTATGTGCTCATACCCATTGGTGGGTACGTGGTGGGTACGTTTCGTACCCACCACGTACCCACCACGTCCCCCGCAATGAACTTCCACTCTCCTGGGCTCAAATTGTTTTTTTTAAATCTGTTTTAGGATTTGAATTAAATTTTAACTTTAATTTAAGTGGTCACGTGCAAAAATCTCGGCCTATGTGCTCATACCCATTGGTGGGTACGTGGTGGGTACGTTTCGTACCCACCACGTACCCCCCACGTCCCCTGCAATGAACTTCCGCACTCCTGGGCTCAAATTGTTTTTTTTAAATCTGTTTTATGATTTGAATTAAATTTTAACTTTAATTTAAGTGGTCACTTGCAAAAATCTCGGCCTTTGTGCTCATACCCATTGGTGGGTACGTGGTGGGTACGTTTCGTACCCACCACGTACCCCCCACGTCCCCCGCAATGAACTTCCGCTCTCCTGGGCTCAAATTGTTTTTTTTAAATCTGTTTTAGGATTTGAATTAAATTTTAACTTTAATTTAAGTGGTCACTTGCAAAAATCTCGGCCTATGTGCTCATACCCATTGGTGGGTACGTGGTGGGTACGTTTCGTACCCACCACGTACCCACCACGTCCCCCGCAATGAACTTCCGCTCTCCTGGGCTCAAATTGTTTTTTTTAAATCTGTTTTATGATTTAAATTAAATTTTAACTTTAATTTAAGTGGTCACTTGCAAAAATCTCGGCCTATGTGCTCATACCCATTGGTGGGTACGTGGTGGGTACGTTTCGTACCCACCACGTACCCACCACGTCCCCCGCAATGAACTTCCGCTCTCCTGGGCTCAAATTGTTTTTTTTAAATCTGTTTTATGATTTAAATTAAATTTTAACTTTAATTTAAGTGGTCACTTGCAAAAATCTCGGCCTATGTGCTCATACCCATTGGTGGGTACGTGGTGGGTACGTTTCGTACCCACCACGTACCCACCACGTCCCCCGCAATGAACTTCCGCTCTCCTGGGCTCAAATTGTTTTTTTTAAATCTGTTTTATGATTTAAATTAAATTTTAACTTTAATTTAAGTGGTCACTTGCAAAAATCTCGGCCTATGTGCTCATACCCATTGGTGGGTACGTGGTGGGTACGTTTCGTACCCACCACGTACCCACCACGTCCCCCGCAATGAACTTCCGCTCTCCTGGGCTCAAATTGTTTTTTTTAAATCTGTTTTATGATTTAAATTAAATTTTAACTTTAATTTAAGTGGTCACTTGCAAAAATCTCGGCCTATGTGCTCATACCCATTGGTGGGTACGTGGTGGGTACGTTTCGTACCCACCACGTACCCACCACGTCCCCCGCAATGAACTTCCGCTCTCCTGGGCTCAAATTGTTTTTTTTAAATCTGTTTTAGGGTTTTAATTAAATTTTAACTTTAAGTTAAGTGGTCACTTGCAAAAATCTCGGCCTATGTGCTCATACCCATTGGTGGGTACCCCCCACGTCCCCCGCAATGAACTTCCGCTCTCCTGGGCTCAAATTGTTTTTTTTAAATCTGTTTTAGGATTTTAATTAAATTTAAACTTTAATTTAAGTGGTCACTTGCAAAAATCTCGGCCTATGTGCTCATACCCATTGGTGGGTACGTGGTGGGTACGTTTCGTACCCACCACGTACCCCCCACGTCCCCCGCAATGAACTTCCGCTCTCCTGGGCTCAAATTGTTTTTTTTAAATCTGTTTTAGGATTTGAATTAAATTTTAACTTTAATTTAAGTGGTCACTTGCAAAAATCTCGGCCTATGTGCTCATAGCCATTGGTGGGTACGTGGTGGGTACGTTTCGTACCCACCACGTACCTTCCACGTCCCCCGCAATGAACTTCCGCTCTCCTGGGCTCAAATTGTTTTTTTTAAATCTGTTTTAGGATTTGAATTAAATTTTAACTTTAATTTAAGTGGTCACTTGCAAAAATCTCGGCCTATGTGCTCATACCCATTGGTGGGTACGTGGTGGGTACGTTTCGTACCCACCACGTACCCCCCACGTCCCCCGCAATGAATTTCCGCTCTCCTGGGCTCAAATTGTTTTTTTTAAATCTGTTTTATGATTTGAATTAAATTTAAACTTTAATTTAAGTGGTCACTTGCAAAAATCTCGGCCTATGTGCTCATACCCATTGGTGGGTACGTGGTGGGTACGTTTCGTACCCACCACGTACCCCCCACGTCCCCCGCAATGAACTTCCGCTCTCCTGGGCTTAAATTGTTTTTTTTAAATCTGTTTTAGGATTTGAATTAAATTTAAACTTTAATTTAAGTGGTCACTTGCAAAAATCTCGACCTATGTGCTCATACCCATTGGTGGGTACGTGGTGGGTACGTTTCGTACCCACCACGTACCTTCCACGTCCCCCGCAATGAACTTCCGCTCTCCTGGGCTCAAATTGTTTTTTTTAAATCTGTTTTAGGATTTGAATTAAATTTTAACTTTAATTTAAGTGGTCACTTGCAAAAATCTCGGCCTATGTGCTCATACCCATTGGTGGGTACGTGGTGGGTACGTTTCGTACCCACCACGTACCCACCACGTCCCCCGCAATGAACTTCCGCTCTCCTGGGCTCAAATTGTTTTTTTTAAATCTGTTTTATGATTTGAATTAAATTTAAACTTTAATTTAAGTGGTCACTTGCAAAAATCTCGACCTATGTGCTCATACCCATTGGTGGGTACGTGGTGGGTACATTTCGTACCCACCACGTCCCCCGCAATGAACTTCCGCTCTCCTGGGCTCAAATTGTTTTTTTTAAATCTGTTTTAGGATTTGAATTAAATTTTAACTTTAATTTAAGTGGTCACTTGCAAAAATCTCGGCCTATGTGCTCATACCCATTGGTGGGTACGTGGTGGGTACGTTTCGTACCCACCACGTACCCCCACGTCCCCCGCAATGAACTTCCGCTCTCCTGGGCTCAAATTGTTTTTTTTAAATCTGTTTTATGATTTGAATTAAATTTTAACTTTAATTTAAGTGGTCACTTGCAAAAATCTCGCCTATGTGCTCATACCCATTGGTGGGTACGTGGTGGGTACGTTTCGTACCCACCACGTCCCCCGCAAATAACTTCCGTTCTCCTGGGCTCAAATTGTTTTTTTAAATCTGTTTTATGATTTGAATTAAATTTTAACTTTAATTTAAGTGGTCACTTGCAAAAATCTCGGCCTATGTGCTCATACCCATTGGTGGGTACGTGGTGGGTACGTTTCGTACCCACCACGTACCCACCACGTCCCCCGCAATGAACTTCCGCTCTCCTGGGCTCAAATTGTTTTTTTTAAATCTGTTTTAGGATTTGAATTAAATTTTAACTTTAATTTAAGTGGTCACTTGCAAAAATCTCGGCCTATGTGCTCATACCCATTGGTGGGTACGTGGTGGGTACGTTTCGTACCCACCACGTACCCACCACGTCCCCCGCAATGAACTTCCGCTCTCCTGGGCTCAAATTGTTTTTTTTAAATCTGTTTTAGGATTTGAATTAAATTTTAACTTTAATTTAAGTGGTCACTTGCAAAAATCTCGGCCTATGTGCTCATACCCATTGGTGGGTACGTGGTGGGTACGTTTCGTACCCACCACGTACCCACCACGTCCCCCGCAATGAACTTCCGCTCTCCTGGGCTCAAATTGTTTTTTTTAAATCTGTTTTATGATTTGATTTAAATTTAAACTTTAATTGAAGTGGTCACTTGCAAAAATCTCGGCCTATGTGCTCATACCTATTGGTGGGTACGTGGTGGGTACGTTTCGTACCCACCACGTACCCCCCACGTCCCCCGCAATGAACTTCCGCTCTCCTGGGCTCAAATTGTTTTTTTTAAATCTGTTTTATGATTTGAATTAAATTTAAACTTTAATTTAAGTGGTCACTTGCAAAAATCTCGGCCAATGTGCTCATACCTATTGGTGGGTACGTGGTGGGTACGTTTCGTACCCACCACGTACCCCCCACGTCCCCCGCAATGAACTTCCGCTCTCCTGGGCTCAAATTGTTTTTTTTAAATCTGTTTTAGGATTTGAATTAAATTTTAACTTTAATTTAAGTGGTCACTTGCAAAAATCTCGGCCTATGTGCTCATACCCATTGGTGGGTACGTGGTGGGTACGTTTCGTACCCACCACGTACCCCCCACGTCCCCCGCAATGAACTTCCGCTCTCCTGGGCTCAAATTGTTTTTTTTAAATCTGTTTTATGATGTGAATTAAATTTAAACTTTAATTTAAGTGGTCACTTGCAAAAATCTCGGCCTATGTGCTCATACCCATTGGTGGGTACGTGGTGGGTACGTTTCGTACCCACCACGTACCCCCCACGTCCCCCGCAATGAACTTCCGCTCTCCTGGGCTCAAATTGTTTTTTTTAAATCTGTTTTAGGATTTGAATTAAATTTTAACTTTACTTTAAGTGGTCACTTGCAAAAATCTCGGCCTTTGTGCTCATACCCATTGGTGGGTACGTGGTGGGTACGTTTCGTACCCACCACGTACCCCCCACGTCCCCCGCAATGAACTTCCGCTCTCCTGGGCTCAAATTGTTTTTTTTAAATCTGTTTTATGATTTGAATTAAATTTTAACTTTAATTTAAGTGGTCACTTGCAAAAATCTCGGCCTATGTGCTCATACCCATTGGTGGGTACGTGGTGGGTACGTTTCGTACCCACCACGTACCCCCCACGTCCCCCGCAATGAACTTCCGCTCTCCTGGGCTCAAATTGTTTTTTTTAAATCTGTTTTATGATTTGAATTAAATTTTAACTTTAATTTAAGTAGTCACTTGCAAAAATCTCGGCCTATGTGATCATACCCATTGGTGGGTACGTGGTGGGTACGTTTCGTACCCACCACGTACCCCCCACGTCCCCCGCAATGAACTTCCGCTCTCCTGGGCTCAAATTGTTTTTTTAAATCTGTTTTAGGATTTGAATTAAATTTTAACTTTAATTTAAGTGGTCACTTGCAAAAATCTCGGCCTATGTGCTCATACCCATTGGTGGGTACGTGGTGGGTACGTTTCGTACCCACCACGTACCCACCACGTCCCCCGCAATGAACTTCCGCTCTCCTGGGCTCAAATTGTTTTTTTTAAATCTGTTTTATGATTTGAATTAAATTTTAACTTTAATTTAAGTGGTCACTTGCAAAAATCTCAGCCTATGTGCTCATACCCATTGGTGGGTACGTGGTGGGTACGTTTCGTACCCACCACGTACCCCCCACGTCCCCCGCAATGAACTTCCGCTCTCCTGGGCTCAAATTGTTTTTTTTAAATCTGGTTTAGGATTTGAATTAAATTTTAACTTTAATTTAAGTGGTCACTTGCAAAAATCTCGGCCTATGTGCTCATACCCATTGGTGGGTACGTGGTGGGTACGTTTCGTACCCACCACGTACCCACCACGTCCCCCGCAATGATCTTCCGCTCTCCTGGGCTCAAATTGTTTTTTTTAAATCTGTTTTAGGATTTGAATTAAATTTTAACTTTAATTTAAGTGGTCACTTGCAAAAATCTCGGCCTATGTGCTCATACCCATTGGTGGGTATGTGGTGGGTACGTTTCGTACCCACCACGTACCCACCACGTCCCCCGCAATGAACTTCCGCTCTCCTGGGCTCAAATTTTTTTTTTTAAATCTGTTTTATGATTTGAATTAAATTTTAACTTTAATTTAAGTGGTCACTTGCAAAAATCTCGGCCTATGTGCTCATACCCATTGGTGGGTACGTGGTGGCTACGTTTCGTACCCACCACGTACCCACCACGTCCCCCGCAATGAACTTCCGCTCTCCTGGGCTCAAATTGTTTTTTTTAAATCTGTTTTAGGATTTGAATTAAATTTTAACTTTAATTTAAGTGGTCACTTGCAAAAATCTCGGCCTATGTGATCATACCCATTGGTGGGTACGTGGTGGGTACGTTTCGTACCCACCACGTACCCACCACGTCCCCCGCAATGAACTTCCGCTCTCCTGGGCTCAAATTGTTTTTTTAAATCTGTTTTAGGATTTGAATTAAATTTTAACTTTAATTTAAGTGGTCACTTGCAAAAATCTCGGCCTATGTGCTCATACCCATTGGTGGGTACGTGGTGGGTACGTTTCGTACCCACCACGTACCCCCCACGTCCCCCACAATGAACTTCCGCTCTCCTGGGCTCAAATTTTTTTTTTAAATCTGTTTTATGATTTGAATTAAATATTAACTTTAATTTAAGTGGTCACTTGCAAAAATCTCGGCCTATGTGCTCATACCCATTGGTGGGTACGTGGTGGGTACGTTTCGTACCCACCACGTACCCCCCACGTCCCCCACAATGAACTTCCGCTCTCCTGGGCTCAAATTTTTTTTTTAAATCTGTTTTATGATTTGAATTAAATATTAACTTTAATTTAAGTGGTCACTTGCAAAAATCTCGGCCTATGTGCTCATACCCATTGGTGGGTACGTGGTGGGTACGAAACGTACCCACCACGTACCCACCACGTCCCCCGCAATGAACTTCCGCTCTCCTGGGCTCAAATTGTTTTTTTTAAATCTGTTTTAGGATTTGAATTAAATTTTAACTTTAATTTAAGTGGTCACTTGCAAAAATCTCGGCCTATGTGCTCATACCCATTGGTGGGTACGTGGTGGGTACGTTTTGTACCCACCACGTACCCCCACGTCCCCCGCAATGAACTTCCGCTCTCCTGGGCTCAAATTGTTTTTTTTAAATCTGTTTTATGATTTGAATTAAATTTTAACTTTAATTTAAGTGGTCACTTGCAAAAATCTCGGCCTATGTGCTCATACCCATTGGTGGGTACGTGGTGGGTACGTTTTGTACCCACCACGTACCCCCACGTCCCCCGCAATGAACTTCCGCTCTCCTGGGCTCAAATTGTTTTTTTTAAATCTGTTTTATGATTTGAATTAAATTTAAACTTTAATTTAAGTGGTCACTTGCAAAAATCTCGGCCTATGTGCTCATACCCATTGGTGGGTACGTGGTGGGTACGTTTCGTACCCACCACGTACCCACCACGTCCCCCGCAATGAACTTCCGCTCTCCTGGGCTCAAATTGTTTTTTTTAAATCTGTTTTAGGATTTGAATTAAATTTTAACTTTAATTTAAGTGGTCACTTGCAAAAATCTCGGCCTATGTGCTCATACCCATTGGTGGGTACGTGGTGGGTACGTTTCGTACCCACCACGTACCCACCACGTCCCCCGCAATGAACTTCCGCTCTCCTGGGCTCAAATTGTTTTTTTTAAATCTGTTTTATGATTTGAATTAAATTTAAACTTTAATTTAAGTGGTCACTTGCAAAAATCTCGGCCTATGTGCTCATACCCATTGGTGGGTACGTGGTGGGTACGTTTCGTACCCACCACGTACCCACCACGTCCCCCGCAATGAACATCCGCTCTCCTGGGCTCAAATTGTTTTTTTTAAATCTGTTTTAGGATTTGAATTAAATTTTAACTTTAATTTAAGTGGTCACTTGCAAAAATCTCGGCCTATGTGCTCATACCCATTGGTGGGTACGTGGTGGGTACGTTTCGTATCCACCACGTACCCACCACGTCCCCCGCAATGAACTTCCGCTCTCCTGGGCTCAAATTGTTTTTTTTAAATCTGTTTTAGGATTTGAATTAAATTTTAACTTTAATTTAAGTGGTCACTTGCAAAAATCTCGGCCTATGTGCTCATACCCATTGGTGGGTACGTGGTGGGTACGTTTCGTACCCACCACGTACCCACCACGTCCCCCGCAATGAACTTCCGCTCTCCTGGGCTCAAATTGTTTTTTTTAAATCTGTTTTAGGATTTGAATTAAATTTTAACTTTAATTTAAGTGGTCACTTGCAAAAATCTCGGCCTATGTGCTCATACCCATTGGTGGGTACGTGGTGGGTACGTTTCGTACCCACCACGTACCCCCCACGTCCCCCGCAATGAACTTCCGCTCTCCTGGGCTCAAATTGTTTTTTTTAAATCTGTTTTATGATTTGAATTAAATTTAAACTTTAATTTAAGTGGTCACTTGCAAAAATCTCGGCCTATGTGCTCATACCCATTGGTGGGTACGTGGTGGGTACGTTTCGTACCCACCACGTACCCACCACGTCCCCCGCAATGAACTTCCGCTCTCCTGGGCTCAAATTGTTTTTTTTAAATCTGTTTTATGATTTGAATTAAATTTTAACTTTAATTTAAGTGGTCACTTGCAAAAATCTCGGCCTATGTGCTCATACTCATTGGTGGGTACGTGGTGGGTACGTTTCGTACTCACCACGTACCCCCCACGTCCCCCGCAATGAACTTCCGCTCTCCTGGGCTCAAATTGTTTTTTTTCAATCTGTTTTAGGATTTGAATCAAATTTTAACTTTAATTTAAGTGGTCACTTGCAAAAATCTCGGCCTATGTGCTCATACCCATTGGTGGGTACGTGGTGGGTACGTTTCGTACCCACCACGTACCCACCACGTCCCCCGCAATGAACTTCCGCTCTCCTGGGCTCAAATTGTTTTTTTTAAATCTGTTTTAGGATTTGAATTAAATTTTAACTTTAATTTAAGTGGTCACTTGCAAAAATCTCGGCCTATGTGCTCATACCCATTGGTGGGTACGTGGTGGGTACGTTTCGTACCCACCACGTACCCCCCACGTCCCCCGCAATGAACTTCCGCTCTCCTGGGCTCAAATTGTTTTTTTTAAATCTGTTTTATGATTTGAATTAAATTTAAACTTTAATTTAAGTGGTCACTTGCAAAAATCTCGGCCTATGTGCTCATACCCATTGGTGGGTACGTGGTGGGTACGTTTCGTACCCACCACGTACCCACCACGTCCCCCGCAATGAACTTCCGCTCTCCTGGGCTCAAATTGTTTTTTTTAAATCTGTTTTATGATTTGAATTAAATTTTAACTTTAATTTAAGTGGTCACTTGCAAAAATCTCGGCCTATGTGCTCATACTCATTGGTGGGTACGTGGTGGGTACGTTTCGTACTCACCACGTACCCCCCACGTCCCCCGCAATGAACTTCCGCTCTCCTGGGCTCAAATTGTTTTTTTTCAATCTGTTTTAGGATTTGAATCAAATTTTAACTTTAATTTAAGTGGTCACTTGCAAAAATCTCGGCCTATGTGCTCATACCCATTGGTGGGTACGTGGTGGGTACGTTTCGTACCCACCACGTACCCACCACGTCCCCCGCAATGAACTTCCGCTCTCCTGGGCTCAAATTGTTTTTTTTAAATCTGTTTTATGATTTGAATTAAATTTTAACTTTAATTTAAGTGGTCACTTGCAAAACTCTCGGCCTATGTGCTCATACCCATTGGTGGGTACGTGGTGGGTACGTTTCGTACTCACCACGTACCCCCCACGTCCCCCGCAATGAACTTCCGCTCTCCTGGGCTCAAATTGTTTTTTTTCAATCTGTTTTAGGATTTGAATTAAATTTTAACTTTACTTTAAGTGGTCACTTGCAAAAATCTCGGCCTATGTGCTCATACCCATTGGTGGGTACGTGGTGGGTACGTTTCGTACCCACCACGTACCCCCCACGTCCCCCGCAATGAACTTCCGCTCTCCTGGGCTCAAATTGTTTTTTTTAAATCTGTTTTATGATTTGAATTAAATTTAAACCTTAATTTAAGTGGTCACTTGCAAAAATCTCGGCCTATGTGCTCATACCCATTGGTGGGTACGTGGTGGGTACGTTTCGTACCCACCACGTACCCCCCACGTCGCCCGCAATGAACTTCCGCTCTCCTGGGCTCAAATTGTTTTTTTTAAATCTGTTTTATGATTTGAATTAAATTTAAACTTTAATTTAAGTGGTCACTTGCAAAAATCTCGGCCTATGTGCTCATACCCATTGGTGGGTACGTGGTGGGTACGTTTCGTACCCACCACGTACCCACCACGTCCCCCGCAATGAACTCCCGCTCTCCTGGGCTCAAATTGTTTTTTTTAAATCTGTTTTAGGATTTGAATTAAATTTTAACTTTAATTTAAGTGGTCACTTGCAAAAATCTCGGCCTATGTGCTCATACCCATTGGTGGGTACGTGGTGGGTACGTTTCGTACCCACCACGTACCCACCACGTCCCCCGCAATGAACTTCCGCTCTCCTGGGCTCAAATTGTTTTTTTTAAATCTGTTTTATGATTTGAATTAAATTTAAACTTTAATTTAAGTGGTCACTTGCAAAAATCTCGGCCTATGTGCTCATACCCATTGGTGGGTACGTGGTGGGTACGTTTCGTACCCACCACGTACCCACCACGTCCCCCGCAATGAACATCCGCTCTCCTGGGCTCAAATTGTTTTTTTTAAATCTGTTTTAGGATTTGAATTAAATTTTAACTTTAATTTAAGTGGTCACTTGCAAAAATCTCGGCCTATGTGCTCATACCCATTGGTGGGTACGTGGTGGGTACGTTTCGTATCCACCACGTACCCACCACGTCCCCCGCAATGAACTTCCGCTCTCCTGGGCTCAAATTGTTTTTTTTAAATCTGTTTTAGGATTTGAATTAAATTTTAACTTTAATTTAAGTGGTCACTTGCAAAAATCTCGGCCTATGTGCTCATACCCATTGGTGGGTACGTGGTGGGTACGTTTCGTACCCACCACGTACCCACCACGTCCCCCGCAATGAACTTCCGCTCTCCTGGGCTCAAATTGTTTTTTTTAAATCTGTTTTAGGATTTGAATTAAATTTTAACTTTAATTTAAGTGGTCACTTGCAAAAATCTCGGCCTATGTGCTCATACCCATTGGTGGGTACGTGGTGGGTACGTTTCGTACCCACCACGTACCCCCCACGTCCCCCGCAATGAACTTCCGCTCTCCTGGGCTCAAATTGTTTTTTTTAAATCTGTTTTATGATTTGAATTAAATTTAAACTTTAATTTAAGTGGTCACTTGCAAAAATCTCGGCCTATGTGCTCATACCCATTGGTGGGTACGTGGTGGGTACGTTTCGTACCCACCACGTACCCACCACGTCCCCCGCAATGAACTTCCGCTCTCCTGGGCTCAAATTGTTTTTTTTAAATCTGTTTTATGATTTGAATTAAATTTTAACTTTAATTTAAGTGGTCACTTGCAAAAATCTCGGCCTATGTGCTCATACTCATTGGTGGGTACGTGGTGGGTACGTTTCGTACTCACCACGTACCCCCCACGTCCCCCGCAATGAACTTCCGCTCTCCTGGGCTCAAATTGTTTTTTTTCAATCTGTTTTAGGATTTGAATCAAATTTTAACTTTAATTTAAGTGGTCACTTGCAAAAATCTCGGCCTATGTGCTCATACCCATTGGTGGGTACGTGGTGGGTACGTTTCGTACCCACCACGTACCCACCACGTCCCCCGCAATGAACTTCCGCTCTCCTGGGCTCAAATTGTTTTTTTTAAATCTGTTTTAGGATTTGAATTAAATTTTAACTTTAATTTAAGTGGTCACTTGCAAAAATCTCGGCCTATGTGCTCATACCCATTGGTGGGTACGTGGTGGGTACGTTTCGTACCCACCACGTACCCCCCACGTCCCCCGCAATGAACTTCCGCTCTCCTGGGCTCAAATTGTTTTTTTTAAATCTGTTTTATGATTTGAATTAAATTTAAACTTTAATTTAAGTGGTCACTTGCAAAAATCTCGGCCTATGTGCTCATACCCATTGGTGGGTACGTGGTGGGTACGTTTCGTACCCACCACGTACCCACCACGTCCCCCGCAATGAACTTCCGCTCTCCTGGGCTCAAATTGTTTTTTTTAAATCTGTTTTATGATTTGAATTAAATTTTAACTTTAATTTAAGTGGTCACTTGCAAAAATCTCGGCCTATGTGCTCATACTCATTGGTGGGTACGTGGTGGGTACGTTTCGTACTCACCACGTACCCCCCACGTCCCCCGCAATGAACTTCCGCTCTCCTGGGCTCAAATTGTTTTTTTTCAATCTGTTTTAGGATTTGAATCAAATTTTAACTTTAATTTAAGTGGTCACTTGCAAAAATCTCGGCCTATGTGCTCATACCCATTGGTGGGTACGTGGTGGGTACGTTTCGTACCCACCACGTACCCACCACGTCCCCCGCAATGAACTTCCGCTCTCCTGGGCTCAAATTGTTTTTTTTAAATCTGTTTTAGGATTTGAATTAAATTTTAACTTTAATTTAAGTGGTCACTTGCAAAACTCTCGGCCTATGTGCTCATACCCATTGGTGGGTACGTGGTGGGTACGTTTCGTACTCACCACGTACCCCCCACGTCCCCCGCAATGAACTTCCGCTCTCCTGGGCTCAAATTGTTTTTTTTCAATCTGTTTTAGGATTTGAATTAAATTTTAACTTTACTTTAAGTGGTCACTTGCAAAAATCTCGGCCTATGTGCTCATACCCATTGGTGGGTACGTGGTGGGTACGTTTCGTACCCACCACGTACCCCCCACGTCCCCCGCAATGAACTTCCGCTCTCCTGGGCTCAAATTGTTTTTTTTAAATCTGTTTTATGATTTGAATTAAATTTAAACCTTAATTTAAGTGGTCACTTGCAAAAATCTCGGCCTATGTGCTCATACCCATTGGTGGGTACGTGGTGGGTACGTTTCGTACCCACCACGTACCCCCCACGTCGCCCGCAATGAACTTCCGCTCTCCTGGGCTCAAATTGTTTTTTTTAAATCTGTTTTATGATTTGAATTAAATTTAAACTTTAATTTAAGTGGTCACTTGCAAAAATCTCGGCCTATGTGCTCATACCCATTGGTGGGTACGTGGTGGGTACGTTTCGTACCCACCACGTACCCACCACGTCCCCCGCAATGAACTCCCGCTCTCCTGGGCTCAAATTGTTTTTTTTAAATCTGTTTTAGGATTTGAATTAAATTTAAACTTTAATTTAAGTGGTCACTTGCAAAAATCTCGGCCTATGTGCTCATACCCATTGGTGGGTTCGTGGTGGGTACGTTTCGTACTCAACACGTACCCCCCACGTCCCCCGCAATGAACTTCCGCTCTCCTGGGCTCAAATTGTTTTTTTTAAATCTGTTTTAGGATTTGAATTAAATTTAAACTTTAATTTAAGTGGTCACTTGCAAAAATCTCGGCCTATGTGCTCATACCCATTGGTGGGTACGTGGTGGGTACGTTTCGTACTCACCACGTACCCCCCACGTCCCCCGCAATGAACTTCCGCTCTCCTGGGCTCAAATTGTTTTTTTTCAATCTGTTTTAGGATTTGAATTAAATTTTAACTTTAATTTAAGTGGTCACTTGCAAAAATCTCGGCCTATGTGCTCATACCCATTGGTGGGTACGTGGTGGGTACGTTTCGTACCCACCACGTACCCCCCACGTCCCCCGCAATGAACTTCCGCTCTCCTGGGCTCAAATTGTTTTTTTTTAAATCTGTTTTATGATTTGAATTAAATTTAAACTTTAATTTAAGTGGTCACTTGCAAAAATCTCGGCCTATGTGCTCATACCCATTGGTGGGTACGTAGTGGGTACGTTTCGTACCCACCACGTACCCACCACGTCCCCCGCAATGAACTTCCGCTCTCCTGGGCTCAAATTGTTTTTTTTAAATCTGTTTTAGGATTTGAATTAAATTTAAACTTTAATTTAAGTGGTCACTTGCAAAAATCTCGGCCTATGTGCTCATACCCATTGGTGGGTACGTGGTGGGTACGTTTCGTACTCACCACGTACCCCCCACGTCCCCCGCAATGAACTTCCGCTCTCCTGGGCTCAAATTGTTTTTTTTCAATCTGTTTTAGGATTTGAATTAAATTTTAACTTTAATTTAAGTGGTCACTTGCAAAAATCTCGGCCTATGTGCTCATACCCATTGGTGGGTACGTGGTGGGTACGTTTCGTACCCACCACGTACCCCCCACGTCCCCCGCAATGAACTTCCGCTCTCCTGGGCTCAAATTGTTTTTTTTAAATCTGTTTTATGATTTGAATTAAATTTAAACTTTAATTTAAGTGGTCACTTGCAAAAATCTCGGCCTATGTGCTCATACCCATTGGTGGGTACGTGGTTGGTACGTTTCGTACCCACCACGTACCCCCCACGTCGCCCGCAATGAACTTCCGCTCTCCTGGGCTCAAATTGTTTTTTTTAAATCTGTTTTATGATTTGAATTAAATTTTAACTTTAATTTAAGTGGTCACTTGCAAAACTCTCGGCCTATGTGCTCATACCCATTGGTGGGTACGTGGTGGGTACGTTTCGTACCCACCACGTACCCACCACGTCCCCCGCAATGAACTTCCGCTCTCCTGGGCTCAAATTGTTTTTTTTAAATCTGTTTTAGGATTTGAATTAAATTTTAACTTTAATTTAAGTGGTCACTTGCAAAAATCTCGGCCTATGTGCTCATACCCATTGGTGGGTACGTGGTGGGTACGTTTCGTACTCACCACGTACCCCCCACGTCCCCCGCAATGAACTTCCGCTCTCCTGGGCTCAAATTGTTTTTTTTAAATCTGTTTTATGATTTGAATTAAATTTAAACTTTAATTTAAGTGGTCACTTGCAAAAATCTCGGCCTATGTGCTCATACCCATTGGTGGGTACGTGGTGGGTACGTTTCGTACCCACCACGTACCCACCACGTCCCCCGCAATGAACTCCCGCTCTCCTGGGCTCAAATTGTTTTTTTTAAATCTGTTTTAGGATTTGAATTAAATTTAAACTTTAATTTAAGTGGTCACTTGCAAAAATCTCGGCCTATGTGCTCATACCCATTGGTGGGTACGTGGTGGGTACGTTTCGTACCCACCACGTACCCCCCACGTCCCCCGCAATGAACTTCCGCTCTCCTGGGCTCAAATTGTTTTTTTTAAATCTGTTTTATGATTTGAATTAAATTTAAACTTTAATTTAAGTGGTCACTTGCAAAAATCTCGGCCTATGTGCTCATACCCATTGGTGGGTACGTGGTGGGTACGTTTCGTACCCACCACGTACCCACCACGTCCCCCGCAATGAACTCCCGCTCTTCTGGGCTCAAATTGTTTTTTTTAAATCTGTTTTAGGATTTGAATTAAATTTAAACTTTAATTTAAGTGGTCACTTGCAAAAATCTCGGCCTATGTGCTCATACCCATTGGTGGGTACGTGGTGGGTACGTTTCGTACCCACCACGTACCCACCACGTCCCCCGCAATGAACTTCCGCTCTCCTGGGCTCAAATTGTTTTTTTTAAATCTGTTTTAGGATTTGAATTAAATTTTAACTTTAATTTAAGTGGTCACTTGCAAAACTCTCGGCCTATGTGCTCATACCCATTGGTGGGTACGTGGTGGGTACGTTTCGTACCCACCACGTACCCACCACGTCCCCCGCAATGAACTTCCGCTCTCCTGGGCTCAAATTGTTTTTTTTAAATCTGTTTTAGGATTTGAATTAAATTTTAACTTTAATTTAAGTGGTCACTTGCAAAAATCTCGGCCTATGTGCTCATACCCATTGGTGGGTACGTGGTGGGTACGTTTCGTACCCACCACGTACCCACCACGTACCCACCACGTCCCCCGCAATGAACTTCCGCTCTCCTGGGCTCAAATTGTTTTTTTTAAATCTGTTTTATGATTTGAATTAAATTTAAACTTTAATTTTAGTGGTCACTTGCAAAAATCTCGGCCTATGTGCTCATACCCATTGGTGGGTACGTGGTGGGTACGTTTCGTACCCACCACGTACCCACCACGTCCCCCGCAATGAACTTCCGCTCTCCTGGGCTCAAATTGTTTTTTTTAAATCTGTTTTAGGATTTGAATTAAATTTTAACTTTAATTTAAGTGGTCACTTGCAAAACTCTCGGCCTATGTGCTCATACCCATTGGTGGGTACGTGGTGGGTACGTTTCGTACCCACCACGTACCCACCACGTCCCCCGCAATGAACTTCCGCTCTCCTGGGCTCAAATTGTTTTTTTTAAATCTGTTTTAGGATTTGAATTAAATTTTAACTATAATTTAAGTGGTCACTTGCAAAACTCTCGGCCTATGTGCTCATACCCATTGGTGGGTACGTGGTGGGTACGTTTCGTACCCACCACGTACCCACCACGTCCCCCGCAATGAACTTCCGCTCTCCTGGGCTCAAATTGTTTTTTTTAAATCTGTTTTAGGATTTGAATTAAATTTTAACTTTAATTTAAGTGGTCACTTGCAAAACTCTCGGCCTATGTGCTCATACCCATTGGTGGGTACGTGGTGGGTACGTTTCGTACCCACCACGTACCCACCACGTCCCCCGCAATGAACTTCCGCTCTCCTGGGCTCAAATTGTTTTTTTTAAATCTGTTTTAGGATTTGAATTAAATTTTAACTTTAATTTAAGTGGTCACTTGCAAAAATCTCGGCCTATGTGCTCATACCCATTGGTGGGTACGTGGTGGGTACGTTTCGTACCCACCACGTACCCCCCACGTCCCCCGCAATGAACTTCCGCTCTCCTGGGCTCAAATTGTTTTTTTTAAATCTGTTTTAGGATTTGAATTAAATTTTAACTTTAATTTAAGTGGTCACTTGCAAAAATCTCGGCCTATGTGCTCATACCCATTGGTGGGTACGTGGTGGGTACGTTTCGTACCCACCACGTACCAACCACGTCCCCCGCAATGAACTTCCGCTCTCCTGGGCTCAAATTGTTTTTTTTAAATCTGTTTTAGGATTTGAATTAAATTTTAACTTTAATTTAAGTGGTCAATTGCAAAACTCTCGGCCTATGTGCTCATACCCATTGGTGGGTACGTGGTGGGTACGTTTCGTACCCACCACGTACCCACCACGTCCCCCGCAATGAACTTCCGCTCTCCTGGGCTCAAATTGTTTTTTTTAAATCTGTTTTAGGATTTGAATTAAATTTTAACTTTAATTTAAGTGGTCACTTGCAAAAATCTCGGCCTATGTGCTCATACCCATTGGTGGGTACGTGGTGGGTACGTTTCGTACCCACCACGTACCCACCACGTCCCCCGCAATGAACTTCCGCTCTCCTGGGCTCAAATTGTTTTTTTTAAATCTGTTTTAGGATTTGAATTAAATTTTAACTTTAATTTAAGTGGTCACTTGCAAAAATCTCGGCCTATGTGCTCATACCCATTGGTGGGTACGTGGTGGGTACGTTTCGTACCCACCACGTCCCCCGCAATGAACTTCCGCTCTCCTGGGCTCAAATTGTTTTTTTTAAATCTGTTTTAGGATTTGAATTAAATTTAAACTTTAATTTAAGTGGTCACTTGCAAAAATCTCGGCCTATGTGCTCATACCCATTAGTGGGTACGTGGTGGGTACGTTTCGTACCCACCACGTACCCACCACGTCCCCCGCAATGAACTTCCGCTCTCCTGGGCTCAAATTGTTTTTTTTAAATCTGTTTTATGATTTGAATTAAATTTAAACTTTAATTTAAGTGGTCACTTGCAAAAATCTCGGCTTATGTGCTCATACCCATTGGTGGGTACGTGGTGGGTACGTTTCGTACCCACCACGTACCCACCACGTCCCCCGCAATGAACTTCCGCTCTCCTGGGCTCAAATTGTTTTTTTTAAATCTGTTTTAGGATTTGAATTAAATTTTAGCTTTAATTTAAGTGGTCACTTGCAAAACTCTCGGCCTATGTGCTCATACCCATTGGTGGGTACGTGGTGGGTACGTTTCGTACCCACCACGTACCCACCACGTCCCCCGCAATGAACTTCCGCTCTCCTGGGCTCAAATTGTTTTTTTTAAATCTGTTTTAGGATTTGAATTAAATTTTAACTTTAATTTAAGTGGTCACTTGCAAAAATCTCAGCCTATGTGCTCATACCCATTGGTGGGTACGTGGTGGGTACGTTTCGTACCCACCACGTACCCACCACGTCCCCCGCAATGAACTTCCGCTCTCCTGGGCTCAAATTGTTTTTTTAAATCTGTTTTATGATTTGAATTAAATTTAAACTTTAATTTAAGTGGTCAATTGCAAAAATCTCGGCCTATGTGCTCATACCCATTGGTGGGTACGTGGTGGGTACGTTTCGTACCCACCACGTACCCTCCACGTCCCCCGCAATGAACTTCCGCTCTCCTGGGCTCAAATTGTTTTTTTTAAATCTGTTTTAGGATTTGAATTAAATTTAAACTTTAATTTAAGTGGTCAATTGCAAAAATCTCGGCCTATGTGCTCATACCCATTGGTGGGTACGTGGTGGGTACGTTTCGTACCCACCACGTACCCACCACGTCCCCCGCAATGAACTTCCGCTCTCCTGGGCTCAAATTGTTTTTTTTAAATCTGTTTTAGGATTTGAATTAAATTTTAACTTTAATTTAAGTGGTCACTTGCAAAAATCTCGGCCTATGTGCTCATACCCATTGGTGGGTACGTGGTGGGTACGTTTCGTACCCACCACGTTCCCACCACGTCCCCCGCAATGAACTTCCGCTCTCCTGGGCTCTAATTGTTTTTTTTAAATCTGTTTTAGGATTTGAATTAAATTTTAACTTTAATTTAAGTGGTCACTTGCAAAAATCTCGGCCTATGTGCTCATACCCATTGGTGAGTACGTGGTGGGTACGTTTCGTACCCACCACGTACCCACCACGTCCCCCGCAATGAACTTCCGCTCTCCTGGGCTCAAATTGTTTTTTTTAAATCTGTTTTATGATTTGAATTAAATTTTAACTTTAATTTAAGTGGTCACTTGCAAAAATCTCGGCCTATGTGCTCATACCCATTGGTGGGTACGTGGTGGGTACGTTTCGTATCCGCCACGTACCCCCCACGTCCCCCGCAATGAACTTCCGCTCTCCTGGGCTCAAATTGTTTTTTTTAAATCTGTTTTATGATTTGAATTAAATTTAAACTTTAATTTAAGTGGTCACTTGCAAAAATCTCGGCCTATGTGCTCATACCCATTGGTGGGTACGTGGTGGGTACGTTTCGTACCCACCACGTACCCACCACGTACCCACCACGTCCCCCGCAATGAACTTCCGCTCTCCTGGGCTCAAATTGTTTTTTTTAAATCTGTTTTAGGATTTGAATTAAATTTTAACTTTAATTTAAGTGGTCACTTGCAAAAATCTCGGCCTATGTGCTCATACCCATTGGTGGGTACGTGGTGGGTACGTTTCGTACCCAGCACGTACCCCCCACGCCCCCGCCATGAACTTCCGCTCTCCTGGGCTCAAATTGTTTTTTTTAAATCTGTTTTATGATTTGAATTAAATTTAAACTTTAATTTAAGTGGTCACTTGCAAAAATCTCGGGCTAGGTGCTCATACCCATTGGTGGGTACGTGGTGGGTACGTTTCGTACCCACCACGTCCCCCGCAATGAACTTCCGCTCTCCTGGGCTCAAATTGTTTTTTTTAAATCTGTTTTAGGATTTGAATTAAATTTTAACTTTAATTTAAGTGGTCACTTGCAAAAATCTCGACCTATGTGCTCATACCCATTGGTGGGTACGTGGTGGGTACGTTTCGTACCCACCACGTACCCCCCACGTCCCCCGCAATGAACTTCCGCTCTCCTGGGCTCAAATTGTTTTTTTTAAATCTGTTTTATGATTTGAGTTTAATTTAAACTTTAATTTAAGTGGTCACTTGCAAAAATCTCGGCCTATGTGCTCATACCCATTGGTGGGTACGTGGTGGGTACGTTTCGTACCCACCACGTACGCACCACGTCCCCCGCAATGAACTTCCGCTCTACTGGGCTCAAATTGTTTTTTTTAAATCTGTTCTAGGATTTGAATTAAATTTTAACTTTAATTTAAGTGGTCACTTGCAAAAATCTCGGCCTATGTGCTCATACCCATTGGTGGGTACGTGGTGGGTACGTTTCGTACCCACCACGTCCCCCGCATTGAACTTCCGCTCTCCTGGGCTCAAATTGTTTTTTTTAAATCTGTTTTAGGATTTGAATTAAATTTTAACTTTAATTTAAGTGGTCACTTGCAAAAATCTCGGCCTATGTGCTCATACCCATTGGTGGGTACGTGGTGGGTACGTTTCGTATCCGCCACGTACCCCCCACGTCCCCCGCAATGAACTTCCGCTCTCCTGGGCTCAAATTGTTTTTTTTAAATCTGTTTTATGATTTGAATTAAATTTAAACTTTAATTTAAGTGGTCACTTGCAAAAATCTCGGCCTATGTGCTCATACCCATTGGTGGGTACGTGGTGGGTACGTTTCGTACCCACCACGTACCCACCACGTCCCCCGCAATGAACTTCCGCTCTCCTGGGCTCAAATTGTTTTTTTTAAATCTGTTTTAGGATTTGAATTAAATTTTAACTTTAATTTAAGTGGTCACTTGCAAAAATCTCGGCCTATGTGCTCATACCCATTGGTGGGTACGTGGTGGGTACGTTTCGTACCCACCACGTTCCCACCACGTCCCCCGCAATGAACTTCCGCTCTCCTGGGCTCTAATTGTTTTTTTTAAATCTGTTTTAGGATTTGAATTAAATTTTAACTTTAATTTAAGTGGTCACTTGCAAAAATCTCGGCCTATGTGCTCATACCCATTGGTGAGTACGTGGTGGGTACGTTTCGTACCCACCACGTACCCACCACGTCCCCCGCAATGAACTTCCGCTCTCCTGGGCTCAAATTGTTTTTTTTAAATCTGTTTTATGATTTGAATTAAATTTTAACTTTAATTTAAGTGGTCACTTGCAAAAATCTCGGCCTATGTGCTCATACCCATTGGTGGGTACGTGGTGGGTACGTTTCGTACCCACCACGTTCCCACCACGTCCCCCGCAATGAACTTCCGCTCTCCTGGGCTCTAATTGTTTTTTTTAAATCTGTTTTAGGATTTGAATTAAATTTTAACTTTAATTTAAGTGGTCACTTGCAAAAATCTCGGCCTATGTGCTCATACCCATTGGTGAGTACGTGGTGGGTACGTTTCGTACCCACCACGTACCCACCACGTCCCCCGCAATGAACTTCCGCTCTCCTGGGCTCAAATTGTTTTTTTTAAATCTGTTTTATGATTTGAATTAAATTTTAACTTTAATTTAAGTGGTCACTTGCAAAAATCTCGGCCTATGTGCTCATACCCATTGGTGGGTACGTGGTGGGTACGTTTCGTATCCGCCACGTACCCCCCACGTCCCCCGCAATGAACTTCCGCTCTCCTGGGCTCAAATTGTTTTTTTTAAATCTGTTTTAGGATTTGAATTAAATTTTAACTTTAATTTAAGTGGTCACTTGCAAAAATCTCGGCCTATGTGCTCATACCCATTGGTGGGTACGTGGTGGGTACGTTTCGTACCCACCACGTACCCACCACGTACCCCGCAATGAACTTCCGCTCTCCTGGGCTCAAATTGTTTTTTTTAAATCTGTTTTAGGATTTGAATTAAATTTTAACTTTAATTTAAGTGGTCACTTGCAAAAATCTCGGCCTATGTGCTCATACCCATTGGTGGGTACGTGGTGGGTACGTTTCGTACCCACCACGTACCCCCCACGCCCCCGCAATGAACTTCCGCTCTCCTGGGCTCAAATTGTTTTTTTTAAATCTGTTTTATGATTTGAATTAAATTTAAACTTTAATTTAAGTGGTCACTTGCAAAAATCTCGGGCTATGTGCTCATACCCATTGGTGGGTACGTTTCGTACCCACCACGTACCCACCACGTCCCCCGCAATGAACTTCCGCTCTCCTGGGCTCAAATTGTTTTTTTTAAATCTGTTTTAGGATTTGAATTAAATTTTAACTTTAATTTAAGTGGTCACTTGCAAAAATCTCGACCTATGTGCTCATACCCATTGGTGGGTACGTGGTGGGTACGTTTCGTACCCACCACGTACCCCCCACGTCCCCCGCAATGAACTTCCGCTCTCCTGGGCTCAAATTGTTTTTTTTAAATCTGTTTTATGATTTGAGTTAAATTTAAACTTTAATTTAAGTGGTCACTTGCAAAAATCTCGGCCTATGTGCTCATACCCATTGGTGGGTACGTGGTGGGTACGTTTCGTACCCACCACGTACGCACCACGTCCCCCGCAATGAACTTCCGCTCTACTGGGCTCAAATTGTTTTTTTTAAATCTGTTCTAGGATTTGAATTAAATTTTAACTTTAATTTAAGCGGTCACTTGCAAAAATCTCGGCCTATGTGCTCATACCCATTGGTGGGTACGTGGTGGGTACGTTTCGTACCCACCACGTACCCCCCACGTCCCCCGCAATGAACTTCCGTTCTCCAGGGCTCAAATTGTTTTTTTTAAATCTGTTTTATGATTTGAATTAAATTTAAACTTTAATTTAAGTGGTCACTTGCAAAAATCTCGGCCTATGTGCTCATACCCATTGGTGAGTACGTGGTGGGTACGTTTCGTACCCACCACGTACCCCCCACGTCCCCCGCAATGAACTTCCGCTCTCCTGGGCTCAAATTGTTTTTTTTAAATCTGTTTTATGATTTGAATTAAATTTAAACTTTAATTTAAGTGGTCACTTGCAAAAATCTCGGCCTATGTGCTCATACCCATTGGTGGGTACGTGGTGGGTACGTTTCGTACCCACCACGTACCCACCACGTCCCCCGCAATGAACTTCCGCTCTCCTGGGCTCAAATTGTTTTTTTTAAATCTGTTTTAGGATTTGAATTAAATTTTAACTTTAATTTAAGTGGTCACTTGCAAAAATCTCGGCCTATGTGCTCATACCCATTGGTGGGTACGTGGTGGGTACGTTTCGTACCCACCACGTACCCCCACGTCCCCCGCAATGAACTTCCGCTCTCCTGGGCTCAAATTTGTTTTTTTTAAATCTGTTTTAGGATTTGAATTAAATTTTAACTTTAATTTAAGTGGTCACTTGCAAAAATCTCGGCCTATGTGCTCATACCCATTGGTGGGTACGTGGTGGGTACGTTTCGTACCCACCACGTGCCCCCCACGTCCCCCGCAATGAACTTCCGCTCTCCTGGGCTCAAATTGTTTTTTTTAAATCTGTTTTATGATTTGAATTAAATTTAAACTTTAATTTAAGTGGTCACTTGCAAAAATCTCGGCCTATTTGCTCATACCCATTGGTGGGTACGTGGTGGGTACGTTTCGTACCCACCACGTACCCACCACGTCCCCCGCAATGAACTTCCGCTCTCCTGGGCTCAAATTGTTTTTTTTAAATCTGTTTTAGGATTTGAATTAAATTTTAACTTTAATTTAAGTGGTCACTTGCAAAAATCTCGACCTATGTGCTCATACCCATTGGTGGGTACGTGGTGGGTACGTTTCGTACCAACCACGTACCCACCACGTCCCCCGCAATGAACTTCCGCTCTCCTGGGCTCAAATTGTTTTTTTTAAATCTGTTTTATGATTTGAATTAAATTTTAACTTTAATTTAAGTGGTCACTTGCAAAAATCTCGGCCTATGTGCTCATACCCATTGGTGGGTACGTGGTGGGTACGTTTCGTACCCACCACGTACCCCCCACGTCCCCCGCAATGAACTTCCGCTCTCCTGGGCTCAAATTGTTTTTTTTAAATCTGTTTTATGATTTGAATTAAATTTAAACTTTAATTTAAGTGGTCACTTGCAAAAATCTCGGCCTATGTGCTCATACCCATTGGTGGGTACGTGGTGGGTACGTTTCGTACCCACCACGTACCCACCACGTCCCCCGCAATGAACTTCCGCTCTCCTGGGCTCAAATTGTTTTTTTTAAATCTGTTTTATGATTTGAATTAAATTTAAACTTTAATTTAAGTGGTCACTTGCAAAAATCTCGGCCTATGTGCTCATACATATTGGTGGGTACGTGGTGGGTACGTTTCGTACCCACCACGTACCCACCACGTCCCCCGCAATGAACTTCCGCTCTCCTGGGCTCAAATTGTTTTTTTTAAATCTGTTTTAGGATTTGAATTAAATTTTAACTTTAATTTAAGTGGTCACTTGCAAAAATCTCGGCCTATGTGCTCATACATATTGGTGGGTACGTGGTGGGTACGTTTCGTACCCACCACGTACCCACCACGTCCCCCGCAATGAACTTCCGCTCTCCTGGGCTCAAATTGTTTTTTTTAAATCTGTTTTAGGATTTGAATTAAATTTTAACTTTAATTTAAGTGGTCACTTGCAAAAATCTCGGCCTATGTGCTCATACCCATTGGTGGGTACGTGGTGGGTACGTTTCGTACCCACCACGTACCCCCCACGCCCCCGCAATGAACTTCCGCTCTCCTGGGCTCAAATTGTTTTTTTTAAATCTGTTTTATGATTTGAATTAAATTTAAACTTTAATTTAAGTGGTCACTTGCAAAAATCTCGGCCTATGTGCTCATACCCATTGGTGGGTACGTGGTGGGTACGTTTCGTACCCACCACGTACCCACCACGTCCCCCGCAATGAACTTCCGCTCTCCTGGGCTCAAATTGTTTTTTTTAAATCTGTTTTATGATTTGAATTAAATTTAAACTTTAATTTAAGTGGTCACTTGCAAAAATCTCGGCCTATGTGCTCATACATATTGGTGGGTACGTGGTGGGTACGTTTCGTACCCACCACGTACCCACCACGTCCCCCCCAATGAACTTCCGCTCTCCTGGGCTCAAATTGTTTTTTTTAAATCTGTTTTAGGATTTGAATTAAATTTTAACTTTAATTTAAGTGGTCACTTGCAAAAATCTCGGCCTATGTGCTCATACATATTGGTGGGTACGTGGTGGGTACGTTTCGTACCCACCACGTACCCACCACGTCCCCCGCAATGAACTTCCGCTCTCCTGGGCTCAAATTGTTTTTTTTAAATCTGTTTTAGGATTTGAATTAAATTTTAACTTTAATTTAAGTGGTCACTTGCAAAAATCTCGGCCTATGTGCTCATACCCATTGGTGGGTACGTGGTGGGTACGTTTCGTACCCACCACGTACCCCCCACGCCCCCGCAATGAACTTCCGCTCTCCTGGGCTCAAATTGTTTTTTTAAATCTGTTTTATGATTTGAATTAAATTTAAACTTTAATTTAAGTGGTCACTTGCAAAAATCTCGGCCTATGTGCTCATACCCATTGGTGGGTACGTGGTGGGTACGTTTCGTACCCACCACGTACCCACCACGTCCCCCGCAATGAACTTCCGCTCTCCTGGGCTCAAATTGTTTTTTTTAAATCTGTTTTATGATTTGAATTAAATTTAAACTTTAATTTAAGTGGTCACTTGCAAAAATCTCGGCCTATGTGCTCATACATATTGGTGGGTACGTGGTGGGTACGTTTCGTACCCACCACGTACCCACCACGTCCCCCCCAATGAACTTCCGCTCTCCTGGGCTCAAATTGTTTTTTTTAAATCTGTTTTAGGATTTGAATTAAATTTTAACTTTAATTTAAGTGGTCACTTGCAAAAATCTCGGCCTATGTGCTCATACATATTGGTGGGTACGTGGTGGGTACGTTTCGTACCCACCACGTACCCACCACGTCCCCCGCAATGAACTTCCGCTCTCCTGGGCTCAAATTGTTTTTTTTAAATCTGTTTTAGGATTTGAATTAAATTTTAACTTTAATTTAAGTGGTCACTTGCAAAAATCTCGGCCTATGTGCTCATACCCATTGGTGGGTACGTGGTGGGTACGTTTCGTACCCACCACGTACCCACCACGTCCCCCGCAATGAACTTCCGCTCTCCTGGGCTCAAATTGTTTTTTTTAAATCTGTTTTAGGATTTGAATTAAATTTTAACTTTAATTTAAGTGGTCACTTGCAAAAATCTCGGCCTATGTGCTCATACCCATTGGTGGGTACGTGGTTGGTACGTTTCGTACCCACCACGTACCCACCACGTCCCCCGCAATGAACTTCCGCTCTCCTGGGCTCAAATTGTTTTTTTTAAATCTGTTTTAGGATTTGAATTAAATTTTAACTTTAATTTAAGTGGTCACTTGCAAAAATCTCGGCCTATGTGCTCATACCCATTGGTGGGTACGTGGTGGGTACGTTTCGTACCCACCACGTACCCACCACGTCCCCCGCAATGAACTTCCGCTCTCCTGGGCTCAAATTGTTTTTTTTAAATCTGTTTTAGGATTTGAATTAAATTTTAACTTTAATTTAAGTGGTCACTTGCAAAAATCTCGGCCTATGTGCTCATACCCATTGGTGGGTACGTGGTGGGTACGTTTCGTACCCACCACGTACCCCCCACGTCCCCCGCAATGAACTTCCGCTCTCCTGGGCTCAAATTGTTTTTTTTAAATCTGTTTTATGATTTGAATTAAATTTAAACTTTAATTTAAGTGGTCACTTGCAAAAATCTCGGCCTATGTGCTCATACCCATTGGTGAATACGTGGTGGGTACGTTTCGTACCCACCACGTACCCACCACGTCCCCCGCAATGAACTTCCGCTCTCCTGGGCTCAAATTGTTTTTTTTAAATCTGTTTTAGGATTTGAATTAAATTTTAACTTTAATTTAAGTGGTCACTTGCAAAAATCTCGGCCTATGTGCTCATACCCATTGGTGGGTACGTGGTGGGTACGTTTCGTACCCACCACGTACCCCCCACGTCCCCCGCAATGAACTTCCGCTCTCCTGGGCTAAAATTGTTTTTTTTAAATCTGTTTTATGATTTGAATTAAATTTAAACTTTAATTTAAGTGGTCACTTGCAAAAATCTCGGCCTATGTGCTCATACATATTGGTGGGTACGTGGTGGGTACGTTTCGTACCCACCACGTACCCACCACGTCCCCCGCAATGAACTTCCGCTCTCCTGGGCTCAAATTGTTTTTTTTAAATCTGTTTTAGGATTTGAATTAAATTTTAACTTTAATTTAAGTGGTCACTTGCAAAAATCTCGGCCTATGTGCTCATACCCATTGGTGGGTACGTGGTGGGTACGTTTCGTACCCACCACGTACCCCCCACGTCCCCCGCAATGAACTTCCGCTCTCCTGGGCTCAAATGGTTTTTTTTAAATCTGTTTTATGATTTGAATTAAATTTTAACTTTAATTTAAGTGGTCACTTGCAAAAATCTCGGCCTATGTGCTCATACCCATTGGTGGGTCCCCCGCAATGAACTCACGCTCTCCTGGGCTCAAATTGTTTTTTTTAAATCTGTTTTATGATTTGAATTAAATTTAAACTTTAATTTAAGTGGTCACTTGCAAAAATCTCGGCCTATGTGCTCATACATATTGGTGGGTACGTGGTGGGTACGTTTCGTACCCACCACGTACCCACCACGTCCCCCGCAATGAACTTCCGCTCTCCTGGGCTCAAATTGTTTTTTTTAAATCTGTTTTAGGATTTGAATTAAATTTTAACTTTAATTTAAGTGGTCACTTGCAAAAATCTCGGCCTATGTGCCCATACCCATTGGTGGGTACGTGGTGGGTACGTTTCGTTCCCACCACGTACCCACCACGTCCCCCGCAATGAACTTCCGCTCTCCTGGGCTCAAATTGTTTTTTTTAAATCTGTTTTAGGATTTGAATTAAATTTTAACTTTAATTTAAGTGGTCACTTGCAAAAATCTCGGCCTATGTGCTCATACCCATTGGTGGGTACGTGGTGGGTACGTTTCGTACCCACCACGTGCCCCCCACGTCCCCCGCAATGAACTTCCGCTCTCCTGGGCTCAAATTGTTTTTTTTAAATCTGTTTTATGATTTGAATTAAATTTTAACTTTAATTTAAGTGGTCACTTGCAAAAATCTCGGCCTATGTGCTCATACCCATTGGTGGGTCCCCCGCAATGAACTCACGCTCTCCTGGGCTCAAATTGTTTTTTTTAAATCTGTTTTATGATTTGAATTAAATTTAAACTTTAATTTAAGTGGTCACTTGCAAAAATCTCGGCCTATGTGCTCATACATATTGGTGGGTACGTGGTGGGTACGTTTCGTACCCACCACGTACCCACCACGTCCCCCGCAATAAACTTCCGCTCTCCTGGGCTCAAATTGTTTTTTTTAAATCTGTTTTAGGATTTGAATTAAATTTTAACTTTAATTTAAGTGGTCACTTGCAAAAATCTCGGCCTATGTGCTCATACCCATTGGTGGGTACGTGGTGGGTACGTTTCGTACCCACCACGTACCCCCCACGTCCCCCGCAATGAACTTCCGCTCTCCTGGGCTCAAATTGTTTTTTTTAAATCTGTTTTATGATTTGAATTAAATTTAAACTTTAATTTAAGTGGTCACTTGCAAAAATCTCGGCCTATGTGCTCATACCCATTGGTGGGTACGTGGTGGGTACGTTTCGTACCCACCACGTACCCACCACGTCCCCCGCAATGAACTTCCGCTCTCCTGGGCTCAAATTGTTTTTTTTAAATCTGTTTTAGGATTTGAATTAAATTTTAACTTTAATTTAAGTGGTCACTTGCAAAAATCTCAGCCTATGTGCTCATACCCATTGGTGGGTACGTGGTGGGTACGTTTCGTACCCACCACGTACCCCCCACGTCCCCCGCAATGAACTTCCGCTCTCCTGGGCTAAAATTGTTTTTTTTAAATCTGTTTTATGATTTGAATTAAATTTAAACTTTAATTTAAGTGGTCACTTGCAAAAATCTCGGCCTATGTGCTCATACATATTGGTGGGTACGTGGTGGGTACGTTTCGTACCCACCACGTACCCACCACGTCCCCCGCAATGAACTTCCGCTCTCCTGGGCTCAAATTGTTTTTTTTAAATCTGTTTTAGGATTTGAATTAAATTTTAACTTTAATTTAAGTGGTCACTTGCAAAAATCTCGACCTATGTGCTCATACCCATTGGTGGGTACGTGGTGGGTACGTTTCGTACCCACCACGTACCCACCACGTCCCCCGCAATGAACTTCCGCTCTCCTGGGCTCAAATTGTTTTTTTTAAATCTGTTTTAGGATTTGAATTAAATTTAAAGTTTAATTTAAGTGGTCACTTGCAAAAATCTCGGCCTATGTGCTCATACCCATTGGTGGGTACGTGGTGGGTACGTTTCGTACCCACCACGTACCCACCACGTCCCCCGCAATGAACTTCCGCTCTCCTGGGCTCAAATTGTTTTTTTTAAATCTGTTTTAGGATTTGAATTAAATTTTAACTTTAATTTAAGTGGTCACTTGCAAAAATCTCGGCCTATGTGCTCATAGCCATTGGTGGGTACGTGGTGGGTACGTTTCGTACCCACCACGTACCCACCACGTCCCCCGCAATGAACTTCCGCTCTCCTGGGCTCAAATTGTTTTTTTTAAATCTGTTTTAGGATTTGAATTAAATTTTAACTTTAATTTAAGTGGTCACTTGCAAAAATCTCGGCCTATGTGCTCATACCCATTGGTGGGTACGTGGTGGGTACGTTTCGTACCCACCACGTACCCACCACGTCCCCCGCAATGAACTTCCGCTCTCCTGGGCTCAAATTGTTTTTTTTAAATCTGTTTTAGGATTTGAATTAAATTTTAACTTTAATTTAAGTGGTCACTTGCAAAAATCTCGGCCTATGTGCTCATACCCATTGGTGGGTACGTGGTGGGTACGTTTCGTACCCACCACGTACCCCCCACGTCCCCCGCAATGAACTTCCGCTCTCCTGGGCTCAAATTGTTTTTTTTAAATCTGTTTTATGATTTGAATTAAATTTTAACTTTAATTTAAGTGGTCACTTGCAAAAATCTCGGCCTATGTGCTCATACCCATTGGTGGGTACGTGGTGGGTACGTTTCGTACCCACCACGTACCCACCACGTCCCCCGCAATGAACTTCCGCTCTCCTGGGCTCAAATTGTTTTTTTTAAATCTGTTTTAGGATTTGAATTAAATTTTAACTTTAATTTAAGTGGTCACTTGCAAAAATCTCGGCCTATGTGCTCATACCCATTGGTGGGTACGTGGTGGGTACGTTTCGTACCCACCACGTACCCACCACGTCCCCCGCAATGAACTTCCGCTCTCCTGGGCTCAAATTGTTTTTTTTAAATCTGTTTTAGGATTTGAATTAAATTTTAACTTTAATTTAAGTGGTCACTTGCAAAAATCTCGGCCTATGTGCTCATACCCATTGGTGGGTACGTGGTGGGTACGTTTCGTACCCACCACGTACCCCCCACGTCCCCCGCAATGAACTTCCGTTCTCCTGGGCTCAAATTGTTTTTTTTAAATCTGTTTTATGATTTGAATTAAATTTTAACTTTAATTTAAGTGGTCACTTGCAAAAATCTCGACCTATGTGCTCATACCCATTGGTGGGTACGTGGTGGGTACGTTTCGTACCCACCATGTACCCACCACGTCCCCCGCAATGAACTTCCGCTCTCCTGGGCTCAAATTGTTTTTTTTAAATCTGTTTTAGGATTTGAATTAAATTTTAACTTTAATTTAAGTGGTCACTTGCAAAAATCTCGGCCTATGTGCTCATACCCATTGGTGGGTACGTGGTGGGTACGTTTTGTACCCACCACGTACCCACCACGTCCCCCGCAATGAACTTCCGCTCTCCTGGGCTCAAATTGTTTTTTTTAAATCTGTTTTAGGATTTGAATTAAATTTTAACTTTAATTTAAGTGGTCACTTGCAAAAATCTCGGCCTATATGCTCATACCCATTGGTGGGTACGTGGTGGGTACGTTTCGTACCCACCACGTACCCACCACGTCCCCCGCAATGAACTTCCGCTCTCCTGGGCTCAAATTGTTTTTTTTAAATCTGTTTTATGATTTGAATTAAATTTAAACTTTAATTTAAGTGGTCACTTGCAAAAATCTCGGCCTTTGTGCTCATACCCATTGGTGGGTACGTGGTGGGTACGTGGTGGGTACGTTTCGTACCCACCACGTACCCCCCACGTCCCCCGCAATGAACTTCCGCTCTCCTGGGCTCAAATTGTTTTTTTTAAATCTGTTTTAGGATTTGAATTAAATTTTAACTTTAATTTAAGTGGTCACTTGCAAAAATCTCGGCCTATGTGCTCATACCCATTGGTGGGTACGTGGTGGGTACGTTTCGTACCCACCACGTACCCACCACGTCCCCCGCAATGAACTTCCGCTCTCCTGGGCTCAAATTGTTTTTTTTAAATCTGTTTTAGGATTTGAATTAAATTTTAACTTTAATTTAAGTGGTCACTTGCAAAAATCTCGGCCTATGTGCTCATACCCATTGGTGGGTACGTGGTGGGTACGTTTCGTACCCACCACGTCCCCCGCAATGAACTTCCGCTCTCCTGGGCTCAAATTGTTTTTTTTAAATCTGTTTTAGGATTTGAATTAAATTTTAACTTTAATTTAAGTGGTCACTTGCAAAAATCTCGGCCTATGTGCTCATACCCATTGGTGGGTACGTGGTGGGTACGTTTCGTACCCACCACGTACCCCGCACGTCCCCCGCAATGAACTTCCGCTCTCCTGGGCTCAAATTGTTTTTTTTAAATCTGTTTTATGATTTGAATTAAATTTTAACTTTAATTTAAGTGGTCACTTGCAAAAATCTCGGCCTATGTGCTCATACCCATTGGTGGGTACGTGGCGGGTACGTTTCGTACCCACCACGTACCCACCACGTCCCCCGCAATGAACTTCCGCTCTCCTGGGCTCAAATTGTTTTTTTTAAATCTGTTTTAGGATTTGAATTAAATTTTAACTTTAATTTAAGTGGTCACTTGCAAAAATCTTGGCCTATGTGCTCATACCCATTGGTGGGTACGTGGTGGGTACGTTTCGTACCCACCACGTACCCACCACGTCCCCCGCAATGAACTTCCGCTCTCCTGGGCTCAAATTGTTTTTTTTAAATCTGTTTTAGGATTTGAATTAAATTTTAACTTTAATTTAAGTGGTCACTTACAAAAATCTCGGCCTATGTGCTCATACCCATTGGTGGGTACGTGGTGGGTACGTTTCGTACCCACCACGTACCCCCCACGTCCCCCGCAATGAACTTCCGTTCTCCTGGGCTCAAATTGTTTTTTTTAAATCTGTTTTATGATTTGAATTAAATTTTAACTTTAATTTAAGTGGTCACTTGCAAAAATCTCGACCTATGTGCTCATACCCATTGGTGGGTACGTGGTGGGTACGTTTCGTACCCACCACGTACCCACCACGTCCCCCGCAATGAACTTCCGCTCTCCTGGGCTCAAATTGTTTTTTTTAAATCTGTTTTAGGATTTGAATTAAATTTTAACTTTAATTTAAGTGGTCACTTGCAAAAATCTCGGCCTATGTGATCATACCCATTGGTGGGTACGTGGTGGGTACGTTTCGTACCCACCACGTACCCCCCACGTCCCCCGCAATGAACTTCCGCTCTCCTGGGCTCAAATTGTTTTTTTAAATCTGTTTTAGGATTTGAATTAAATTTTAACTTTAATTTAAGTGGTCACTTGCAAAAATCTCGGCCTATGTGCTCATACCCATTGGTGGGTACGTGGTGGGTACGTTTCGTACCCACCACGTACCCACCACGTCCCCCGCAATGAACTTCCGCTCTCCTGGGCTCAAATTGTTTTTTTTAAATCTGTTTTAGGATTTGAATTAAATTTTAACTTTAATTTAAGTGGTCACTTGCAAAAATCTCGGACTATGTGCTCATACCCATTGGTGGGTACGTGGTGGGTACGTTTCGTACCCACCACGTACCCACCACGTCCCCCGCAATGAACTTCCGCTCTCCTGGGCTCAAATTGTTTTTTTTAAATCTGTTTTATGATTTGAATTAAATTTTAACTTTAATTTAAGTGGTCACTTGCAAAAATCTCGGCCTATGTGCTCATACCCATTGGTGGGTACGTGGTGGGTACGTTTCGTACCCACCACGTACCCACCACGTCCCCCGCAATGAACTTCCGCTCTCCTGGGCTCAAATTGTTTTTTTTAAATCTGTTTTAGGATTTGAATTAAATTTTAACTTTAATTTAAGTGGTCACTTGCAAAAATCTCGGCCTATGTGCTCATACCCATTGGTGGGTACGTGGTGGGTACGTTTCGTACCCACCACGTACCCACCACCTCCCCCGCAATGATCTTCCTCTCTCCTGGGCTCAAATTGTTTTTTTTAAATCTGTTTTAGGATTTGAATTAAATTTTAACTTTAATTTAAGTGGTCACTTGCAAAAATCTCGGCCTATGTGCTCATACCCATTGGTGGGTACGTGGTGGGTACGTTTCGTACTCACCACGTACCCACCACGTCCCTCGCAATGAACTTCCGCTCTCCTGGGCTCAAATTTTTTTTTTTAAATCTGTTTTATGATTTGAATTAAATTTTAACTTTAATTTAAGTGGTCACTTGCAAAAATCTCGGCCTATGTGCTCATACCCATTGGTGGGTACGTGGTGGGTACGTTTCGTACCCACCACGTACCCACCACGTCCCCGCAATGAACTTCCGCTCTCCTGGGCTCAAATTGTTTTTTTTAAATCTGTTTTAGGATTTGAATTAAATTTTAACTTTAATTTAAGTGGTCACTTGCATAAATCTCGGCCTATGTGATCATACCCATTGGTGGGTACGTGGTGGGTACGTTTCGTACCCACCACGTACCCCCCACGTCCCCCGCAATGAACTTCCGCTCTCCTGGGCTCAAATTGTTTTTTTAAATCTGTTTTAGGATTTGAATTAAATTTTAACTTTAATTTAAGTGGTCACTTGCAAAAATCTCGGCCTATGTGCTCATACCCATTGGTGGGTACGTGGTGGGTACGTTTCGTACCCACCACGTACCCACCACGTCCCCCGCAATGAACTTCCGCTCTCCTGGGCTCAAATTGTTTTTTTTAAATCTGTTTTAGGATTTGAATTAAATTTTAACTTTAATTTAAGTGGTCACTTGCAAAAATCTCGGCCTATGTGCTCATACCCATTGGTGGGTACGTGGTGGGTACGTTTCGTACCCACCACGTACCTTCCACGTCCCCCGCAATGAACTTCCGCTCTCCTGGGCTCAAATTATTTTTTTTAAATCTGTTTTAGGATTTGAATTAAATTTAAACTTTAATTTAAGTGGTCACTTGCTAAAATCTCGGCCTATGTGCCCATACCCATTGGTGGGTACGTGGTGGGTACGTTTCGTACCCACCACGTACCTTCCACGTCCCCCGCAATGAACTTCCGCTCTCCTGGGCTCAAATTGTTTTTTTTAAATCTGTTTTATGATTTGAATTAAATTTAAACTTTAATTTAAGTGGTCACTTGCAAAAATCTCGGCCTATGTGCTCATACCCATTGGTGGGTACGTGGTGGGTACGTTTCGTACCCACCACGTACCCACCACGTCCCCCGCAATGAACTTCCGCTCTCCTGGGCTCAAATTATTTTTTTTAAATCTGTTTTAGGATTTGAATTAAATTTTAACTTTAATTTAAGTGGTCACTTGCAAAAATCTCGGCCTATGTGCTCATACCCATTGGTGGGTACGTGGTGGGTACGTTTCGTACCCACCACGTACCCCCCACGTCCCCCGCAATGAACTTCCGCTCTCCTGGGCTCAAATTGTTTTTTTAAATCTGTTTTAGGATTTGAATTAAATTTTAACTTTAATTTAAGTGGTCACTTGCAAAAATCTCGGCCTATGTGCTCATACCCATTGGTGGGTACGTGGTGGGTACGTTTCGTACCCACCACGTACCCACCACGTCCCCCGCAATGAACTTCCGCTCTCCTGGGCTCAAATTGTTTTTTTTAAATCTGTTTTAGGATTTGAATTAAATTTTAACTTTAATTTAAGTGGTCACTTGCAAAAATCTCGGCCTATGTGCTCATACCCATTGGTGGGTACGTGGTGGGTACGTTTCGTACCCACCACGTACCCCCCACGTCCCCCGCAATGATCTTCCTCTCTCCTGGGCTCAAATTGTTTTTTTTAAATCTGTTTTAGGATTTGAATTAAATTTTAACTTTAATTTAAGTGGTCACTTGCAAAAATCTCGGCCTATGTGCTCATACCCATTGGTGGGTACGTGGTGGGTACGTTTCGTACCCACCACGTACCCACCACGTCCCTCGCAATGAACTTCCGCTCTCCTGGGCTCAAATTTTTTTTTTTAAATCTGTTTTATGATTTGAATTAAATTTTAACTTTAATTTAAGTGGTCACTTGCAAAAATCTCGGCCTATGTGCTCATACCCATTGGTGGGTACGTGGTGGGTACGTTTCGTACCCACCACGTACCCACCACGTCCCCGCAATGAACTTCCGCTCTCCTGGGCTCAAATTGTTTTTTTTAAATCTGTTTTAGGATTTGAATTAAATTTTAACTTTAATTTAAGTGGTCACTTGCAAAAATCTCGGCCTATGTGATCATACCCATTGGTGGGTACGTGGTGGGTACGTTTCGTACCCACCACGTACCCCCCACGTCCCCCGCAATGAACTTCCGCTCTCCTGGGCTCAAATTGTTTTTTTAAATCTGTTTTAGGATTTGAATTAAATTTTAACTTTAATTTAAGTGGTCACTTGCAAAAATCTCGGCCTATGTGCTCATACCCATTGGTGGGTACGTGGTGGGTACGTTTCGTACCCACCACGTACCCCCCACGTCCCCCGCAATGAACTTCCGCTCTCCTGGGCTCAAATTGTTTTTTTTAAATCTGTTTTAGGATTTGAATTAAATTTTAACTTTAATTTAAGTGGTCACTTGCAAAAATCTCGGCCTATGTGCTCATACCCATTGGTGGGTACGTGGTGGGTACGTTTCGTACCCACCACGTACCCCCCACGTCCCCCGCAATGAACTTCCGCTCTCCTGGGCTCAAATTATTTTTTTTAAATCTGTTTTAGGATTTGAATTAAATTTTAACTTTAATTTAAGTGGTCACTTGCTAAAATCTCGGCCTATGTGCTCATACCCATTGGTGGGTACGTGGTGGGTACGTTTCGTACCCACCACGTACCTTCCACGTCCCCCGCAATGAACTTCCGCTCTCCTGGGCTCAAATTGTTTTTTTTAAATCTGTTTTATGATTTGAATTAAATTTAAACTTTAATTTAAGTGGTCACTTGCAAAAATCTCGGCCTATGTGCTCATACCCATTGGTGGGTACGTGGTGGGTACGTTTCGTACCCACCACGTACCCACCACGTCTCCCGCAATGAACTTCCGCTCTCCTGGGCTCAAATTATTTTTTTTAAATCTGTTTTAGGATTTGAATTAAATTTTAACTTTAATTTAAGTGGTCACTTGCAAAAATCTCGGCCTATGTGCTCATACCCATTGGTGGGTACGTGGTGGGTACGTTTTGTACCCACCACGTACCCACCACGTCCCCCGCAATGAACTTCCGCTCTCCTGGGCTCAAATTGTTTTTTTTAAATCTGTTTTATGATTTGAATTAAATTTAAACTTTAATTTAAGTGGTCACTTGCAAAAATCTCGGCCTATGTGCTCATACCCATTGGTGGGTACGTGGTGGGTACGTTTCGTACCCACCACGTACCCACCACGTCCCCCGCAATGAACTTCCGCTCTCCTGGGCTCAAATTGTTTTTTTTAAATCTGTTTTAGGATTTGAATTAAATTTTAACTTTAATTTAAGTGGTCACTTGCAAAAATCTCGGCCTATGTGCTCATACCCATTAGTGGGTACGTGGTGGGTACGTTTCGTACCCACCACGTACCCACCACGTCCCCCGCAATGAACTTCCGCTCTCCTGGGCTCAAATTGTTTTTTTTAAATCTGTTTTAGGATTTGAATTAAATTTTAACTTTAATTTAAGTGGTCACTTGCAAAAATCTCGGCCTATGTGCTCATACCCATTGGTGGGTACGTGGTGGGTACGTTTCGTACCCACCACGTACCCCCCACGTCCCCCGCAATGAACTTCCGCTCTCCTGGGCTCAAATTATTTTTTTTAAATCTGTTTTAGGATTTGAATTAAATTTAAACTTTAATTTAAGTGGTCACTTGCTAAAATCTCGGCCTATGTGCTCATACCCATTGGTGGGTACGTGGTGGGTACGTTTCGTACCCACCACGTACCTTCCACGTCCCCCGCAATGAACTTCCGCTCTCCTGGGCTCAAATTGTTTTTTTTAAATCTGTTTTATGATTTGAATTAAATTTAAACTTTAATTTAAGTGGTCACTTGCAAAAATCTCAGCCTATGTGCTCATACCCATTGGTGGGTACGTGGTGGGTACGTTTCGTACCCACCACGTACCCACCACGTCCCCCGCAATGAACTTCCGCTCTCCTGGGCTCAAATTGTTTTTTTTAAATCTGTTTTATGATTTGAATTAAATTTAAACTTTAATTTAAGTGGTCACTTGCAAAAATCTCGGCCTATGTGCTCATACCCATTGGTGGGTACGTGGTGGGTACGTTTCGTACCCACCACGTACCCACCACGTCCCCCGCAATGAACTTCCGCTCTCCTGGGCTCAAATTGTTTTTTTTAAATCTGTTTTAGGATTTGAATTAAATTTTAACTTTAATTTAAGTGGTCACTTGCAAAAATCTCGGCCTATGTGCTCATACCCATTGGTGGGTACGTGGTGGGTACGTTTCGTACCCACCACGTACCCCCCACGTCCCCCGCAATGAACTTCCGTTCTCCTGGGCTCAAATTGTTTTTTTTAAATCTGTTTTATGATTTGAATTAAATTTTAACTTTAATTTAAGTGGTCACTTGCAAAAATCTCGACCTATGTGCTCATACCCATTGGTGGGTACGTGATGGGTACGTTTCGTACCCACCATGTACCCACCACGTCCCCCGCAATGAACTTCCGCTCTCCTGGGCTCAAATTGTTTTTTTTAAATCTGTTTAGGATTTGAATTAAATTTTAACTTTAATTTAAGTGGTCACTTGCAAAAATCTCGGCCTATGTGCTCATACCCATTGGTGGGTACGTGGTGGGTACGTTTCGTACCCACCACGTACCCACCACGTCCCCCGCAATGAACTTCCGCTCTCCTGGGCTCAAATTGTTTTTTTTAAATCTGTTTTATGATTTGAATTAAATTTTAACTTTAATTTAAGTGGTCACTTGCAAAAATCTCGGCCTATATGCTCATACCCATTGGTGGGTACGTGGTGGGTACGTTTCGTACCCACCACGTACCCCCCACGTCCCCCGCAATGAACTTCCGCTCTCCTGGGCTCAAATTGTTTTTTTTAAATCTGTTTTATGATTTGAATTAAATTTAAACTTTAATTTAAGTGGTCACTTGCAAAAATCTCGGCCTATGTGCTCATACCCATTGGTGGGTACGTGGTGGGTACGTTTCGTACCCACCACGTACCCACCACGTCCCCCGCAATGAACTTCCGCTCTCCTGGGCTCAAATTGTTTTTTTTAAATCTGTTTTAGGATTTGAATTAAATTTTAACTTTAATTTAAGTGGTCACTTGCAAAAATCTCGGCCTATGTGCTCATACCCATTGGTGGGTACGTGGTGGGTACGTTTCGTACCCACCACGTACCCCCCCACGTCCCCCGCAATGAACTTCCGTTCTCCTGGGCTCAAATTGTTTTTTTTAAATCTGTTTTATGATTTGAATTAAATTTTAACTTTAATTTAAGTGGTCACTTGCAAAAATCTCGACCTATGTGCTCATACCCATTGGTGGGTACGTGGTGGGTACGTTTCGTACCCACCATGTACCCACCACGTCCCCCGCAATGAACTTCCGCTCTCCTGGGCTCAAATTGTTTTTTTTAAATCTGTTTAGGATTTGAATTAAATTTTAACTTTAATTTAAGTGGTCACTTGCAAAAATCTCGGCCTATGTGCTCATACCCATTGGTGGGTACGTGGTGGGTACGTTTCGTACCCACCACGTACCCACCACGTCCCCCGCAATGAACTTCCGCTCTCCTGGGCTCAAATTGTTTTTTTTAAATCTGTTTTATGATTTGAATTAAATTTTAACTTTAATTTAAGTGGTCACTTGCAAAAATCTCGGCCTATATGCTCATACCCATTGGTGGGTACGTGGTGGGTACGTTTCGTACCCACCACGTACCCCCCACGTCCCCCGCAATGAACTTCCGCTCTCCTGGGCTCAAATTGTTTTTTTTAAATCTGTTTTAGGATTTGAATTAAATTTAAACTTTAATTTAAGTGGTCACTTGCAAAAATCTCGGCCTATGTGCTCATACCCATTGGTGGGTACGTGGTGGGTACGTGGTGGGTACGTTTCGTACCCACCACGTACCCCCCACGTCCCCCGCAATGAACTTCCGCTCTCCTGGGCTCAAATTGTTTTTTTTAAATCTGTTTTAGGATTTGAATTAAATTTTAACTTTAATTTAAGTGGTCACTTGCAAAAATCTCGGCCTATGTGCTCATACCCATTGGTGGGTACGTGGTGGGTACGTTTCGTACCCACCACGTCCCCCGCAATGAACTTCCGCTCTCCTGGGCTCAAATTGTTTTTTTTAAATCTGTTTTATGATTTGAATTAAATTTAAACTTTAATTTAAGTGGTCACTTGCAAAAATCTCAGCCTATGTGCTCATACCCATTGGTGGGTACGTGGTGGGTACGTTTCGTACCCACCACGTACCCACCACGTCCCCCGCAATGAACTTCCGCTCTCCTGGGCTCAAATTATTTTTTTTAAATCTGTTTTAGGATTTGAATTAAATTTTAACTTTAATTTAAGTGGTCACTTGCAAAAATCTCGGCCTATGTGCTCATACCCATTGGTGGGTACGTGGTGGGTACGTTTTGTACCCACCACGTACCCACCACGTCCCCCGCAATGAACTTCCGCTCTCCTGGGCTCAAATTGTTTTTTTTAAATCTGTTTTATGATTTGAATTAAATTTAAACTTTAATTTAAGTGGTCACTTGCAAAAATCTCGGCCTATGTGCTCATACCCATTGGTGGGTACGTGGTGGGTACGTTTCGTACCCACCACGTACCCACCACGTCCCCCGCAATGAACTTCCGCTCTCCTGGGCTCAAATTGTTTTTTTTAAATCTGTTTTATGATTTGAATTAAATTTAAACTTTAATTTAAGTGGTCACTTGCAAAAATCTCGGCCTATGTGCTCATACCCATTGGTGGGTACGTGGTGGGTACGTGGTGGGTACGTTTCGTACCCACCACGTACCCCCCACGTCCCCCGCAATGAACTTCCGCTCTCCTGGGCTCAAATTGTTTTTTTTAAATCTGTTTTATGATTTGAATTAAATTTTAACTTTAATTTAAGTGGTCACTTGCAAAAATCTCGGCCTATATGCTCATACCCATTGGTGGGTACGTGGTGGGTACGTTTCGTACCCACCACGTACCCCCCACGTCCCCCGCAATGAACTTCCGCTCTCCTGGGCTCAAATTGTTTTTTTTAAATCTGTTTTAGGATTTGAATTAAATTTTAACTTTAATTTAAGTGGTCACTTGCAAAAATCTCGGCCTATGTGCTCATACCCATTGGTGGGTACGTGGTGGGTACGTTTCGTACCCACCACGTCCCCCGCAATGAACTTCCGCTCTCCTGGGCTCAAATTGTTTTTTTTAAATCTGTTTTATGATTTGAATTAAATTTAAACTTTAATTTAAGTGGTCACTTGCAAAAATCTCAGCCTATGTGCTCATACCCATTGGTGGGTACGTGGTGGGTACGTTTCGTACCCACCACGTACCCACCACGTCCCCCGCAATGAACTTCCGCTCTCCTGGGCTCAAATTGTTTTTTTTAAATCTGTTTTATGATTTGAATTAAATTTAAACTTTAATTTAAGTGGTCACTTGCAAAAATCTCGGCCTATGTGCTCATACCCATTGGTGGGTACGTGGTGGGTACGTTTCGTACCCACCACGTACCCCCCACGTCCCCCGCAATGAACTTCCGCTCTCCTGGGCTGAAATTGTTTTTTTTAAATCTGTTTTAGGATTTGAATTAAATTTTAACTTTAATTTAAGTGGTCACTTGCAAAAATCTCGGCCTATGTGCTCATACCCATTGGTGGGTACGTGGTGGGTACGTTTCGTACCCACCACGTACCCCCCACGTCCCCCGCAATGAACTTCCGTTCTCCTGGGCTCAAATTGTTTTTTTTAAATCTGTTTTATGATTTGAATTAAATTTTAACTTTAATTTAAGTGGTCACTTGCAAAAATCTCGACCTATGTGCTCATACCCATTGGTGGGTACGTGGTGGGTACGTTTCGTACCCACCATGTACCCACCACGTCCCCCGCAATGAACTTCCGCTCTCCTGGGCTCAAATTGTTTTTTTTAAATCTGTTTAGGATTTGAATTAAATTTTAACTTTAATTTAAGTGGTCACTTGCAAAAATCTCGGCCTATGTGCTCATACCCATTGGTGGGTACGTGGTGGGTACGTTTCGTACCCACCACGTACCCACCACGTCCCCCGCAATGAACTTCCGCTCTCCTGAGCTCAAATTGTTTTTTTTAAATCTGTTTTATGATTTGAATTAAATTTTAACTTTAATTTAAGTGGTCACTTGCAAAAATCTCGGCCTATATGCTCATACCCATTGGTGGGTACGTGGTGGGTACGTTTCGTACCCACCACGTACCCCCCACGTCCCCCGCAATGAACTTCCGCTCTCCTGGGCTCAAATTGTTTTTTTTAAATCTGTTTTATGATTTGAATTAAATTTAAACTTTAATTTAAGTGGTCACTTGCAAAAATCTCGGCCTATGTGCTCATACCCATTGGTGGGTACGTGGTGGGTACGTTTCGTACCCACCACGTACCCACCACGTCCCCCGCAATGAACTTCCGCTCTCCTGGGCTCAAATTGTTTTTTTTAAATCTGTTTTAGGATTTGAATTAAATTTTAACTTTAATTTAAGTGGTCACTTGCAAAAATCTCGGCCTATGTGCTCATACCCATTGGTGGGTACGTGGTGGGTACGTTTCGTACCCACCACGTACCCCCCCACGTCCCCCGCAATGAACTTCCGTTCTCCTGGGCTCAAATTGTTTTTTTTAAATCTGTTTTATGATTTGAATTAAATTTTAACTTTAATTTAAGTGGTCACTTGCAAAAATCTCGACCTATGTGCTCATACCCATTGGTGGGTACGTGGTGGGTACGTTTCGTACCCACCATGTACCCACCACGTCCCCCGCAATGAACTTCCGCTCTCCTGGGCTCAAATTGTTTTTTTTAAATCTGTTTAGGATTTGAATTAAATTTTAACTTTAATTTAAGTGGTCACTTGCAAAAATCTCGGCCTATGTGCTCATACCCATTGGTGGGTACGTGGTGGGTACGTTTCGTACCCACCACGTACCCACCACGTCCCCCGCAATGAACTTCCGCTCTCCTGGGCTCAAATTGTTTTTTTTAAATCTGTTTTATGATTTGAATTAAATTTTAACTTTAATTTAAGTGGTCACTTGCAAAAATCTCGGCCTATATGCTCATACCCATTGGTGGGTACGTGGTGGGTACGTTTCGTACCCACCACGTACCCCCCACGTCCCCCGCAATGAACTTCCGCTCTCCTGGGCTCAAATTGTTTTTTTTAAATCTGTTTTATGATTTGAATTAAATTTAAACTTTAATTTAAGTGGTCACTTGCAAAAATCTCGGCCTATGTGCTCATACCCATTGGTGGGTACGTGGTGGGTACGTTTCGTACCCACCACGTACCCACCACGTCCCCCGCAATGAACTTCCGCTCTCCTGGGCTCAAATTGTTTTTTTTAAATCTGTTTTATGATTTGAATTAAATTTTAACTTTAATTTAAGTGGTCACTTGCAAAAATCTCGGCCTATATGCTCATACCCATTGGTGGGTACGTGGTGGGTACGTTTCGTACCCACCACGTACCCCCCACGTCCCCCGCAATGAACTTCCGCTCTCCTGGGCTCAAATTGTTTTTTTTAAATCTGTTTTAGGATTTGAATTAAATTTTAACTTTAATTTAAGTGGTCACTTGCAAAAATCTCGGCCTATGTGCTCATACCCATTGGTGGGTACGTGGTGGGTACGTTTCGTACCCACCACGTCCCCCGCAATGAACTTCCGCTCTCCTGGGCTCAAATTGTTTTTTTTAAATCTGTTTTAGGATTTGAATTAAATTTTAACTTTAATTTAAGTGGTCACTTGCAAAAATCTCGGCCTATGTGCTCATTTCCATTGGTGGGTACGTGGTGGGTACGTTTCGTACCCACCACGTACCCACCACGTTCCCCGCAATGAACTTCCGCTCTCCTGGGCTCAAATTGTTTTTTTAAATCTGTTTTAGGATTTGAATTAAATTTTAACTTTAATTTAAGTGGTCACTTGCAAAAATCTCGGCCTATGTGCTCATACCCATTGGTGGGTACGTGGTGGGTACGTTTCGTACCCACCACGTACCCACCACGTCCCCCGCAATGAACTTCCGCTCTCCTGGGCTCAAATTGTTTTTTTTAAATCTGTTTTAGGATTTGAATTAAATTTTAACTTTAATTTAAGTGGTCACTTGCAAAAATCTCGGCCTATGTGCTCATACCCATTGGTGGGTACGTGGTGGGTACGTTTCGTACCCACCACGTACCCACCACGTCCCCCGCAATGAACTTCCGCTCTCCTGGGCTCAAATTGTTTTTTTTAAATCTGTTTTAGGATTTGAATTAAATTTTAACTTTAATTTAAGTGGTCACTTGCAAAAATCTCGGCCTATGTGCTCATACCCATTGGTGGGTACGTGGTGGGTACGTTTCGTACCCACCACGTACCCACCACGTCCCCCGCAATGAACTTCCGCTCTCCTGGGCTCAAATTGTTTTTTTTAAATCTGTTTTAGGATTTGAATTAAATTTTAACTTTAATTTAAGTGGTCACTTGCAAAAATCTCGGCCTATGTGCTCATACCCATTGGTGGGTACGTGGTGGGTACGTTTCGTACCCACCACGTACCCCCCACGTCCCCCGCAATGAACTTCCGCTCTCCTGGGCTCAAATTATTTTTTTTAAATCTGTTTTAGGATTTGAATTAAATTTAAACTTTAATTTAAGTGGTCACTTGCTAAAATCTCGGCCTATGTGCTCATACCCATTGGTGGGTACGTGGTGGGTACGTTTCGTACCCACCACGTACCTTCCACGTCCCCCGCAATGAACTTCCGCTCTCCTGGGCTCAAATTGTTTTTTTTAAATCTGTTTTATGATTTGAATTAAATTTAAACTTTAATTTAAGTGGTCACTTGCAAAAATCTCGGCCTATGTGCTCATACCCATTGGTGGGTACGTGGTGGGTACGTTTCGTACCCACCACGTACCCACCACGTCCCCCGCAATGAACTTCCGCTCTCCTGGGCTCAAATTGTTTTTTTTAAATCTGTTTTAGGATTTGAATTAAATTTTAACTTTAATTTAAGTGGTCACTTGCAAAAATCTCGGCCTATGTGCTCATACCCATTGGTGGGTACGTGGTGGGTACGTTTCGTACCCACCACGTACCCCCCACGTCCCCCGCAATGAACTTCCGCTCTCCTGGGCTCAAATTGTTTTTTTTAAATCTGTTTTAGGATTTGAATTAAATTTAAACTTTAATTTAAGTGGTCACTTGCTAAAATCTCGGCCTATGTGCTCATACCCATTGGTGGGTACGTGGTGGGTACGTTTCGTACCCACCACGTACCTTCCACGTCCCCCGCAATGAACTTCCGCTCTCCTGGGCTCAAATTGTTTTTTTTAAATCTGTTTTATGATTTGAATTAAATTTAAACTTTAATTTAAGTGGTCACTTGCAAAAATCTCGGCCTATGTGCTCATACCCATTGGTGGGTACGTGGTGGGTACGTTTCGTACCCACCACGTACATCCCACGTCCCCCGCAATGAACTTCCGCTCTCCTGGGCTCAAATTGTTTTTTTTAAATCTGTTTTATGATTTGAATTAAATTTAAACTTTAATTTAAGTGGTCACTTGCAAAAATCTCGGCCTATGTGCTCATACCCATTGGTGGGTACGTGGTGGGTACGTTTCGTACCCACCACGTACCCCCCACGTCCCCCGCAATGAACTTCCGCTCTCCTGGGCTTAAATTGTTTTTTTTAAATCTGTTTTAGGATTTGAATTAAATTTTAACTTTAATTTAAGTGGTCACTTGCAAAAATCTCGGCCTATGTGCTCATACCCATCATGGTGGGTACGTTTCGTACCCACCACGTACCCACCACGTCCCCCGCAATGAACTTCCACTCTCCTGGGCTCAAATTGTTTTTTTTAAATCTGTTTTAGGATTTGAATTAAATTTTAACTTTAATTTAAGTGGTCACTTGCAAAAATCTCGGCCTATGTGCTCATACCCATTGGTGGGTACGTGGTGGGTACGTTTCGTACCCACCACGTACCCCCCACGTCCCCTGCAATGAACTTCCGCTCTCCTGGGCTCAAATTGTTTTTTTTAAATCTGTTTTAGGATTTGAATTAAATTTTAACTTTAATTTAAGTGGTCACTTCCAAAAATCTCGGCCTTTGTGCTCATACCCATTGGTGGGTACGTGGTGGGTACGTTTCGTACCCACCACGTACCCCCCACGTCCCCCGCAATGAACTTCCGCTCTCCTGGGCTCAAATTGTTTTTTTTAAATCTGTTTTAGGATTTGAATTAAATTTTAACTTTAATTTAAGTGGTCACTTGCAAAAATCTCGGCCTATGTGCTCATACCCATTGGTGGGTACGTGGTGGGTACGTTTTGTACCCACCACGTCCCCCGCAATGAACTTCCGCTCTCCTGGGCTCAAATTGTTTTTTTTAAATCTGTTTTATGATTTGAATTAAATTTTAACTTTAATTTAAGTGGTCACTTGCAAAAATCTCGGCCTATGTGCTCATACCCATTGGTGGGTACGTGGTGGGTACGTTTCGTACCCACCACGTACCCACCACGTCCCCCGCAATGAACTTCCGCTCTCCTGGGCTCAAATTGTTTTTTTTAAATCTGTTTTATGATTTGAATTAAATTTAAACTTTAATTTAAGTGGTCACTTGCAAAAATCTCGGCCTATGTGCTCATACCCATTGGTGGGTACGTGGTGGGTACGTTTCGTACCCACCACGTACCCACCACGTCCCCGCAATGAACTTCCGCTCTCCTGGGCTCAAATTGTTTTTTTTAAATCTGTTTTAGGATTTGAATTAAATTTTAACTTTAATTTAAGTGGTCACTTGCAAAAATCTCGGCCTATGTGCTCATACCCATTGGTGGGTACGTGGTGGGTACGTTTCGTACCCACCACGTACCCACCACGTCCCCCGCAATGAACTTCCGCTCTCCTGGGCTCAAATTGTTTTTTTTAAATCTGTTTTAGGATTTGAATTAAATTTTAACTTTAATTTAAGTGGTCACTTGCAAAAATCTCGGCCTATGTGCTCATACCCATTGGTGGGTACGTGGTGGGTACGTTTCGTACCCACCACGTACCCCCCACGTCCCCCGCAATGAACTTCCGCTCTCCTGGGCTCAAATTATTTTTTTTAAATCTGTTTTAGGATTTGAATTAAATTTAAACTTTAATTTAAGTGGTCACTTGCTAAAATCTCGGCCTATGTGCTCATACCCATTGGTGGGTACGTGGTGGGTACGTTTCGTACCCACCACGTACCTTCCACGTCCCCCGCAATGAACTTCCGCTCTCCTGGGCTCAAATTGTTTTTTTTAAATCTGTTTTATGATTTGAATTAAATTTAAACTTTAATTTAAGTGGTCACTTGCAAAAATCTCGGCCTATGTGCTCATACCCATTGGTGGGTACGTGGTGGGTACGTTTCGTACCCACCACGTACCCACCACGTCCCCCGCAATGAACTTCCGCTCTCCTGGGCTCAAATTGTTTTTTTTAAATCTGTTTTAGGATTTGAATTAAATTTTAACTTTAATTTAAGTGGTCACTTGCAAAAATCTCGGCCTATGTGCTCATACCCATTGGTGGGTACGTGGTGGGTACGTTTCGTACCCACCACGTACCCCCCACGTCCCCCGCAATGAACTTCCGCTCTCCTGGGCTCAAATTGTTTTTTTTAAATCTGTTTTAGGATTTGAATTAAATTTAAACTTTAATTTAAGTGGTCACTTGCTAAAATCTCGGCCTATGTGCTCATACCCATTGGTGGGTACGTGGTGGGTACGTTTCGTACCCACCACGTACCCCCCACGTCCCCCGCAATGAACTTCCGCTCTCCTGGGCTCAAATTGTTTTTTTTAAATCTGTTTTAGGATTTGAATTAAATTTTAACTTTAATTTAAGTGGTCACTTGCAAAAATCTCGGCCTATGTGCTCATACCCATTGGTGGGTACGTGGTGGGTACGTTTTGTACCCACCACGTCCCCCGCAATGAACTTCCGCTCTCCTGGGCTCAAATTGTTTTTTTTAAATCTGTTTTATGATTTGAATTAAATTTTAACTTTAATTTAAGTGGTCACTTGCAAAAATCTCGGCCTATGTGCTCATACCCATTGGTGGGTACGTGGTGGGTACGTTTCGTACCCACCACGTACCCACCACGTCCCCCGCAATGAACTTCCGCTCTCCTGGGCTCAAATTGTTTTTTTTAAATCTGTTTTAGGATTTGAATTAAATTTTAACTTTAATTTAAGTGGTCACTTGCAAAAATCTCGGCCTATGTGCTCATACCCATTGGTGGGTACGTGGTGGGTACGTTTTGTACCCACCACGTACCCTCCACGTCCCCCGCAATGAACTTCCGCTCTCCTGGGCTCAAATTGTTTTTTTTAAATCTGTTTTAGGGTTTTAATTAAATTTTAACTTTAAGTTAAGTGGTCACTTGCAAAAATCTCGGCCTATGTGCTCATACCCATTGGTGGGTACGTGGTGGGTACGTTTCGTACCCACCACGTACCCCCCACGTCCCCCGCAATGAACTTCCGCTCTCCTGGGCTCAAATTGTTTTTTTTAAATCTGTTTTAGGTTTTTAATTAAATTTTAACTTTAAGTTAAGTGGTCACTTGCAAAAATCTCGGCCTATGTGCTCATACCCATTGGTGGGTACCCCCCACGTCCCCTGCAATGAACTTCCGCTCTCCTGGGCTCAAATTGTTTTTTTTAAATCTGTTTTATGATTTGAATTAAATTTTAACTTTAATTTAAGTGGTCACTTGCAAAAATCTCGGCCTATGTGCTCATACCCATTGGTGGGTACGTGGTGGGTACGTTTCGTACCCACCACGTACCCACCACGTCCCCCGCAATGAACTTCCGCTCTCCTGGGCTCAAATTGTTTTTTTTAAATCTGTTTTAGGATTTGAATTAAATTTTAACTTTAATTTAAGTGGTCACTTGCAAAAATCTCGGCCTATGTGCTCATACCCATTGGTGGGTACGTGGTGGGTACGTTTCGTACCCACCACGTACCCCCCACGTCCCCCGCAATGAACTTCCGCTCTCCTGGGCTCAAATTGTTTTTTTTAAATCTGTTTTAGGGTTTTAATTAAATTTTAACTTTAAGTTAAGTGGTCACTTGCAAAAATCTCGGCCTATGTGCTCATACCCATTGGTGGGTACCCCCCACGTCCCCCGCAATGAACTTCCGCTCTCCTGGGCTCAAATTGTTTTTTTTAAATCTGTTTTAGGATTTGAATTAAATTTTAACTTTAATTTAAGTGGTCACTTGCAAAAATCTCGGCCTATGTGCTCATACCCATTGGTGGGTACGTGGTGGGTACGTTTCGTACCCACCACGTACCCACCACGTCCCCCGCAATGAACTTCCGCTCTCCTGGGCTCAAATTGTTTTTTTTAAATCTGTTTTATGATTTGAATTAAATTTTAACTTTAATTTAAGTGGTCACTTGCAAAAATCTCGGCCTATGTGCTCATACCCATTGGTGGGTACGTGGTGGGTACGTTTCGTACCCACCACGTACCCACCACGTCGCCCGCAATGAACTTCCGCTCTCCTGGGCTCAAATTGTTTTTTTTAAATCTGTTTTAGGATTTGAATTAAATTTTAACTTTAATTTAAGTGGTCACTTGCAAAAATCTCGGCCTATGTGCTCATACCCATTGGTGGGTACGTGGTGGGTACGTTTCGTACCCACCACGTACCCCCCACGTCCCCCGCAATGAACTTCCGCTCTCCTGGGCTCAAATTGTTTTTTTTAAATCTGTTTTAGGATTTGAATTAAATTTAAACTTTAATTTAAGTTGTCACTTGCAAAAATCTCGGCCTATGTGCTCATACCCATTGGTGGGTACGTGGTGGGTACGTTTCGTACCCACCACGTACTCCCCACGTCCCCCGCAATGAACTTCCGCTCTCCTGGGCTCAAATTGTTTTTTTTAAATCTGTTTTAGGATTTGAATTAAATTTTAACTTTAATTTAAGTGGTCACTTGCAAAAATCTCGGCCTATGTGCTCATACCCATTGGTGGGTACGTGGTGGGTACGTTTCGTACCCACCACGTACCCCCCACGTCCCCCGCAATGAACTTCCGCTCTCCTGGGCTCAAATTGTTTTTTTTAAATCTGTTTTATGATTTGAATTAAATTTAAACTTTAATTTAAGTGGTCACTTGCAAAAATCTCGGCCTATGTGCTCATACCCATTGGTGGGTACGTGGTGGGTACGTTTCGTACCCACCACGTACCCCTCACGTCCCCCGCAATGAACTTCCGCTCTCCTGGGCTCAAATTGTTTTTTTTAAATCTGTTTTAGGATTTGAATTAAATTTTAACTTTAATTTAAGTGGTCACTTGCAAAAATCTCGGCCTATGTGCTCATACCCATTGGTGGGTACGTGGTGGGTACGTTTCGTACCCACCACGTACCCACCACGTCCCCCGCAATGAACTTCCGCTCTCCTGGGCTCAAATTGTTTTTTTTAAATCTGTTTTATGATTTGAATTAAATTTAAACTTTAATTTAAGTGGTCACTTACAAAAATCTCGGCCTATGTGCTCATACCCATTGGTGGGTACGTGGTGGGTACGTTTCGTACCCACCACGTCCCCCGCAATGAACTTCCGCTCTCCTGGGCTCAAATTGTTTTTTTTAAATCTGTTTTATGATTTGAATTAAATTTTAACTTTAATTTAAGTGGTCACTTGCAAAAATCTCGGCCTATGTGCTCATACCCATTGGTGGGTACGTGTTGGGTACGTTTCGTACCCACCACGTCCCCCGCAATGAACTTCCGCTCTCCTGGGCTCAAATTGTTTTTTTTAAATCTGTTTTATGATTTGAATTAAATTTTAACTTTAATTTAAGTGGTCACTTGCAAAAATCTCGGCCTATGTGCTCATACCCATTGGTGGGTACGTGGTGGGTACGTTTCGTACCCACCACGTCCCCCGCAATGAACTTCCGCTCTCCTGGGCTCAAATTGTTTTTTTTAAATCTGTTTTATGATTTGAATTAAATTTAAACTTTAATTTAAGTGGTCACTTGCAAAAATCTCGGCCTATGTGCTCATACCCATTGGTGGGTACGTGGTGGGTACGTTTCGTACCCACCACGTCCCCCGCAATGAACTTCCGCTCTCCTGGGCTCAAATTGTTTTTTTTAAATCTGTTTTATGATTTGAATTAAATTTAAACTTTAATTTAAGTGGTCACTTGCAAAAATCTCGGCCTATGTGCTCATACCCATTGGTGGGTACGTGGTGGGTACGTTTCGTACCCACCACGTCCCCCGCAATGAACTTCCGCTCTCCTGGGCTCAAATTGTTTTTTTTAAATCTGTTTTATGATTTGAATTAAATTTAAACTTTAATTTAAGTGGTCACTTACAAAAATCTCGGCCTATGTGCTCATACCCATTGGTGGGTACGTGGTGGGTACGTTTCGTACCCACCACGTACCCCCCACGTCCCCCGCAATGAACTTCCGCTCTCCTGGGCTCAAATTGTTTTTTTTAAATCTGTTTTAGGATTTGAATTAAATTTTAACTTTAATTTAAGTGGTCACTTGCAAAAATCTCGGCCTATGTGCTCATACCCATTGGTGGGTACGTGGTGGGTACGTTTCGTACCCACCACGTACCCACCACGTCCCCCGCAATGAACTTCCGCTCTCCTGGGCTCAAATTGTTTTTTTTAAATCTGTTTTATGATTTGAATTAAATTTAAACTTTAATTTAAGTGGTCACTTGCAAAAATCTCGGCCTATGTGCTCATACCCATTGGTGGGTACGTGGTGGGTACGTTTCGTACCCACCACGTCCCCCGCAATGAACTTCCGCTCTCCTGGGCTCAAATTGTTTTTTTTAAATCTGTTTTATGATTTGAATTAAATTTTAACTTTAATTTAAGTGGTCACTTGCAAAAATCTCGGCCTATGTGCTCATACCCATTGGTGGGTACGTGGTGGGTACGTTTCGTACCCACCACGTACCCCCCACGTCCCCCGCAATGAACTTCCGTTCTCCTGGGCTCAAATTGTTTTTTTAAATCTGTTTTATGATTTGAATTAAATTTTAACTTTAATTTAAGTGGTCACTTGCAAAAATCTCGGCCTATGTGCTCATACCCATTGGTGGGTACGTGGTGGGTACGTTTCGTACCCACCACGTACCCACCACGTCCCCCGCAATGAACTTCCGCTCTCCTGGGCTCAAATTGTTTTTTTTAAATCTGTTTTAGGATTTGAATTAAATTTTAACTTTAATTTAAGTGGTCACTTGCAAAAATCTCGGCCTATGTGCTCATACCCATTGGTGGGTACGTGGTGGGTACGTTTCGTACCCACCACGTACCCCCCACGTCCCCCGCAATGAACTTCCGTTCTCCTGGGCTCAAATTGTTTTTTTAAATCTGTTTTATGATTTGAATTAAATTTTAACTTTAATTTAAGTGGTCGCTTGCAAAAATCTCGGCCTATGTGCTCATACCCATTGGTGGGTACGTGGTGGGTACGTTTCGTACCCACCACGTACCCACCACGTCCCCCGCAATGAACTTCCGCTCTCCTGGGCTCAAATTGTTTTTTTTAAATCTGTTTTAGGATTTGAATTAAATTTTAACTTTAATTTAAGTGGTCACTTGCAAAAATCTCGGCCTATGTGCTCATACCCATTGGTGGGTACGTGGTGGGTACGTTTCGTACCCACCACGTACCCCCCACGTCCCCCGCAATGAACTTCCGCTCTCCTGGGCTCAAATTGTTTTTTTTAAATCTGTTTTAGGATTTGAATTAAATTTAAACTTTAATTTAAGTGGTCACTTGCTAAAATCTCGGCCTATGTGCTCATACCCATTGGTGGGTACGTGGTGGGTACGTTTCGTACCCACCACGTACCTTCCACGTCCCCCGCAATGAACTTCCGCTCTCCTGGGCTCAAATTGTTTTTTTTAAATCTGTGTTATGATTTGAATTAAATTTAAACTTTAATTTAAGTGGTCACTTGCAAAAATCTCGGCCTATGTGCTCATACCCATTGGTGGGTACGTGGTGGGTACGTTTCGTACCCACCACGTACCCCCCACGTCCCCCGCAATGCACTTCCGCTCTCCTGGGCTTAAATTGTTTTTTTTAAATCTGTTTTAGGATTTGAATTAAATTTTAACTTTAATTTAAGTGGTCACTTGCAAAAATCTCGGCCTATGTGCTCATACCCATCATGGTGGGTACGTTTCGTACCCACCACGTACCCACCACGTCCCCCGCAATGAACTTCCACTCTCCTGGGCTCAAATTGTTTTTTTTAAATCTGTTTTAGGATTTGAATTAAATTTTAACTTTAATTTAAGTGGTCACTTGCAAAAATCTCGGCCTATGTGCTCATACCCATTGGTGGGTACGTGGTGGGTACGTTTCGTACCACCACGTACCCCCCACGTCCCCTGCAATGAACTTCCGCTCTCCTGGGCTCAAATTGTTTTTTTTAAATCTGTTTTATGATTTGAATTAAATTTTAACTTTAATTTAAGTGGTCACTTGCAAAAATCTCGGCCTTTGTGCTCATACCCATTGGTGGGTACGTGGTGGGTACGTTTCGTACCCACCACGTACCCCCCACGTCCCCCGCAACGAACTTCCGCTCTCCTGGGCTCAAATTGTTTTTTTTAAATCTGTTTTAGGATTTGAATTAAATTTTAACTTTAATTTAAGTGGTCACTTGCAAAAATCTCGGCCTATGTGCTCATACCCATTGGTGGGTACGTGGTAGGTACGTTTCGTACCCACCACGTACCCCCCACGTCCCCTGCAATGAACTTGCGCTCTCCTGGGCTCAAATTGTTTTTTTTAAATCTGTTTTATGATTTGAATTAAATTTTAACTTTAATTTAAGTGGTCACTTGCAAAAATCTCGGCCTATGTGCTCATACCCATTGGTGGGTACGTGGTGGGTACGTTTCGTACCCACCACGTACCCCCCACGTCCCCCGCAATGAACTTCCGCTCTCCTGGGCTCAAATTGTTTTTTTTAAATCTGTTTTAGGATTTGAATTAAATTTAAACTTTAATTTAAGTGGTCACTTGCTAAAATCTCGGCCTATGTGCTCATACCCATTGGTGGGTACGTGGTGGGTACGTTTCGTACCCACCACGTACCTTCCACGTCCCCCGCAATGAACTTCCGCTCTCCTGGGCTCAAATTGTTTTTTTTAAATCTGTTTTATGATTTGAATTAAATTTAAACTTTAATTTAAGTGGTCACTTGCAAAAATCTCGGCCTATGTGCTCATACCCATTGGTGGGTACGTGGTGGGTACGTTTCGTACCCACCACGTACCCCCCACGTCCCCCGCAATGAACTTCCGCTCTCCTGGGCTCAAATTGTTTTTTTTAAATCTGTTTTAGGATTTGAATTAAATTTTAACTTTAATTTAAGTGGTCACTTGCAAAAATCTCGGCCTATGTGCTCATACCCATTGGTGGGTACGTGGTGGGTACGTTTCGTACCCACCACGTACCCACCACGTCCCCCGCAATGAACTTCCGCTCTCCTGGGCTAAATTTTGTTTTTTTTAAATCTGTTTTATGATTTGAATTAAATTTAAACTTTAATTTAAGTGGTCACTTACAAAAATCTCGGCCTATGTGCTCATACCCATTGGTGGGTACGTGGTGGGTACGTTTCGTACCCACCACGTCCCCCGCAATGAACTTCCGCTCTCCTGGGCTCAAATTGTTTTTTTTAAATCTGTTTTATGATTTGAATTAAATTTTAACTTTAATTTAAGTGGTCACTTGCAAAAATCTCGGCCTATGTGCTCATACCCATTGGTGGGTACGTGTTGGGTACGTTTCGTACCCACCACGTCCCCCGCAATGAACTTCCGCTCTCCTGGGCTCAAATTGTTTTTTTTAAATCTGTTTTATGATTTGAATTAAATTTTAACTTTAATTTAAGTGGTCACTTGCAAAAATCTCGGCTTATGTGCTCATACCCATTGGTGGGTACGTGGTGGGTACGTTTCGTACCCACCACGTCCCCCGCAATGAACTTCCGCTCTCCTGGGCTCAAATTGTTTTTTTTAAATCTGTTTTATGATTTGAATTAAATTTAAACTTTAATTTAAGTGGTCACTTGCAAAAATCTCGGCCTATGTGCTCATACCCATTGGTGGGTACGTGGTGGGTACGTTTCGTACCCACCACGTCCCCCGCAATGAACTTCCGCTCTCCTGGGCTCAAATTGTTTTTTTTAAATCTGTTTTATGATTTGAATTAAATTTAAACTTTAATTTAAGTGGTCACTTGCAAAAATCTCGGCCTATGTGCTCATACCCATTGGTGGGTACGTGTTGGGTACGTTTCGTACCCACCACGTACCCACCACGTCCCCCGCAATGAACTTCCGCTCTCCTGGGCTCAAATTGTTTTTTTTAAATCTGTTTTAGGATTTGAATTAAATTTTAACTTTAATTTAAGTGGTCACTTGCAACAATCTCGGCCTATGTGCTCATACCCATTGGTGGGTACGTGGTGGGTACGTTCCGTACCCACCACGTACCCCCCACGTCCCCCGCAATGAACTTCCGTTCTCCTGGGCTCAAATTGTTTTTTTAAATCTGTTTTATGATTTGAATTAAATTTTAACTTTAATTTAAGTGGTCACTTGCAAAAATCTCGGCCTATGTGCTCATACCCATTGGTGGGTACGTGGTGGGTACGTTTCGTACCCACCACGTACCCACCACGTCCCCCGCAATGAACTTCCGCTCTCCTGGGCTCAAATTGTTTTTTTTAAATCTGTTTTAGGATTTGAATTAAATTTTAACTTTAATTTAAGTGGTCACTTGCAAAAATCTCGGCCTATGTGCTCATACCCATTGGTGGGTACGTGGTGGGTACGTTTCGTACCCACCACGTACCCACCACGTCCCCCGCAATGAACTTCCGCTCTCCTGGGCTCAAATTGTTTTTTTTAAATCTGTTTTAGGATTTGAATTAAATTTTAACTTTAATTTAAGTGGTCACTTGCAAAAATCTCGGCCTATGTGCTCATACCCATTGGTGGGTACGTGGTGGGTACGTTTCGTACCCACCACGTACCCCCCACGTCCCCCGCAATGAACTTCCGCTCTCCTGGGCTCAAATTGTTTTTTTTAAATCTGTTTTATGATTTGAATTAAATTTTAACTTTAATTTAAGTGGTCACTTGCAAAAATCTCGGCCTATGTGCTCATACCCATTGGTGGGTACGTGGTGGGTACGTTTCGTACCCACCACGTCCCCCGCAATGAACTTCCGCTCTCCTGGGCTCAAATTGTTTTTTTTTAATCTGTTTTATGATTTGAATTAAATTTTAACTTTAATTTAAGTGGTCACTTGCAAAAATCTCGGCCTTTGTGCTCATACCCATTGGTGGGTACGTGGTGGGTACGTTTCGTACCCACCACGTACCCCCCACGTCCCCCGCAATGAACTTCCGCTCTCCTGGGCTCAAATTGTTTTTTTTAAATCTGTTTTATGATTTGAACTAAATTTTAACTTTAATTTAAGTGGTCACTTGCAAAAATCTCGGCCTATGTGCTCATACCCATTGGTGGGTACGTGGTGGGTACGTTTCGTACCCACCACGTACCCACCACGTCCCCTGCAATGAACTTCCGCTCTCCTGGGCTCAAATTGTTTTTTTTTAATCTGTTTTATGATTTGAATTAAATTTTAACTTTAATTTAAGTGGTCACTTGCAAAAATCTCGGCCTTTGTGCTCATACCCATTGGTGGGTACGTGGTGGGTACGTTTCGTACCCACCACGTACCCCCCACGTCCCCCGCAATGAACTTCCGCTCTCCTGGGCTCAAATTGTTTTTTTTAAATCTGTTTTATGATTTGAACTAAATTTTAACTTTAATTTAAGTGGTCACTTGCAAACATCTCGGCCTATGTGCTCATACCTATTGGTGGGTACGTGGTGGGTACGTTTCGTACCCACCACGTACCCCCCACGTCCCCTGCAATGAACTTGCGCTCTCCTGGGCTCAAATTGTTTTTTTTAAATCTGTTTTATGATTTGAATTAAATTTTAACTTTAATTTAAGTGGTCACTTGCAAAAATCTCGGCCTATGTGCTCATACCCATTGGTGGGTACGTGGTGGCTACGTTTCGTACCCACCACGTACCCACCACGTCCCCCGCAATGAACTTCCGCTCTCCTGGGCTCAAATTGTTTTTTTTAAATCTGTTTTAGGATTTGAATTAAATTTTAACTTTAATTTAAGTGGTCACTTGCAAAAATCTCGGCCTATGTGCTCATACCCATTGGTGGGTACGTGGTGGGTACGTTTCGTACCCACCACGTCCCCCGCAATGAACTTTCGCTCTCCTGGGCTCAAATTGTTTTTTTTAAATCTGTTTTATGATTTGAATTAAATTTAAACTTTAATTTAAGTGGTCACTTGCAAAAATCTCGGCCTATGTGCTCATACCCATTGGTGGGTACGTGGTGGGTACGTTTCGTACCCACCACGTCCCCCGCAATGAACTTCCGCTCTCCTGGGCTCAAATTGTTTTTTTTAAATCTGTTTTATGATTTGAATTAAATTTTAACTTTAATTTAAGTGGTCACTTGCAAAAATCTCGGCCTTTGTGCTCATACCCATTGGTGGGTACGTGGTGGGTACGTTTCGTACCCACCACGTACCCCCCACGTCCCCCGCAATGAACTTCCGCTCTCCTGGGCTCAAATTGTTTTTTTTAAATCTGTTTTATGATTTGAACTAAATTTTAACTTTAATTTAAGTGGTCACTTGCAAAAATCTCGGCCTATGTGCTCATACCCATTGGTGGGTACGTGGTGGGTACGTTTCGTACCCACCACGTACCCACCACGTCCCCTGCAATGAACTTCCGCTCTCCTGGGCTCAAATTGTTTTTTTTTAATCTGTTTTATGATTTGAATTAAATTTTAACTTTAATTTAAGTGGTCACTTGCAAAAATCTCGGCCTTTGTGCTCATACCCATTGGTGGGTACGTGGTGGGTACGTTTCGTACCCACCACGTACCCCCCACGTCCCCCGCAATGAACTTCCGCTCTCCTGGGCTCAAATTGTTTTTTTTAAATCTGTTTTATGATTTGAACTAAATTTTAACTTTAATTTAAGTGGTCACTTGCAAACATCTCGGCCTATGTGCTCATACCTATTGGTGGGTACGTGGTGGGTACGTTTCGTACCCACCACGTACCCCCCACGTCCCCTGCAATGAACTTGCGCTCTCCTGGGCTCAAATTGTTTTTTTTAAATCTGTTTTATGATTTGAATTAAATTTTAACTTTAATTTAAGTGGTCACTTGCAAAAATCTCGGCCTATGTGCTCATACCCATTGGTGGGTACGTGGTGGCTACGTTTCGTACCCACCACGTACCCACCACGTCCCCCGCAATGAACTTCCGCTCTCCTGGGCTCAAATTGTTTTTTTTAAATCTGTTTTAGGATTTGAATTAAATTTTAACTTTAATTTAAGTGGTCACTTGCAAAAATCTCGGCCTATGTGCTCATACCCATTGGTGGGTACGTGGTGGGTACGTTTCGTACCCACCACGTCCCCCGCAATAAACTTCCGCTCTCCTGGGCTCAAATTGTTTTTTTTAAATCTGTTTTAGGATTTGAATTAAATTTTAACTTTAATTTAAGTTGTCACTTGCAAAAATCTCGGCCTATGTGCTCATACCCATTGGTGGGTACGTGGTGGGTACGTTTCGTACCCACCACGTACCCACCACGTCCCCTGCAATGAACTTCCGCTCTCCTGGGCTCAAATTGTTTTTTTTTAATCTGTTTTATGATTTGAATTAAATTTTAACTTTAATTTAAGTGGTCACTTGCAAAAATCTCGGCCTTTGTGCTCATACCCATTGGTGGGTACGTGGTGGGTACGTTTCGTACCCACCACGTACCCCCCACGTCCCCCGCAATGAACTTCCGCTCTCCTGGGCTCAAATTGTTTTTTTTAAATCTGTTTTATGATTTGAACTAAATTTTAACTTTAATTTAAGTGGTCACTTGCAAACATCTCGGCCTATGTGCTCATACCCATTGGTGGGTACGTGGTGGGTACGTTTCGTACCCACCACGTACCCCCCACGTCCCCCGCAATGAACTTCCGCTCTCCTGGGCTCAAATTGTTTTTTTTAAATCTGTTTTATGATTTGAATTAAATTTTAACTTTAATTTAAGTGGTCACTTGCAAAAATCTCGGCCTATGTGCTCATACCCATTGGTGGGTACGTGGTGGGTACATTTCGTACCCACCACGTCCCCCGCAATGAACTTCCGCTCTCCTGGGCTCAAATTGTTTTTTTTAAATCTGTTTTATGATTTGAATTAAATTTTAACTTTAATTTAAGTGGTCACTTGCAAAAATCTCGGCCTATGTGCTCATACCCATTGGTGGGTACGTGGTGGGTACGTTTCGTACCCACCACGTACCCACCACGTCCCCCGCAATGAACTTCCGCTCTCCTGGGCTCAAATTGTTTTTTTTAAATCTGTTTTAGGATTTGAATTAAATTTTAACTTTAATTTAAGTGGTCACTTGCAAAAATCTCGGCCTATGTGCTCATACCCATTGGTGGGTACGTGGTGGGTACGTTTCGTACCCACCACGTCCCCCGCAATGAACTTCCGCTCTCCTGGGCTCAAATTGTTTTTTTTAAATCTGTTTTATGATTTGAATTAAATTTTAACTTTAATTTAAGTGGTCACTTGCAAAAATCTCGGCCTATGTGCTCATACCCATTGGTGGGTACGTGGTGGGTACGTTTCGTACCCACCACGTACCCACCACGTCCCCCGCAATGAACTTCCGCTCTCCTGGGCTCAAATTGTTTTTTTTAAATCTGTTTTAGGATTTGAATTAAATTTTAACTTTAATTTAAGTGGTCACTTGCAAAAATCTCGGCCTATGTGCTCATACCCATTGGTGGGTACGTGGTGGGTACGTTTCGTACCCACCACGTCCCCCGCAATGAACTTCCGCTCTCCTGGGCTCAAATTGTTTTTTTTAAATCTGTTTTATGATTTGAATTAAATTTTAACTTTAATTTAAGTGGTCACTTGCAAAAATCTCGGCCTATGTGCTCATACCCATTGGTGGGTACGTGGTGGGTACGTTTCGTACCCACCACGTCCCCCGCAATGAACTTCCGCTCTCCTGGGCTCAAATTGTTTTTTTTAAATCTGTTTTATGATTTGAATTAAATTTAAACTTTAATTTAAGTGGTCACTTGCAAAAATCTCGCCCTATGTGCTCATACCCATTGGTGGGTACGTGTTGGGTACGTTTCGTACCCACCACGTACCCACCACGTTCCCCGCAATGAACTTCCGCTCTCCTGGGCTCAAATTGTTTTTTTTAAATCTGTTTTAGGATTTGAATTAAATTTTAACTTTAATTTAAGTGGTCACTTGCAACAATCTCGGCCTATGTGCTCATACCCATTGGTGGGTACGTGGTGGGTACGTTTCGTACCCACCACGTACCCCCCACGTCCCCCGCAATGAACTTCCGTTCTCCTGGGCTCAAATTGTTTTTTTAAATCTGTTTTATGATTTGAATTAAATTTTAACTTTAATTTAAGTGGTCACTTGCAAAAATCTCGGCCTATGTGCTCATACCCATTGGTGGGTACGTGGTGGGTACGTTTCGTACCCACCACGTACCCACCACGTCCCCCGCAATGAACTTCCGCTCTCCTGGGCTCAAATTGTTTTTTTTAAATCTGTTTTAGGATTTGAATTAAATTTTAACTTTAATTTAAGTGGTCACTTGCAAAAATCTCGGCCTATGTGCTCATACCCATTGGTGGGTACGTGGTGGGTACGTTTCGTACCCACCACGTCCCCCGCAATAAACTTCCGCTCTCCTGGGCTCAAATTGTTTTTTTTAAATCTGTTTTAGGATTTGAATTAAATTTTAACTTTAATTTAAGTGGTCACTTGCAAAAATCTCGGCCTATGTGCTCATACCCATTGGTGGGTACGTGGTGGGTACGTTTCGTACCCACCACGTACCCACCACGTCCCCTGCAATGAACTTCCGCTCTCCTGGGCTCAAATTGTTTTTTTTTAATCTGTTTTATGATTTGAATTAAATTTTAACTTTAATTTAAGTGGTCACTTGCAAAAATCTCGGCCTTTGTGCTCATACCCATTGGTGGGTACGTGGTGGGTACGTTTCGTACCCACCACGTACCCCCCACGTCCCCCGCAATGAACTTCCGCTCTCCTGGGCTCAAATTGTTTTTTTTAAATCTGTTTTATGATTTGAACTAAATTTTAACTTTAATTTAAGTGGTCACTTGCAAACATCTCGGCCTATGTGCTCATACCCATTGGTGGGTACGTGGTGGGTACGTTTCGTACCCACCACGTACCCCCCACGTCCCCCGCAATGAACTTCCGCTCTCCTGGGCTCAAATTGTTTTTTTTAAATCTGTTTTATGATTTGAATTAAATTTTAACTTTAATTTAAGTGGTCACTTGCAAAAATCTCGGCCTATGTGCTCATACCCATTGGTGGGTACGTGGTGGGTACGTTTCGTACCCACCACGTCCCCCGCAATGAACTTCCGCTCTCCTGGGCTCAAATTGTTTTTTTTAAATCTGTTTTATGATTTGAATTAAATTTTAACTTTAATTTAAGTGGTCACTTGCAAAAATCTCGGCCTATGTGCTCATACCCATTGGTGGGTACGTGGTGGGTACGTTTCGTACCCACCACGTACCCACCACGTCCCCCGCAATGAACTTCCGCTCTCCTGGGCTCAAATTGTTTTTTTTAAATCTGTTTTAGGATTTGAATTAAATTTTAACTTTAATTTAAGTGGTCACTTGCAAAAATCTCGGCCTATGTGCTCATACCCATTGGTGGGTACGTGGTGGGTACGTTTCGTACCCACCACGTACCCACCACGTCCCCCGCAATGAACTTCCGCTCTCCTGGGCTCAAATTGTTTTTTTTAAATCTGTTTTAGGATTTGAATTAAATTTTAACTTTAATTTAAGTGGTCACTTGCAAAAATCTCGGCCTATGTGCTCATACCCATTGGTGGGTACGTGGTGGGTACGTTTCGTACCCACCACGTCCCCCGCAATAAACTTCCGCTCTCCTGGGCTCAAATTGTTTTTTTTAAATCTGTTTTAGGATTTGAATTAAATTTTAACTTTAATTTAAGTGGTCACTTGCAAAAATCTCGGCCTATGTGCTCATACCCATTGGTGGGTACGTGGTGGGTACGTTTCGTACCCACCACGTACCCACCACGTCCCCTGCAATGAACTTCCGCTCTCCTGGGCTCAAATTGTTTTTTTTTAATCTGTTTTATGATTTGAATTAAATTTTAACTTTAATTTAAGTGGTCACTTGCAAAAATCTCGGCCTTTGTGCTCATACCCATTGGTGGGTACGTGGTGGGTACGTTTCGTACCCACCACGTACCCACCACGTCCCCCGCAATGAACTTCCGCTCTCCTGGGCTCAAATTGTTTTTTTTAAATCTGTTTTATGATTTGAACTAAATTTTAACTTTAATTTAAGTGGTCACTTGCAAACATCTCGGCCTATGTGCTCATACCCATTGGTGGGTACGTGGTGGGTACGTTTCGTACCCACCACGTACCCCCCACGTCCCCTGCAATGAACTTGCGCTCTCCTGGGCTCAAATTGTTTTTTTTAAATCTGTTTTATGATTTGAATTAAATTTTAACTTTAATTTAAGTGGTCACTTGCAAAAATCTCGGCCTATGTGCTCATATCCATTAGTGGGTACGTGGTGGCTACGTTTCGTACCCACCACGTACCCACCACGTCCCCCGCAATGAACTTCCGCTCTCCTGGGCTCAAATTGTTTTTTTTAAATCTGTTTTAGGATTTGAATTAAATTTTAACTTTAATTTAAGTGGTCACTTGCAAAAATCTCGGCCTATGTGCTCATACCCATTGGTGGGTACGTGGTGGGTACGTTTCGTACCCACCACGTCCCCCGCAATGAACTTTCGCTCTCCTGGGCTCAAATTGTTTTTTTTAAATCTGTTTTATGATTTGAATTAAATTTAAACTTTAATTTAAGTGGTCACTTGCAAAAATCTCGGCCTATGTGCTCATACCCATTGGTGGGTACGTGGTGGGTACGTTTCGTACCCACCACGTCCCCCGCAATGAACTTCCGCTCTCCTGGGCTCAAATTGTTTTTTTTAAATCTGTTTTATGATTTGAATTAAATTTTAACTTTAATTTAAGTGGTCACTTGCAAAAATCTCGGCCTTTGTGCTCATACCCATTGGTGGGTACGTGGTGGGTACGTTTCGTACCCACCACGTACCCCCCACGTCCCCCGCAATGAACTTCCGTTCTCCTGGGCTCAAATTGTTTTTTTAAATCTGTTTTATGATTTGAATTAAATTTTAACTTTAATTTAAGTGGTCACTTGCAAAAATCTCGGCCTATGTGCTCATACCCATTGGTGGGTACGTGGTGGGTACGTTTCGTACCCACCACGTACCCACCACGTCCCCCGCAATGAACTTCCGCTCTCCTGGGCTCAAATTGTTTTTTTTAAATCTGTTTTAGGATTTGAATTAAATTTTAACTTTAATTTAAGTGGTCACTTGCAAAAATCTCGGCCTATGTGCTCATACCCATTGGTGGGTACGTGGTGGGTACGTTTCGTACCCACCACGTCCCCCGCAATAAACTTCCGCTCTCCTGGGCTCAAATTGTTTTTTTTAAATCTGTTTTAGGATTTGAATTAAATTTTAACTTTAATTTAAGTGGTCACTTGCAAAAATCTCGGCCTATGTGCTCATACCCATTGGTGGGTACGTGGTGGGTACGTTTCGTACCCACCACGTACCCACCACGTCCCCTGCAATGAACTTCCGCTCTCCTGGGCTCAAATTGTTTTTTTTTAATCTGTTTTATGATTTGAATTAAATTTTAACTTTAATTTAAGTGGTCACTTGCAAAAATCTCGGCCTTTGTGCTCATACCCATTGGTGGGTACGTGGTGGGTACGTTTCGTACCCACCACGTACCCCCCACGTCCCCCGCAATGAACTTCCGCTCTCCTGGGCTCAAATTGTTTTTTTTAAATCTGTTTTATGATTTGAACTAAATTTTAACTTTAATTTAAGTGGTCACTTGCAAACATCTCGGCCTATGTGCTCATACCCATTGGTGGGTACGTGGTGGGTACGTTTCGTACCCACCACGTACCCCCCACGTCCCCCGCAATGAACTTCCGCTCTCCTGGGCTCAAATTGTTTTTTTTAAATCTGTTTTATGATTTGAATTAAATTTTAACTTTAATTTAAGTGGTCACTTGCAAAAATCTCGGCCTATGTGCTCATACCCATTGGTGGGTACGTGGTGGGTACGTTTCGTACCCACCACGTCCCCCGCAATGAACTTCCGCTCTCCTGGGCTCAAATTGTTTTTTTTAAATCTGTTTTATGATTTGAATTAAATTTTAACTTTAATTTAAGTGGTCACTTGCAAAAATCTCGGCCTATGTGCTCATACCCATTGGTGGGTACGTGGTGGGTACGTTTCGTACCCACCACGTCCCCCGCAATGAACTTCCGCTCTCCTGGGCTCAAATTGTTTTTTTTAAATCTGTTTTATGATTTGAATTAAATTTAAACTTTAATTTAAGTGGTCACTTGCAAAAATCTCGCCCTATGTGCTCATACCCATTGGTGGGTACGTGTTGGGTACGTTTCGTACCCACCACGTACCCACCACGTTCCCCGCAATGAACTTCCGCTCTCCTGGGCTCAAATTGTTTTTTTTAAATCTGTTTTAGGATTTGAATTAAATTTTAACTTTAATTTAAGTGGTCACTTGCAACAATCTCGGCCTATGTGCTCATACCCATTGGTGGGTACGTGGTGGGTACGTTTCGTACCCACCACGTACCCCCCACGTCCCCCGCAATGAACTTCCGTTCTCCTGGGCTCAAATTGTTTTTTTAAATCTGTTTTATGATTTGAATTAAATTTTAACTTTAATTTAAGTGGTCACTTGCAAAAATCTCGGCCTATGTGCTCATACCCATTGGTGGGTACGTGGTGGGTACGTTTCGTACCCACCACGTACCCACCACGTCCCCCGCAATGAACTTCCGCTCTCCTGGGCTCAAATTGTTTTTTTTAAATCTGTTTTAGGATTTGAATTAAATTTTAACTTTAATTTAAGTGGTCACTTGCAAAAATCTCGGCCTATGTGCTCATACCCATTGGTGGGTACGTGGTGGGTACGTTTCGTACCCACCACGTCCCCCGCAATAAACTTCCGCTCTCCTGGGCTCAAATTGTTTTTTTTAAATCTGTTTTAGGATTTGAATTAAATTTTAACTTTAATTTAAGTGGTCACTTGCAAAAATCTCGGCCTATGTGCTCATACCCATTGGTGGGTACGTGGTGGGTACGTTTCGTACCCACCACGTACCCACCACGTCCCTTGCAATGAACTTCCGCTCTCCTGGGCTCAAATTGTTTTTTTTTAATCTGTTTTATGATTTGAATTAAATTTTAACTTTAATTTAAGTGGTCACTTGCAAAAATCTCGGCCTTTGTGCTCATACCCATTGGTGGGTACGTGGTGGGTACGTTTCGTACCCACCACGTACCCCCCACGTCCCCCGCAATGAACTTCCGCTCTCCTGGGCTCAAATTGTTTTTTTTAAATCTGTTTTATGATTTGAACTAAATTTTAACTTTAATTTAAGTGGTCACTTGCAAACATCTCGGCCTATGTGCTCATACCCATTGGTGGGTACGTGGTGGGTACGTTTCGTACCCACCACGTACCCCCCACGTCCCCCGCAATGAACTTCCGCTCTCCTGGGCTCAAATTGTTTTTTTTAAATCTGTTTTATGATTTGAATTAAATTTTAACTTTAATTTAAGTGGTCACTTGCAAAAATCTCGGCCTATGTGCTCATACCCATTGGTGGGTACGTGGTGGGTACGTTTCGTACCCACCACGTCCCCCGCAATGAACTTCCGCTCTCCTGGGCTCAAATTGTTTTTTTTAAATCTGTTTTATGATTTGAATTAAATTTTAACTTTAATTTAAGTGGTCACTTGCAAAAATCTCGGCCTATGTGCTCATACCCATTGGTGGGTACGTGGTGGGTACGTTTCGTACCCACCACGTACCCACCACGTCCCCCGCAATGAACTTCCGCTCTCCTGGGCTCAAATTGTTTTTTTTAAATCTGTTTTAGGATTTGAATTAAATTTTAACTTTAATTTAAGTGGTCACTTGCAAAAATCTCGGCCTATGTGCTCATACCCATTGGTGGGTACGTGGTGGGTACGTTTCGTACCCACCACGTCCCCCGCAATGAACTTCCGCTCTCCTGGGCTCAAATTGTTTTTTTTAAATCTGTTTTATGATTTGAATTAAATTTTAACTTTAATTTAAGTGGTCACTTGCAAAAATCTCGGCCTATGTGCTCATACCCATTGGTGGGTACGTGGTGGGTACGTTTCGTACCCACCACGTACCCACCACGTCCCCCGCAATGAACTTCCGCTCTCCTGGGCTCAAATTGTTTTTTTTAAATCTGTTTTAGGATTTGAATTAAATTTTAACTTTAATTTAAGTGGTCACTTGCAAAAATCTCGGCCTATGTGCTCATACCCATTGGTGGGTACGTGGTGGGTACGTTTCGTACCCACCACGTCCCCCGCAATAAACTTCCGCTCTCCTGGGCTCAAATTGTTTTTTTTAAATCTGTTTTAGGATTTGAATTAAATTTTAACTTTAATTTAAGTGGTCACTTGCAAAAATCTCGGCCTATGTGCTCATACCCATTGGTGGGTACGTGGTGGGTACGTTTCGTACCCACCACGTACCCACCACGTCCCCTGCAATGAACTTCCGCTCTCCTGGGCTCAAATTGTTTTTTTTTAATCTGTTTTATGATTTGAATTAAATTTTAACTTTAATTTAAGTGGTCACTTGCAAAAATCTCGGCCTTTGTGCTCATACCCATTGGTGGGTACGTGGTGGGTACGTTTCGTACCCACCACGTACCCCCCACGTCCCCCGCAATGAACTTCCGCTCTCCTGGGCTCAAATTGTTTTTTTTAAATCTGTTTTATGATTTGAACTAAATTTTAACTTTAATTTAAGTGGTCACTTGCAAACATCTCGGCCTATGTGCTCATACCCATTGGTGGGTACGTGGTGGGTACGTTTCGTACCCACCACGTACCCCCCACGTCCCCCGCAATGAACTTCCGCTCTCCTGGGCTCAAATTGTTTTTTTTAAATCTGTTTTATGATTTGAATTAAATTTTAACTTTAATTTAAGTGGTCACTTGCAAAAATCTCGGCCTATGTGCTCATACCCATTGGTGGGTACGTGGTGGGTACGTTTCGTACCCACCACGTCCCCCGCAATGAACTTCCGCTCTCCTGGGCTCAAATTGTTTTTTTTAAATCTGTTTTATGATTTGAATTAAATTTTAACTTTAATTTAAGTGGTCACTTGCAAAAATCTCGGCCTATGTGCTCATACCCATTGGTGGGTACGTGGTGGGTACGTTTCGTACCCACCACGTACCCACCACGTCCCCCGCAATGAACTTCCGCTCTCCTGGGCTCAAATTGTTTTTTTTAAATCTGTTTTAGGATTTGAATTAAATTTTAACTTTAATTTAAGTGGTCACTTGCAAAAATCTCGGCCTATGTGCTCATACCCATTGGTGGGTACGTGGTGGGTACGTTTCGTACCCACCACGTCCCCCGCAATGAACTTCCGCTCTCCTGGGCTCAAATTGTTTTTTTTAAATCTGTTTTATGATTTGAATTAAATTTTAACTTTAATTTAAGTGGTCACTTGCAAAAATCTCGGCCTATGTGCTCATACCCATTGGTGGGTACGTGGTGGGTACGTTTCGTACCCACCACGTACCCACCACGTCCCCCGCAATGAACTTCCGCTCTCCTGGGCTCAAATTGTTTTTTTTAAATCTGTTTTAGGATTTGAATTAAATTTTAACTTTAATTTAAGTGGTCACTTGCAAAAATCTCGGCCTATGTGCTCATACCCATTGGTGGGTACGTGGTGGGTACGTTTCGTACCCACCACGTCCCCCGCAATGAACTTTCGCTCTCCTGGGCTCAAATTGTTTTTTTTAAATCTGTTTTATGATTTGAATTAAATTTAAACTTTAATTTAAGTGGTCACTTGCAAAAATCTCGGCCTATGTGCTCATACCCATTGGTGGGTACGTGGTGGGTACGTTTCGTACCCACCACGTACCCACCACGTCCCCCGCAATGAACTTCCGCTCTCCTGGGCTCAAATTGTTTTTTTTAAATCTGTTTTAGGATTTGAATTAAATTTTAACTTTAATTTAAGTGGTCACTTGCAAAAATCTCGGCCTATGTGCTCATACCCATTGGTGGGTACGTGGTGGGTACGTTTCGTACCCACCACGTACCCCCCACGTCCCCCGCAATGAACTTCCGTTCTCCTGGGCTCAAATTGTTTTTTTAAATCTGTTTTATGATTTGAATTAAATTTTAACTTTAATTTAAGTGGTCACTTGCAAAAATCTCGGCCTATGTGCTCATACCCATTGGTGGGTACGTGGTGGGTACGTTTCGTACCCACCACGTACCCACCACGTCCCCCGCAATGAACTTCCGCTCTCCTGGGCTCAAATTGTTTTTTTTAAATCTGTTTTAGGATTTGAATTAAATTTTAACTTTAATTTAAGTGGTCACTTGCAAAAATCTCGGCCTATGTGCTCATACCTATTGGTGGGTACGTGGTGGGTACGTTTCGTACCCACCACGTACCCCCCACGTCCCCTGCAATGAACTTGCGCTCTCCTGGGCTCAAATTGTTTTTTTTAAATCTGTTTTATGATTTGAATTAAATTTTAACTTTAATTTAAGTGGTCACTTGCAAAAATCTCGGCCTATGTGCTCATACCCATTGGTGGGTACGTGGTGGCTACGTTTCGTACCCACCACGTACCCACCACGTCCCCCGCAATGAACTTCCGCTCTCCTGGGCTCAAATTGTTTTTTTTAAATCTGTTTTAGGATTTGAATTAAATTTTAACTTTAATTTAAGTGGTCACTTGCAAAAATCTCGGCCTATGTGCTCATACCCATTGGTGGGTACGTGGTGGGTACGTTTCGTACCCACCACGTACCCCCCACGTCCCCCGCAATGAACTTCCGCTCTCCTGGGCTCAAATTGTTTTTTTTAAATCTGTTTTATGATTTGAATTAAATTTAAACTTTAATTTACGTGGTCACTTGCAAAAATCTCGGCCTATGTGCTCATACCCATTGGTGGGTACGTGGTGGGTACGTTTCGTACCCACCACGTACCCACCACGTCCCCCGCAATGAACTTCCGCTCTCCTGGGCTCAAATTGTTTTTTTTAAATCTGTTTTAGGATTTGAATTAAATTTTAACTTTAATTTAAGTGGTCACTTGCAAACATCTCGGCCTATGTGCTCATACCCATTGGTGGGCACGTGGTGGGTACGTTTCGTACCCACCACGTACCCCCCACGTCCCCCGCAATGAACTTCCGCTCTCCTGGGCTCAAATTGTTTTTTTTAAATCTGTTTTATGATTTGAATTAAATTTTAACTTTAATTTAAGTGGTCACTTGCAAAAATCTCGGCCTATGTGCTCATACCCATTGGTGGGTACGTGGTGGCTACGTTTCGTACCCACCACGTACCCACCACGTCCCCCGCAATGAACTTCCGCTCTCCTGGGCTCAAATTGTTTTTTTAAATCTGTTTTAGGATTTGAATTAAATTTTAACTTTAATTTAAGTGGTCACTTGCAAAAATCTCGGCCTATGTGCTCATACCCATTGGTGGGTACGTGGTGGGTACGTTTCGTACCCACCACGTACCCCCCACGTCCCCCGCAATGAACTTCCGCTCTCCTGGGCTCAAATTGTTTTTTTTAAATCTGTTTTAGGATTTGAATTAAATTTAAACTTTAATTTAAGTGGTCACTTGCAAAAATCTCGGCCTATGTGCTCATACCCATTGGTGGGTACGTGGTGGGTACGTTTCGTACCCACCACGTACCCACCACGTCCCCCGCAATGAACTTCCGCTCTCCTGGGCTCAAATTGTTTTTTTTAAATCTGTTTTAGGATTTGAATTAAATTTTAACTTTAATTTAAGTGGTCACTTGCAAACATCTCGGCCTATGTGCTCATACCCATTGGTGGGTACGTGGTGGGTACGTTTCGTACCCACCACGTACCCCCCACGTCCCCCGCAATGAACTTCCGCTCTCCTGGGCTCAAATTGTTTTTTTTAAATCTGTTTTATGATTTGAATTAAATTTTAACTTTAATTTAAGTGGTCACTTGCAAAAATCTCGGCCTATGTGCTCATACCCATTGGTGGGTACGTGGTGGCTACGTTTCGTACCCACCACGTACCCACCACGTCCCCCGCAATGAACTTCCGCTCTCCTGGGCTCAAATTGTTTTTTTTAAATCTGTTTTAGGATTTGAATTAAATTTTAACTTTAATTTAAGTGGTCACTTGCAAAAATCTCGGCCTATGTGCTCATACCCATTGGTGGGTACGTGGTGGGTACGTTTCGTACCCACCACGTACCCCCCACGTCCCCTGCAATGAACTTCCGCTCTCCTGGGCTCAAATTGTTTTTTTTAAATCTGTTTTATGATTTGAATTAAATTTTAACTTTAATTTAAGTGGTCACTTGCAAAAATCTCGGCCTTTGTGCTCATACCCATTGGTGGGTACGTGGTGGGTACGTTTCGTACCCACCACGTACCCCCCACGTCCCCCGCAATGAACTTCCGCTCTCCTGGGCTCAAATTGTTTTTTTTAAATCTGTTTTAGGATTTGAATTAAATTTTAACTTTAATTTAAGTGGTCACTTGCAAACATCTCGGCCTATGTGCTCATACCCATTGGTGGGTACGTGGTGGGTACGTTTCGTACCCACCACGTACCCCCCACGTCCCCCGCAATGAACTTCCGCTCTCCTGGGCTCAAATTGTTTTTTTTAAATCTGTTTTATGATTTGAATTAAATTTAAACTTTAATTTAAGTGGTCACTTGCAAAAATCTCGGCCTATGTGCTCATACCCATTGGTGGGTACGTGGTGGGTACGTTTCGTACCCACCACGTCCCCCGCAATGAACTCTCCTGGGCTCAAATTGTTTTTTTTAAATCTGTTTTAGGATTTGAATTAAATTTTAACTTTAATTTAAGTGGTCACTTGCAAAAATCTCGGCCTATGTGCTCATACCCATTGGTGGGTACGTGGTGGGTACGTTTCGTACCCACCACGTACCCCCCACGTCCCCTGCAATGAACTTCCGCTCTCCTGGGCTCAAATTGTTTTTTTTAAATCTGTTTTATGATTTGAATTAAATTTTAACTTTAATTTAAGTGGTCACTTGCAAAAATCTCGGCCTTTGTGCTCATACCCATTGGCGGGTACGTGGTGGGTACGTTTCGTACCCACCACGTACCCCCCACGTCCCCCGCAATGAACTTCCGCTCTCCTGGGCTCAAATTGTTTTTTTTAAATCTGTTTTAGGATTTGAATTAAATTTTAACTTTAATTTAAGTGGTCACTTGCAAAAATCTCGGCCTTTGTGCTCATACCCATTGGTGGGTACGTGGTGGGTACGTTTCGTACCCACCACGTACCCCCCACGTCCCCCGCAATGAACTTCCGCTCTCCTGGGCTCAAATTGTTTTTTTTAAATCTGTTTTAGGATTTGAATTAAATTTTAACTTTAATTTAAGTGGTCACTTGCAAAAATCTCGGCCTATGTGCTCATACCCATTGGTGGGTACGTGGTGGGTACGTTTCGTACCCACCACGTACCCACCACGTCCCCCGCAATGAACTTCCGCTCTCCTGGGCTCAAATTGTTTTTTTTAAATCTGTTTTATGATTTGAATTAAATTTAAACTTTAATTTAAGTGGTCACTTGCAAAAATCTCGGCCTATGTGCTCATACCCATTGGTGGGTACGTGGTGGGTACGTTTCGTACCCACCACGTCCCCCGCAATGAACTTCCGCTCTCCTGGGCTCAAATTGTTTTTTTTAAATCTGTTTTAGGATTTGAATTAAATTTTAACTTTAATTTAAGTGGTCACTTGCAAAAATCTCGGCCTATGTGCTCATACCCATTGGTGGGTACGTGGTGGGTACGTTTCGTACCCACCACGTACCCCCCACGTCCCCTGCAATGAACTTCCGCTCTCCTGGGCTCAAATTGTTTTTTTTAAATCTGTTTTATGATTTGAATTAAATTTTAACTTTAATTTAAGTGGTCACTTGCAAAAATCTCGGCCTTTGTGCTCATACCCATTGGCGGGTACGTGGTGGGTACGTTTCGTACCCACCACGTACCCCCCACGTCCCCCGCAATGAACTTCCGCTCTCCTGGGCTCAAATTGTTTTTTTTAAATCTGTTTTAGGATTTGAATTAAATTTTAACTTTAATTTAAGTGGTCACTTGCAAAAATCTCGGCCTTTGTGCTCATACCCATTGGTGGGTACGTGGTGGGTACGTTTCGTACCCACCACGTACCCCCCACGTCCCCCGCAATGAACTTCCGCTCTCCTGGGCTCAAATTGTTTTTTTTAAATCTGTTTTAGGATTTGAATTAAATTTTAACTTTAATTTAAGTGGTCACTTGCAAACATCTCGGCCTATGTGCTCATACCCATTGGTGGGTACGTGGTGGGTACGTTTCGTACCCACCACGTACCCCCCACGTCCCCCGCAATGAACTTCCGCTCTCCTGGGCTCAAATTGTTTTTTTTAAATCTGTTTTATGATTTGAATTAAATTTAAACTTTAATTTAAGTGGTCACTTGCAAAAATCTCGGCCTATGTGCTCATACCCATTGGTGGGTACGTGGTGGGTACGTTTCGTACCCACCACGTCCCCCGCAATGAACTTCCGCTCTCCTGGGCTCAAATTGTTTTTTTTAAATCTGTTTTAGGATTTGAATTAAATTTTAACTTTAATTTAAGTGGTCACTTGCAAAAATCTCGGCCTATGTGCTCATACCCATTGGTGGGTACGTGGTGGGTACGTTTCGTACCCACCACGTACCCCCCACGTCCCCTGCAATGAACTTCCGCTCTCCTGGGCTCAAATTGTTTTTTTTAAATCTGTTTTATGATTTGAATTAAATTTTAACTTTAATTTAAGTGGTCACTTGCAAAAATCTCGGCCTTTGTGCTCATACCCATTGGCGGGTACGTGGTGGGTACGTTTCGTACCCACCACGTACCCCCCACGTCCCCCGCAATGAACTTCCGCTCTCCTGGGCTCAAATTGTTTTTTTTAAATCTGTTTTAGGATTTGAATTAAATTTTAACTTTAATTTAAGTGGTCACTTGCAAAAATCTCGGCCTTTGTGCTCATACCCATTGGTGGGTACGTGGTGGGTACGTTTCGTACCCACCACGTACCCTTCACGTCCCCCGCAATGAACTTCCGCTCTCCTGGGCTCAAATTGTTTTTTTTAAATCTGTTTTATGATTTGAATTAAATTTAAACTTTAATTTAAGTGGTCACTTGCAAAAATCTCGGCCTATGTGCTCATACCCATTGGTGGGTACGTGGTGGGTACGTTTCGTACCCACCACGTCCCCCGCAATGAACTTCCGCTCTCCTGGGCTCAAATTGTTTTTTTTAAATCTGTTTTAGGATTTGAATTAAATTTTAACTTTAATTTAAGTGGTCACTTGCAAAAATCTCGGCCTATGTGCTCATACCCATTGGTGGGTACGTGGTGGGTACGTTTCGTACCCACCACGTACCCACCACGTACCCACCACGTCCCCCGCAATGAACTTCCGCTCTCCTGGGCTCAAATTGTTTTTTTTAAATCTGTTTTATGATTTGAATTAAATTTAAACTTTAATTTAAGTGGTCACTTGCAAAAATCTCGGCCTATGTGCTCATACCCATTGGTGGGTACGTGGTGGGTACGTTTCGTACCCACCACGTCCCCCGCAATGAACTTCCGCTCTCCTGGGCTCAAATTGTTTTTTTTAAATCTGTTTTAGGATTTGAATTAAATTTTAACTTTAATTTAAGTGGTCACTTGCAAAAATCTCGGCCTATGTGCTCATACCCATTGGTGGGTACGTGGTGGGTACGTTTCGTACCCACCACGTACCCCCCACGTCCCCCGCAATGAACTTCCGCTCTCCTGGGCTCAAATTGTTTTTTTTAAATCTGTTTTAGGATTTGAATTAAATTTTAACTTTAATTTAAGTGGTCACTTGCAAACATCTCGGCCTATGTGCTCATACCCATTGGTGGGTACGTGGTGGGTACGTTTCTTACCCACCACGTACCCCCCACGTCCCCCGCAATGAACTTCCGCTCTCCTGGGCTCAAATTGTTTTTTTTAAATCTGTTTTATGATTTGAATTAAATTTTAACTTTAATTTAAGTGGTCACTTGCAAAAATCTCGGCCTATGTGCTCATACCCATTGGTGGGTACGTGGTGGGTACGTTTCGTACCCACCACGTACCCCCCACGTCCCCTGCAATGAACTTCCGCTCTCCTGGGCTCAAATTGTTTTTTATACTCTAGATGAAATCATATAGAGTATTATAAGTTTAATCCAGCCCAAAAGTTTGTAACGCATAGAACCAAGCCTCGGACGAAAAAAAGTTATATATTTTTAAATCTGTTTTATGATTTGAATTAAATTTTAACTTTAATTTAAGTGGTCACTTGCAAAAATCTCGGCCTTTGTGCTCATATCCATTGGTGGGTACGTGGTGGGTACGTTTCGTACCCACCACGTACCCCCCACGTCCCCCGCAATGAACTTCCGCTCTCCTGGGCTCAAATTGTTTTTTTTAAATCTGTTTTAGGATTTGAATTAAATTTTAACTTTAATTTAAGTGGTCACTTGCAAAAATCTCGGCCTATGTGCTCATACCCATTGGTAGGTACGTGGTGGGTACGTTTCGTACCCACCACGTACCCCCCACGTCCCCCGCAATGAACTTCCGCTCTCCTCGGCTCAAATTGTTTTTTTTAAATCTGTTTTATGATTTGAATTAAATTTAAACTTTAATTTAAGTGGTCACTTGCAAAAATCTCGGCCTATGTGCTCATACCCATTGGTGGGTACGTGGTGGGTACGTTTCGTACCCACCACGTCCCCCGCAATGAACTTCCGCTCTCCTGGGCTCAAATTGTTTTTTTTAAATCTGTTTTAGGATTTGAATTAAATTTTAACTTTAATTTAAGTGGTCACTTGCAAAAATCTCGGCCTATGTGCTCATACCCATTGGTGGGTACGTGGTGGGTACGTTTCGTACCCACCACGTACCCCCCACGTCCCCCGCAATGAACTTCCGCTCTCCTGGGCTCAAATTGTTTTTTTTAAATCTGTTTTATGATTTGAATTAAATTTAAACTTTAATTTAAGTGGTCACTTGCAAAAATCTCGGCCTATGTGCTCATACCCATTGGTGGGTACGTGGTGGCTACGTTTCGTACCCACCACGTACCCACCACGTCCCCCGCAATGAACTTCCGCTCTCCTGGGCTCAAATTGTTTTTTTTAAATCTGTTTTATGATTTGAATTAAATTTTAACTTTAATTTAAGTGGTCACTTGCAAAAATCTCGGCCTATGTGCTCATACCCATTGGTGGGTACGTGGTGGGTACGTTTCGTACCCACCACGTACCCACCACGTCCCCCGCAATGAACTTCCGCTCTCCTGGGCTCAAATTGTTTTTTTTAAATCTGTTTTAGGATTTGAATTAAATTTTAACTTTAATTTAAGTGGTCACTTGCAAAAATCTCGGCCTATGTGCTCATACCCATTGGTGGGTACGTGGTGGGTACGTTTCGTACCCACCACGTACCCCCCACGTCCCCCGCAATGAACTTCCGCTCTCCTGGGCTCAAATTGTTTTTTTTAAATCTGTTTTATGATTTGAATTAAATTTAAACTTTAATTTAAGTGGTCACTTGCAAAAATCTCGGCCTATGTGCTCATACCCATTGGTGGGTACGTGGTGGCTACGTTTCATACCACCACGTACCCCCCACGTCCCCCGCAATGAACTTCCGCTCTCCTGGGCTCAAATTGTTTTTTTTAAATCTGTTTTTTGATTTGAATTAAATTTAAACTTTAATTTAAGTGGTCACTTGCAAAAATCTCGGCCTATGTGCTCATACCCATTGGTGGGTACGTGGTGGCTACGTTTCATACACTTCACGTACCCCCCACGTCCCCCGCAATGAACTTCCGCTCTCCTGGGCTCAAATTGTTTTTTTTAAATCTGTTTTATGATTTGAATTAAATTTAAACTTTAATTTAAGTGGTCACTTGCAAAAATCTCGGCCTATGTGCTCATACCCATTGGTGGGTCAGTGGTGGGTACGTTTCGTACCCACCACGTACCCACCACGTCCCCCGCAATGAACTTCCGCTCTCCTGGGCTCAAATTGTTTTTTTTAAATCTGTTTTATGATTTGAATTAAATTTAAACTTTAATTTAAGTGGTCACTTGTAAAAATCTCAGCCTATGTGCTCATACCCATTGGGGGGTACGTGGTGGGTACGTTTCGTACCCACCACGTACCCCCCACGTCCCCCTCAATGAACTTCCGCTCTCCTGGTCTCAAATTTGTTTTTTTTAAATCTGTTTGGGGATTTGAATTAAATTTTAACTTTAATTTAAGTGGTCACTTGCAAAAATCTCGGCCTATGTGCTCATACCCATTGGTGGGTACGTGGTGGGTACGTTTCGTACCCACCACGTACCCCCCACGTCCCCCGCAATGAACTTCCGCTCTCCTGGGCTCAAATTGTTTTTTTTAAATCTGTTTTATGATTTGAATTAAATTTAAACTTTAATTTAAGTGGTCACTTGCAAAATACTCGGCATATGTGCTCATACCCATTGGTGGGTACGTGGTGGGTACGTTTCGTACCCACCACGTACCCACCACGTCCCCCGCAATGAACTTCCGCTCTCTTGGGCTCAAATTGTTTTTTTTAAATCTGTTTTAGGATTTGAATTAAATTTTAACTTTAATTTAAGTGGTCACTTGCAAAAATCTCGGCCTATGTGCTCATACCTATTGGTGGGTACGTGGTGGGTACGTTTCGTACCCACCACGTACCCCCCACGTCCCCCGCAATGAACTTCCGCTCTCCTGGGCTCAAATTGTTTTTTTTAAATCTGTTTTATGATTTGAATTAAATTTAAACTTTAATTTAAGTGGTCACTTGCAAAAATCTCGGCCTATGTCATACCTATTGGTGGGTACGTGGTGGGTACGTTTCGTACCCACCACGTACCCACCACGTCCCCCGCAATGAACTTCCGCTCTCTTGGGCTCAAATTGTTTTTTTTAAATCTGTTTTATGATTTGAATTAAATTTAAACTTTAATTTAAGTGGTCACTTGCAAAAATCTCGGCCTATGTGCTCATACCCATTGGTGGGTACGTGGTGGGTACGTTTCGTACCCACCACGTCCCCCGCAATGAACTTCCGCTCTCCTGGGCTCAAATTGTTTTTTTTAAATCTGTTTTATGATTTGAATTAAATTTAAACTTTAATTTAAGTGGTCACTTGCAAAAATCTCGGCCTATGTGCTCATACCCATTGGTGGGTACGTGGTGGGTACGTTTCGTACCCACCACGTACCCACCAAGTCCCCCGCAATGAACTTCCGCTCTCCTGGGCTCAAATTGTTTTTTTTAAATCTGTATTATGATTTGAATTAAATTTAAAATATAATTTAAGTGGTCACTTGCAAAACCCTCGGCCTATGTGCTCATACCCATTGGTGGGTACGTGGTGGGTATGTTTCGTACCCACCACGTACCCACCACGTCCCCCGCAATGAACTTCCGCTCTCCTGGGCTCAAATTGTTTTTTTTAAATCTGTTTTATGATTTGAATTAAATTTAAACTTTAATTTAAGTGGTCACTTGCAAAAATCTCGGCCTATGTGCTCATACCCATTGGTGGGTACGTGGTGGGTACGTTTCGTACCCACCACGTACCCACCACGTCCCCCGCAATGAACTTCCGCTCTCCTGGGCTCAAATTGTTTTTTTTAAATCTGTTTTATGATTTGAATTAAATTTAAACTTTAATTTAAGTGGTCACTTGTAAAAATCTCAGCCTATGTGCTCATACCCATTGGGGGGTACGTGGTGGGTACGTTTCGTACCCACCACGTACCCCCCACGTCCCCCTCAATGAACTTCCGCTCTCCTGGTCTCAAATTTGTTTTTTTTAAATCTGTTTGGGGATTTGAATTTAATTTTAACTTTAATTTAAGTGGTCACTTGTAAAAATCTCAGCCTATGTGCCCATACCCATTGGGGGGTACGTGGTGGGTACGTTTCGTACCCACCACGTACCCCCCACGTCCCCTTCAATGAACTTCCGCTCTCCTGGTCTAAAATTTGTTTTTTTTAAATCTGTTTGCGGATTTGAATTTAATTTTAACTTTAATTTAAGTGGTCACTTGTAAAAATCTCAGCCTATGTGCTCATACCCATTGGAGAGTACGTGGTGGGTACGTTTCTCAAATTTGTTTTTTTTAAATCTGTTTGCGGATTTGAATTTAATTTTAACTTTAATTTAAGTGGTCACTTGTAAAAATCTCAGCCTATGTGCTCATACCCATTGGGGGGTACGTGGTGGGTACGTTTCGTACCCACCACGTACCCCCCACGTCTCCCTCAATGAACTTCCGCTCTCCTGGGCTCAAATTTGTTTTTTTTAAATCTGTTTGCGGATTTGAATTTAATTTTAACTTTAATTTAAGTGGTCACTTGTAAAAATCTCAGCCTATGTGCTCATACCCATTGGAAGGTACGTGGTGGGTACGTTTTGTACCCACCACGTACCCCCCACGTCTCCCTCAATGAACTTCCGCTCTCCTGGGCTCAAATTTGTTTTTTTAAATCTGTTTGCGGATTTGAATTCAATTTTAACTTTAATTTAAGTGGTCACTTGTAAAAATCTCAGCCTATGTGCTCATACCCATTGGGGGGTACGTGGTGGGTACGTTTCGTACCCACCACGTACCACCCACGTCCCCTTCAATGAACTTCCGCTCTCCTGGGCTCAAATTTGTTTTTTTTAAATCTGTTTGCGGATTTGAATTTAATTTTAACTTTAATTTAAGTGGTCACTTGTAAAAATCTCGGCCTATGTGCTCATACCCATTGGGATGTACGTGGTGGGTACGTTTCGTACCCACCACGTATCCCCCACGTCCCCCTCAATGAACTTCCGCTCTCCTGGTCTCAAATTTGTTTTTTTTAAATCTGTTTGCGGATTTGAATTTAATTTTAACTTTAATTTAAGTGGTCACTTGTAAAAATCTCAGCCTATGTGCTCATACCCATTGGGGGGGTACGTGGTGGGTACGTTTCGTACCCACCACGTACCCCCCACGTCCCCTTCAATGAACTTCCGCTCTCCTGGGCTCAAATTTGTTTTTTTTAAATCTGTTTGCGGATTTGAATTTAATTTTAACTTTAATTTAAGTGGTCACTTGTAAAAATCTCAGCCTATGTGCTCATACCCATTGGAGGGTACGTGGTGGGTACGTTTCGTATCCACCACGTAAGCCCCACGTCCCCCTCAATGAACTTCCGCTCTCCTGGTCTCAAATTTGTTTTTTTTAAATCTGTTTGCGGATTTGAATTTAATTTTAACTTTAATTTAAGTGGTCACTTGTAAAAATCTCAGCCTATGTGCTCATACCCATTGGAGGGTACGTGGTGGGTACGTTTCGTACCCACCACGTACCCCCCACGTCTCCCGCAATGAACTTCCGCTCTCCTGGTCTCAAATTTGTTTTTTTTAAATCTGTTTGCGGATTTGAATTTAATTTTAACTTTAATTTAAGTGGTCACTTGTAAAAATCTCAGCCTATGTGCTCATACCCATTGGGGGGTACGTGGTGGGTACGTTTCGTACCCACCACGTACCCCCCACGTCTCCCTCAATGAACTTCCGCTCTCCTGGTCTCAAATTTGTTTTTTTTAAATCTGTTTGCGGATTTGAATTTAATTTTAACTTTAATTTAAGTGGTCACTTGTAAAAATCTCAGTCTATGTGCTCATACCCATTGGGGGGTACGTGGTGGGTACGTTTCGTACCCACCACGTACCCCCCACGTCCCCCTCAATGAACTTCCGCTCTCCTGGTCTCAAATTTGTTTTATTTTAAATCTGTTTGCGGATTTGAATTTAATTTAAACTTTAATTTAAGTGGTCACTTGTAAAAATCTCAGCCTATGTGCTCATACCCATTGGAGGGTACGTGGTGGGTACGTTTCGTACCCACCACGTACCCCCCACGTCTCCCGCAATGAACTTCCGCTCTCCTGGTCTCAAATTTGTTTTTTTTAAATCTGTTTGCGGATTTGAATTTAATTTTAACTTTAATTTAAGTGGTCACTTGTAAAAATCTCAGCCTATGTGCTCATACCCATTGGGGGGTACGTGGTGGGTACGTTTCGTACCCACCACGTACCCCCCACGTCTCCCTCAATGAACTTCCGCTCTCCTGGTCTCAAATTTGTTTTTTTTAAATCTGTTTGCGGATTTGAATTTAATTTTAACTTTAATTTAAGTGGTCACTTGTAAAAATCTCAGTCTATGTGCTCATACCCATTGGGGGGTACGTGGTGGGTACGTTTCGTACCCACCACGTACCCCCCACGTCTCCCTCAATGAACTTCCGCTCTCCTGGTCTCAAATTTGTTTTTTTTAAATCTGTTTGCGGATTTGAATTTAATTTTAACTTTAATTTAAGTGGTCACTTGTAAAAATCTCAGCCTATGTGCTCATACCCATTGGGGGGTATGTGGTGGGTACGTTTCGTACCCACCACGTACCCCCCACGTCCCCCTCAATGAACTTCCGCTCTCCTGGTCTCAAATTTGTTTTATTTTAAATCTGTTTGCGGATTTGAATTTAATTTTAACTTTAATTTAAGTGGTCACTTGTAAAAATCTCAGCCTATGTGCTCATACCTATTGGGGTGTATATGGTGGGTACGTTTCGTACCCACCACGTACCCCCCACGTCTCCGTCAATGAACTTCCGCTCTCCTGGGCTCAAATTTGTTTTTTTTAAATCTGTTTGCGGATTTGAATTTAATTTTAACTTTAATTTAAGTGGTCACTTGTAAAAATCTCAGCCTATGTGCTCATACCCATTGGGGGGTACGAGGTGGGTACGTTTCGTACCCACCACGTACCCCCCACGTCTCCCTCAATGAACTTCCGCTCTCCTGGGCTCAAATTTGTTTTTTTTAAATCTGTTTGCGGATTTGAATTTAATTTTAACTTTAATTTAAGTGGTCACTTGTAAAAATCTCAGCCTATTTGCTCATACCCATTGGGGGGTATGTGGTGGGTACGTTTCGTACCCACCACGTACCCCCCACGTCCCCCTCAATGAACTTCCGCTCTCCTGGTCTCAAATTTGTTTTTTTTAAATCTGTTTGCGGATTTGAATTTAATTTTAACTTTAATTTAAGTGGTCACTTGTAAAAATCTCAGTCTATGTGCTCATACCCATTGGGGGGTACGTGGTGGGTACGTTTCGTACCCACCACGTACCCCCCACGTCCCCCTCAATGAACTTCCGCTCTCCTGTTCTCAAATTTGTTTTTTTTAAATCTGTTTGCGGATTTGAATTTAATTTTAACTTTAATTTAAGTGGTCACTTGTAAAAATCTCAGCCTATTTGCTCATACCCATTGGGAGGTATGTGGTGGGTACGTTTCGTACCCACCACGTACCCCCCACGTCCCCCTCAATGAACTTCCGCTCTCCTGGTCTCAAATTTGTTTTTTTTAAATCTGTTTGCGGATTTGAATTTAATTTTAACTTTAATTTAAGTGGTCACTTGTAAAAATCTCAGTCTATGTGCTCATACCCATTGGGGGGTACGTGGTGGGTACGTTTCGTACCCACCACGTACCCCCCACGTCTCCCTCAATGAACTTCCGCTCTCCTGGTCTCAAATTTGTTTTTTTTAAATCTGTTTGCGGATTTGAATTTAATTTTAACTTTAATTTAAGTGGTCACTTGTAAAAATCTCAGCCTATGTGCTCATACCCATTGGGGGGTACGTGGTGGGTACGTTTCGTACCCACCACGTACCCCCCACGTCTCCCTCAATGAACTTCCGCTCTCCTGGGCTCAAATTTGTTTTTTTTAAATCTGTTTGCGGATTTGAATTTAATTTTAACTTTAATTTAAGTGGTCACTTGTAAAAATCTCAGCCTATGTGCTCATACCCATTGGGGTGTATATGGTGGGTACGTTTCGTACCTACCACGTACCCCCCACGTCTCCCTCAATGAACTTCCGCTCTCCTGGGCTTAAATTTGTTTTTTTTAAATCTGTTTGCGGATTTGAATTTAATTTTAACTTTAATTTAAGTGGTCACTTGTAAAAATCTCAGCCTATGTGCTCATACCCATTGGGGGGTACGTGGTGGGTACGTTTCGTACCCACCACGTACCCCCCACGTCTCCCTCAATGAACTTCCGCTCTCCTGGGCTCAAATTTGTTTTTTTTAAATCTGTTTGCGGATTTGAATTTAATTTTAACTTTAATTTAAGTGGTCACTTGTAAAAATCTCAGCCTATGTGCTCATACCCATTGGGGGGTACGTGGTGGGTACGTTTCGTACCCACCACGTACCCCCCACGTCTCCCTCAATGAACTTCCGCTCTCCTGGGCTCAAATTTGTTTTTTTTAAATCTGTTTGCGGATTTGAATTTAATTTTAACTTTAATTTAAGTGGTCACTTGTAAAAATCTCAGCCTATGTGCTCATACCCATTGGGGGGTACGTGGTGGGTACGTTTCGTACCCACCACGTACCCACCACGTCCCCCGCAATGAACTTCCGCTCTCCTGGGCTCAAATTGTTTTTTTTAAATCTGTTTTATGATTTGAATTAAATTTAAACTTTAATTTAAGTGGTCACTTGCAAAAATCTCGGCCTATGTGCTCATACCCATTGGTGGGTACGTGGTGGGTACGTTTCGTACCCACCACGTACCCACCACGTCCCCCGCAATGAACTTCCGCTCTCCTGGGCTCAAATTGTTTTTTTTAAATCTGTTTTATGATTTGAATTAAATTTAAACTTTAATTTAAGTGGTCACTTGTAAAAATCTCAGCCTATGTGCTCATACCCATTGGGGGGTACGTGGTGGGTACGATTCGTACCCACCACGTACCCCCCACGTCCCCCTCAATGAACTTCCGCTCTCCTGGTCTCAAATTTGTTTTTTTTAAATCTGTTTGGGGATTTGAATTTAATTTTAACTTTAATTTAAGTGGTCACTTGTAAAAATCTCAGCCTATGCGCCCATACCCATTGGGGGGTACGTGGTGGGTACGTTTCGTACCCACCACGTACCCCCCACGTCCCCTTCAATGAACTTCCGCTCTCCTGGTCTAAAATTTGTTTTTTTTAAATCTGTTTGCGGATTTGAATTTAATTTTAACTTTAATTTAAGTGGTCACTTGTAAAAATCTCAGCCTATGTGCTCATACCCATTGGAGAGTACGTGGTGGGTACGTTTCTCAAATTTGTTTTTTTTAAATCTGTTTGCGGATTTGAATTTAATTTTAACTTTAATTTAAGTGGTCACTTGTAAAAATCTCAGCCTATGTGCTCATACCCATTGGGGGGTACGTGGTGGGTACGTTTCGTACCCACCACGTACCCCCCACGTCTCCCTCAATGAACTTCCGCTCTCCTGGGCTCAAATTTGTTTTTTTTAAATCTGTTTGCGGATTTGAATTTAATTTTAACTTTAATTTAAGTGGTCACTTGTAAAAATCTCAGCCTATGTGCTCATACCCATTGGGGGGTACGTGGTGGGTACGTTTTGTACCCACCACGTACCCCCCACGTCTCCCTCAATGAACTTCCGCTCTCCTGGGCTCAAATTTGTTTTTTTAAATCTGTTTGCGGATTTGAATTCAATTTTAACTTTAATTTAAGTGGTCACTTGTAAAAATCTCAGCCTATGTGCTCATACCCATTGGGGGGTACGTGGTGGGTACGTTTCGTACCCACCACGTACCCCCCACGTCCCCTTCAATGAACTTCCGCTCTCCTGGGCTCAAATTTGTTTTTTTTAAATCTGTTTGCGGATTTGAATTTAATTTTAACTTTAATTTAAGTGGTCACTTGTAAAAATCTCGGCCTATGTGCTCATACCCATTGGAGGGTACGTGGTGGGTACGTTTCGTATCCACCACGTAAGCCCCACGTCCCCCTCAATGAACTTCCGCTCTCCTGGTCTCAAATTTGTTTTTTTTAAATCTGTTTGCGGATTTGAATTTAATTTTAACTTTAATTTAAGTGGTCACTTGTAAAAATCTCAGCCTATGTGCTCATACCCATTGGGGGGTACGTGGTGGGTACGTTTCGTACCCACCACGTACCCCCCACGTCCCCTTCAATGAACTTCCGCTCTCCTGGGCTCAAATTGTTTTTTTTAAATCTGTTTGCGGATTTGAATTTAATTTTAACTTTAATTTAAGTGGTCACTTGTAAAAATCTCAGCCTATGTGCTCATACCCATTGGAGGGTACGTGGTGGGTACGTTTCGTATCCACCACGTAAGCCCCACGTCCCCCTCAATGAACTTCCGCTCTCCTGGTCTCAAATTTGTTTTTTTTAAATCTGTTTGCGGATTTGAATTTAATTTTAACTTTAATTTAAGTGGTCACTTGTAAAAATCTCAGCCTATGTGCTCATACCCATTGGAGGGTACGTGGTGGGTACGTTTCGTACCCACCACGTACCCCCCACGTCTCCCGCAATGAACTTCCGCTCTCCTGGTCTCAAATTTGTTTTTTTTAAATCTGTTTGCGGATTTGAATTTAATTTTAACTTTAATTTAAGTGGTCACTTGTAAAAATCTCAGCCTATGTGCTCATACCCATTGGGGGGTACGTGGTGGGTACGTTTTGTACCCACCACGTACCCCCCACGTCTCCCTCAATGAACTTCCGCTCTCCTGGTCTCAAATTTGTTTTTTTTAAATCTGTTTGCGGATTTGAATTTAATTTTAACTTTAATTTAAGTGGTCACTTGTAAAAATCTCAGTCTATGTGCTCATACCCATTGGGGGGTACGTGGTGGGTACGTTTCGTACCCACCACGTACCCCCCACGTCTCCCTCAATGAACTTCCGCTCTCCTGGTCTCAAATTTGTTTTTTTTAAATCTGTTTGCGGATTTGAATTTAATTTTAACTTTAATTTAAGTGGTCACTTGTAAAAATCTCAGCCTATGTGCTCATACCCATTGGGGGGTACGTGGTGGGTACGTTTCGTACCCACCACGTACCCCCCACGTCCCCCTCAATGAACTTCCGCACTCCTGGTCTCAAATTTGTTTTATTTTAAATCTGTTTGCGGATTTGAATTTAATTTTAACTTTAATTTAAGTGGTCACTTGTAAAAATCTCAGCCTATGTGCTCATACCTATTGGGGTGTATATGGTGGGTACGTTTCGTACCCACCACGTACCCCCCACGTCTCCCTCAATGAACTTCCGCTCTCCTGGGCTCAAATTTGTTTTTTTTAAATCTGTTTGCGGATTTGAATTTAATTTTAACTTTAATTTAAGTGGTCACTTGTAAAAATCTCAGCCTATGTGCTCATACCCATTGGGGGGTACGAGGTGGGTACGTTTCGTACCCACCACGTACCCCCCACGTCTCCCTCAATGAACTTCCGCTCTCCTGGGCTCAAATTTGTTTTTTTTAAATCTGTTTGCGGATTTGAATTTAATTTTAACTTTAATTTAAGTGGTCACTTGTAAAAATCTCAGCCTATTTGCTCATACCCATTGGGGGGTATGTGGTGGGTACGTTTCGTACCCACCACGTACCCCCCACGTCCCCCTCAATGAACTTCCGCTCTCCTGGTCTCAAATTTGTTTTTTTTAAATCTGTTTGCGGATTTGAATTTAATTTTAACTTTAATTTAAGTGGTCACTTGTAAAAATCTCAGTCTATGTGCTCATACCCATTGGGGGGTACGTGGTGGGTACGTTTCGTACCCACCACGTACCCCCCACGTCTCCCTCAATGAACTTCCGCTCTCCTTGGCTCAAATTTGTTTTTTTTAAATCTGTTTGCGGATTTGAATTTAATTTTAACTTTAATTTAAGTGGTCACTTGTAAAAATCTCAGCCTATGTGCTCATACCCATTGGGGTGTATATGGTGGGTACGTTTCGTACCCACCACGTACCCCCCACGTCTCCCTCAATAAACTTCCGCTCTCCTGGGCTTAAATTTGTTTTTTTTAAATCTGTTTGCGGATTTGAATTTAATTTTAACTTTAATTTAAGTGGTCACTTGTAAAAATCTCAGCCTATGTGCTCATACCCATTTGATGGTACGTGGTGGGTACGTTTCGTACCCACCACGTACCCCCCACGTCTCCCTCAATGAACTTCCGCTCTCCTGGGCTCAAATTTGTTTTTTTTAAATCTGTTTGCGGATTTGAATTTAATTTTAACTTTAATTTAAGTGGTCACTTGTAAAAATCTCAGCCTATTTGCTCATACCCATTGGGGGGTATGTGGTGGGTACGTTTCGTACCCACCACGTACCCCCCACGTCCCCCTCAATGAACTTCCGCTCTCCTGGTCTCAAATTTGTTTTTTTTAAATCTGTTTGCGGATTTGAATTTAATTTTAACTTTAATTTAAGTGGTCACTTGTAAAAATCTCAGTCTATGTGCTCATACCCATTGGGGGGTACGTGGTGGGTACGTTTCGTACCCACCACGTACCCCCCACGTCTCCCTCAATGAACTTCCGCTCTCCTGGTCTCAAATTTGTTTTTTTTAAATCTGTTTGCGGATTTGAATTTAATTTTAACTTTAATTTAAGTGGTCACTTGTAAAAATCTCAGCCTATGTGCTCATACCCATTTGGGGGTACGTGGTGGGTACGTTTCGTACCCACCACGTACCCCCCATGTCCCCCTCAATGAACTTCCGCTCTCCTGGTCTCAAATTTGTTTTTTTTAAATCTGTTTGCGGATTTGAATTTAATTTTAACTTTAATTTAAGTGGTCACTTGTAAAAATCTCAGCCTATGTGCTCATACCCATTGGGGTGTATATGGTGGGTACGTTTCGTACCCACCACGTACCCCCCACGTCTCCCTCAATGAACTTCCGCTCTCCTGGGCTCAAATTTGTTTTTTTTAAATCTGTTTGCGGATTTGAATTTAATTTTAACTTTAATTTAAGTGGTCACTTGTAAAAATCTCAGCCTATGTGCTCATACCCATTGGGGTGTATATGGTGGGTACGTTTCGTACCTACCACGTACCCCCCACGTCTCCCTCAATGAACTTCCGCTCTCCTGGGCTTAAATTTGTTTTTTTTAAATCTGTTTGCGGATTTGAATTTAATTTTAACTTTAATTTAAGTGGTCACTTGTAAAAATCTCAGCCTATGTGCTCATACCCATTGGGGGGTACGTGGTGGGTACGTTTCGTACCCACCACGTACCCCCACGTCTCCCTCAATGAACTTCCGCTCTCCTGGGCTCAAATTTGTTTTTTTTAAATCTGTTTGCGGATTTGAATTTAATTTTAACTTTAATTTAAGTGGTCACTTGTAAAAATCTCAGCCTATGTGCTCATACCCATTGGGGGGTACGTGGTGGGTACGTTTCGTACCCACCACGTACCCCCCACGTCTCCCTCAATGAACTTCCGCTCTCCTGGGCTCAAATTTGTTTTTTTTAAATCTGTTTGCGGATTTGAATTTAATTTTAACTTTAATTTAAGTGGTCACTTGTAAAAATCTCAGCCTATTTGCTCATACCCATTGGGGGGTATGTGGTGGGTACGTTTCGTACCCAGCACGTACCCCCCACGTCCCCCTCAATGAACTTCCGCTCTCCTGGTCTCAAATTTGTTTTTTTTAAATCTGTTTGCGGATTTGAATTTAATTTTAACTTTAATTTAAGTGGTCACTTGTAAAAATCTCAGCCTATGTGCTCATACTCATTAGGGGGTACGTGGTGGGTACGTTTCGCAGCCACCACGTACCCCTCACGTCCCCCTCAATGAACTTCCGCTCTCCTGGGCTCAAATTTGTTTTTTTTAAATCTGTTTGCGGATTTGAATTTAATTTTAACTTTAATTTAAGTGGTCACTTGTAAAATCTCAGCCTATGTGCTCATACCGATTGGGGGGTACGTGGTGGGTACGTTTCGCAGCCACCACGTACCCCCCACGTCCCCCTCAATGAACTTCCGCTCTCCTGGTCTCAAATTTGTTTTTTTTAAATCTGTTTGCGGATTTGAATTTAATTTTAACTTTAATTTAAGTGGTCACTTGTAAAAATCTCAGCCTATTTGCTCATACCCATTGGGGGGTATGTGGTGGGTACGTTTCGTACCCACCACGTACCCCCCACGTCTCCCTCAATGAACTTCCGCTCTCCTGGGCTCAAATTTGTTTTTTTTAAATCTGTTTTAGGATTTGAATTTAATTTTAACTTTAATTTAAGTGGTCACTTGTAAAAATCTCAGCCTATGTGCTCATACCCATTGGGGGGTACGTGGTGGGTACGTTTCGCAGCCACCACGTACCCCCCACGTCCCCCTCAATGAACTTCCGCTCTCCTGGTCTCAAATTTGTTTTTTTTAAATCTGTTTGCGGATTTGAATTTAATTTTAACTTTAATTTAAGTGGTCACTTGTAAAAATCTCAGCCTATGTGCTCATACCCATTGGGGGGTACGTGCTGGGTACGTTTTGCAGCCACCACGTACCCCCCACGTCCCCCTCAATGAACTTCCGCTCTCCTGGGCTCAAATTTGTTTTTTTTAAATCTGTTTGCGGATTTGAATTTAATTTTAACTTTAATTTAAGTGGTCACTTGTAAAAATCTCAGCATATGTGCTCATACCCATTGGGGGGTACGTGGTGGGTACGTTTCGCAGCCACCACGTACCCCCCACGTCCCCCTCAATGAACTTCCGCTCTCCTGGGCTCAAATTTGTTTTTTTAAATCTGTTTGCGGATTTGAATTTAATTTTAACTTTAATTTAAGTGGTCACTTGTAAAAATCTCAGCCTATTTGCTCATGCCCATTGTGGGGTATGTGGTGGGTACGTTTCGTACCCACCACGTACCCCCCACGTCCCCCTCAATGAACTTCCGCTCTCCTGGTCTCAAATTTGTTTTTTTTAAATATGTTTGCGGATTTGAATTTAATTTTAACTTTAATTTAAGTGGTCACTTGTAAAAATCTCAGCCTATGTGCTCATACCCATTGGGGGGTATATGGTGGGTACGTTTCGTACCCACCACGTACCCCCCACGTCCCCCTCAATGAACTTCCGCTCTCCTGGGCTCAAATTTGTTTTTTTTAAATCTGTTTGCGGATTTGAATTTAATTTTAACTTTAATTTAAGTGGTCACTTGTAAAAATCTCAGCCTATGTGCTCATACCCATGAGGGGGTATATGGCGGGTACGTTTCGTACCCACCACGTACCCCCCACGTCCCCCTCAATGAACTTCCGCTCTCCTGGGCTCAAATTTGTTTTTTTTAAATCTGTTTGCGGATTTGAATTTAATTTTAACTTTAATTTAAGTGGTCACTTGTAAAAATCTCAGCCTATGTGCTCATACCCATGGGGGGGTATATGGTGGGTACGTTTCGTACCCACCACGTACCCACCACGTCCCCCGCAATGAACTTCCGCTCTCCTGGGCTCAAATTTGTTTTTTTTAAATCTGTTTGCGGATTTGAATTTAATTTTAACTTTAATTTAAGTGGTCACTTGTAAAAATCTCAGCCTATGTGCTCATACCCATTGGGGGGTACGACGTGGGTACGTTTCGCAGCCACCACGTACCCCCCACGTCCCCCTCAATGAACTTCCGCTCTCCTGGGCTCAAATTTGTTTTTTTTAAATCTGTTTGCGGATTTGAATTTAATTTTAACTTTAATTTAAGTGGTCACTTGTAAAATCTCAGCCTATGTGCTCATACCGATTGGGGAGTACGTGGTGGGTACGTTTCGCAGCCACCACGTACCCCCCACGTCCCCCTCAATGAACTTCCGCTCTCCTGGGCTCAAATTGTTTTTTTTAAATCTGTTTTATGATTTGAATTAAATTTAAACTTTAATTTAAGTGGTCACTTGTAAAAATCTCGGCCTATGTGCTCATACCCATTGGTGGGTACGTGGTGGGTACGTTTCGTACCCACCACGTACCCACCACGTCCCCCGCAATGAACTTCCGCTCTCCTGGGCTCAAATTGTTTTTTTTAAATCTGTTTTAGGATTTGAATTAAGTTTTAACTTTAATTTAAGTGGTCACTTGCAAAAATCTCGGCCTATGTGCTCATACCCATTGGTGGGTACGTGGTGGGTACGTTTCGTACCCACCACGTACCCCCCACGTCCCCCGCAATGAACTTCCGCTCTCCTGGGCTCAAATTGTTTTTTTTAAATCTGTTTTATGATTTGAATTAAATTTAAACTTTAATTTAAGTGGTCACTTGCAAAAATCTCGGCCTATGTGCTCATACCCATTGGTGGGTACGTGGTGGGTACGTTTCGTACCCACCACGTACCCACCACGTCCCCCTCAATGAACTTCCGCTCTCCTGGTCTCAAATTTGTTTTTTTTAAATCTGTTTGCGGATTTGAATTTAATTTTAACTTTAATTTAAGTGGTCACTTGTAAAAATCTCAGCCTATGTGCTCATACCCATTGGATGGTATATGGTGGGTACGTTTCGTACCCACCACGTACCCCCCACGTCCCCCTCAATGAACTTCCGCTCTCCTGGGCTCAAATTTGTTTTTTTTAAATCTGTTTGCGGATTTGAATTTAATTTTAACTTTAATTTAAGTGGTCACTTGTAAAAATCTCAGCCTATGTGCTCATACCCATGAGGGGGTATATGGCGGGTACGTTTCGTACCCACCACGTACCCCCCACGTCCCCCTCAATGAACTTCCGCTCTCCTGGGCTCAAATTTGTTTTTTTTAAATCTGTTTGCGGATTTGAATTTAATTTTAACTTTAATTTAAGTGGTCACTTGTAAAAATCTCAGCCTATGTGCTCATACCCATGGGGGGGTATATGGTGGGTACGTTTCGTACCCACCACGTACCCACCACGTCCCCCGCAATGAACTTCCGCTCTCCTGGGCTCAAATTTGTTTTTTTTAAATCTGTTTGCGGATTTGAATTTAATTTTAACTTTAATTTAAGTGGTCACTTGTAAAAATCTCAGCCTATGTGCTCATACCCATTGGGGGGTACGACGTGGGTACGTTTCGCAGCCACCACGTACCCCCGACGTCCCCCTCAATGAACTTCCGCTCTCCTGGGCTCAAATTTGTTTTTTTTAAATCTGTTTGCGGATTTGAATTTAATTTTAACTTTAATTTAAGTGGTCACTTGTAAAATCTCAGCCTATGTGCTCATACCAATTGGGGAGTACGTGGTGGGTACGTTTCGCAGCCACCACGTACCCCCCACGTCCCCCTCAATGAACTTCCGCTCTCCTGGGCTCAAATTGTTTTTTTTAAATCTGTTTTATGATTTGAATTAAATTTAAACTTTAATTTAAGTGGTCACTTGCAAAAATCTCGGCCTATGTGCTCATACCCATTGGTGGGTACGTGGTGGGTACGTTTCGTACCCACCACGTACCCACCACGTCCCCCGCAATGAACTTCCGCTCTCCTGGGCTCAAATTGTTTTTTTTAAATCTGTTTTAGGATTTGAATTAAGTTTTAACTTTAATTTAAGTGGTCACTTGCAAAAATTTTGGCCTATGTGCTCATACCCATTGGTGGGTACGTGGTGGGTACGTTTCGTACCCACCACGTCCCCCGCAATGAACTTCCGCTCTCCTGGGCTCAAATTGTTTTTTTTAAATCTGTTTTAGGATTTGAATTAAATTTTAACTTTAATTTAAGTGGTCACTTGCAAAAATCTCGGCCTATGTGCTCATACCCATTGGTGGGTACGTGGTGGGTACGTTTCGTACCCACCACGTACCCACCACGTCCCCCGCAATGAACTTCCGCTCTCCTGGGCTCAAATTGTTTTTTTTAAATCTGTTTTATGATTTGAATTAAATTTTAACTTTAATTTAAGTGGTCACTTGCAAAAATCTCGGCCTATGTGCTCATACCCATTGGTGGGTACGTGGTGGGTACGTTTCGTACCCACCACGTACCCCCCACGTCCCCCGCAATGAACTTCCGCTCTCCTGGGCTCAAATTGTTTTTTTTAAATCTGTTTTATGATTTGAATTAAATTTAAACTTTAATTTAAGTGGTCACTTGCAAAAATCTCGGCCTATGTGCTCATACCCATTGGTGGGTACGTGGTGGGTACGTTTCGTACCCACCACGTACCCACCACGTCCCCCGCAATGAACTTCCGCTCTCCTGGGCTCAAATTGTTTTTTTTAAATCTGTTTTAGGATTTGAATTAAATTTAAACTTTAATTTAAGTGGTCACTTGCAAAAATCTCGGCCTATGTGCTCATACCCATTGGTGGGTACGTGGTGGGTACGTTTCGTACCCACCACGTACCCACCACGTCCCCCGCAATGAACTTCCGCTATCCTGGGCTCAAATTGTTTTTTTTAAATCTGTTTTAGGATTTGAATTAAATTTTAACTTTAATTTAAGTGGTCACTTGCAAAAATCTCGGCCTATGTGCTCATACCCATTGGTGGGTACGTGGTGGGTACGTTTCGTACCCACCACGTACCCCCCACGTCCCCCGCAATGAACTTCCGCTCTCCTGGGCTCAAATTGTTTTTTTTAAATCTGTTTTATGATTTGAATTAAATTTAAACTTTAATTTAAGTGGTCACTTGCAAAAATCTCGGCCTATGTGCTCATACCGATTGGTGGGTACGTGTTGGGTACGTTTCGTACCCACCACGTCCCCCGCAATGAACTTCCGCTCTCCTGGGCTCAAATTTGTTTTTTTTAAATCTGTTTTAGGATTTGAATTAAATTTTAACTTTAATTTAAGTGGTCACTTGCAACAATCTCGGCCTATGTGCTCATACCCATTGGTGGGTACGTGGTGGGTATGTTTCGCACCCACCACGTACCCACCACGTCCCCCTCAATGAACTTCCGCTCTCCTGGGCTCAAACTGTTTTTTTTAAATCTGTTTTAGGATTTGAATTAAATTTTAACTTTAATTTAAGTGGTCACTTGCAAAAATCTCGGCCTATGTGCTCATACCCATTGGTGGGTACGTGGTGGGTACGTGTCGTACCCACCACGTACCCACCACGTCCCCCGCAATGAACTTCCGCTCTCCTGGGCTCAAATTGTTTTTTTTAAATCTGTTTTAGGATTTGAATTAAATTTTAACTTTAATTTAAGTGGTCACTTGCAAAAATCTCGGCCTATGTGCTCATACCCATTGGTGGGTACGTGGTGGGTACGTTTCGCACCCACCACGTACCCACCACGTCCTCCTCAATGAACTTCCGCTCTCCTGGGCTCAAACTGTTTTTTTTAAATCTGTTTTAGGATTTGAATTAAATTTTAACTTTAATTTAAGTGGTCACTTGCAAAAATCTCGGCCTATGTGCTCATACCCATTGGTGGGTACGTGGTGGGTACGTTTCGTACCCACCACGTACCCTCCACGTCCCACGCAATGAACTTCCGCTCTCCTGGGCTCAAATTGTTTTTTTTAAATCTGTTTTATGATTTGAATTAAATTTAAACTTTAATTTAAGTGGTCAGTTGTAAAATCTCAGCCTATGTGCTCATACCGATTGGGGGGTACGTGGTGGGTACGTTTCGAAGCCACCACGTACCCCCCACGTCCCCCTCAATGAACTTCCGCTCTCCTGGTCTCAAATTTGTTTTTTTTAAATCTGTTTGCGGATTTGAATTTAATTTCAACTTTAATTTAAGTGGTCACTTGTAAAAATCTCAGCCTATGTGCTCATACCCATTGGGGGGTACGTGGTGGGTACGTTTCGTACCCACCACGTACCCCCCACGTCTCCCTCAATGAACTTCCGCTCTCCTGGGCTCAAATTTGTTTTTTTTAAATCTGTTTGCGGATTTGAATTTAATTTTAACTTTAATTTAAGTGGTCACTTGTAAAAATCTCAGCCTATGTGCTCATACCCATTGGGGTGTATATGGTGGGTACGTTTTGTACCCACCACGTACCCCCCACGTCCCCCTCAATGAACTTCCGCTCTCCTGGTCTCAAATTTGTTTTTTTTAAATCTGTTTGCGGATTTGAATTTAATTTTAACTTTAATTTAAGTGGTCACTTGTAAAATCTCAGCCTATGTGTTCATAATGATTGGGGGGTACGTGGTGGGTACGTTTCGCAGCCACCACGTACCCCCCACGTCCCCCTCAATGAACTTCCGCTCTCCTGGGCTCAAATTTGTTTTTTTTAAATCTGTTTGCGGATTTGAATTTAATTTTAACTTTAATTTAAGTGGTCACTTGTAAAAATCTCAGCCTATTTGCTCATACCCATTGGGGGGTATGTGGTGGGTACGTTTCGTACCCACCACGTACCCCCCACGTCTCCCTCAATGAACTTCCGCTCTCCTGGGCTCAAATTTGTTTTTTTTAAATCTGTTTGCGGATTTGAATTTAATTTTAACTTTAATGTAAGTGGTCACTTGTAAAAATCTCAGTCTATGTGCTCATACCCATTGGGGGGTACGTGGTGGGTACGTTTCGTACCCACCACGTACCCCCCACGTCTCCCTCAATGAACTTCCGCTCTCCTGGGCTCAAATTTGTTTTTTTTAAATCTGTTTGCGGATTTGAATTTAATTTTAACTTTAATTTAAGTGGTCACTTGTATAAATCTCAGCCTATGTGCTCATACCCATTGGGGGGTATATGGTGGGTACGTTTCGTACCCACCACGTACCCCCTACGTCTCCCTCAATGAACTTCCGCTCTCCTGGGCTCAAATTTGTTTTTTTTAAATCTGTTTGCGGATTTGAATTTAATTTTAACTTTAATTTAAGTGGTCATTTGTAAAAATCTCAGCCTATGTGCTCATACCCATTAGGAGGCACGTGGTGGGTACGTTTCGTACCCACCACGTACCCTTCACGTCTCCCTCAATGAACTTCCGCTCTCCTGGGCTCAAATTTGTTTTTTTTAAATCTATTTGCGGATTTGAATTTAATTTTAACTTTAATTTAAGTGGTCACTTGTAAAAATCTCAGCATATGTGCTCATACCCATTGGGGGGTACGTGGTGGGTACGTTTTGCAGCCACCACGTACCTCCCACGTCCCCCTCAATGAACTTCCGCTCTCCTGGGCTCAAATTTGTTTTTTTTAAATCTGTTTGCGGATTTGAATTTAATTTTAACTTTAATTTAAGTGGTCACTTGTAAAAATCTCAGCCTATGTGCTCATACCCATTGGGGGGTATATGGTGGGTACGTTTCGTACCCACCACGTACCCCCCACGTCCCCCTCAATGAACTTCCGCTCTCCTGGGCTCAAATTTGTTTTTTTTAAATCTGTTTGCGGATTTGAATTTAATTTTAACTTTAATTTAAGTGGTCACTTGTATAAATCTCAGCCTATGTGCTCATACCCATTGGGGGGTATATGGTGGGTACGTTTCGTACCCACCACGTACCCCCTACGTCTCCCTCAATGAACTTCCGCTCTCCTGGGCTCAAATTTGTTTTTTTTAAATCTGTTTGCGGATTTGAATTTAATTTTAACTTTAATTTAAGTGGTCATTTGTAAAAATCTCAGCCTATGTGCTCATACCCATTAGGAGGCACGTGGTGGGTACGTTTCGTACCTACCACGTACCCTTCACGTCTCCCTCAATGAACTTCCGCTCTCCTGGGCTCAAATTTGTTTTTTTTAAATCTATTTGCGGATTTGAATTTAATTTTAACTTTAATTTAAGTGGTCACTTGTAAAAATCTCAGCATATGTGCTCATACCCATTGGGGGGTACGTGGTGGGTACGTTTCGCAGCCACCACGTACCTCCCACGTCCCCCTCAATGAACTTCCGCTCTCCTGGGCTCAAATTTGTTTTTATACTCTAGATGAAATCATATAGAGTATTATAAGTTTAATCCAGTCCAAAAGTTTGTAACGCATAGAACCAAGCCTCGGACGAAAAAAAGGTATATATTATTTTTTGTTTATTTGTGGCCAAAAACCTCAAATCCGCCTGACGTCCGTCCGTCCGTCCGTCCGTCCGTCCGTCCGTCCGTCCGTCCGTCCGTCCGTCCGTCCGTCCGTCCGTCCGTCCGTCCGTCTGTCCGTGAACACGATAACTCAAGAACGCCTTCACCTAGGATCTTGAAATTTTGAATTTGGATGTTTGGTTGAATTTGTAAGGCTAAGTTCGTTAACGGGCAAAATCGTCCTACTCCTTCGGGTAGCTGCCATACAAAATGTCCTTAAAACACGTGTTCAAGAATGTAGGTGGATAACGTCAGAAGGGTTTAAGCCACGACTTTGAAATTTTGTATGTGTTGTTTTTCCAATAGTTAGAGCTAAATATATGATTATGAAGAAAATCCTGTTAGTCCTTCGTGTAGCTGCCATACAAATATCCTGTCAAAATGTATTCACTTAATTTACGAAACTCACTATAACTCAAGTAATCTTTTAGCTACGAATTCGGAATTTTCTACAAATTAGTTTTGAGTGAAAAGAAAGTTTGGCTTTACTAGTCAGCGAAATCCTTTTACTCCTTCTGGTAGCTCCCATACAAAATATCCTTAAAACACATGTTCAAGAATATTGGCCGATAACTTCAGAAGGGTTTAAGCTACGTCTTTGAAATTTTGTATGTGTTATTTTGCCAATAGTTGCAGCTAAATGTATGATTATGAAGGAAATCCTATTAGTCCTTCGTGTAGCTGCCATACAAATATCCTGTCAAAACGTCTTCACTTAATTTACGGAACTTACTATAACTCAAGTAATCTTTTAGCTATGAATTGGAAATTTTGTACAAATTAGTTTTGAGTAAAAACGAAGTTCGGGTTTACTAATCAGCGAAATCCTTTTACTCCTTCTGGTAGCTGCCATACAAAAAGTCCTTAAGACACGTGTTCAACAATATTTTTCGATAACTTTTGAATGCTTCAAGCTACGAATTTGAAATTTTGTACACGTTCATTTTTAAATGGTTCCAAGGAAAAGGATAAATGTGAAAGAAATCGAGTGAGTCCTTCCTGCACCTCCCATGTGAAAGTCCTTCAAAAAGGACATTTTTTTTCAATGACTTACCCAGTTCAAGATATGAAATTAAACACTGAATATTGTCTTTTAGTTTTGAGTAGCAATCTAAGGGCAGTCCTTAATAAAGGACATACAACATGCACACACGCAATTCTACTTTATCCCCAACTGCAATATAAATTGGAGTTCAGTATTCATCTAGAGTATTATACGATTGGCTTACAGCCGATCGTGACTGCAGTATGTTTTTTAAATCTGTTTGCGGATTTGAATTTAATTTTAACTTTAATTTAAGTGGTCACTTGTAAAAATCTCAGCCTATGTGCTCATACCCATTGGGGGGTACGTGGTGGGTACGTTTCGTACCCACCACGTACCCCCCACGTCCCCCTCAATGAACTTCCGCTCTCCTGGTCTCAAATTTGTTTTTTTTAAATCTGTTTGCGGATTTGAATTTAATTTTAACTTTAATTTAAGTGGTCACTTGTAAAAATCTCAGCCTATGTGCTCATACCCATTGGGGGGTACGTGGTGGGTACGTTTCGTACCCACCACGTACCCCCCACGTCTCCCTCAATGAACTTCCGCTCTCCTGGGCTCAAATTTGTTTTTTTTAAATCTGTTTGCGGATTTGAATTTAATTTTAACTTTAATTTAAGTGGTCACTTGTAAAAATCTCAGCCTATTTGCTCATACCCATTGGGGGGTATGTGGTGGGTACGTTTCGTACCCACCACGTACCCCCCACGTCCCCCTCAATGAACTTCCGCTCTCCTGGTCTCAAATTTGTTTTTTTTTAAATCTGTTTGCGGATTTGAATTTATTTTTAACTTTAATTTAAGTGGTCACTTGTAAAAATCTCAGCCTATGTGCTCATACCCATTGGGGGGTACGTGGTGGGTACGTTTTTTTTAAATCTGTTTGCGGATTTGAATTTAATTTTAACTTTAATTTAAGTGGTCACTTGTAAAAATCTCAGCCTATTTGCTCATACCCATTGGGGGGTATGTGGTGGGTACGTTTCGTACCCACCACGTACCCCCCACGTCCCCCTCAATGAACTTCCGCTCTCCTGGTCTCAAATTTGTTTTTTTTTAAATCTGTTTGCGGATTTGAATTTAATTTTAACTTTAATTTAAGTGGTCACTTGTAAAAATCTCAGCCTATGTGCTCATACCCATTGGGGTGTATATGGTGGGTACGTTTTGTACCCACCACGTACCCCCCACGTCCCCCTCAATGAACTTCCGCTCTCCTGGTCTCAAATTTGTTTTTTTTAAATCTGTTTGCGGATTTGAATTTAATTTTAACTTTAATTTAAGTGGTCACTTGTAAAAATCTCAGCCTATTTGCTCATACCCATTGGGGGGTATGTGGTGGGTACGTTTCGTACCCACCACGTACCCCCCACGTCTCCCTCAATGAACTTCCGCTCTCCTGGGCTCAAATTTGTTTTTTTTAAATCTGTTTGCGGATTTGAATTTAATTTTAACTTTAATGTAAGTGGTCACTTGTAAAAATCTCAGTCTATGTGCTCATACCCATTGGGGGGTACGTGGTGGGTACGTTTCGTACCCACCACGTACCCCCCACGTCTCCCTCAATGAACTTCCGCTCTCCTGGGCTCAAATTTGTTTTTTTTAAATCTGTTTGCGGATTTGAATTTAATTTTAACTTTAATTTAAGTGGTCACTTGTAAAAATCTCAGCCTATGTGCTCATACCCATTGGGGGTACGTAGTGGGTACGTTTCGTACCCACCAAGGGCCCCCCCCCCGGTTCCCTCAATGAACTTCCGCTCTCCTGGGCTCAAATTTGTTTTTTTTAAATCTGTTTGCGGATTTGAATTTAATTTTGACTTTAATTTAAGTGGTCACTTGTAAAAATCTCAACCTATGTGCTCATACCCATTGGGGAGTACGTGGTGGGTACGTTTCGTACCCACCACGTACCCCCCCCCCGTCCCCCTTAATGAACTTCCGCTCTCCTGGGCTCAAATTTGTTTGTTTTAAATCTGTTCGCGGATTTGAATTTAATTTTAACTTTAATTTAAGTGGTAACTTGTAAAAATCTCAGCCTATGTGCTCATACCCATGGGGGGGTATATGATGGGTACGTTTCGTACCCACCACGTACCCCCCACGTCCCCCTCAATGAACTTCCGCTCTCCTGGTCTCAAATTTGTTTTTTTTAAATCTGTTTGCGGATTTGAATTTAATTTTAACTTTAATTTAAGTGGTCACTTGTAAAAATCTCAGCCTTTGTGCTCATACCCATTGGGGGGTACGTGGTGGGTACGTTTCGTACCCACCACGTACCCCCCACGTCTCCCTCAATGAACTTCCGCTCTCCTGAGCTCAAATTTGTTTTTTTTAAATCTGTTTGCGGATTTGAATTTAATTTTAACTTTAATTTAAGTGGTCACTTGTAAAAATCTCAGCCTATGTGCTCATACCCATTGGGGGGTACGTGGTGGGTACGTTTGGTACCCACCACGTACCCCCCACGTCTCCCTCAATGAACTTCCGCTCTCCTGGGATCAAATTTGTTTTTTTTAAATCTGTTTGCGGATTTGAATTTAATTTTAACTTTAATTTAAGTGGTCACTTGTAAAAGTCTCAGCCTATGTGCTCGTACCCATTGGGGGGTACGTGGTGGGTACGTTTCGTACCCACCACGTACGTCTCTCCTGGTCTCAAATTTGTTTTTTTTAAATCTGTTTGCGGATTTGAATTTAATTTTAACTTTAATTTAAGTGGATCAGTGAAAATGGAATGCATATATTTTCACGATTTCCGTCATATCTATTAGGTCTTCCCAAATATTTAATTCATTTTTATTCTACGGCTCCTTCATATAAATACCTAGAAAGTGTTTTCAGGATTTTTTAAAATTCGACCTCTAAGGGGTGAAAAGGGGTTGTATACTTTTTCACGAATTCTGCCATATCCGCAAGGACTAACTAGATATCGACTACCTTTTCACATTCACGGACTTGCGTAATAATCGCCTAAAACTCGTTTTAAATTTGTTTTCCTTTTTCAGCCCCTAAGAGAGAATAAATGGGTTGAATACGTTTTCACGAATTCCGTCCTTTCTTTTAGAAGTGATAAGAAGTTCAATTGGTTTTTACTTTCTCGTTCTGTCTTCATAATTATCTATTAACTCCTTTCATAATTTTTGGATATTCAACCCCCAAGTGGGTGTAAGGAGGTTGCATATCTGATGATATATCGAATTCATTTTTACTTCCTAAGGTTTCCTATATAAGCGCCAAAAAGTCAATTTCAGATATTCAATCCTAAGGGGTGTAAGAGGGTTGTATGCTTTTCAAATCTTCGACATATTTCTTAGGTTTGATGAGATATTAGATCGCTTTGCACTTCCACAGACTTTTTATATTATACGAGTTAAATCGCCTACAAACCAATTTCTCAATTTTTCGATATTCAACCCCAAAGGGTGTGCATATGTTTTCACGATTTTTGCCATCCCTTAGTTCTGATGAGATATAAAATTGGTTATTACGGCATTTGATGTAATGACCTAAAAACGAATTTCACGATTTTTCGAATTTCAAGAACCAAGGGGTGTAAAGAGTTTGCTTACGTTTTCACAAATTTTTCAAAATCCCTCGTATCAGAATTTTTTCGAAATTCAAACCCCAAGTGGAAGTAATGGGTTTGTATAAGTTTTAACAATTCGTCATATCTCTTAAGTTTAGGTTAGGTTAGGTTAGGTGGGTAGCTATTGACAGAGATAGCTAACACATAGACCGCTAGATGGGTCCGTTGTGATCCCACTGAACGGCGCCTACGGCTGATGGCTGTTTTTTGGCTAATTTTCAAGAACAAACTGAGCCCAATTGGCCGCGGTATTGTTCTATCAAATATTTTTCAGTGTTTCTTGGTGCGAATGAGAGGAGAGTTGGAAGGAACTGTGGAGAAGAAAGGGGATACCGAACTTAATCAGTTTTTTTAGGAATGGGAAGGAACGTCAGGAATTGGGCCGGGTATGGCAGTGTACTAGCAGGTGTTAATGATCATAATTTTGCAGTACTATAGGCTGTGATACGATCTACCAGAACAGCAAAGTTGCCTATAGCAAATCAACTACTGTCTGGCAGCTCTGATTGTATTTGTGAATCTGATAAGAATGTAAACAGAACTCATTTGCTCAGGTTTAAATCCTTTTACAAGTGACCCTATTAAACATTCCGCACTGTTCACGATTTGTATTAATATTCTGAAACCAATAGCAACTGAAAAATTCATATAAATAAATTATGCATTGAGTGGGAATTGAACCCCGGTAGCAATGTTTTCAAGACCTAGTACACTACCAATGGGCTACACTCGGTTCTCTTAAGTCTAAAAATGCAACAAATTCGTTTTTGCTTCTATGGGCTTTTAGTGTACATATATTACCGAAATTCGAATAGTATACACTGGCTTTTTCAATGTTTAATCGGATAAAAATCTCTATTTCAAATATTTTTATTTTAAGAACAAAATTAACTTTCCAAGGAACGTTATAATCTTGAAACAACTGATGATATACTCCAACTTTGACCGCTCCCGAACTTTGACCGAAAAATAGTAAAATTTAGGCCAAACTGTTCGCAGATTTTTTTTATGCAATTAGTTCGTGAGATATCGCAATGCAATTTCACACCTACCCACGCACGTCTAAAAATTGTATTTCCAATCTATTCTCCTAGTGTACCTACAAGCAATCACCAAGTTTCAATTTTGTGACATTAACCGTTTAGGAGACATAGCTTTTAGGATGTCTCAATTCCAGCTTTCGAGCGTTTCGTGCGTGTTGTTTGGCCTCGTACTTCTGCATCCCTCCGCCCAAGCCGATATTTTTTTGCAAATCGCTCCACTATCATAGATCTACTATATAAGTTCCAAGTTTAAATTTTGTGAGATATAAAATTCAAAATTATTTGTTTAAAACATTCTCGCCATCTCCATCCCTCACACCCCGACTGAACTTGTGGGGTGTCGGCTACTTGTGGGCAACACAGGTAGAAAACACTCTACACAATTCACAAAATCAACTATTCGATGAGAAAAAATTATTAAAAAATATGTCATTTTTAGAAAAAATTAGTTAGTGATAATTTACGTTGATACGAGTAGGAAGCAATTTTAACCAGCGACTAAATTCATTAAATTAACGATTGTTGATAATTTACAGTTACTTTAAAAAGTTGTTAATATGGACTAAGAATTGCATGTATAAAAGTTTGTTAAATTAAAATCAAATTACATAAGAAACGTTCGTCTGTAATAATCATTAAGAACAATTACTACGAACAATTGGTGACCCCGACGTGATATGAACACGCAACCTATTAGTGAGCACTGTCAGTGAGCTCGCTCAAAACACAAGACAGAGTCGAAACTTCGAACGACAGTCCGGCTCACAGCACAATGGTAGAAGCAAGTCACGAGGCCGATCCAAAAGCACATCACATTCGACAAATGGTTATTGCTTCTACCATGAACGTTTTGGGGACAAAGCAAAGAAATGTCGCAAGCCGTGCAAGTTTCCGCACGCAAAAAACTAAGTCAGGTGTTGGAAATGGCGACTTCTAGCACTTGTCCAAACTCTAGTCGCCTAATTATTTTGGACACAACATCTGGCCTACGATTTCTTGTTGATACCGGTGCAGACATTTCGGTTGTTCCCAAACACGGTGACGACCGCCGCGCCGCGAATCCAAACTTGGTTCTGGCTGCAGCGAACTGCACCAAGATCTCGACATATGGTCTTAAGACACTTAAAGTTTCACTCAAACTTCGACGGAATTTTGAGTGGAACTTTATCGTCGCTGACGTTGATCGACCAATACTCGGAGCTGACTTCCTACGACATTTTGGTTTGGTTGTCGATCTCAGACAACGCTGTCTGATCGATCCGCTTACCAACGTCAGTTCAGCCATCGGTCAGGTTTTGAAGGGACCTTCCACAGAATTATCTGTCCTAGCGGCCAAGCACGAGAACCCTCGGGTTACAGCACTGCTTAACAATCATAAAAACATTTTACACGCCACCAAAGAAAACACGTCGAAAATGCACACGGTCCGCCATTTTATCGTCACAGAAGGGCGACCAACCTTCTCGAAACCGCGACGTCTCTCACCCACTCGCTTTGCGATTGCGAAGGCTGAGTTTGGTAAAATGGTTGATCGTGGCATTTGCAGACCATCCGACAGTCCATGGGCCTCTCCACTTCACATGGCCCGTAAAAAGGATGGAAGTTGGAGACCTTGCGGTGACTACCGGGCACTTAACGCTCAAACAGTCCCGGATAAATATCCGATACCGCACATTCAGGATTTCGCCCAGCAACTTCATGGCTGTTCAGTTTTCTCCACAGTCGATTTGGAACGTGCGTATCATCAGATACCTCTGAACGAGGATGACGTTCCAAAGACGGCGATCACGACACCTTTCGGTTTATATGAGTTCGTGCAAATGACGTTCGGTTTGCGCAATGCTGCACAAACCTTTCAAAGGTTTATTTTTTCTACTTTGAGGGATCTAGATTTTTGTTTCGTCTACATTGACGACATCTTGATCACCTCAAAGTCAGAGGAAGAGCATTTCGTCCATCTCGAAACACTTTTTCAGAGACTTGAAATGCACGGTTTGGTGATAAACTTCGCGAAATGCCATTTCGTAAAAACTCAGGTAGATTTCTTGGGACACACCATCGACGCAAATGGAATTCGTCCAATTGCTTCAAAAGTCGAAGCCATAGTCTCCTATCCGCAACCAACTACCGTTCACGAGATGAGGCGTTTTCTTGGTATGATGAACTTCTATCGAAGGTTCATACCTCACGCTGCCTCGTCTCAATCTATTTTAGATAAGTTCACGGAAGGTAGTAAAAAGAAACGCGATAAGTCGGAACTTCAATGGAGCCCTGAGTCTTTGGAAGCCTTCGATTGCTGTAAAAAGCAATTAGCGCAAGCTGCGACCCTTGCTTATCCATCTTCCTCGGCAGCACTTTCGCTTGTGGTCGATGCTTCGGACACAGCCATCGGGGCTGTGTTACAGCAGAAAGTATCGAATGCCTCGCAGCCTTTGGCATTTTTCTCGAAAAAACTTTCTGCGGCACAGCGGAAATATAGTGCATATGACCGCGAGCTTTTGGCAGCTTACGTTGTCATAAAGCACTTCAAGTTCATGCTGGAAGGCAGAATTTTCACGCTATTCACTGATCACAAACCACTTATCTTCGCTTTCAAGCAAAACTCGGAAAAGGCGTCTCCACGCCAACTTAGGCATCTGGATCTCATCGGTCAATTCACGACGGATATACGTCACATATCTGGTGTGGATAACGTTGTCGCTGACGCATTGTCCCGCATCAACGAGCTCATAATCCCATCGACGGTGGATTATGCTCAGATAGCGGATGCGCAATTGATTGATGAGGAGTTAACTTCCGTCAAAAATTCAACGAGTCTGAAAATGTTACCAATTAACATTGAAAATTCCTCCCAGCAACTATGGTGTGACGCATCGCAAAAGACTTTGCGACCTTACATACCTGCGACGTTGCGCAAGAAGATTTTCGATGTGGTACATGGTACGGCTCATCCAGGTGCCAAAGCAACAACTAGGCTTTTGGCTGGAAAGTTCGTCTGGCCATCAATTAATAAAGATTCCCACACTTGGTGCAGACAATGCATAGCGTGTGGAAAATCCAAAATCTCGCGACATGTGAAGAGTCCTCTCGGCTCCTTCGAGCCAGTAACTGCAAAGTTCACCAACATTCACATCGACTTGGTTGGACCACTTCCAACTTCGGAAGGCTTCAGTTACTGTCTTACTGTCATCGATCGATTTAGTAGATGGCCGGAAGCATATCCAATTGCGGACATTCGTGCATCTACTGTTGCTACCTCGCTGGTCAGGGAATACATTCCACGATACGGAACTCCACTCACAATTGTGACTGACCAAGGAGCGCAATTCGAAGCTCAACTGTTCGCAGAGTTGGGCAGGGTTTTGGGGTTCAAACGAAGCAGAACGACTGCTTACAACCCCAAAGCAAATGGTATGCTAGAACGATGGCATCGGGTACTCAAAGACTCTTTGATCTGCAAAGCATCAGAAGGATGGACTCGCGAACTACCATTCATCCTTCTCGGGCTTCGCTCCATCATCAGAGGAGACGCTGATGCCACTCCAGCTGAACTGGTTTATGGCCAAAATCTTCGTTTGCCGTACGAGCTCATACATTCGGACACAAACACCACTCACACAATATCACCTAGTGACTATGTGCAAAGGCTGCGGGAGGTCATGCGTTCGGTGAAACCACAATCACCTACTTCACACACATCTACGAGCACATTTGTCTTTAACTCACTTAAAGACTGTGTTCATGTGTTTGTACGCCAGGACCAAGTGAGGAAATCTCTTCAACCGCCTTACGAAGGTCCGTTCAAGGTACTAAAACGACACGAAAAGTTCTTCACACTGGCTTTAAATGGCAAAGAGAAGAACGTTTCAATCGACGTCTGAAACCCTCTTTCGATTCTCTTACTTATCCGTCTCAAGGCCCCGCGAAATTACCCAAACGCGTAAATTTCACGCAGAGTTCAACACCAGCACACGTAATGCGAACCAGGTCACAGTCGGGTTCACGTCGAAACGATATCGAGAAGGATCATTAACCCTTCTCTAGGAAGGGGGTGTGTGGGGTGTCGGCTACTTGTGGGCAACACAGGTAGAAAACACTCTACACAATTCACAAAATCAACTATTCGATGAGAAAAAATTATTAAAAAATATGTCATTTTTAGAAAAAATTAGTTAGTGATAATTTACGTTGATACGAGTAGGAAGCAATTTTAACCAGCGACTAAATTCATTAAATTAACGATTGTTGATAATTTACAGTTACTTTAAAAAGTTGTTAATATGGACTAAGAATTGCATGTATAAAAGTTTGTTAAATTAAAATCAAATTACATAAGAAACGTTCGTCTGTAATAATCATTAAGAACAATTACTACGAACAAACTGATCCCTGTATAAGCTCTGCGGCGCTTATATTTTGCATGTGCTCAGACGAGAAATTTCCACCATATTCGGTAGTGTGTGTGCCATGTTCGGGAAATAAGCAGAACAAGCGAAAAGAGGAATAGTGTTCGAGAAGTGTTGTAGAAGAATGTAGAGGAGTGAAGAGTTTTCTACGCCTTTCTTATTGGATATCGTTGTTGTAGTTGTTGTTGGAAACTGATGTCATTCATAAATAAATTGTGCGGGTTGCCAGGGTACACATGCAACAATATTTATTTGAATAAAATCTCAAATACTAATAGTATACTGGTTTGCCTAACTAGAAGGTTAAGTATTATAAAGTTAAGAAAGATGGCAACTGGATGCGAAAGTCCATTAAAGTAAAATCGGTTTTCATATTTTGTCAGACCCAAATGATATGGCGGAATTCGAGAAAACGTTTACAACCCCTTACTATACTCTTAGAGGTTGAACATAAAAAATTACTAAAAATATGTAAAGGGTTTTCCAATAAGGACTTGACAACTTTTTTTCAAAATAAAATGCAAACCATTTGAGATATTTCAAAAACTTTATTATCGGGTTGAAGTACAATCAAAACATTTATGAATGGAACTCGACTTCGTTCATATGGCCACCGCGGGCACGTTTGCAGCGGTCGATTCGTTGGACCCAATTTTCGATGACTCGGCCACACATTTCGGCCGAAATGGCTGCTATTTCGTGTTCAATGTTGGCTCTGAGCTCTTCCAACGTCGTCGGCTTGTTGGCATAGACCAACGACTTGACGTGGCCCCAAAGAAAAAAGTCCAGAGGCGTTAAATCGCACGAACGAGGCGGCCAATCGACTGGTCCATTTCTTGAGATAACACGCTCATCAAACTTACTCTTCAATAAATCGATTGTAACGTGTGCTGTGTGGCTTGTGGCACCGTCCTGTTGAAACCACATGTTGTCCAAGTCCATATCTTCCAATTCGGGCCAAAAATAATCGGTAATCATGGCGCGATAACGATTACCATTCACAGTAACGTGACGATCATTATCGTCGACGAAAAAATATGGCCCTATGACGCCGCCAGCATGCAAACCGCTCCAAACAGTTATTTTTTGTGGATGAAGTGGTCTTTCATGAAGCACATGTGGATTTTCACCGGACCAATAACGCATATTTTGCTTATTGACGAACCCACTGAGCCAAAAATGAGCTTCGTCACTGAAGATGATTTTGCGATGAAATTGATCATCTTGGCGCATCTTTTCCAGAGCCCAATCGGAGAACGTACGTCGCTTCAAATGGTCCATCGGCTTCAATTCTTGAGTCAGCTTGATCTTGTATGGGTGTAAACCAAGATCCTTACGCAAAATTCGCCATAACGTGGTCTGGGCGATGCCCAACACTTGAGAACGCCGTGGAATTGACTGATTTGGATCATTTGCTACGGACGTTTCAACGGCAGCGATATTTTCGACACTTCGACCAACCCGTTGTCTCACTGGCACGGCAACATCACACAACGAATATGTAGACTCAAATTTTTGCACTAAACTTGTTACTGCCTGTCTACTAGGGCGAGAATTACGACCGAAAATCGGAGTTAACGCTCTTAAAGTAGCGGTCACCGACTCCGAATTTCTGTAGTAAATTTTTATAATTTGCAGACGTTGTTCCTTCGTGTACTTTACCATGATAAAAATGTTAAGTTTACTGAATAAATTGACAGTGACAGTTCGATGATTAGTGAAAGGGTGCGTTCACAAATTGAATTCAAAGTTGTCAAGTCCCTATTGGAAAACCCTTTATATACCTTAATTGGGGGAACTATTGCCATGAACATAAAAACTTTTTGCACATTACTTCTAAAATTTGTTTACATGTATATCAATTATTTAGTAGTTACAGCTAAGATGACGTATAAATTCTGGACAAATATCATGTTACATCTTCTAGACGACTGCTCTAAAAGGTTTGAACATCATTAAAAATCTTCTTGAAACTGAATCAGAACAAGGAGATACGAAGCTACACCACAGCACATCTGAAACAAACTACCGCAATAAAATACAAAATGTTTTGACCAAATCCTTACCGAAAATGCTAGCGTCAGGTCGGACTCGAACAATCCAGAAATGGACATTCTCGTATTATTGTGACGATTCCACATAGTAAACCCCTCAACCATATCTCTGACAACTTCCGTGGGGGTGTGATCATCAGCATGAATGATTGGAGCTAAGCAGGCTTCAGCCTTACAGTGGAAATTAATCGTTAGTGGTACCTGTTCAAATCCTTAAGCCTCGCACCCTGTAACTCACGTCATTCATCATCAAATGCATGTACAACGGCAAGAAGAATGACTTCCAAATAGTGGGAAGCATCCAGAAGAAGAAATGCACAAACAGCTCGCCGCTATCATTGCTGTTCGTAGACTTCCAAAACACAAAATACATCTGGCTGGTGGTGAAAGTTAAATCGTGGAAGTGTACCATTAGCAAGGACACGCCATACACTCCACTGACCTTCTCAATAATCTTGAACATATCCTGATAGCCGCGAATCAGGACTCGTATTTTATCGACCCGAACAAATTCCTGTCGGTATTTTCTCTGCATGTAGTTCGGATCCAGCAGTTTCTGCAGAAGACGGAATCGAACTCGTAGCAAATCGGCAAAATTCATTGCGGCATAGCTGGTAACTCCGGGTGCCATGTAAACAACAATATAACAAATTCCAAGCAGCAAGCTTCCTACGAAGTCGTCCTCGACAATCTTCAGAAGTACCGTGAAAGATATCACCGAATAGTAAAAAAAGGAACAGGGTAATGAGTATTCCGTTCTTGCGAACCATCTTGTGGTAGTTCATCTTCACGTTGAACTCCTTGATTAAAGTCGCATCCAACTTGTGCAGTTGGTCGATCAGCTCGATGTGTTTGTGTTTTTGGAGTTGTTGGCTCAGATTCGAGACGATGTAGGTCAAGACGGACATGAAGACTTCCAGAAATCCGACAAACTTCGCCAAAGGACTCAGGTTCGCGAAAATTGATGTGGTCGGTAATGCCATCATTTTGTATCGGATACCGGCAAAGAGTCCAACGAGAACAGTCAGCATCCCTGAGAATGTGTAGCCTAGCGAGAACTTTGTCACCTTATAGCTGTTCTTCACTTTCCGAAGTGGCGAAGCTGTTATGAACATTTCGATCGAAGTTATGCGATTCAAGCTGTCGAAGATATTTTTTGCTGGCATTTTCTCAAAGATACTGAACGGAAACTAACTGGAAATCGTACAAGTGGATAGAGCACTGGAACTAGTCAAAAGCAAATAATGGCGTTTTAATTGTTCACACGTGGAGCTAAAAATAGTCAATTGTCGAGGTTATTCATGGAACATGTCCTACAGTTGATTTAATCTTAAATCAATTAGATAAATATAAAAAGGAGTAATGGCTGACACAAGCACTCTCCCCACTTCTTCTCACGTAATACAAATTTTTTTTTTATTAAATGTTGGTTGTTTTCCGGCGTCAGTAGGGTTTCTGGTGTGAAACCCCAACACGAAATCCCCGACTGTTGATTAATCGCTGTCCTTGAGGACATGACAGTTGGAAAACCTTCACTGGATACGCCAGTTTTATAAGATTGTGTTGGACTAGGTCCGAAGAAGCTAAAAATTCCAAACCAAAAAATTCCACCAAATTGGTTGAAATATTAGGTGATCTTCAGCGCCACCTCCTTTAGTATAGGGTTGCGATGGCGGGAAATTAGCTAAAGTTTAAAATTCGCGGATCGTAAATTTGATTTCGAGTGCGCTATATAGAAATTATGCTCAGCAATTCCACCAGCTGTAAGGGTGTTTCGGATAGTAGGCATGATACACCCTCTGACGAGTCTATGCCCTCCGATGACGAAACAGCTTCTTCGGACCTAGTCCAACACAATCTTATAAAACTGGCGTATCCAGTGAATTGTTTGAGTCAATCAACTTTCGCCCGGGACTGCAAACTCTGCATTGAATAATATACTTTCCGGACGAACTTCAATCATGCACGTTTCGCGACGAACATTTTAAATGTCACATGGACGATAAAGCTTTTGATATGAATGAAATTCCGGAAGCTTTCATTGCTCGATATGGTATGGAACGTACTAGCACTCGACGGGTTCGGGTCTTGTCTACTTCGCTAAGCAATCAATGACAAGTGCATCATTTTTGTGTTGCTTTGGGTAATGGAAGGTAATAGTAGTGTATGGCTGGTTTATGCAGTCGACACTGCTGGCATTTGTTTGGTATAACCTTTTTCTAAAAGGAAAAAAAATCTGCCAACAGTCTGGACGCAACCTTATTATTTTTTGGGTAGAAGTCCGAAACGTGTTTAATATTGAAATGCGGTGTAGGTCACTATGCGACTGATAACCTAAAAAATAACGTTCGAAATAGCCTCCTGGTTATTCTTTAGGTTAAAATAACGAAGTTCATGAAAATGTTGGAAAAACCCCTTTTCACGCACATTTGTTTTACTCCAGCTCTGTACATCAATAAAATTTGTAACTTTTTTTTTTGCTTTAACTACTTCTGTAGTACTTCCACATATACATACTAAGTTTCAACTTTCTAGCATAAGCCGTTTCTGAGAAATGAAAAACAAGCCCCCACCCCCGTACTTTGGTACCCCTTTTAAAAATTTTATTTTTCTGAGATGTCTCTATAGCACCTCTATACAGTTATCAATTTTAAGCTTTCTACTCTTTGCGGCTTTCGAGAAATTAAAGAATTTTTTCATTTCCACCCCCTCCCACCATCACTTCCTACACCCACACTAGGGGTCTACTAGTCCTAACTCCCGTAAAAATTTCAAGATAGAAACCAAAATTTTTCATCTAAAACGCTGCCCCCTCCTTCCCCCTTACACCCCCACCCCTCCAAAAGGTACCATTCGTAGACATTCACCCACTCTACCTACCATGAAAATTTCAACTTAATATCTCAAGGGGTTTGTGAGCTACGCACCTTCAAACGGTTTAGCGTACGGCGGACAGACGGACATTTTTTTTTGCTTTTTTGGTGTTTACTAGTCCTAAAACGTGTAAATACAAAATTTCAGGTCGATCACAATACTTTATTATTAAAAAATAATAAAGTAAAATTCAAATAAATTTAAGGCACTATGTAATCAACTCAACAGAACTCCAAAATATCTACGACTGACTCTAAATACAATCTGATGATGGAACAGATGATACTTTAGTACCAGATGCTATACAATTTTCATATGGACTTGGCAGTAACATTTTTCACCTTCACCTTTATTATAATCCATAAATGTAACAATTCTCTCCAGTTTACAAGTTCACTATTTCCCGCGTAATCTTCTGATCCAACATTTGAAGGACATTTGTATGGGAGCTACTTGACCCTACAGCCGTTAATTAACAAAGTGAATATTACTTTAATATATTGTTAGATGCTATCCTGGCAACCCGTGCAACTCGATCAGTTTCCAGTGAAAAAAACAACAACCTTTCAATACCTAAAAAGCGGAGAAAACATCCGATTGGTCGGCCACCTTACAATACCCAATGAGAAAGACATGGACAAATCTGCAAAGTTCAAAGTTCTTCTCGATTCTTCTTTATCGGTTGTTCTTACAGTCCACGTACACCACCGAACATGCCAGAAAGATCTCGACACAACTATTGCAGTATATAATCACGGGAAAGTTTGCAGCCAAACATAGTTTCTACTACGGTGCGACGCGAGACGACGATCAGTGAGTTCTATGCGAAAGTAGGTTTAAAGCGATTTAATGTTCAGTTGTATATAAAATCGGGCCGCGTTTCCGGTAATGCGATTATTGAATGCGAATAATAAAACGTTATTATTTCTATCGATTTTAAACGAATTGTGTTTTACTTGAAATTCCGGCGAACCCATAGCTCGCAACAATATTAAAGAAACGAAAAGACTATTTTGTCTCATAGCCAACTATTGTCTTGAGATTTTTCACGTTCGGGTTCACACTTTTTATGCCATGACTTTTGTATGGCAGCTAGATACAAGAGTTTAGAGATACAATCTTTAAGTAAATAACAACAAAATTTAGAATTTAATATAGCTATGAATACATCATCGTGATTTGGTGTTGTCACATGATCAGGTGAATGGTTGCGGCAATTGAAATGATCGTTTTGGTGGATGGATGCACTACTCTTTGGTAACAACTCGACAGAGTGGCTGGGTTTTCACTATTTTTATTCTCCTAGTCGGACATGGTTCAAAATTAAAGTCGACAAAATTTTAGATTCGTAAACCTAAGCTCGAGTCATAGGGCAGCAATGGTGATCCTCAACAAGCCGCGGTTCTAGACATATAGCAAGGACTTATTGTTCGTCTCCATGTGATTCTCTCCATGTAGTTCTTGTACTCACCAAACGTCTTTTTTGAGGGCTCCAATCCAGAGCCTCTTCGGAGGTAGTTTTTTTTCTTCATGGTATGTAGAATTTGAAGAGTCAAAGAATCAAGTCAGGGTCTTTTTCATCTCTAGACCGAAGGAGATGTTTAGAAATTGGCTTCTGAAGGGCCCGATGTTAGCATGTCTTCCACATTGTCAGTAGGCGGACAAGGATATTCCATCTAACCTGGCAAATAAGTTCCGGTCACTCTCTTATTTAGTGAAACAGGTGTGTTCAGAAGTCGTCCTTTTCCATCGCCGATGCATGTAGACCGAGTTACGAGTAGGTATTGGATCCACTTGAAGATCTGAAGTAGAGTTGATCTGCATTTCCGCTGTCACCATGATAAACGCATTGGTTGCTGAATCCTCAACACCACCTTCCTGCTCGTCTTTTTTATAGACCCTAAGGGTTTTTTATAGAGAAGGGTATAACTGAGGTCAATGTTCAGTGCGTCCCTTAACTCGTTATAGATTACGATTATCGCGGCTCTATAGTTCTTTTGAGTCGTCGAGTGAGAACTGAATCACGACATTGCAGGGGCCATATATTTTGATAACTAATACACTGCCACTGGACCACATCTGACCGCACTCCATGTCGCGAGAGGAGCTGGGCAGGGTTGCCGATTGCGGGGGAATTCCCCAAAATTGTGGAATTTCAACGTTGAATGGGGTGCTTGCGGGAAATGATCAAATGTGCTGAATTTTTCTCAAGCTTGTAAAAAAATTAAAATATGAAGTTTGTAAAAAATATGAAAAACCATTTTTCGCAAGGGTCCGCCTGTAAAAAACATGAAAATCCATTTTTCTCAAGGGTTCCTTCCCCCTTGGTAAAAAATCAATCTTGTAAAAAAAATAAAAATCCATTTTTCACAAGGGTCCTCCTTGGTAAAATATCAAGTTTGTAAAAAATATGAAAAGCCATTTTTCGCAAGGAAAATATCAAGTTTGTAAAAAAAATGAAAGTCATACTGGTCTCACGTTTTATAAACACCCTTATACCGCAATAAACCGTTATATTTTAAATGTTTTAGTTTTCATTACATTACATTTTAGGCATTATGCTGGGAATTAGAAATTCGGGGAATTTCATTATTTTGTGGGGAATTGAGGGTAATTTCAACATTTTGTTTGGGTAATTTGAGCGAGAGCTCAATTTTGATGAGAACTGGTCCCTTTAAGAAATTGTGGCCTTCTCTGTGGGGAATTGGCAGGGAGATCAATGAATGAGTGTGGCATTACTACATTTTCGTGCTAATTCACCACAAAAAGGGCTGTTAAAAGTCAGCTGGTTTCTGACGGCTGGACAGATTCTAGCAATTGGAGTGTTTCGTCGCAGTTCGTTACCTTTTTTTTCAAGGAAACAAACTAAACAAATAAATAAAAGTAAAAATCGCCAACAAATAAAATAAATCAAAACAAATAAATTAATTTAAAAATAATTACAAACAAAATGAATTCAAAAAATAAATAACGAAATAAAATATGTAGATATGTTCACTAAAAATAAATTACGAAAATGGCAAGCGACATTAAAAGGACAGAAACAGACTGCGACAGACACGAAAAAAATAATAATAACATAAAATATAAAAAAACTAAAAAAAAGTAATAATTAATCAAGCGAAAATTTTATTACGCAGCAAAAACATAAAGGTAAATCTTGTAAATTGCTTAATTTTTTTCTGAAAAGGAACTGTCAAAATAAGTGCCATTAAGATGGATCTTCTCATCTGGAGACCTTCCATCCCCTTCATTTCTCTCTTTAGGGGCCATACGATTTTAAAATTTCGAGGTCAAGTACGGCCTAGGTAGGGTGGGTTAGACGGCGCGCAACATCAACGCCAGTCGAGTTGGAGGAATTTTTTCTGTCTCTCATGACCGATTGGGAATCTTATCCCAGTTTTATCACCCGGGTAATTCGACATGAAATTTTTGTTGTACAGGACAAGGGTTTTATGGTCCGAAATGTGAAGAACATAACCCAGAGCCGCAGCTAATCTGGAAGCCAGCAAGCACGTTGCTTCAGTTCACATTTTAGACACCAATTCGGACGTCGGTGGAATTGGCCCACTGATTCCCGATTATTAACCTTTCGTTCTGTTCTTTAGAGTTTTTTAGTCGGAATAACTTGTCCAAGGCCTCCGTTCACAACAAAAAGAACCACTGGTGCCCACGACCCACCTCTGGGTTGGCTGGATAAGGGCCGGTTCGCCATTATTTTTTTTTTTTTGGTACAAGTGGAAAATTCGGCACTGCCCTCCGGGATACCACTTCCCAGGTCAAAACCGTAATAATGGAACCTCTTTACGTCCTTAGGTCCTTGGCATATGGTTCCTTCTGAGTCTTTGAGGACATGTTTAATTATCTAAGGAAGCACTTTGTTTTTCAGCCCCTTCAACTTTCGATATGCTCTCGGGCCGATTCTCTCCGTAAAGCTGTTTTGAAAATGCCATATATGTCTAAGTCCTTCCCTTAAACATTACTACTAGGACCCACAAAGCGGCAAAGCAATATTCATCTGTCATCTGTCTCGTACCTCTCGCTCAGAATTTTAGAACCTTTTTGGACTATAGACCCGCGGTCTGTGAAATAAAGTTTTGGCTGGAGTGCAACACGTTTGATTTCCACAGTCTTCGCAGGTGGCACACATCCGTACGAATTTTCCTGAAATTTGAACAACAAGATGGGTTGAAGCAATCAACGGCACAAGCTTCAATAAAACGCTACGTTTGTTCAACCATAAATATATTTAAAACTTTTTACTATAATTTAGTTTACAAAGAACAGACTTTCCAATGTAAACTTGAATAGCACAGGTAAAGTGTATAAGATGTTTCCTGTTAGGCGGCATCTTCCTGCATTTTGAATTGGATCAAGACAAGGAGATACGAAGCTATACCACAACACATCTGAAAATTGAAATAATACAGTTTTAGTATTTTCTACACGGTTATTTACACGTAAACTAAATTGTAGATTCGGTGTAGTGTAGACAATGTCGAGAAGTAAGAATGTAAAGAAGGGTAGTGATGTATTCTATGTATGGTATGTGGGGTGGTAATGCCATCATACCCCTTCACTTATACGTTAGTATTTGTCCGTTGTGCTCCCCGTATAAACAACGTTATTTTGAGACTTAATACCCGAATTAAATGGCGTTTTCTTCATTCTCAGTTTTGAATACTGAGAACTAAGGTATGGCAGCATAGTGTTAACATTACTTGATTTTAAATTTCTCTCTCTACCACTGTTACTATCCAACGCTGTATGTTGTTAGGAAATGGTGTATATGAGGTATCAATTAGGTATTGATACAGTTTTAGGTATTGATACAGTACTAACTTTATGAATTCGGGAACGGCAGAAAACAACATAAAGAAAAGAAGACAAGAAAAATTCTCAAATCCCTCAATTCTTTGGATATATTACTTTATTATTTTTTAATAATAAAGTATTGTGATCGACCTGAAATTTGAAAAAAGTTTGCTACCCTGAAATTTTGTATTTACACGTTTTAGGACTAGTAAAGACCAAAAAAGCAAAAAAAAAATTTCCGTCTGTCCGCCGTAGACGCCGTACGCCGTCCGCCGTACGCAAAACCGTTTGAAGGTGTGTAGCTCAGAAACCCCTTGAGATATTAAGTTGAAATTTTTATGGTAGTTAGAGTGGGTGAACGTCTATTAGTGGTACCTTTTGGAGAGGTTGGAGTGTAAGGGGAGAGGAAGGGGGAGCGTTTTAGATGAAAAATTTTGGTTTCTAGATCTCAGGAACCGCCTATGCTAGGAGGCTGAAAGTTGGAACTTATGTGTGTGAGTGGGGGGGGGGGGGGGAACAATGCGTCCAGAACGCTTGAAAGCTGGGATTGATACATTCTAAAATCCATATCTCCTGAACGATTGATGTCAGATGGCCGAAATTTTGTAGTTGTATTAATGGATACTAGGAGATTAGAAAGGGGTTAACATTTTTAAGGGAAGTAGTGAGATATGGGGGTGGGGAGTGAAAAACTTTGAATTACAATTTCTTCCGACTCAATTGTGCTAGGAAGATAGGAAGATGGTTTCTGTATATATAATTACCAGTGGAGTCTACTGAATGTAAAATTTTTGAGGGGGGAGGTGAAACACTGAAGGTTGGGGACAGCCATTTTTCAAAAAATTAAATTTTTATATCTCAAGAACCATATCAGATATGATCTTGAAATTTTTACAGGAGTTAGGACCAGTAGACCTCTAGCGGAGGGTGGGCGTAGGGAGTGATGGTGGGACGGGGCGGAAATGAAAAAATTCTGATTTTAATTTTTCAAAGGATAGAAAGGATGGAAAGCTAATAAATCTGCCAACAGTCTGGGCGCAACTCTATTATTTTATGGGTAGAAGTCCGAAACGTGTTTAATGATGAGATGCTGTGTAGGTTACTATGCCACTGACAACCTAAAAAATAACGTTCCAAATAGCCTCCTGGTTATTTCCCATATACAGAAACAAAATGTTATCTTCCTGGTGTAATTGGTTCGGAAGATATTGTAATCCAAAGTTTTTCAACCCCCAACCCCACACCCCACCACCCCTCTTAAAAATGTTAGTCCTTGTTGAATCTTCAAGTATCCCTAAGGGCAACCACAAAGTTTCAATCTTCTGACATCAATCGTTCAGGAGATATGGATTTTAGAATGTTTCAATCCCGGCTTTCAAGCGTTTTGGACTCATTGTTTTCCTCCCCACTTCCACACCTCTCAACCCTTATCGATATTTTTTTTGCAAATGAGTCCACTGTGGTAACCCTTATTGTGAATTGATATGGAAAATGACATTATTGTTTTAGGTTAAGTTTTGATATACGACGACGAGCAGAACCTTGCGATCTCTCGAGTAATAAAGAACGAATTGAAGAGGACAAGTGTATTTTTAATGTCTGTAAGATTTCTGGAAGATAACAAATTGGCGACGAGGATGGGATAAGCTCCCAAGTGTAGTTGGTCTAAGTGAAGTGATTTAAATTAACAAACGACATAGCAGAATTGAAGTAAGTTTGCTTTTATTATACCTTACACATTATCATGGCTAAGCTGGTCGGTCGGTTAGAGCCTTTTGTGCCCGGCGGTAATTTCCGCGCATATGAAGATAGGCTAAACCAATTTTTTAAAATAAATGAGATTGGCGATGAAATGAAAACGCCGCTGTTTATAACGGTAGCCGGACCGGAAATATATGAGATAATAATGTCGCTAACGGTACCCGCATTACCGAGTGAAAAAACTTTTCCAGAACTCCTCATGCTGCTACGGAATCATTTTGCTCCGAAGGAAAATAGAAGGGCAGAACGGTTCAAATATAATAAAATAACGCAATTCGAAGGAGAAGCGATTTGCGATTATATCGTTCGTCTGAAAGCGGCTGCGCAAACTTGTCGTTTCGGAGAATTTTTGAATGAGGTTAAGGACGACAAAAATGTGGCAAATTAGAAATTGCAAATTTTAAATGAAGCATTAGCCGATAGATTTATAGTCGGGCTTCAAAATGAAAAAATACAGCGAGTATTAATTGGAGAAGATTTTTTAAGTTTCGAAGAATGCTGCCAAAAAGCATTAAATTTTGAATTGTCGATAAATTCGTAAAAAACCTTAAATCCAGCTAAGCAAAATGCCTTATGTAGCCATACAAAATCACATTCACAACAGAACAAAGGCCATTCCGGTACACGTACGTGGTCTAAAAATAAACCCACTGGTACGGGAAGTGTACCTAACCAAAAAAATATTAACATCAAAAAGACGACACCTAAAAAAGAAGCTATGTGTCATAGGTGTGGAAAAAATAATCGTGAGGAAAAGAATTGCGCTGCCCGGAACTGGACGTGTTTCAAATGCGGAAAAAAGGGACACACATCGACGGTATGCAGATCGGTAAACACCATTAACTCTTCGTATACGGGAAATGAAGCAGAATCGGTGGAGGTGCACGTCAACAACGTCCCAATTGAACTAGAAATCGACACAGGAGCATCGTCTACCATAATATCAGAGTATCAGTATAATATGCATTTTGCTAACAAAAAATTAACTAATGGAAATTTAAATTTATGTACTGTTTTAGGCAACAATATTAAAGAACTTGGATATTTCCATGCGGAAGTGCGTGTTAGCGGTATAGAATATGGACGGCTACAGATGATAGTTATAAAGGGAGATTATCCGCGAAGAGGATTAATGGGTCGGTCGTGGATAAGCAAAATTTTTCCTGAATGGAGGCGAAATTTTCAAGTTTATGAACAGATCAAAGAAACTACAAATTGCAACCATGTAAGTGATTCAAAAATTATTTCTAAAATAAAAGACAAATTTAAGAAGATTTCGGAACCAAAATTAAATGAACCTATTGTGGGTTATGAGGCGGATATTGTTTTAAAGTCGGACCAGTCTCCTATTTTTCACGCACCTTACAGTGTTCCTTACAAGTTGAGGAATAAGGTGGAGGAAGAACTAAATCGATTGATAGCCGAAAATATCATAGAGCCTGTTGAATATAGTAAATGGGCAAGTCCCATTGTTATTGTACCTAAAAACGAGGGAAAAATTAGAATCTGTGTTGACTGTAAAGTCACAATTAATAAATGCATAGAAACAAAACACTATCCCCTTCCGCGAATTGAAGACATATTTGCAGGTCTCTCGGAGTGTAAATATTTTTCGGTTATAGATCTCACAGGCGCCTACCAGCAGCTTTCAGTATCCGAAAAGAGTAAAGAACTGTTAGTAATAAATACGTTTAAGGGTCTTTTCCGTTTCAATCGTCTAGTTTTTGGGGTCAGTAGCGCTCCTTCTATTTTCCAATCCATAATGGATCGCATCCTTTTGGGATTAAAACAGGTATATTGTTACCTAGACGATATTTTAATTGGCGGAACGACAGAAACGGAATGTGAGGAAGTACTATTCGAAGTACTAGCAAGATTAAATAAATATAACGTTAAAATCAATTTGTCAAAGTGTAAATTCATCCAAAAAACAGTAGATTATTTGGGTCATACCTTATCAGGTGCGGGTATAAGTCCAAATGAGAACAAGGTTAAAGCAATTGTTGAGTCACCCGCTCCAAAGAATTTGAAACAACTACAGTCTTACTTAGGACTTTTAAATTACTATAATCGGTTCCTTCCAAATTTGTCAACCATCATTTGTGCTCTATATAATTTGTTGAAAAAAGGTGTTCATTTTGTCTGGACTATAGAGTGCCAATCGGCATTTGAGAGAAGTAAAAAGTTATTAATGGAGAATAATATCCTCGAGATATATGACTCCAACAAGCCCATTGTGGTTGTGACTGATGCGAGTCCATACGGAGTAGGGGCAATTTTATGCCACGTTGTGGATGGAATTGAAAAACCAGTTTTATTTGCGTCCTGTACCTTATCATCAGCTGAAAAAAATTACTCACAATTGCATCGAGAGGCTTTAGCGATCGTTTTTGCGTTAAAGAAATTTCATAATTATCTCTATGGCCAACAATTTTCTATTTGTTATCATCAAGCACTCAGAGAAATTTTTAGTCCACATAAAGGAACTTCAGCTGTGGCCGCAGCTCGGTTGCAGCGCTGGTCTATTATATTATCACAATATCAATACAAAATCCTTTACCGCAAAGGGTCAAAAATGGGTCATGTTGATTGCCTTTCGCGTTTGCCTTTGAACGAAGGTTCTGAAATAGAGCATCTGGCAATAAATTATTTTAACCAACAGGAAGAACTGTTAGATTGTAATCAAATCAAAAAAGTTGTCAGTCTAGATTTAATTTTAAGTAAGGTTTATACCTACCTGCAAACGTTCTGGCCAGATAAGGTACCAAAGGAGTTATTGCCATATTCCAAAATTCGAAACAGCCTGTCAACAGAGAATGGATGCATTTTTTGTGGACATCGAATTGTAGTACCCCAGAGCATACAGGAAAAAATACTAAAAGCACTTCATACAGAAAGTCACATAGGTATAACAAGAATGCAGATGTTGGCAAGGTCATATGTATGGTGGCCGTTAATGGACACACATATTAAAAAGTTTGTACAATCCTGTACCGTATGTGATCAAACAAGAAGAGTTCCAACAGAAAAGGTAGTAACAAAATGGGGAACGGTTGAATATCCGTTCCAAAGAATCCATCTGGATTTTTTCTTTTTCGGTGGTAAAACATTTTTAATTATGATGGATGCATTCAGTAAGTACTGCGACATTATGCAGATGTCTAATACCAGTGCAAATATTTTACTGAGCAAAATTAATGATATGTTCTTGATTTTTGGTCTTCCAAATACCATTGTCACGGATAATGGACCACCGTTTAATTCTTTTGTATTTGCAAAATTTTGTAAGATTAAGGGCATCCGACTTTTGCATTCTCCGCCATATCACCCTCAGAGTAATGGTTTAGCAGAAAGAGGCGTTCAAACTGTAAAAACTGTTCTGAAAAAGCTGTGTTTATCTACGAAAGGAATATCAAGTCTCGATTATAAAATTAAGCAATTTTTATTAGATTATAGGAACACACCGTCTTCTACTACCGCTAAAACGCCTTCTGAATTAATTTTTAATTATAAGCCAAAATGTATTTTAGATGAACTTAACAGAAGAAAATGTTTGGAAATTGTATTACAAGAAAATAAATCTAAACAAAATGAATTATTTGAAGAAAATTTTAAAAATGAAATACTAGAATTAAGTAATAAACATACTGCAGTCACGATCGGCTGCAAGCCAATCGTATAATACTCTAGATGAATACTGAACTCCGATTTATATTGTAGTTGGGTATAAAGTAGAATAACGTGTGTGCATGTTGTATGTCCTTTATTAAGGACTGCTATTAGATTGCTACTCAAAACTAAAAGACAATATTCAGTGTTTAATTTCATATCTTGAACTGGGTAAGTCATCGAAAAAAATGTCCTTTTTAAAGGACTTTCACATGGGAGGAGCAGGAAGGACTCACTCGATTTCTTACATATTTATCCTTTTCCTTGGAACCATTCAAAAATAAACGTGTACAAAATTTCAAATTCGTAGCTTGAAGCGTTCAAAAGTTATTGGAAAATATTGATGAACACGTGTTTTAAGGATATTTTGTATGGCAGCTACCAGAAGGAGTAAAAGGATTTCGCTGATTAGTAAACTCGAACTTCCTTTTCACTCAAAACTAACTTGTACAAAATTCCGAATTCGTAGCTAAAAGATTACTTGAGTTATTGTGAGTTTCGTAAATTAAGTGAATACATTTTGACAGGATATTTGTATGACAGCTACACGAAGGACTAACAGGATTTTCTTCATAGTCATATATTTAGCTCCACCTATTGGAAAAATAACACATACAAAATTTCAATGACGTAGCTTAAACCCTTCTGAAGCTATCGACCAATATTCTTGAAGACGTGTTTTAAGGACATTTTGTATGGCAGCTACCAGAAGGAGTAAAAGGATTTCGCTGATTAGTAAACTCCGACTTTGTTTTCACTCAAAACTGACTTGTACAAAATTCCGAATTCGTAGCTAAAGGATTACTTGAGTTATAGTGAGCTTCGTAAATTAAGTGAATACATTTTGACAGGATATTTGTATGGCAGCTACACGAAGGACTAAAAGGATTTTCTTCATAATCATATATTTAACTCCAACTATTGGAAAAATAGCAAGTACAAAATTTCAATGTCGTAGCTTAAACCCTTCTAAAGTTATCGACCAATATTCTTGAACACGTGTTTTAAGGACATTTTGTATGGCAGCTACCAGAAGGAGTAAAAGGATTTCGCTGATTAGTAAACTCCGACTTCCTTTTTACTCAAAACTAACCTGTACAAAATTCCGAATTTGTCGCTAAAAGATTACTTGAGTTATTGTGAGTTTTGTAAATTAAGTGAATACATTTTGACAGGATATTTGTATGGCAGCTACACGAAGGACTAAAAGGATTTTCTTCATAATCATATATTTAGCTCTAACTATTGGAAAAATAACACATACAAAATTTCAAAGACGTAGCTTAAACCCTTCTGAAGTTATCGACCAATATTCTTGAACACATGTTTTAAGGACATTTTGTATGGCAGCTACCCGAAGGAGTAGGGCGATTTTGCCCGTTAACGAACTTAGCCTTACAAATTCAACCAAACATCCAGATTCAAAATTTCATGATCCTAGGTGAAGGCGTTCTTGAGTTATCGTGCTAACGGACAGACGGACGGACGGACGGACGGACGGACGGACGGACGGACGTCAGGCGGATTTGAGGTTTTTGGCCACAAATAAACAAAAAATAATATATAACTTTTTTTCGTCCGAGGCTTGGTTCTATGCGTTACAAACTTTTGGGCTGGATTAAACTTATAATACTCTATATGATTTCATCTAGAGTATAAAAATAGAATTGCAAATGAAATTAATAAGAATAAGGATAAAACTAGTAATAGTAAAGATATGTTTAAATTTAAATAGGAGGAAAGAGTTATGTACAGGAATCATCTGTCAAGTTTTGTAAAATGGTTCCCAGCTATAGTAAAAAAGATTGTAAGTCCTTTGACATGCCTAATTGAGGTAAATGGAATAATTCGGTATGTACATGAAAATCAGTTGCGTAAAATTGATAATACCGATAAATTCTATACAGGTGATATTAATCCAAAAATTTTTGATAATAATGTAATAGATAGCAGTAAACAGTCTAAAGTAAAGCTAAAAGACACAGTTATAAGAAAATGTAAACCAAATTTTTTGAAAAGTCAAGAACTAAGGAGATCAGAAAGAATTAAAGAAAAAGAAACGAAATTGAATTGAACTTGAAATGTTGAACGGGGAAAGTATTTGAATTAAACTGTACCAGTATAGTAAATTAAAGGGGGAAAGATGTGTTAAAGTAATGTATTAAAGTACAAAAGAAAAATTGAAGTAAATGAAATTGAGCTAATTGAAAGCTATTTTAAAGGGGGGAAGATGTGGTAACCCTTATTGTGAATTGATATGGAAAATGACATTATTGGTTTAGGTTAAGTTTTGATATACGACGACGAGCAGAACCTTGCGATCTCTCGAGTAATAAAGAACGAATTGAAGAGGACAAGTGTATTTTTAATGTCTGTAAGATAACCAATTTCTGGAAGATAACACACTATCATAGACTCAAATAACCTCAGCATAATTTGAGTACTTATAGTAGTCAATTATGGAGGTGAAGAAAATTTCAAATTAAAATAAAAGAAAACAATCAATGTTTAATGTTAATCTCTTTAATACTTGTAAAATTATGCGTACTTGTTAAATGGTTGTACAAAAAGGAACTGCGACACAGTGACCAATGCAGCTTATTTATACATATCTAGTTTTGAGATAACATCATGGTTCATGATGATCATTGATTTTTGACCCTTGCAACTATTGATTTATGAGCTAGTTGTTCAGCTTGTTTATGTTATCATTTGCAAACAAGAATATATCTTTGTTTTCAAATGCGTCAGCTTGACTAATTTTAGGGCATGCTGTATATATGACTCGCCCCTCCTTAGAAATCGGCTCCTGACGATTAATTAGAATTGACGATGAGAATCTTGAGTAGAGGTATATTGCTGTTATTATGATTAAAATAAGTACTATTCCGTCGGTGAGGTATGATATCCAGTCTCCTTTGTATTGATTGTACTTGAGCATTTTTATTTCTTTGTTATTGTCGATATGTAAATTGCGCAGATCTTTGATGCTGATGTTCTCTGTTTGTTCGTATTTTATTCTTTTGATAATATTTGGTAATATAAGGCTTTCTTGATATTGTTTATATTCATTAGAATATGTTTTGTTCTTAATTTCTATCGTACAGTTTTTATATTTGATTACATTATTTCCTTTAATAGTAAAATTATGGTTATTACAATTATGTCTTATAGTAGTCTCTTGTAAGTTTCTTGTTACAATAATATCCTTGTTAATAAGTTCTATTTCTTCTAGTATGTTACGTCTCATTTGACAAATTTGAACATGAGTTTGGATAAGATTTCTAATACAATGATTCTTAATTTTCTTCAGTTTCTGAATTTCAAAAATTCCAGAATCTTCGTATAATTCTTCGTTGTTACTTATAATTGATTTTATTACAGTTTCTAGTTCTAATTCATCCTTATTGGGTATGGGTATTATTTCTATTTTATAATATTTTTTGCTTGAAAAATTAGGAATTTGGATAAATATGTAAATACTTTGTTTATATTGTCCTACTGCTATTTTGATATTTTTCATATGCTTTATATCTATTTTATTTGTGTGTATTTCTGTTGAAGTTAATATATTTTTCGTTAATAATCCTAATTTGCAGTTTAATATGATATCTTCAATTTTCTCTAATTTTTTAAGAATATAATTCAAATTGTCTGTGAATGCTTCTTTTATTAGTATTTGATCTAACATTCTTTTCATTTCGTTTTTTTCTAGTATATTTTCATTTAAATTATATGTAATTTTTTTATTCTGTTCGTTTACTTTATTTATAACTGCATTAATTTCTTTTTCGAATTGAGTATTGATTTTAGTTTGATTATTTGTTGCATCTGTTTGTATGTCAAAATTTGTACTTATAGTCTTGAATTTGTCTTGTATTTCCTGTCTGTCGTCATCGTCCATCGTTCCTCCTATCCATCTTAAAAGTTTGCCATGAAGGTTGATTAATCCTCGTCTTTTCCTATTATGTGGTGTTAGCTCATATATTTTGTCAATAATTTCTGTAACTATATTTTTAATGTTAGTGTCGTTCTTGAAAACTTTATATCCATCTGTATCTAGTGTTTTGCCTAATAATATTTGGTACTGTTTGATATCTATTTCATGCATTATCTGTGTGTAATTATCTATCATATCTAATTGTTTCGTTCTTATTAGAGTATAACCGTTACCTATTGGTAATTCCGTAATTTCGATTGATTGTCCTATAGCTGTTCCTAGTACGATGATCAGAATGAGTAGTCCTAGAAGAGAGGATTTTATGTATATTTCTTTCGTTTTTTTAAATTACTATGATGTATTTTATGATTTAATCTTGTATCGTAGTAAATATTATTTCTTTTTTGTAATCTTATTTTCTTAAATTTATTGCGTATTTTTTCTGTTCCTGTATTTATTCTTACATAGTTTGGATCTATATCATATGTTATAATGTTCTTATTAAATTTATCTGTTCTATCTTTTTGCGCTCTTATCATCCTATTTCTGATTTCTGTTAATTGTGCTTGTGATAAATTTTCGGTATGTAATGTTAAAGGAGTTTCTTTTGTAATTGAGTGTATACTCCTATTGTAGCAAAGTACTGCTTGGGGAATCAGCGATCTTTCTGGTTTATTTGGGAACCTTATTTTTAAAAGTCGGAGGTGTTCGTTTAAAGTTCCATGGAATCTTTCTATTTCACTGTTGCCTGTGTGTGCATTCGGTGATGTGAAATGAAGTTCTATACCGTTTTCTTGGGTTAGGGTCTCTAAACTTTTTATCAATTCTCCACCATTGTCTGAATTTATTTTTTTTGGTTTTGGGTTTGAGGACATATATAATTCTAATGCTCTTATGATTTCACTCGGATTTCTATGTTGTAAATCATATATTTGTGCGTGTTTACTGAATCTGTCGATTATTGTTAAGTGAGGTTTATTTTTTTTAATGTACCATATATCTATGCTGATTTCGTCATGGGGATTTTCTGGGATTGGTTTCTTTTTCATTACTGGTATAATGGGTCTTCTTTCATATTTTCCTAAGTTGCAAGTATGGCATTTGTTTATTAGTTTCTGAATTTGAATTTTTAAGTTAGGATAATAAACGTTCTGTTTTAGTTGTTGAAATACTTCGTCTATTCCTCTATGATTATTTCTTTTGTGTTCTTTCCAAATTTCTCGATTGATTTCGTCTTCGTTGCAATCTGTCAATATTGTGTTACTACGTATGATTTTGATACGGTTCGAAATATCTCGTTTTACAGCTGTTTGTTGAAATTGATTAAATAATGTTTCATCTGATATGTATACACATGTTGTTTGGTTGTTATTAAAATGGTTAGTTATTAAATATTTAAATGATTTTTCATCTGGTTGTTGGATTATGAATTCTTTGCGTGTCTTATTTTTTGATGGGTTAGTTTTTAGTGTCCTGTTATTTGGTCCAGTTTTAATAATTATTTGGTTTTTAAAGAAATTTATGGGATTCTGTGTTATGGGTATGTATAATGAGTCATCTTCGTCAGCGCTATGTATGGTAGCTCTATCAGATGTATCATCGAAGTTCATGTCCATACTTTCGTTTTCTTCATCATTTATTATATTGGATTTTATATTCTCGATAGTTGGTCGACTTAATGCGTCAGCCACAGTATTGATTTTTCCTTGAACATAGTCTATTTCATAATCATATTCTTCTAACATAAGTTTCCATCTTATCAGTTTTTGATTAGGTTCTTTTAGGCTGCTTAACCATTTTAGAGGTCGGTGGTCTGTCAATATTTGGAATTGTACACCATACAGATAAGGTCTAAAATATTTGCAGGCCCATACAATAGCTAATAATTCTTTTTCTATTGTTGCATAGTTCGCTTCATGGTCATTAAGTGTTCTACTGGCATAACAGATAGGGTGATTGTCTTGTGATAATACAGCCCCTAATGCATATTGTGATGCATCAGTAGTTAGCGTAAATTTTTTTTCGAAATCTGGATAGATTAGAATTGGTTCGGTAATAATCATGTTTTTGAGAGTTTTAAATGATTCAACATAATCAATGTCTTCAGAATTTATTCTACTATTTTTTTTTAATCTTACGGTCATTGGTTTGGCTATATGTGCAAAATCCTTTATAAATTTTCTGTAATACCCCACTAAACCTAAAAATCCTTTGATTTGTTTTTGAGTTTTTGGAATTGCATAATCTTCAATCGCCTTAATTTTGTTTGGATTAGGTTTTATACCGTCTACTGATATAATATGTCCCAAGAATTCTGTTTCTCGTTTAAGGAATTCACTTTTGTCGAGTTGTATTTTTAAATTAGCTTTTCTTAATGTTTGAAAGATTTTGGTAAGAGATGTTAAATGTTCTTCTAGTGATGTGCTGTATATAATTACATCATCTAGGTATACAAAACATATTTTTCCTATATGTTCGGCTAACACGTTGTTCATCATTCTTTGAAATGTTGCCGGTGCATTTTTCAAACCGAACGGCATTCTTCGGAATTCATAATGACCTAAATTTGTGCTAAAAGCTGTTTTTTCTATATCTTTCTGCTCTATTTCTATTTGGTGAAATCCTTTAGCAAGATCTAGAGTCGTGAAATACATGCATCGTCCTAATTTGTCCAATATGTCATCAATTTTTGGTAGAGGAAATTTATCTGCCTTAGTTTTTTCATTTAATTTTCTGTAGTCTACTACAATTCTCCATTTTTTCTTACCTGAAGCATCATCTTTTTTGCTTACTATCCAGATAGGGGATGAGTATGGTGATTCGGAATGTTGTATTATTCCTTGATCAAGCATCTCTCTCATTTGTCGATTGACTTCATCTCTATGAACATGAGGATATGTATAGGTTTTTGCATATACAGGTCGATCATCAGTTGTTTCGATCTTGTGTTTGATTTTATTTGTGAAAGAAAGGTCAGTTCCCTCCCGGAAGAATATATCCTTGTAAGTCTTTATAATATTTAGAAGTTTGGATTTTTCTTCACAATTTAAATGGTTTGTACGAATTTTAGATTCAATGTTAACAGTAGTTTCAAGTTGGTTGAAATTAATAATTTCGAATGATTCTAATATCTCTATTTCTTGGCTAGGGTCTTCAGGATACCAATGAAGTTTCAATATTTTATCTTTTAATTGGATTGTATTATCCCCATAATTGATAATTGGTTTCGTTGCTTGCAGAATATTGTTTCCTAACAAGACATCGAAAAATTGGTGAAATTGTATTTCAGCGAATTGTATCTTAGATTCTTGATTGGGATCAATTTCTTTAAATATTGGTACCGTGTGTAAATAATCTACTTTTACTTCTTCTTTATTGAACTTTATTTTTAATGTTTCTCGTAAAGAGGTTTTAAATTTAGGGTGAAATATATTTTCATTAGCTAAACTAAAGGTTGCTCCTGTATCTATCATTGCTTTCATTGGTCGAGTTTTCGTTTCAATTAAGATATAAGGAATCTTGAATTTCCGTCTAATTGTTCCGAGGCTGTTATGTGAAAATCCTGATTGGTAGGGTTAGTATTAATGTTTGTATCCATTGGTTCTAAATAGCTATTTCCACTTTGTATTGTTCCGTTATGTCTTGCTTGTTCTCGTGGAGTATTGTTATAATTTGGATTTCGCGGTGTGTTATTTTGCCTAATATCATCTCGATTATTATTATTATATAGTCGATTCTGATTTTGATAATTCTGATTTTGATAGTTCCGATTTTGGAAATTCTGATTTTGAGTACGATAATGACTGTTAGGGTTAGTATTAATGTTTGTATCCATCGGTTCTGGATAACTATTTCTACTTTGTATTGTTCCGTTATGTCTCACTTGTTCTCTGAGGGGATTATTATAATTTGGATTTCGTGGTATGTTATTTTGCCTAATATTGTCTCGACTATTGTTATTATATGATCGATTCTGATTTTGATAATTCTGATTTTGAGTACGATACTGTGTCTGTCTTAATTGTGGTCTAGAGTAATTTTTAGTAAAGTGTAACTTATTAGTTTCGCTTAAAATTTTTTCGGCTTCCTCGAGAGTTGCCGGGTTTCTACTCAATAGGATTATATTGCACAATTCTGGTAAACCGTTTATAAATGTTTTCAAAGCAATTTGTTTATAATGTTCTATGTTAATTTTCAATCTAGCTTCGTCACTAGTTTCAATTTTATCTTTTGAAATTAGGTTTTTTAAGTTTAATCTTATATCATTTAAATAATCAATAATATTGCCTTGCATTTTACAAGCTCTAAGATCTTCTAACAAACTGTATATATTCCGTTTTTCTCCGAAATTATCTAATAAAATCTCTTTTATTTGAGTCCAATTCAGAGTGTCAACATTTAGATCTATAACTATTCTTGCTTTACCTGTAAGTTTCGATTTAATTTTTTGAACAAAATAAGGTGCTGCAAACGCTGGTAATGTCATAATGTACGGAGTGATAAAATCAATCGCCTCCGTGAAGCTGCCAAGTTTTGAACTATCCCCATTGAATTCGGGTAAGCTGTCCAAATATTTTTCAGGATTCGGTTCCCATGCCATTTTTGTGCTGTCTGAATTTTAACTAAGTTGATCTCGTTCCGTAGAATAATCGTTTTTATTTTGTGGAAATTTTCTGTATCCTTTCACTGTTCTAACTTATGGTGTTAGGTACCTTTATTAAGTTTCCTCAGCTGATAACAGGGAAACGAGCGAATTCTCTGAAAATTCAGCTCTCGACTTTGCAATATCGTTTGTTAAATTCACAGATTTTATTTAACTTTTCACTGTTCCAACTTATGGTGTTAGGTACCTTTATTAAGCTTCCTCAGTTGATAACAGGGAAACGAGCGAATTCTCTGAAAATTCAGCTCTCGACTTTGCAATATCGTTTGTAAAATTCACAGGTTTTGTTTCACTTTGTTTAAAGGAATAATCAAAAAAAATTTTTTTTTTCTGAGTATCCTACCGACTGCGCCACTCAAATAACCTCAGCATAATTTGAGTACTTATAGTAGTCAATTATGGAGGTGAAGAAAATTTCAAATTAAAATAAAAGAAAACAATCAATGTTTAATGTTAATCTCTTTAATACTTGTAAAATTATGCGTACTTGTTAAATGGTTGTACAAAAAGGAACTGCGACACAGTGACCAATGCAGCTTATTTATACATATCTAGTTTTGAGATAACATCATGGTTCATGATGATCATTGATTTTTGACCCTTGCAACTATTGATTTATGAGCTAGTTGTTCAGCTTGTTTATGTTATCATTTGCAAACAAGAATATATCTTTGTTTTCAAATGCGTCAGCTTGACTAATTTTAGGGCATGCTGTATATATGACTATAGTACTACATAAGTTCTAAGTTTCAGCCTCCTAGCATAAGTGGTTCCTGAGATCTGGAAACCAAAATTTTTCGTCTAAAACGCTCCCTTCTCATCCCCCCTCATCCCCCCTTACACCCCAACCCCCTTAAAAGATTCCACCCGTAGGGGTTCACTCAATCTACCCACCATAAAAATTTCAACCTAATACCTCAACGGGTTTAGGAGCTACGCGCCTTCAAACGATTTTGCGTACGGCGTACGGCGTACGGCGTATACGTATACTAGTCCTAAAACGTGTAAATACAAAATTTCAGGGTAGCAAATTTTTTTAAAATTTCAGGTCGATAACTGTACAGAGGTGCTATTGAGACAACACAGAAAAATAAAATTTTTGAAAGGGGTAGCAAGGTACGGGGGTGGGGGGTGGTTTTTCATATCTCAGAAAGTTTAAAATTTTATTGATGTACAGAGCTGGAGTAAAACAAATGTGCGTGAAAAGAGGTTTTTCCAACATTTTCATGAATTTCGTTATTTTAACCTAAAGAATAACCAGGAGGCTATTTGGAACGTTATTTTATAGGTTATCAGTCGCATAGTGACCTACACCGCATCTCAGTATTAAACACGTTTCGGACTTCTACCCAAAAATTAATAAAGTTGCGCCCCGATTGTTGGCAGATTTTTTGTTTATAGCATACCACTATGATAAACTCCAAAACGTCATGAATTCCACGATTTATTCAGTCGCAGTATGAAATTTTCAAGAAACTTTAACTTTTTACAGTTCTGGTTCGATACTGAAAAACAGAATTCGTTCAGACAGAGCTAAAAAAAATTGTTCCATAGAAAAAGATAAAAAATATGTTCGATAAATCACGTAAATTTCTGATGGTATTCAGAAATGAAAACTTATATTGACTCGCAAAAACTCCCGTTCTATTTAACAATATTTAAACCGGCATTTTTCAAAACTAAATTCATGTAGAAATTGAAATTGATTTTACTTTAGTATTTCAATAATGCAGTATTGTTATCGATTTTTAAAAAAAAAATTTGCTACCCTGAAATTTTTTTTTTCACGTTTCATGACTAGTAGACACGAAAAATGCAAACAAAATTTTCAGTCCGTCTGTCGACCGGTGTACGCAAAATTGTTTGAAGGCTCGTAGCACCCAAAATCCTTTGAGCTATTTAGTTGAATTTTTTTTTCATAGATAGACTGGGTAGGCCCCTTGAAGTGACCAAATTGTGAGGGGTGGGGGTGTGAAGGGGGAGGTGGGGGAAGCGTTTTAGACGAAAAATTTTTCTTTCTAGATCTTTGCAACCGTTTATGCTAGGAGGCTGAAACTTGGAATTTATATAGAGCTTTGATAGTGAATCCATAAGCAAAAAAATTGTGAATGTGGGTGAAGGGGTGAAGGAATGGGAGGCAAAATAATGCGTCCGAGACGCAAGAGACATTGAGACATTCTCATTGCATTGAGACATTCCAAAATCCATATCTCCTAATCGGTCAATGTCACGAAATTAAAACTTAATGAACATCTGTGGGCATACTAGGAGAACAGATCGGAAACTAAAACTTTTGAGTGGCGGCAGTGGCGTGCGGGGGTGGGTGGTGAACAATATTAGATTACGATATCTCACGAACCAATTGCACTAGAAAAACGAAATTCGGTTTCTGTATTAAGATTGACAAATAAAGTTTGGTGAAAGTAACATTTTTTTAGGGGGCAGTGGAGTATAGAAGTGGAGGGGATAAGAATTTTTTTAAAAAAATCACGTCTCATATCTCAAGAACAGTGAAAGATGAATGCTTAGAATTTTTACCAGAAGTAGGCCTAATAGACCCTTACCTGAAGAAAAAAGTTTGTTGGTAGGGGTGTAGAGGGTGAGGGTAGGGGAGGGTGAAAAAGAAAAAGTTCCGATTTTTATATCTCGAGAACCGATAATGATATAAAACTGAAACTTAGTATTTGGATAGACATGTAGTAGTAGCATGTTGGAAAAATATAATTTTTTTTATTGGTAGTATGGTACGGGGGTGGGGGGTGTTTTTCCAATCTATAGAACCGCTTATGCTACAAAGTTGAAACTCGGTATGTATATGTAAATAAAGAAGAAAATTAGCTTAAATAAAAAAAAATCAAATATTCATTGACGTTCGGAAGGGGGGCGAATCAAATGATCAGTGAAAATGGAATGCATATATTTTCACAATTTTCGTCATATCTATTAGGTCTTCCCAAATATTAATTCACTTTTATTCTATAAATACCATATAAATACCTGAAAATTGTTTTCGGAATTTTTTGAAATTCGACCCCTAAGTGGTGGAAGTGGTATACTTTTTCACGAATTCTGCCGTATCCCCCAGGTCTGATCGATATCGAATATTTTTTCACTTTTATGGCCTTGCGTAATAATCGCCTAAAACTTGTTTTTAAGTTTTTTTCTTTTTCAGCCCCTAAGAGGGTATCAAAGGGTTAACACGAACTCCAGATGGGAGGCGCTAACGAGCTGTAGGACTTCTAGGGCACTCTGGCCGAGGTTGGATAGACGGAAGACTAGGGAGATTTTGACATAGAGTAGGGGAAGTCTGCGGCTATTCTTTGGAATACTGACAGGGCACTGCTTGCTAGGGAAGCATGCTATGCGTATGGGGATCGCTGACTCTGACGTGTGCAGGTACTGCCTTGACCTACTCGTATATGCTGAGGAGCACACCACCCACATTTTGGGTGAGTGTCAGGCGGTGGCAAGGAGGCGACTGAGGTGCCTGGGCAGTCTTTTCTTTGGTAATTTGGTGGACCTGAGGTCGTTAGGGCATGACTAGCTCGTCAACTTCTTTAGGGATCTGGGTTGTTTAGGGGATGTTTAGTGACCTGGGAGGCTTTGAAAGGACCGTTATGGACCCTTTTGGTGCCTAGTGTGCGCGGTGGCTCAGCACTTCGCCCCTTCTTAAAACTAAAACTAAAACTAATATTATTAACTATTAACTCCCATAAATTGACGAAGGACTCTTCATCCTTTTGAACGTATCGGCTTATTATTGGTCCAATTGCCTGTTTTGAAAGCCCCCATTATCTCAATTGTTCAGCTAATAGAATCCGTTCCAAAGATCTATGTAGAGCAATCTCAATTTCATTTTCGACATTACTTATATACACCTCGAAGTAAACAATAACAGTTTACACGTAAACAACTAGTAGACAATAAGTGATCTCAATATCTTTCTTACAGAAAAAGCCAGCGATAGATCCGAGTCAATAAGTCCACCAACCGATAATGTAGTTTTATTGTGACGATTCCACATGGTATAGGTCTGAACCATGGCCTTCACATCTTCGGTGGGTGTGTGGTCATCAGCATGACTAAGTCCGGGTATACAAGCTTCAGCCTAGAAATGTAAAAAATCCACATCAAATGTCAATCAATGGATCCAACAGAAACTTACATCATTCAGCATCAGATGCATATACAGCGGCATAATGAACGTCTTCCAAACAATCGGAAACATCCAGAACAGGAAATATGTGAAAAGTTCGGTGTTATCATCGCCACCTGTAGATTTCCAATAAATGAAGTACACCTGGCTCGTAGTGAGCGTGAAATCGTGTAGATGCATTACAAGCAACGTCACTCCATACACATCGCTTATTTTCGTCACAATCTTAAACATGTCGCGGTAACAGCGAATCAATACGCCAATCTTCCGACCACGAATCCTCACATCCTTGTAGTTCTTCCGCAAATATTCGGGACGCAGTAGTTTCTGCATGAGCCGGAATCGAACTCGTAACAACTCTGCAAAATTCATAGCCGCATAGCTGGAAATTCCCGGAGCAATTGAAATGTAGATGTAGCAGAACCCAATTATCATGCTGGAGATGTAGTCGTCCTTAACTATTTTCACCAGGACTACAACGGACATGCCGATTAAATACACAGCAAAAACTGGTATCACGATATGGTTCTTCCTCACCATCTTCTGATAGTTCAACTTCACATTGAACTTCTCGACTAGCATCACGTCCAGCTTGTGCAGGTGATCGATCAGTTCGATGTGTTGGCGAATTCTCAATTGCTGGCTTAGATTCGAAACGATGTAGGCCAGGACGGACATGCAGATTTCCAAACATCCAACAAATATTCCCAATGGACCCAAGCTATCGACTAGAGAAGATGCCGACATCATTTTTAGGCGCATTCCGGCAACCAGGACAACAAGGACAACAATCGGAACTAGATACGTGTAGGCTCTTGCGAACTTGGTCACTTGATAGCTGTTCTTCACTTTCTGAAGTGGCACAGAGGTGGTGTACAGTTCGATTCTGGTCACATAAACAAGACATTCGTAGAGATTTGGTTCTGCCATTCTTTGTGGATCTGGAAGAGAACTAAATAGTAATGTAAGCGAACTGCGCCTCGAAGCCACTACGGAACAAATTACCTTTTAATTGCTCGTGATACCTACAACAGGATATCATTTCGAATTTTACACGATGACAATCTGGGTTTTATCGATTTGAATTCCATTAACGTTGTTGGCGCAATCATGGGGAACAGTCTTTCTATAATTGACTTAATTGAGTAATGGAGGAGTTCGGCTTATGCGATTCGAGTAGAGTTGAGGAACATTAATCATGGTTCGTAAAAGTGTTCTACCCCCATATAGTTGCAAGTATTTTGTAAGGTGGCTGCTTAATAGCCGAGCTCTTATAGTCCATGTGCCCACTTCAAGATTGCTTAGGATTACATTATCGCAGATATTTCAAGTGGCAGTAGCCACCACTTTATTTGGATTTGAATCCCTTTTCCGTCCATGGCTCTTAGGAAATTTCCAGTAGAACCTGGTTCGTCGAATCTTTCTGTTGGAGATTTATGGATTACGCTGAGAGTGGAGTGAAAAGACGTGTTGTTCGCTCGAGGTTAGTCAGTCATACCGCCCCAACAAGAATTATGTGCCCAGTTGTTACTACAGTTACATTTTTAACACATCGACGTTGCAGTTACATTTTCGTTACAATTTTTTAAGGAAGTATTAAGTTTTCGTTCCTTTTCAGTAACACTTCCCATTAAGGTTACATAGTGTAATTTGGTTATCAATTTTTTTAAAAAAAAATTTGCAACCCTCAAAATTTTTTTACTTTTCATGACTAGTAGATACGAACAAAGCAAAACAAATTTTCAGTCCGTCTGTACGCCGTACGTCGACCGCTGTACGCAGAATCGTTTGAAGGTTCGTAGCTCCCAAACCCTTTGAGCTATTAAATTGAAATTTTTTTTATGAATAGTCTGGGTTGGCATCTTGAATTGACATGAAGGGTGGGGTGTGAGGGGAAAGTAGGGGAAGCGTTTTAGACTGAAAATTTTAGTTTCTAGATCTCAGCAACCGCTTACACTAGGAGGCTGAAACTTAGAACTTATGTAGAGGTTTGATAGTGGACCCATTTGCAAAAAAATTTACTATATTGGTGAAGGGGCGTGGGAGGGGGCGGGGGGGGGGGGAAATAATGCGTCCGAAACGCAAGAAAGCCGAGATCGACACATTCTAAAATCCATATCTCCTAAACAGTTTGAAAAAAAATCTGTGTGCAGAGGAACACCCCAGGGTGGTGTTATCTCGCCCCTACTCTGGTTAATGGTCATGAACAAGATCTTAGTAAAACTGGAGAGGGAAGGGGTTAGGGTGGTGGCGTATGCGGATGACGTGGTTATACTGGTATCAGGGATGTTTCCTTCAGTGATTAGTGAAATCATGGAAGGTGCGCTGGGTAAGGTAAACACGCGGGCTGCTAGCTGCGGCCTGGGTGTAAACCCGGACAAAACGGAGCTGATGCTCTTCACCACTAAAACCAAAATACCGGACTTTAACCTGACTCGCCTAAACAGTCATCAATTACCATTATCATCCAGTGCGAAGTATCTTGGAGTTGTGCTCGATACGAAGCTCAGCTGGAAGTTAAATATAGAACAACGGGCGGGGAAAGCACGTATCGCCTTTTACGCCTGCAAACGAACCTTCGGCAAAAAGTGGGGACTTAAACCAAGAATGGTTCTGTGGTTTTACACAGCAGTAATACGTCCAATTCTTACCTACGGATCGCTTGCGTGGTGGCCAGCGTTGAGTAAGAGTTACAACATAAACAAACTCAGTAAGGTTCAGAGAACTGAAGCCGTCGGAACTACAGGTGCAATGAGGTCATGTCCAACAGATGCTTTGAACGTATTGTTGCATTTATTACCTATTGATTTACATATCAGAAGTACTGTGTCGTGTAGCGCTGTCAGATTCAAGGAATTTGGGTGCTGGTATGGCAAACCTTACGGTCACAGTAACATTCTAGAAACCTTACCAGCGGAAATAGTTAAATCGCCGACCGACTACATTATCCCGAGACCGACCTTCAAGAAGGATTTCGCTGTGGGTTTCATAACCAGGGCGGAATGGAAGAATGGTTCAGTTATAAATGAATTCGACACAGTTATATACACTGACGGTTCAAAGATGAACTGTGGAGTCGGAGCGGGAGTTTTCTCAGACAGTCTTACCACCTACCGGACTACACCAGCTTTTTCCAGGCGGAGATACTGGGGATCCGGGAGGCCTGTCGGACTTTGCAGCAAGACGCTACGCCAAAGCGAAATGTTGTAATCCTCTCTGACAGCCAAGCCGCAATCAAGGCCTCAGATTCGGCTACCACCTCCTCTAAACTCGTCGAGAATATCTAGCCCACTTAGGAAGTCAAGTCAAAGTTACTCTGCTATGGGTCCCAGGCCACAGCAAGATAGAGGGTAACGAGCGGGCAGACGAATTAGCTAGGCAAGGTTCTGTTCTTCAGGGCTCTCTCGTAGAATCCGTTCAGGTCCCACTAGGGACTGTTAAGCGCCAAATATCCACCCACTTTCTCACAAACGCGAACTCCAGATGGAGAGGACTGACCAACTGCGTCATATCTAGGAAGATATCCTACTCCCGGAGCAGAACAGACGAACTCCTGAGCAGGAGCCGCGTGGACGTCTCCAGAGTCACGTCAGTCAGCACGGGTCACTGGCCGATCGGCGACCACGCAGCCAGACTGGGTATTCCGTTTAACGTCAATTGCCGCAGTTGTGGGGATGCAAATAAGAGGGAAACTGTTATCCACCTTATTTGCGAGTGTCCCACCCTAGCTTGAGCCAGACTTCGCGCACTAGGCAAACCCTTCCTCAATAACCTCGATGAGATCTCGAAAAACAAGATAGGAGAACTGATTACCTTCTTGAACAGCTCTGGATGGATATGATAATCAATTCAAGCCCCAGGTCTCTGTAAAACTATATATATACTTCATCAGCCCTCAACGACCAGGTTAAACGAGTTGTGGTATCAAAACGGCGCTTCCTGTGCTAATTGGGCCCTTTTTTCGGCAGACGGTAAACCAACCAACCAAACAGTTAATGTCACGAAATTGTAACTTAATCACTGCCTGTAGGTATACTAGAAGAATAGATCGAAAATAAATTTTTGAGTGCGGGTAGTGGCGTACAGGGGTGGGTGGTAAAAAACTTTAGATTACGATATCTCACGAACCAATTGCACTAGATAAATAAAATTTGGTTCGTGTATAAAGGTTGATAAATAAAGACTGATGAAAGTAAAATTTTTTAAGGGGGCGGTGGATCATAAATGGTGGAGGGGATAAAATTTTTTCTTAAAAATCATGTTTCATATCTCAAGAACGGCATAAGATATATGCTTAAAATTTGTACCAGAAATAGGCTTAATAGACCCCTAGCTGAAAACAAAATTTTGGGAGTGAGAGTGTAGAGGGTAAGAGTGGGGAAGGGTAAGAGTGGGGAAGGGTGAAGAGAAAAAGTTCTGATTTTTATATATCGAGTACCTATAATGGTATAAAGTTGAAACTTGGTATTTAGATAGAACTATAGTAGTAGCATGTTGAAAAAATATAATTTTTTGTAGGGGTAGTATGATACGGGGGGTGGAGGTGTTTTTCCTATCTATAGAACAGCTCATGCCACAAAGTTGAAACTCGGTACATATATGTAAAATAACTAGAAAAGTAATTTAGATAAAAAAAAATTCAAATATCCATTTGCACTAGGAAGGGGGTCAAAAAATGATCAGTGAAAATGGAATGCATATATGTTTACGATTTTTTTTATATCTATTAGGTCTTTCTAAATATTGAATTCATTTTTATTCTACAGCTTCCTAATATAAATACCTAGAAAGTGTTTTCAGGATTTTTTGAAATTCTACCCCTAAGGGGGTGTAAAGGTGATGTATATACTTGTTTACGAACTCTGCCATATCCCCCTGGTCTGATTAGATATCGACTAACTTTTCATATTCAAGGGCTTGGGTAATAATCGCCTAAAACTCGTTTATAAGTTTTTTCCTTTTTCAGTCCCTGAGAGGGTATAAAAGGGTTGAATACGTTTTCACGAATTCAGTCCTTTCTTTTAGAAGTTATAAGGAATTGAATTGGATTTAACTTTCTCCTTCTGACTTCATATTTTTATATTAACTCCTTTCAGGATTTTTGGATATTCAACCCCCAAGTGGGTGTAAGGAGGTTGCATATGTTTTCGCAGATTCCTACATATTACTTAGATCAGATGATATATCGAATTCATTTTTACTTCCTAAGGTTTCCTATATAAGCGCTACAAAGTCAATTTCAGTATTTTTAGTTATTCAATCCTGAGGGGTGTAAAGGGGTTGTATGCTTTTGAAAGCTTCGACATTATTTCATAGGTTTGATGAGATATTAGATCGCTTTTCACTTCCACAGACTTTTTATATAATCACCTACAAACCCATTTATCAATTTTTGGATATTCAATCCCCAAGGGTTTGCATATGTTTTCACAATTTCTGACATCACTTAGTTCTGATGAGATATAAAATTGGTTATTGCGGCATTTGATGTAATGACCTAAAAACGAATTTTACGATTTTTCGAATTTCAAGAACCAAGGGGGTGTGAAGGGTTTGCTTACGTTTTTACAAATTTTTCAAAATCCCTCGTGTCTCATAAGATATCAAATTGCTTCTTATGAAATCGTCTAAAAACCTGTTTAACAATTTTTTTCGAATAAAAACCCCAAGTGGAAGTAATGAGTTTGTATTCATTTTAACAATTCGTCATATCTCTTAAGTCTGATATACCATGGATACACTGCTTGTATACAAATCATAATATCGTCAATATCACCAGTGTATCACCTAATAATACGCATATAGTACGTCAACCAGCTGATATCTACATAATATCCAACCTGTTTCCTTGTATATAAATTCGATGATTTTAGCTGATATAGCCTTCTTTTAACTGTCATCAGCGCCATCTAAAACTGAAATCAACTGAAATTCCAATGAATGGCAGTTGTGGATTTTTCTATCCTGCCGTCAGGTAGAATTGTTTGAGCGTGTTTTCATGTTTGTATGCGATGTGATGGTCCGGTTTCTATAAGTATAACATGTATGGGCTGTGTATCATGCCATCTTGTATCGCATATCATGATTTGAATAATGTAATTTGTATACAAGCAGTGTATCCATGGTATAAGGCATCAAATTCTTTTTTACTTCTATGGGCTTTTATTGTACATAATATACCGAAATTCGAATAGTCTACACGGCCTTTTCAATAATTAATCGGCTAAAAATCTCTATTTTAAATATTTTTATTTTAAGAAAACAATTAACTTTTTAAGAAACGTCATAATCTCGAAACTACTGACGATATACTCCGCCTTTGACCGCTCCCGATCTTTGTCCCAAAAAATAATAAAGTTTCGCCCAGACCATTGGCAGATTTTTTCACCTTGGTACGCATCTGCCAAACCCCTCATAGAAGCTGTTTTGCTGTGAGTGCGTATACAGTAACCATAGTTATACCAAGTACTGGATGTTAATTACTTTTACAATTTCTACAATCCCACCAAAACGCAGTGTTCCAGAATAAGGTCCAATATACCAGTCCCTTTGAGTCATAGACTCTGTTCTGGGACTTGCAAAAAAACAGATAAGAATAGACGCCGTATATTTAGTTTCAGGTGTTATCATTACGCGTCCACAACAGATGCTTGTACCTTTTTCTTTAAGGACTCCGATTGTGGCGTTCTTGCGAACGCCGGAGCCGGCTTTTTTCAGGTGTCATATTTTCGTTTGCTCATCCCATTTGTTTGTCTTGAGGTCATAATGTAACTATAGGGTCTTTCAACAATGACGTTCAATTTTTAAATGTAAATAAAACTAGTTGTGTGTGAGATATCCACCCAATTCTTTTTTTATTTGAAAGAATATTTATTGGTATTAAGTATGGAATATAACTTCGTTCAAATGTCCGCCCCGACTTTGCTTGGTGGCACGTATTCGAGAGGTCCAATTTTCGACGACATTGATGCATAAATCTGGCTGAATTGGCTGGATGGCATTCGTTGTGTTGAATTAAAGGTCATCAGTTGCTTTCGGATTATACGCATCGACCTGAGATTTAAGATAGCCCCGAAGGAATAAATTCTAAAGGCATTAAATCGCACGATCACGGTGGCCAGTTCACGTCGCCTCCGCACGAGATAGCGATGCCCTCAAATCGCTCGTGCAGAATGTCCATCGTGACATGCGCTGTGTGGCACGTAGCGGGGGTACGTGGGGTGAATAATTCTCGTTCTCAACATGGATACTATCCAGTCGCTGAGACATTCCTCGACACCGAACTCGGTAAGAGATTCTTGAATGGCCTCAGTATGAACGTTATTGAAAGCACCTTCAATATCTAGAAAGGCAGCTAGGGTGTATTGTTTATAATGCATTGTGTATTCCATTGTTCGCACAACCTCATGCAGAGCAGTCTCTGTGGATCTTCCCTTCTATCTAAGATCTGATGCAAATGGATGTCTAATATGCGCTCTAGTGTTTTCAGTACGAAAGAGGTCAAACTAATTGGCCTGAAATCTTTCGCGAGTTCATGACTACGTCTGCCCACCTTCGGTATGAACACAACTTTGACTTGTCTCCAAGTCTGAGGCACATGATTCAGGGAGATGCAACTTCTAAAAATCGCCACCAGCCAGGGAGCTACTATATCTTGTAGCTTCTGCAGCATAATTGGTATTATACCGTCGAGGCCAGGAGATTTGTACGGTGAAAAGCTGTTGATTGCCCAACAAGTCTTCCTCTCGTCGACAATCAATTTAGTGTCGTAGTCTGATATTCGCCGCTCACCCTGAAAGCTTTGGGTGTCCGTGCAGCTGTCCCTAGATCCGGGGAAGTGGGTAATTATTAAGAGCTTTAGTGTCTCGGCAGTGGAGTCAGTCCAGTTACCGTCCCCTCGCTTCACGAACGAAAGGTTCGTGTGCTGCTTGGACAATATCTTACTCACCCTCGCAGATTCTCGGGTGCACTCAATGGATTGGCAGTAGTCAGCCCAAGCTTGCTTCTTAGCTGTTCTAACAGATTTTTAGGCAGTCCTTGTAAGGTTGCCAGTGCTTGTGCTTGTAGCAGATGTTGAATACATCTCTGGTAATCTTCCTGAGATTGGATAGGTCTTCGTTCCACAAGGGAGGAGCGTTTTCTTACTATATTTGGCTGGACATGATACCTTAAAGGCAACACTAAAAGCCTTTTCCAGTGTCTTCACCTTGGCATCAAGCTCCTCTATAGTGTTAGGGTTCAAGTTAGGTATATTTGAGAGTTTTGCTTTCACGACTTGTCTGAATTTCTTCCAGTCAATTCGCTTCGGGTTTCTGAATGGCTTGGGGGTATCGATCGTGATACTCGCATTGTATAGGATCCAGTTGTGATCCGAGAATGATCGTAAACTGGACACTCTCCAGTTTTCAACCTTGAGCCTATCGTTGTCTGTTATTAGTGTAACATCCAGCACCTCCTCCCATCCCTCAAATTCCTCCGTACTTGGAAAGATAAAGGTAGGGGTGTTGCCAGTGTTACATATGGAAAGGTTAGTGTTAATAATAAAATCAAATACGGACTCACCACGTTCGTTGATCTCCGAGCTGCTCCACAGCGTATGTCTGGCGTTGGCATCACATCCGACGAGAAGGTTCTCCTTTTTTATTGAAACTTTGGATATTAGCTCTTGAAGTTCTTCTGGCGGTGCCGACCTGTCATGAGCCATGTAGACAGATGCGATGTAAAGGTCTTCCTTGCTACCGAGCTCCAGTTTAACCACTGTTAAATCTGCAGAACTGAAATTAGAGCACATAAAGGCGTTTATGTGCTTCTTGATTAGTATTAGTATTACTCTTTTCCTGGAAACCATATTGATGCTCGTCAAATCCAAAGTTTTCTTTCACAAATTTCAATATTTTGCCATTTATAACTTTTTCGAAGATTTTGCTTATCGAGCTGATCAACGCGAGTGGACGATAGTTATTCGGGTTTTTGGTTGAGTCGCTTTTGAAAATTGGTTGGATCAGCGATAGTTTTAAGCACGAGGGGAAAGTTCCATCAGTAAGATGAACATTTATAGCCTCTAATAGAGGGCCTGATATTAATGATTTCACAGTTTTTATGTCATTTGTTGTTATATTATCGATTCCGATATGTTGTTTTTAAGACTCGAAATGATATTTTCGATTTCTTCCTTATATATTCATTACTGAACAATTCACAATAAAATTGACGGATGTTGCTTTAACAACATGGTCGCTATAACCTAGCAAATTTCGAGCGTTTCTACTGAAACACCCTATACATTAATATAATAACACACTATTTATTATAATCTACGACTTTTAGGAGAGCATCAGAATTGAATTTTTAAAACAAAGCTTGTAACGGATTTTTAATTCAAAAAATTCTGACACTAGTGCCATCTATTACCTAGAACTGGGATAACGTGAATTTATAGCAACTTGTCAAACTGACGGTTTGACAATATTGAGGTTAGGTTCGAAAGTGCTCCGTGTATAGGCGAAAATATTGAATCAAAACACCGAACAGAATGCTTTTGAAACTGCTTGTCCGTACAATCCCGCGACCAATAGCCCAATGTCGTTCGATATCGTCGTCAACAGCAGCCATTACAAAAATCCACCGGCCAGTTTACTGTCGCACGTATCCCACAATCGTCGTCCTGCCGGACGGATCATCCATAAACATTCGCTACCATGAGCCACGGAAAATCATCAAGGTAAGTCGTCGTGAGGCAGGTCCTTCTGGCGAACTCGTCCTTGAAGTTTAAGCCTTTGTTTCATTCTGTGCTTGTTTTCAGCTTCCCTTGGACCTGAGCACATTGACGGAAGCGGAACGAAAAGCGCGAATCGATGCCCGCAAACCGAAGAGGAAGTTGAAAATCGAAGAGGAGGTCGAGGACAACTTCAGCTCGAAGAAGTACCTCAAGTTCATTAAGAAGAAGTAGAGTAAGTCGGCGCGGACGAGAAGTAGTGTACATTTTTTTTTGGAATTAGACGAATTTTTAAGCGAAAACGTTAGCAGTTTTATTGGAAATGAGTCTTGTCTGAGTCTTGTTTAAAGGATTTTGATTTTGCATTGCCGGTTGAAATTTAATTGCTGAAAGGTGGATAATTTAGAAGTTAACAAGTCGCGTTCTAGTTTGCCTCCGGAACAGGTACAATTCTCTGCTTTCACGTTTTCGTTCTTTTCACTTCGTTGAGGAAGAGTTTGGTCAAGCACTGGAAACTAAATGAACCGGCACTAGAATAAAAGGGTAGCTGAACTCTATGCTTATTCAATTTGTTTTTTGTTTTTTTGTTCTTTAATGGTTGATTAGATTATAAGAACCCGTCTTTCTTCTGGTCAAATTTTAGCAAGGCCAACATTAAACTCAATACATCAACTGAGCAATTCAAAAGGAAATATTAGAAAGACCTTTAGTGAGCTTAGGAGCTGATATCTCATTACTCTATCTTTTTACTGCCATCTTGCGTGAACTGATCTAAAAAACGAAGTACTATTAAACGTACATATGCGACTGAACACTGACTGAGATCGAAGTCAAATATTGATGCCGAAGTCAGACGACATAAAGATGAATCGCGCCCGAGACGCCGACTCCGTTGCCTAAATAGGAGGAAAAATGTGGCGGTACAGTAACTAGTATAGACGGGATGATACACCTTCACATGAAAAGTCAACCTGAACGAACTACCTGTCCATCCAATTAACTTAGGGTTACGTCAAGCACCACCAAGATCTAGTAAGACATCATAGAATACTTTTAATGATTCCTCAGACGTTTTTTCAGCAAACAGTCCAAGCTAATCAACATTAACAAGTTCTGATTGAATTGCAGAGAAATTACATTTTCGGAAATTGAATTTTCTGAAGTCTTCGTTAGCGGTTGTAAAATTCCATTGAAGATCTAGAAGTATTTGAATCGGAGGGTGATAGTTATCAGGTGGAACTAGCCCTAACGAAGGATTAACTTGAATTTGTGCACTACCCGTATCGAGGTTAGAGAGGACGAGATCAAGTAGCTTACTTTGATGATTTACAACTGTGTTATGTTGCGAAATAGAGCAAAGATTCATAAAGGATGAAAGTGACATAGACAGAGGATCACTTCCATGAAGTGAATAGGTAAAATTAGAATTCCATTTAATAGATGGCAGGTTGAAACCCCCACACATGACGAAGTAAGAATTTTGAGCCAAAATTGAATTGAATTGACCAAAACCGAAACACGATCGAAGAAGCTGTCAATAATAGTAGCATTGCAAGCACAAGGAATATACACACAACACACATATAGCCACAGAGTGTCAGAAGAGTTAATTTTAACAATAAGACTCTCGATAGGACAGGAATCCAGATCAATGAAACGAAGAGACATAAGAGATTTCTTTACCGCGATGAAGACACCACCACCATCCTTTTTTCCAATGTCATCGGCGGTATCCATCCATCCGATGCTCACCAGAGCCTTGTTCATGGCATTCGGAAATGTGTCCCAATGGATACTACTTCTGTTAATCTTATCAGGGGCAAAGTCCTGCTCTCCGAGCACGAGAATGACCGGACATTGGACGTTTTTCAGGCGAAGATACTGGGAATCCGGGAGGCCTGCTTGACTTTGAAGCAAAACTCCATGCCTTTGCGAATTCTTTTAATCCTCACTAATAGCCAAGCCGCAATAAAGACCTTAGATTTGGATACCATTTTCTCTAAACTCGTCAAACAGTGCCGAGATGTAATATATTTAGGAAGTCAACTTAAAGTCACCCTTCCTCAGATAGAAAGAAACGAGCGGACAGACGAATTAGCTAGGCAAGGTCCGATCTATAGCGCTCTCTCGCGGAAACCGTTCATGTCCCACTACGAACTGTTAATCGCCGAATATCCTCTCACTTTCTTACAAACACGGACGTCAGATGCAGAAGACTAACCACTTGCCTCATATGTAGAAGGATCTGGCCATCCTATTTCCATAGCAGAACAGACGAACTTGTGTAGGCGTGTCTACTGTCAGGGCGGTCAGCACGGGTCACTGACCACGCGACTAGGTCATTCATTGCCTAAGTTGAGGCAATGCAAATCAAAGGGATACTGTTACCCATCTTCTTTTGCGGGGGTCCGGCCCAAGCCAGAGCCAAACTTCGTGCATTAGGCACACTTTTCTTTGATAACCTTGATGCAATCTCGAACTGATTCTCTTCTTAAACATCTCCGGATGGATATAATATCCATTTCAGTTTTGGGTATCTGTAGAGCTCCGTATTGACTTCATCAGCCCTCAACGACCAGGTTAAGCGGATTGTGGCAACAAAACGGCGCTTTTTGCGCTCTGTTCGATCACTCCGTAAACCAACAAACATCTGAGAAAAAGAACAAAACTGTGAAGTTTTGATGAAGTGAAGTTCAGACATGCCTTCACTTCATCATTTTTTTGGTTGTTATTAATTTTGTTAGGCACTTATAAATAATTCATAAAAGGATGACAAAATAATGGAAATAAGCCAAATGATTAATAAAAGAAAATATAAGAATAATCTAAATAGAAACAAATTAAGAAACAAATTAAAATAACATAATACAATAAAAAATGAAAAAGAATAAAATGAGGTAAAAAGAAAAAAAAGTAGCTAACAACAAGTAGAAGTTAGGTGAGTGAAGAAATAAGGGTGAATAGAAATTATATACATATATGTATATATGATTACTCCTCTTCAGTTAACCATGTCCAGATTCAGTCTCATGTTGGCGGTCCTACCTGACCAGTTAGCATTCACCCAGCTTGTGTCGCTGGAGTTCACCCAGCTATGCTGAGTGTCCAGCAGACTCTACTGAATGTCAGCCACGTCAGGATTACTCTTTAAGTAGCTTTTCAGCATCTTAGTAAACCTCGTGATGGTTTCCGCAGTTTTGATTAAATCCGGATGTGCGTTATAAAATAAGACTGCTCCATATATTGGGTCTTCTCGTACTCGATTTGTTCTTGAAAAGTGGAAATTTCTTAGGTTCCCGGCATTTTTAGTCGGATATTGATGTATTTCACTATTAAGCCTTATCGTAAGCGATGTTTTTGTATTGCAGTGTAGGGAGTTATATGTAGATAAATTTGGCTCTTTCAATGGCTATTAATTGCTTGATATTATGCAACCCCGTAAGTTCATATAACTCTACTGGCGGAGTCAGGTGATTTAAGTCGAAGACAGCTTTAATGCTCTTATTGAGTATCCTGGCGATAATGTCAATCTTACTCAATGATGCTTGAGACCACACAATTAAACCATATGTTAGTACTGACATGATGTGTGCATTGAATATCTTTTTCTTAGCGTCAATTCGCAAGCCTTTCAGCCTTCATAGTATCCCAATTATTGGACTTACTTGGCGAATGTGGGCACTCCAGTTCAGTTTTCCATCTAAAGTAATTCCTAAATATTTAGCTTCAGTCACTCCGGATAAAGTTTGCCCATTAATTTTTAAATTTAGTTTTACATCCGGTTTATTTTTTTGTTTAAATAGCATATAATTTGTCTTTTTGATGTTTATTGTTAGTTTGTTATCATACCATATATCCAGGTAATGTAGTTGTCTAGATCAATATTTATCGCATTTTCCAGAGATTCATGGGTCTTACAGCTATATAGTTATAATGTGTCATCCGCGAATATCGTATACCTTCCCACCAGTCCAGTAAATTGTAAATTATGAACGTATAACAAGTACATTGTTGGCACTAGGATCAATCCTTGCGAAATTCCAATATTGACTGTCAGTTTGTTACTTAAGAGCTTGTTATTTTTAGTTATATATTCTATCCTTGCGATAGTTTGAAATTATTGAGTTGGTTGTACCTCTTATACCTAACTCCTCCAAGCCCTGGAGTAACACTTCGTGGTCAACTGTGTCAAAAGCTTTCCTCAAGTCAATGAAAACTGCAACAGTATAATTAGCTTCATCCAGTTCCTTATTAATATACTGCATTACGTCAATGATTGCCCCTGTTGTATTGCTTTTTTGCTGAAAACCGTATTAGTGCTTAACAATCCTAGTATTCAGTACCTTCTCAAAAATTTTTCTTAACGAATTTATGATCGCAATTGGTCTGTAATTATCTGGGTTTTTGGTGTTATCACTTTTAAAAACTGGAATTAGTACTGTCGTTTTTAGTATATATCTGGAAAGGTACCAAGTGATAGGTGTGAGTTTATAACTTCGGCAAGTGGACCAGATATAATATTGCTTAGTATTTTTAGGTCATTTGGTGTTATATCGTCAAGTCCTGGTGATGTGTTCGACTTTAATGTATTGATAATACTGCTGACTTCCGCTTTGTCAGTTGGATATAAATACATAGTCTTAGTTATTCGGTTGTTCATTTGTCGTTTTATGTTATGATCCGGTAATTCATTAGCTAAGTTTTTACCTACATTTGCAAAGTGGGAATTCATGTGGTTTACTATTTGACCCTCGTTCGTTATTGTAGTGAGAGGAGTGTCTATTTGTGTTGCTTCTCCGACCAGTTTCCATAGTTTTCTTGTGTTACCATCAGCGTCTGTTAGTCGTTTGTTGAAATGCATGTCCCTTGTCAATCTGATTACTTTGTTTGCTTTGTTTTTAATCCTCTTATATTCAATCCGCAAGGCGCCATTAGTGCTATCTTTTCGTAATTTGTTGTAAGTGTTTCTTTTTTGTGTCATTAGAGATCAAATTTCTTGCGCTATCCACTTGTTGTTACGAGTCCTCAAGGTTTTTTCCTTTATGGCTGATTTCTTAGCTGTTGTGATGGCGTCAAATCTACCCTCAAAGGGAAGGTTTTGGAATTTTGATAAGTTGTTCCGTGTCTCATCTTTTAAGATGTCATATTTTGTTAGTGTAACGTGAGCTTTTGTCATTGGTTTTTTCGCCATGGTCTTATTGTAAATGATTAAGGTCATAGCTTTGTGGTCCAATTCTGGCCAATCGTCGAGAGTCAGAGCAATGACAGGGTCACACACAAATTAGTGTTTCTGACAAATTTGTTCATCTCGTTGGCATTGAATCGTTCAAAATAATGCAGTTATTCTCCAGCATTTCCAGATAATTATGGTTAGTCATCGAATCGAATAATACGTTAATATTCACGTCAGCAATGGATATGATTCTAGGATATTTTGAGTATAGCAAATCAAGGTGTTCGATGAGTTCATTGTCGGGTTCATTTGGTGCCTTGTAAAACGTCATAATTCTGGTCAACTCATTATTAATATTTACGTCTATTATAATTGTGTTGAATCCTTTATCACAACTTCAATACATGAAGTGCAAATTCGATTAGACAGCATCCGAGAACATCTAGAATAAGGAATGATCCAATTTTTGAAGCTATCTTAGAATTTAATGCGTTGCCTAGCAATATTCAGCTTGCAAAAAATATCGGGCATCTGAAAAAACTAGCGAAGCTACATATTAACAATATGCCGTGAAAAATAGAGCATAAAAAAAAAATAAAAAGAAAGAATGGTGAAGGTTTGTTTTGTCATGGTGCGTGATTCTTGGTTAACTAATACTGTTGTTGTTTCCTTTTTTTCTTTTTCTTTAACCCCGTTAATCTCTAGTGTTCCATGTTGGTTTTTTGTTTTTTGTTCTTTTTTTTTTTTCTTTTCATTATGTTTTTCCAAATTTCTTTTTTTTTTATTATTATCCCTAGATTATTCCGTTATTATAATTATTATTATTATTTTTTTTTTTTTCTTCACCTTTCTTAAAATTTATTATATTAGTTTTTTGAATTCTTTAATTTAGGTGGGTGTGTCATTTTGTCAGCATACAGCATGAGTATGTTGATATGGTGAAATTTTTCCAGTTCGATAAGCTGTGAAACTGTACTGCCTCCAGCTCTTCGGACTGATAAAGTGTGCCCTAGACATGGGATTAATTCAGCCATTTAAAAAAAAAAAAAAAAATGTGTTGAAGTAAACGCAATACTGTCCTTTACAAAAATTGCTGTCCCTCCTCCTCTACTAATGTCACGACAGTTGTGGACTGCTGTATAGCCCGATATGTTAAAATATTGCGCTTCAAAAGAATATATAACCATGTTTCAGAAAATATTAGTATTTCAATGTGCATATTTTCTGTGATAAATGCCTCTACGTCAGCTAACTTACTACGCAAGCTTCTCAGATTGGCGTAAAAGAACTTTAATTTATTAATTTCTGGCATTTTAATTTGAAATTGCAAGTCTGAACGTCACTTCATCATTTTTCTCGTTGTTGAAATTTTACCGAAAATTGAATTGTATTTAAAAAAAAAACCCTTCTATGACAAATCCTATTTGTTGAAACATGTAAATGCAAAAAACTTTACACAATGGTAGTTTTAATCTTTTAGTATGTTCCTCCAGCCTCTTAAATTTAAATTTGTTTCGCCAAAAGTAACGAACTTTCCTTCCTCCTCAAGACGCCACCATTTTAAATTTATTTGAATTTCTTTCGCGCCCGAAATCCATCGCACTCAATCGCGCCAAACCAAACCGAACCCTTGCCGATCTGGCAACGTCGACTGCTCGAACTTTTCGTTCCGTGCTCTTTTTCGTGCAGTTTGGCAGGGGGCCCGAACCCGATTCCGAGATCCGAGTTCAGACGCCCGGCCCGAGCCGTAGCAGAAATTTTTTCCCGACCATCCGTCAATCAAAAGTTACTCGTCGTCGTCGTAACTCCGTGCGGGAGCAAACGTCAATTCGATTTTTCTTTTTGTTTGTTTGACGTCGTCGTCGCCGTCGTCTGTGCATCTTCCCGTTTTCTTTGCTGGCATTTTCCGCCGAGTGGAAAACCTCGCGACATCTAAACTGAAATAATTTTCCAATTCGATAGAAGAAATCCGGTTCCAAATTGTACGCGTTTTTCTTACGCGCGTGTAAAACGAATCTGTTCGCGACTAAAATAAAAATTGTGTTCTCGCGAGTTCGTGGAAAAGGAAAAACCCCCAAAAGCAACGACTACGACGAAAATCGGTGCGTTTCGCGAACTGGGAAATCTTCGAGAAGATTTTCACTTCGAGTGAGTGGCTCCGTGAAATGGAAAATTGAAAATTCCGAGCTACAGCAAAGTGCGAATTTTGTTGGCGGTGGCTCCGAGTGCTGCGAAAAGCACAGAAAAAAAGATAACAGTGAAATTGTGCGGTGTTCGACGCGGCCATGGCCTCCGCTTGAGGAATTCCGCTGCTGCAGCCTCCTCCCGACCAACCGGAAAACAAGAAATGTTTGTGTTTACGTTTTTCTTGGACGCTATTTGCGACGGTTCCTGATCGCGGGACGATGGCGATTTGCTGCTTTGTGGATTAGCTGAGTGCCGTTCTGGAATTTCCGGGCGAAACTTCCTGTCGTTGGTTTGTTTTCGGAGATGCCCACCCTCGATCCGGGATCGCTAAATTTAAACAATTTCTGCTATTGTTGGTCGCCTTTTCCCCGTCGTGTCTCCAACTCCGCACCTTCCGAACGAATTTATCCCACCGACGGTCGGTTCATTGAAGTTTGCGATTCAGACCTATTCGCCAGCTTGCTCCTCGCGGCCACCGAACGCATTTGATGCACTGCCAAAACGTAAAAATCTCGTCGAGATCGAAACTTGGCCGTGTCGTGTCGTTCTGTTAACCTGCCGCACGCTGTGAGGATTCCAACGGCCGGGCGGCAAAAATTCCCGTACCCATCGGCGCGCAGTTCAGGGAAGTTCAAGTTGCGAATGCCATCAACAGCCTTCGATCGACCGACCGGCCTTTCGAGTGACCGGCCAAGACAAGTGAAGTCGAGTCGGCGGCGCTCCGAACTCATTAGAATTTCAAATTCCGGACCAGTTTGTGGTTTTATGACGAACAGCCCGGCCAGTCAGTTCTAACTTCTTCGGCGGCGTCTGCAAGTGCTCGTTGGTGGAGTTGGAGGACGCGCCAAGTGCTAAACAGCACCGGCTCGCTAGTGCACTTGATGCCACCTTGGTACTTGACGAGAAGATCAATTTCTTGACTCGGCAATTCTGGGAATTGAGTGTGGAATCGAGCGGGTCTAGGGGTCCGGATAGAGGTGGTATAACTGGAAATATTGTCTAAGTTGTCTCATCCCAAGATAACAACTTTCCTCTGCGTTAAGGTCAATTTCGCCTGATGGGATGAAGGTCGGTGCACTTCGTAGCTCCCGGCTGATTCTGCTGCGCCTCGTTGAGATTGCACAATCATTAGCGAAAGCGTTCAGGGTATTTTGTGCATGGTATTAATATTCTCGCTATTATATGGCGTTACAGGACCTCTTATCAGAGATACCGCAGACAGAGATACCCATTTTGCATGCTTCGCGCGCTTCATGATTGATGTCTTTACTAAGGTTGCCAGATAGTTGGCTGGAGAACCCGCCGCGTGAGCTATAGAAATAGCCCAAAACCCGCAAGAAGAATTGTAGCCCGAATACAGTGCCCAACTTTGCAATTTTACAGTAGCAGTTTAATGTGTTGAATACAGCTGCCACTTCGACCAAGAACTGTGAATTTCTAACAAACAATGTAATGTTAATATGATATTTGTGTGGATCCATAAATTTGTATTTATCACCATTTCAAAACTCTTATTTGAAGAAAATATTTGGAACAATAATACAATATGAAGCCTTTGGTGTAATAAGGGGTCAACTCATTTTTTAATAGCATGAGAGGGCTTGACTTACTGACTCCTTATTGGATTCGGATGAAATTCAGCTGATACAGTTAACCCCTTATGATTTAATAATATTCTTAAGAATTTTAATAAAATCATATAAAAAAGAATAAAATAATTTTAATGCAATAAGCGGCCAGAAAAGTAACGTTTTCTCATGTTTTTGGTCATCAACACTTAATAATCTAATTGCTTCATAATCGTCTTCGCTTAAATCACAGAAACTGTCTAAAGAAGATGAAGCCGGCTCTCGATTATCGTCATACATTTTTGAATTGAAGCGGTTCAACACATCTTTGGAGTAGTGAAATTTTTGCAACACGTGTCTGTAACCTGGCAAATTTTGTGACAAAAGATTTTGTGATATATTTCAAGACGCGACGAAAATTCGGGCTTATGCAACAATATAAGTACCTTTAAGTGTACCCGAAGCCGTAAGAGAGAATCTAGCATTTGAAGTTGCATTCGATTGCGCTGCTAAACACACGCTCCACTACTGCATTACTAACAGGAAGAGTTAACGTTTTTAGTGCAAAAAGAGCCAGGTCTTTAAACGGCTGCTCGCCTCTAGCATTCGTAGTATTTAGAACACAAGCCCAGAAATGTATTATCTATTTTTGAGAAATCGCCATTATGTTCAGGATGCAAGCCCAACTCGACTAATGGTAGAGTGCCGAAGAAAATCCTTTTGATATCAAGGCCAGCGACGCTAATGCATTCTACCAAGGCTGTCGCCAAGTTTTGGCCGGTGCAACTTCAACAATAGCATGAAAGTTCGTAGCCATAGCTTGGGGACTCATGCTGAAGTATCTTATGCATAGACCCATGAACTTTGTAACGGATACATCTGTTGCCTTGTTAGCAATTATGCCATAATTCTTTTATCAGTTCAATGAGAAGTACTACCTCAACAACGGCTGAAATTAATTTTGAACATTTCGCTCGGTGTAACCTAATGCTTTCTAATTTTGAACCCTTTCCTACGATTCTTAGTACGCCTAGATGGTCAACAGCATTTATAGATGCATGCATTGAAACATAGACATCGGGAATCTGTAGTTTTCGCGTCCTCATTCACTTCGACGTAACCTGCCCGCAAATAAAAGTGAATACCAAGCTTATTTCAACAACATGCCCTAAAATCGTAATAACAATACATGGTGGGCCATCTAGTGGTTTCTTTTTAAATCATGGGTTATTTTGACACTGAAAGTTGTTTCCCGCTCGAAATCTTGACAGAAAGTCAGTATCATACCTCCGCGGAACGAAATGAGTCGCTTTACGCTTGAACAACGTTGGGAAATATTGAAAACTTATTTCCAAAGTGAGTGCTGTGTAGCCCAAACAGTGCGTTTTTTGAAAAGAAGTTTTGGCCAAAATGAAGCACCCACCGAGCCTGCTGTACGCAAGTTTGTGCAAAAAGTTCGTGAGACTGGCATGCTAGTGGACAACACTCATGGCCCCCGTCGTTGTACGGTGCGCACAGACGAGAATGTGGCTGCTGTAGCCGAGAGTGTGAGACTCACTCCACGAACATCAACTCGCCGTCGATCTCAACAGCTCAACATTTCACGCACTAGCCTGAGGAGAATTCTGCACAAAGATCTCGGATTATTCGCTTACAAGGTCCAATTGACTCAGCAATTGAAGGCGCACGACCATCCGCTTCGTTATCGCTTCGCAATTTGGGCCTTAGAGCAGCTTGAATTGGACAACGATTTTGGGCGAAAAATCATCTTTTCTGACGAGGCGCATTTTCATCTCGGCGGCTATGTTAACAAACAAAATTGCCGCATCTGGGGCTCGGAAAACCCGCACGTTATTGTAGAGAAGCCAATGCATCCACAGAGAGTGACAAAGCGATTGTGGAGTGGTGGCATCATTGGATCATTTTTCTTCGAAAATGAGGCTGGGAACAACGTTTCGGTCAACGGTGAACGTTACAGAGCCATGTTATCCGACTTTTTTTTTTACTGAAATTAAAGACATGGATTTGGACGACCTCTGGTTTATGCAGGATGGCGCGCCATGCCACACAGCCCATGCCACAATCGATCTTTTACGCACCAAATTCCCAAATCGTGTTATCAGCCGTCTTGGCGATGTCAATTGGCCGCATCGGAGCTGCGATTTGACCCCTTTGAATTTTTCTTTGTGGGGAACCGTGAAGGACCGATGTTATGCCAACAATCCAGAAACGATTCAAGCACTTAAGGCCAATATCATCCAAGCAATCCGTGAGCTACAGCCCGAAACCATCAACAAGGTCTTGGAAAATTGGAGTGACAGAATGCGCTATTGCGCCACTTGAACGAAGTTGTGGTCCATCATTAATGGGAATGTTTACTCTTACTAATAAAGCCATAATACATGGAAAAAAATTTAATTTTGTTAATTTTATTGCATTTTTAAAAAGAAACTTGTATTTGGCCCACCCTGTACAAACCATATTGGGTTAAACTGGATTGTAAGCTACGACTTAAAGCTCTCTGTTTTTCCATGTGCTGAAGCACAATGAATTGTTTTACCGTGTGTCATTAGGTCACTGTGGTGGGCTCTTAAGTTGCATTTGCATAGTTTGGACCTAGCTTCACCCTTGCCATTATTTACATCTGCTTCACTTGAGGGTTGTAACCAATCTGAGCGAGGACGAACAACGCGATTTAGAAAAAGTTCTTTCAGGAACATTTCAAAAGTGGATACATTGATTTGGTATTTTATATTGGACAATAGTTTCATATATACCTATCCATTCATATATAAAAGTAAATTCAATTTATTTCATTTCAATTTCGACGTCGATTGTGATACTGTGTTTCTAACAATGCTTGGAAATTACATGAAAGTTCAACTTCGGTAAAAAATTAAAAATCTATTTTCAAGACAGGTTAAAAGACGTCTGCTTTTTATCGAAGTCGACGGTGAATTTTAAGCATTGCCACATGTATAGTATTTAGTGTACTGAAGAAAATAATAATAATTAAAACGACCGATATTTCAGTTTCCTATTACTATTTTTTTCTTGTAAAACGTCTCTGTTGTAAACTAGCGAAATAGTACAATATGCGTTTGTCGAATAGCCCAAAAAGCTATAAGTAGCGTTTTGAAATTCGAACCCGCGAATTGGAAAATAAAATAGCCCAAATCGCGGGAAATAGCCCAATCTGGCAGCCTTAGTCTTTACCAAGAAAACTCTTTAAAGAAATGGAGTTGTTTCATGTTTTTAAGGTTTTTTTTGCACTAAGTTTGAGAATTTCAGATAAATTGGTCCCAGGGCATGATTGCTCCTTTGAGTAATGCTCGTTTTCAGGCCACAACCATCTGAGCTTCTTCGGTTCATGCGTTAGTGTTAGAGCTTAGAAGACCACTGGCCTTTGAATTTCAACTTAAAACGTCTTCTAAGTATTTACAGAGCAGCAACTGAACTTATCTGCTGCGCTATATTCTAGCGATGAATAATTTTAACTAGAGATGGGTCGTTCAGGAGTGAACTGTTACAAAAGGACACTTCATTGAAGTGAGTGAGTGAAATAACTCACTCCTTTTGGTGAACTGCAGTTCCATAGGACACGTGACAAAAAACTTGACCGACCTTTTTGTTGTCATCATCTTTTATATGTACTGATCTTTTTTTTGGTCCTTATCTTCTAGATCTACTGACGAAACGAAGAAACGAAGAGTTTCGGAACTACTTCACTGAACTCTACTGACCTTTTTTCTTTTTTTCTTTTGGTCCTCTTCTACTTCTACTGACGAAACGATGGAACGAAGAGTTTCGGAACTACTTCACTGAACTCTACTGACCTTTTTTCTTTTTTTCTTTTGGTCCTCTTCTACTTCTACTGACGAAACGATGGAACGAAGAGTTCCGGAACTACTTCACTGAACTCTACTGACCTTTTTTCTTTTTTTCTTTTGGTCCTCTTCTACTTCTACTGACGAAACGAGGGAACGAAGAATTCCGGAACTACTTCACTGAACTCTACTGACCTCTTTTCTTTTGGTCCTCTTCTACTTCTACTGACGAAACGATGGAACGAAGAGTTCCGGAACTACTTCACTGAACTCTACTGACCTTTTTTCTTTTTTTTTTGGTCCTCATCTTCTAGATCTACTGACGAAACGAAGGAACGATGGAACGAAGAGTTACGGAACTACTTCACTGAACTCGTTCCTTAAAGTGAGTGACTCGGAGTGAAGTACTTCACTGAAAGGAACTGCTTTGTAGGCTTGCGCATTTTAATTCACTATAGTGACCGATCATTTTCATTTCCCGATACGTCGCGAACTAGTTCGTTCTTTTAGTTTACTAGTTCGCGGGAGTTCAGCCGCGAACTAGTGAACTAAAAGAAGGAAGTAGTTCACGAACTTATTGAACTAAAAGAACGAACTTGAAGTTGAGTGATGAGAAAGACACTAAAGACTCGTAGTTGTCATTGTGGGACAATGTGATGACCTAAAAAAAAAATCGTCAGTATACAAGTAGAAAAGATCGCCTGATAAAATGTGATGAGCTAAAAAAAAAAAAATTTCATCAGTGTGGACAAGTATATTGTACCACTGACTTACAAACGGCAATGATACAAACGAACTGGAAGTGGGACTCACTGTGAACTAGTTCGTTCATTTCAGTTCTGGGAACGCTCTTTCGAACTAGTTCGTTTCGCGAACTACACAAGCCTACTGCTTTGCCCATCTCTAATTTGAACTCTTTATGTAAGTGTAGGTCGTGCACATTTTTGCCTCAGCTGATGGATGGCTGACTGCTCACTTGGGGTGCTTTTCTCCAGCATCACCTCACTTTTGCTAGGATTCACTGAAAGATGCTGGCCATTGCACCAACTTTTCAGAATATGGTCAGCAGCTCGCATATCAAACTCAACGCTATGTGATACTATTTGGAACGGTTATCTAGTGGCCAAAGTTTCCAAATAACTTAAGGGAAAGAAACAGGTCAAGCAAAGAATGAGCTAATTCCTGCTACGTCCGAACTGGAGGATTAGAGTTAAATCTGGAGCTTCCTAATCCTTCACAGCTTATGGGCAAGAACGTCGCTTCAGCTCAAGTTCTAGTCACCGCTTCTCACGAATTGAAGTCCTGAATATGTTTCTAACTGGAGCTGTTTTTTTTTTAGACAAAAACTTTTTTTAAACCCACAGGCTTCTACCTCACTCAATAGTAGGGTAACTTCGACGATATTTGTTCATGGTCCACGGCTTCCGGTACAATTGTTCAGATCCTGGCGGTGGGTTGATAAGATGCTGGAAATATTGTACCGATCTTTTCTTAATGTTGGCTTGTTTGTTGATGATTTTTTCTTCTTTGCCCTTGCAGAGGCTGGCTATCCTGCGGTTTGATTTGAAATTGTATCCTTGTCCAGATTTGTTCAACCCTTCCTTCTGTCTTCACTAAAGCATATTTCACCGCAGGCGTATCTTCCTTTTTAAGTTTTTCCACATTGAATTTCGGAGGCCGACTTCTTTTCGAGTGCGTCGGCAATCTTTCGCTCTGGTCAGAATCATAGTGTGTTCCTCGTAGAGTTCTTACGTCGGTCTTTTTTTGCTACGAAAATGTGGTCAATTTGGTTGAACATGTGACCGTCTGAGAATGCCATATTTTTATGAGCTTCACGATGACGGAAGCAGATGTAACTTAGAATCAGATTCTTGCTACTAGCAAGGTCTTTATAAGGCGTTGCCCAGTTTTGTTTGATTTTTTTTTTGGTAGACTGTTGACTGTTTAGTAGACTGTTTCGTTCAACCTTAAAATAATGGCGCCCTTCATCACCCATTCAAACTCTACCGAATCAGATCGTCGAAGGCTTCATCATTCTGTTAATGCCGTACGGTTCAAATAGTTCCATTATTTGAGGGCATACGGCAGTTACAGCTCTCCTTCTTGATGCAATGAGATTTTGTCACATTTTGTTTTGCTTAGAGCACGGATAATAAGCAGAGGTGGGATTCCCCAGCGTTTTACCTTGTAAAAGCCAGCGAATTCTGTTAAAGCTTGAATCAGGGAATTTCGCAAATTTTGAAAATTATCCTTTTTTGTTCTATGCTCTCTGGGGTCCTATATAACACATACGTTGATACCATCTTCCAAAGCTTAGCAAGCATCCCAGGTCTAAGCTACTTCGGTGCCTATGCGGACAATATTAATTTTGTCGCATCTGGCCAACCGGAAGACGTCACCCTGGAAATGGCAGACAAAAAAAAATTTATGAATGGGCACAGGGTGTGGGAGCTAAAACTCCTACCGGTTTTACCCTCTATGCATCTACAACGGAAACAAATAGGAAGAAAATCGAGGTAGCTATCAATAGCTGCTTTCGGTCTGCTTCTGGAACACTGCCACCAACGCGAGTTGAAGCACTACGCGTTGAGGCAGCCTACTCATTCTTGGAGGACTATGTAACTTTAAGAGGAATTAAGCTAGCCAGCAGAGCAATATCCGAAAAATTCAACCCACTGCACCTTATTATGTGGAGTGAAATACACAAAACTATCACCAGTAGCCCAACACCCACTCCTAAATCAGGGATATCTCACATAGCCAGGTTGATACTGCTACATAGACTCCCTCTTACAAATACTACAGATATTGCGAATGAAGTGTGTCTAGACAATGCAATCTCGCCCTGGAAAATGCCCAAGGTCATCGACTTACGATTAGCCAGGTTCTCTAAAAATTCAACCCCGCCCCAGATATACCAATCCGCACACCTCGCCTCCATCAATGATGGAAACCATACATACAATATGTTTACGGATGGCTCCTACGCGAACGAGTCTACAACATACGCTGTGGTTGGTTGTTTTCCGACAACCCACTTGGAAGTTCTGTGGGGAGATGTTTTGCGGCCAAACAACTCAGGCCGAAAACACTCCTCACAAATTGGATCACAGATCCAAGGACGCTGGCTGTCATTTCGCGACTCACAACACACTGCAAAGTGGTGACGTCGTACAGGCGGTTGCGGTTTACACGGCGGTTGCACCTTCCGCTCACACACCACAGGTGTGAAGACGTCGGCACCGCTACGACACAGCGGTCAACCGCACGACTCCGCGGTCAGCCGTCACATGCTTACATAGTACGAGCCAGCGATGGTGACGGCGCGGCTCGACGGCAGCGACTAATGCCGTCGCCGCAAAGACAACGGCTGCGACTTGAGCCGTCACAGAAAAGACGTCGGCAGCGACATTGCCGACGCAGCGACCACTACACCCCCAGACTCGCGACAGCACCGAATACTGCCTTCGCCCATGACCTTACCAAAGTTGGACACTCGGCATAGCCGGGAGAACTCCAACGTATAAGGTCGTGACGAATGTCCTTTAACATTTCTTCACCAAGGCCTGCTTCCCCGAGGTTCAGGTAGTTACTTTGGAGAAATAGCGGCTATTTATCATGCCCTATCAATCGCTAAGACCAATAACCATGTCACAAAGATATGGACGGACAATGTGGGAGTCCTTCAGGCAATAGGAAACTCATCCAATAAATGCCCTGCAGTCAAAACTCTGCGTAACATGCTCTATGCGACCGAAAATACCTTCCTTGCATGGGCACGTTGGTATTAGGGGTAATGAAGCTGCGGATACAGCAGCCAAAGCGGCACATACCTTTCCTTTGGTAGTGGAAACTCCGAACCTATATCTCACCATATGGAATCCGTTCATTTCTATGAGGCGCAAAGCCCAAACAATAGTCTGGAATAGTAGTGATTCATTCCTTCGATCACATAATGCAACCACTTCAAGATTATCATACAACAGCCAACTGACTAGGTCTGAATGCATATCTATCCTCAGAATAAGACTAGGCAAACCTCTTTTCGCTATATTACACTTTTTTGAACAGGGACAACCAGTAGATTGCTCAACATGCAGAGTACAGCTCACAGTAAAACATTTTCTGGTAGAATGTCCAATATCTAAGCTGGTCCAATTGGGACCAACGAAAGATCCATCGGCAACACTGCGTGATACCCTGGATCCCACAAACCGATCAACACTGAATTAGCTTCGTACGGCCTTTCTGGCTCACAGAATGCGGGATAAAATCTAGCTACTAAGCATAAGTTAGTTTTCGACCAATACATATAAAAAGACGGTATCATATAGCCTAGTAGCTAAGATGCCTTCCGTCTTGTTACCTGCGAAACTTATTTCCAGGCAACAATAACAATAATAATAATAATTTTATATTGGGGCCGTTTCCCAACAGGTGTTATCTTATGCTTTTAGCGTCGGGCTAAACTGCAGCCAACTTCATCGTGAAGCTCGAATTCCGTGCCAAAAAAAGAGTATTTGCGGGGAATTTTTTTGGATTACTTTCTTCAAAGAAAGTCTGCAGCATGAAGCACATAGAATTTTTGTGAAGACTTACGGCGACCATGCTCTATCGAAAACAACATGCAGAGATTGGAATCGACGCTTTAAAAACAATGATTTTAATGTTGAAGATAAAGAACGCTCTGGCGCACCGAAAAAGTTTGAAGACGAAAATTTGGAAGCATTACTCGATGAAGACCCGTGTCAGACGCAAAATGTACTAGCAGAATCATTGGGAGTTCATCAGACAAGCGTTTAAAAGGATTAGGAATGATTCAAAAGCAAGGAAATTGGGTGCCGTACGAGTTGAAGCCGAGAGACGTCGAACGGGGTTTTTCACGTGTGATCAGCTGCTCCATGACCGAAAAAGAAAGCTTTTTGCATCAAATCGTGACTGGTGATGAAAAGTGGATACACTACGATAACCCGAAGCTTAGAAAATCGTTGGGTAAGCCCGGCCATGCATCAACATCGACGGCAAAGCCGAATATACATGGTTCCATACTCATGCTCTGTATTTGGTGCGATCAGCTGGGTGTAGTGTATTATGAGCTCCCCAAACCGAACGAAACCATCACGGGGGATCGCTGTCGACAACAGTTGATGCGTTTGAGCCGAGCATTGAAAGAAAAACGGCCGTAATACGAAGAGAGACACGATATAGTAATGAAGGTTTTACTTATCAGGAAACAGATTGGCTGGTAATGCTCTCCACATTACTGGTGTTGGGGGAGAGAAGACTGTTTAAATTTTACTGTTCTCCACGAATGGGGCTGAACAGTATACTTGTGTGCGCTTGTTTTGAGGGGCAACAAAGCGATGGTCCTTTGAGTTCCCGACTCATGAAAATATCGATAGTAAATACAGAGTACTCTGACAAGTCGGTGATGCTTGAGGGAGTCTATGGATGCTGAAACAACTTCATCTCCAATTAGACGGAACGCATGTTTTTGAATACGAGTGAGCAAAGCTAAATGAGATTTTGGAGTCACCTCCCAGATATGCGAATTGTACTTGGGACGCGGTCTGATATATGCCTTGTAGATTGTAGCCAAGTCAAACACTGAAAATAATTTCTTAAACATCCGTAGAATATCAAGGTCTTTGGAGGCATCAATTGCGACACCAAAGATGTGTTGGCTCCAATTTATGTGGTTGATTTTTACGTCTAGTAACTTGAAGTAAATCGGAAAAGAAATTTGTACGCCACCAAAGGCTATATTTGCGACCGACGCCGAAACAACTCGTTTAAGGAACAGATGGCAGGATTGTAGTTAAACTTAGGGGCAGCCTTTAATACAGTACGTACAGTCCAATCAGTTTGGAGAAGGATAAGAGCATAATATGCTGCTCAGAGGCTGAGCACTTCCGACATTTCGACGATGACCAAGAGAGTCTATAGATGCCGTAATGGTATCGTTTCCAATAAGTCGGAACGCAAATTTCTGAATACGGTCGTGCAATGAGAGATGAGTCTTGGGTGATCCTGCCTAAATATGCGAATTGTACTAAAGTCGAGGTCCGAATTATTTTTGTACCTTCGGAAGAAACCTAGGCGCTTGGAGGCATCAAGAGCAGCATCAAATATGAACTTCTCCGAGTTATCCAGTGTTATACCAACGAAGATGAAATCAGGCACCGACGTATCGTGTTTGTCTGAAAGGTGACAGGCTTGTGTTTTAGAGATATTAAACTACTCGATTTGCCCCGCTCCATTTCAGGATTGAATTCAGGCCCCCAACTCACTGCGTTTAGAGGGTAACGAAAACTGATGTGACTCTGAAGCTTGTAGTATTTTAAAATGTGCTCTCATTTTTGTCAAGGTCGCTAATATGGTATGGTATGGTGTAAGGGGTGGTGATGCCATCATCCTCCTTCACTTAGACGTTATTGTTCGTCCATTGTGCTCACCGTTTGAAAATAATAACTCCTGGAACCTAAAACCATTTACTAATAGATTTTATAAAGTTTGCTATGTTACTATACATAGCTTTCCCTTATCGATATCACCGAGGTCATCGAGGAAAAATTAAAAATAAAGTTGGTGACAAGACTTAGCCTTGAGAAACGCCGGAGTTGATAGAGAATGGAGGTACTGAAACGCCGTATATTACAACCTGCCTGTACAGTACGTTCTGAAAGAGAACTCTCAATCCACCGAGTTAAAGCAGCATCAAATCGAAATGCATTGAGTTTAGTAAAAAGAGCTTTATGGCAAACTCTGTCAAATGACTATGGGTACATGTGTTCTAACGTTCTGTACAAAGTGCCTACAATGACGCCCATTGTACCACACTGTTTTGTAACTTAAATATGCTCATGCACTTTCCAAAAACCTAGCCAGTTTGATTTTTTATACAATTCGTACCATGAAAAACGGAATCGCATAACAACTTCGGAGCTCTGTTTGAACATGTTTAAAAGCAATCCGTCTGAGTTGTTGCGAAGCTTCACGACTGTTGACGAAACATGAATCCATCAGTACACGGTTGAAACGAAAGAACAAGTTTGCCCGATGAAATTCATGATCGGGCAAACTGCGCTGAAGAAGGCGCAAACGATTCCATCCGCCGAAAGGTTATGGCTACCGTTTTTTTAGGATTCACGCGGCTCCATCTTTACCAAGTATTTGGAAAAGGAAAGGATAATTAGGTTTTAGGTTTTAGGTAAGGTGGGTATAATAAGGTAGGATAATTACGGGACAATGTTGTGCTGATTTATTGGGACAATTAAACGCTGAATCGGAGATAAAAGAACCCCATTTCTCGAGGAAAAAGTGCTCGTTCACCAATACTGCACCAGCTCACTCGTCTGCAATTATCACAGCATAACTGATCCAATTAAATTGCTGCCTCATCAACCCTATTCTCCAGATTTGTTTCGTTCTTTTTGTTTTCAAACATAAAAAAAAGGCTTCGCGTAAACCGGTTCACGTCAAACGACGAAGCTATCAGCGAAACAGAAGCCTATTTTGAAGAGTTCGACAAATCATTTTTTATGGATGGTTTAAAAAAGTTGGAATATCGCTTAATCTAGCGGTCAGGGCTGAAGTATTCGTCACGAAGAGCGATCAAAACTTACTACAATACAGCTATGCAATGGCATCCTTGGATCCCGCAGATCCACTTTATTCAGAAAAATGGGAAATCTTTGAATACCACTTCATGTAATTGCTGACTGAACACAACGATTCTCGGTTAGTTTCAAACGACCCTTTCCTGAACCTTTGAGGATAACGAGATGAAAAACTTTCACCGGAAAAGCCGCTTCAAACTGTTTTAGGTTTGATCCAAAAGAAAACTGTTTCGTGACAGTATTTCTATATTTCTGACTCGTCTTGCAACTACCTAGTACCTAACCGATGATGTTTGTCGAGATTTCCACTAAAAATGGAATTGTTTTTCGCAAAACTTTACTTCCATTCGTCTCACCTTACACTCATCATACACACAACCGAATTAACAAACAAAACACACGCCTAATTGAGTGTGACGTAAATCGCTCTAATCGGGAAAAAAGATATAAAAACTCTATCAAACTTTCGATTTTATTTTCATTACCGACGTCAGCAGTTATTCTAAAGGTTTTTGCGATAGAAAAAGGATTACGAGGGAAAGTAAATGTTGAAAGGATTACTTGCCTTATTTTTGGTAGATGAACGAAACAAGCGGAGCTATTCAGAGGATAAACAGCTTGTGAACAGAGGACAAGAGCTAGGAATTAGTGAGGACTCACTTGATACTTTAAAGCTGCTGGAGATACTTTAAGCATACATTTTTTCCCGATTCAAAGGATTTTTTCAGCTTTTTTCCGACAGCTCGTGTGAGTTATTCACTATTTTCCGACCACGTCGGTTTCAATTGCATAATTTGCGACTGTTTCTCTTCTAGAAATCGTCTAGGTTTCCTTTTACTTTTCAATATTCCAAGTTTGGCCTCGTTTTGATTGTGGTTCAATCCTCCGGGTTACTTAATTTCTTCCTTCCTCCATTTATTTCTCGTTTCGATTGTTGGAATGTTTCGTAATAGTGCTGTTTTCTTCCGGGGACATATTTCAGCCTTTTCTGGATAAGTGTGTCAGTTTATCAGCTTCATACTCAACTGGGTTAAGCTTTATCAGTTACAATCTGTCGGGCAACGAAACCGAGGTTGAAGTCAATTTTTGCTCCTGTGAACCATTCAACGTAGCACACGTCATCCTGCACCACACCTACTTCCCCCAAGTCAATTTTCACAACAAAAAAAATCAATTTCTTTCACAAATTTCATTCAACTCTGCAGTTCCTTTTCATAGATAAACGCGATCCTTGTGCTCAATATTTTCGAAGTTATTTAGTAGAAGGTGTGCGTAGGTAATATGGGGAGGGAAAAGTGGCATTGTCCTGTATTTAGAAATTCGACCCGGCTATATGATATCAATCTCGTGACATTTGTTTGTCTGAAGCGTAGTCCTTTTCGAATTTCCAATCGGATGTGTGAGAAGTTTATCGGAGGAACAGTCGGAATTGTGATCCTTTTTCGAAGTATAAATCGAATTGGCTTTGTTTTTAGATCTAATTGGTGTCTACAAAAATTTTGGAGAAAGGTTCTGTCGTCCGCCATAGACTTTTTTGAGTCCACGTAGCTGCCCGCTCTGTACCTGGCCATCCTTGTGCTTTTTTAGTAACGTAGGAGAATTTTCTTCGTCCAACCTCTCTTTTACTGGCGAATAGTTTAAGCATCTATTACTCGACCTTGTTGTAAAAATTTGGATTTTTGCTTTCAAGACCTCTTCGTCCGTTTAGGTTGGCTACTAGCGATTCTTTCCTTGACCCAAGTTAGGTCCTTCGTATCGTTTGGAGTGAGGTTCTGGTTGTTGCCAAGCTCCGCATCGTACCTTAGCGCGGCTTTGTATTTCGATAGCTCTTTGCGTTTTTCACGCAGCGGTCTGAACGTGGTAGTCGTACGGATCCTGGTATCTTCTCCAGCTTTGGAAGTCCGCAAGTGACGCTCTTCTTCCTCCGTCACAGTAACGGTCCTTACCTGATCCGAGTCCAATTCGAAAGTGTCAATCGAAATAATATAAACTAGTAAGACCACAAGAAATGCCAACACTGGGCCACATTGCCCAGACTTAGACAGGCCAAAAGATTCATACACCGAACCACTCAACTAAAAGAAGCAAACAGCTTCTACAGTTTGATAGAAACAAAGTACGGGTAATAACCGGAATACTCACGGGTCATTCGTGCTTGAAAGATCATCTTAAAAGAATAGGAATCATAACCGATAACCTTTGCAGGTTCTGCCAACTGTAGGCAGAAACCTCTGAACATATTCTGTGCTGCTGTGAGGCAGTCGCAACTCAGCGCCACAAATGTTTCGGAGAACACTTTGTGGACCATAGTACCATTGCAAAAATAGACCTACACCAACTAGATAAGTTCCTAAGAGAAATAAAGCTGAGTGAGGACCTCTAGGTTGAAACTGGAGAAAGATCTATGAGGTATAGCACAATAGACCACTGGTCGCGGTGCTTGGAGGAATCCCTCCGCCTCCGATGAAATCTAATCTAATCTAAGACCACTAGAACAATGTGGTTCATCCACTTTTTTAGCTGTGATAGCCGTAGCACCACTGCTTACTTGGTCTGCATCATGCATCGCGTGAGCAGTTTCGTTGTAGCTTCTACAGAAGGCTTTGGCGCCCCTGATCCCTTGTAGGTAGTAGCAGCTGCTTCTCGTACCGATACTTGGATAGGCATCTCTACCCCGATTGCTTCCTTATCGACATCCATGCTGGGTTTTCCCGGTTTTTGTGCTTTCTTTAACGTCTATCAGCCCTTAAAATAATAAAAGGCTTCTAACACCATTTTTCCTTTTTTCTTGTTTTGAGTGCATAGGACATAGCCTCTGATGTAGCGTGCCCAAGAGAAATTCGTCTACCGTTTCCGTCAAGCATCGGCGTTTTCCAGCTGTCTCCACGTGGAGGACCACCTACTTGGCCACTTGGGATTTCCCCTTTGTGATCCATGTTGCTTGCTCGACCACCGTGAGAGTTGTCTTCGACTCCTCTTGTGAGTAAGGTGTACACTTACCGAGTTTGCATTCATCACATTCTATATTCTTGCTGTTGCTAAATAAAAACTGCTCTAGTGGACAAATAAGGTCGGTTAAACGCCAGATCAACTGTTTTCGCTTAATTACAATGGAAATGGGAATTCTGCGTCACGATCAAAAACCGATAATGTCTGGTGATCTGCATCTAACTATCAAAGGCATAATGAGAATATTAATTTAAAAAGTCTGATCACGACACCATAACACACACCCACCCCGGAGAAGATCAAATAAACACCAGCTCATAAATTCATAGAGCGATCGCATATTGATCGTGATCGCAAGTGAACATTACGATCGCGGCGATCATTCATGCAATTATAGATCAAAAAAAAAGAATCTAATTCATGTTGCTCTCATACATTAAATCAAATTAAATCTGCGAAATATTTAGTTCAATTTGGGATTAACCGGTAAAGTACAGGTTGATGTGTAGTTCATGATCATTGCTTACAATTCACGATCAAGGGAACTAGCGAGATTACGGCGGTACCCCTCCTGGTAAGCCTCTAATGAAAGGGGCCAGTCATATCATGTGTGGTACGAGTATGTGCTAATTTTTTTTGTATAATTCTCACAGAGCACTTGATGAACGCAAAGACTCAATGCCGAAGCGGTTTCTTTTGGTTTTCTTTTTATTTGCTGATAACAACTCAATTAAAGTATTCGAGCTATGGGAATTTCGGCAATAAAATCTCAAAAATGTTTTTTGTCAAAACGCTACTGTTTAAGATTTTAAAGCGTCTGGATGTTAAGAAATAATCTGTAGATTCTGTGGTTAATTTCAATTCATTTCAGTAGTAGAAGCAGAGGTCGCAGATGATCAGAAGGGTCTTAAAAAGTTAACGTGCTTTGTGTTGTGGAATCTGACTGACGGCGTTCTACATCTGAAGTTTCAATGTCTGTCATTCACCACACTACGGAAACTGGACTGTCTTTTGGAATCAGAATAAGCCCTCTTGACTGGCGGTGCCCTAGCGCAGAAAAATCGAAGTCTATATCATTCGCCTTACCTTTAGGGTGCAGACATTTTGGTGAGAGATAACTGGGGCTATATAAGGGTCTGAAAAAATAATAATACCTTGTAATGTGGAATCTAGAGGTCAGCACTCTGACTGTCCGGTGTCCTAAGTACCCCAGAATATCAGCCAACCATTTCAAACTCCCTGGACATTTTTCTCTAGGAGTAGAATTGTGTACCTTGAAAAAAGAAGATCTAGGCAACTGATTCTTAATTGCTTTGTCCTAGAGGCGTGTAACCCTGTCAGTGAGTGTGAACGCTAAGTTACCCAGCGGATTTTCTTGCTACTTCTGTCCAAGCAATCTGACGTAATCGTGGCCTCGACCTATATGCTGAGGAGGACATTACCCACAATTTGCGTGAATGTCAGGCAATTGCAAAGAGGCGATTGAGATGGTTGGGTAGTCTTTTCTTTCACAATTGGAGGATCTGAGGTCGATAGGACATGCCAAGCTGGTCAAGTTTATCAGGGATCTGGGGGTTTTGGGGATGATTAATGACATACGAGGTTCCGAAGGGATCGTTATGAGCCCTCTTTTGGTGGTGGCAGTCCGCGGGAACTACTGTATCATGGAACCTAGCAGGAAAACAACGGAAGACGATTCAGATAGTCTCCGTGTCCTAAAGGAACATAAAGAGACGGTCACGTTTATTGAACTGTTAGTAGCAAACGTTCAAAATACTATAACCCACAGAATGGAACTAAAGAAAGTGGCTGGTGACGATATTATAACAGTCAGAATTTTGAAAGAATTACCAAAGAAAAGTATTGAGTACATTACACTGCTACAATGGACACAAGTAATACTGGCACCATAGTCCGGAGAAGCCTACCAGTCTACTACAAATTCATAGTTTCAAAAGTGATTGTGAAATATTTACCCCAGAGAGTCGCACCGTCTCCTAGAGGCCCAGCGATTCCCAACCCATCCGTTTGGATTTAGAAAGCAATAAGGAACCATGGAATCCTCGCAAGATCCATCCCTAGTGCTAAGGAGGTATTTGTTAATCTTGACTCCGCTGCAAAAAAGTCGGGTTGCGCATTCATCATCATCATCAATGGCGCGACAGCCCAAATCGGTCCAGGGCCTGCAGGATACATTGTCTGAAGTCATCTCGGTTCAGCGCTCGCGTCCTCCTATTTGTGCATCTAAGAAGCAATCTGCGTCAACTGAGTCCTCGTATCTTTACCGCGGTTTTTCGTTTGCCCTGAGCTCTAACTTTCAGTGTGCGTTTGGGAATTCTTCCGTCGTCCATTCGCTCCACATGACCTGCCCTTTGTAGCTTACGAAATTTTATAAAGGTCGATGCGGCTGGGTCGTCATAGATGTTATACAACTCATTGTTGTACCGGATACGCCATTCAGTGCCTTCTCTTAGGTTAGTTGGGTAGCAATTGACAGAGATAGCTACACATAGACCGCTAGATGGGTCCGTTGTGATCCCACTGCACCACGGCACGGCGCCTACGGCTGATGGCTGTTTTTTGGCTAATTTTCAAGAACAAACTGAGCTCAATTGGCCGCGGTATTGTTCTATCAAATATTTTGCCGTGTTTCTTGGTGCGAAGGAGAGGAGAGTTGGAAGGAATTGTGGAGAAGAAAGGGGATACCGAACTCAATCAGTTTTAGGAATAGGAAGGAAGATCAGGAATCGGGTCGGGTATGGCAGTGTACTAGCAGGTGTTAATGATCATAATTTTGCAGTACTATTGGCTGTGATACGATCTACCAGAACAGCAAAGTTGCCTATAGCAAATCAACTACTGTCTGGCAGCTCTGATGGTATTTGTAAATCTGATAAGAATGTTTAAATCCTTTACAAGTGACCCTATTAAACATTCCGCACTGTTCACGATTTGTATTAATATTCTGAAACCAATAGCAACTGAAAAATTCATATAAATAAATTATGCATTGAGTGGGAATTCAACCCCGGTAGCAATGTTTTCAAGACCTAGTACACTACCACTGGACTACACCCGGCTCCTCTTACTGGTCCCAAAATTCTTCGAAGAATTCGTCGTTCAAAAGCGAAACAAAAGTAATGATGCAAACAAGAAAGAGAACGCCAGTCAGACAGAGTATAACAATTGCGGGGTATAATTTGGAGAGTGTGGACAACTTCATATATCCTGGGCTAATCCTTTCAAAGGACGTCAATGACACGGACGAAATAAACCGGGGGAACATGCCAGCAAATAAAACGTATTATTCCCTACGTCCAATAATGAAATCCAAGAAAGTGCACAGGGACGATAAGCTGCGAGTATATAAAACTAATATGTGACCTGTGCTCTGGTACGTCAGCGAGACGTGGACAATAACGCGAACTTCTGAAAAAGCAGTCAACACATTCGAAAGTAAGGTCCTCCGAAGAATGGAATGGAATGGTGAATTGGATACAACCATGAGTTGTATCAACTCCACGATGAGCCAGGAGCCACAACGTTCATTAAGCTATGTAACCTGCAGTGGGCTGGCCATTTAGAGCGAATGGAAAATAGAAGTAATCCCAAACGTGCTCTTATAGACGAAGCGAGTGGTAACAGGCCAGTAGCCAAACCACGCAAGCGATGGGAAACCTCGGTTGATGAAGATAGCAAAGCCATCTTAAAAATTAGCAGCTAAAGGACGCAGTTTTTGGAACCAGACGATTGGGGGCGATGATTTCAGGAGGCCACGATCCGAGTTCGGCTGTCGCGTCATTGATGATGATGAAGGAACCATAGAGCGAGTTCGCAATAAATCGGGAGTGCCACAGGGGTGTGTACTGGGCCCTGCATTTACACCATGTTTACAGTGGTCCTATTTCTTAAGTTGTGCCACTTCTATTGATTACTAAGATGAAGCATATTTGGCTGACAACTTTCGGGGCGAGAGCCACTGATGCAGCAAAAATAAAGGAGATCGTTTGGATTCCAGTTTTCATGAACCTATTATAAACACATCGTTCCTGTCCAAGATGATGAAGAGTTAACTTTTGCCGAAACCCAACTATGCGAAATGTCAAAAATTCTTGACAGAGTATGACACATTGTTCTGTTGGACAATTGAAAAGCATTCGGTGTTCACGATACCCTTGATGGTTGAATTGGAAATCATCTGTGTTACGACCTAATTTAGTTCTACGCAGGAGTGCAGACCTAAGGAGTCACGTACGTAAGATCAATGAATTCCCAACCACTTCAAAAACTTCCCTGTAATATCTTTCATCGCATGCATAGTTCCTACACAGTGTCAGCTATCACCATTGCCATTGCACGCTTTTACAGCAAGGACTTTTCAGTCAGTATTCCAACGAGAAGACGCAACATTACTTGTTAATTAATCTCTGGTCATATGATGGTCCAGCTTAGTCCTTATAGTCCTAAAAACTGCAGCTTGTCAGCTCTTCAACTTGAGTTGACAACGTCAGTATCCAAATGTGTGGTCTGGTCCCGCATTTCATTGAACTAACGCATTTGCAGACGAGGTCGCCAGAAGTGGATCCGAGATGAGCATAGAGTTAGCTGATGAGTTGGTTCTATGTCGCATCGAATGTGTGAAGGGCATGATGATAGAAGCACATCTTTCGGGTCGCAAAAATATGCTGGCCGAAACTCGATAGGAGGAACTCTAGCTTCTTCCTGTCTTTGGACTGGGAAACATGTAGACATGTAGAGTGGTCTTAGATAGATAGATTGGAAATAGGGGTTGGTATGGTTAACCTCTGTCTATTGTGACGTCCCCCCGGTTTGACTATGATTCCTCTTCAATCCCTGCGCTTTCAATGAAGCCTAGTATTTTGCGAAGAGGAATGGTCAGGAATTCCGATGGGTCCATGAAACTCTGACCGAAGTGACGAAGTCTTTTGTGAGTTAAACCCTCACATTCAGAGAGGATATGCTCTGGTGTTTCGTCTTCGTCATTGCATATTCTGCAAATTTTAGTCTCAGAGAGACCAATCCTATTGAGATCAGAGAATAGAGTGGTCTTAGCGGGACATTATTCTTTTGGGAGATATGAAGAAAGACTAGGCATACCCATGGCTAATTAGTGTTGCTGTGATGACGAGAATGTAGAACCTACACTGGAGTATCTAGTGTACGAATATAAAAGTCTGGCTCGCACCAGATATCGGTGCTTCGGGGAAAAAAATTTTCTTGACCGATCTATCGGAACTTGCGGTGATACCATACTGATAGAGAACTTCTCTCTTCATAAAGAAGCGCAATATTTGGAATCAATAAATCAGAACCTCGTTTTAAACGAAGGGACCACAATGGATCCATATAGTGATCTCTCGTGATAGGCTGTAGCACAGCGCAACAGTTCATTTCTCCCAACCTAACCTCATCTAACTCATTCGCTCCGCTTCCCATCAGTTCATCAAGCAAGTCGTATCCTGGTACGTTGCTATGTTCTGTGATTTGATAGTATCCGATTCCAGTGTTTTAACAGCAGTCAGGCTGTCTCGTCCGGAAATGTCACCCCTTTACAAGATGTTTACTGCCTGGCGTACAGGAAGAATATCTTTGCTTGGAATAAACTGAAGGCATATGGCAACTACGCTCAGTTGATCAGAGATAAAGCCAGCGTCAGTGCCACGATCTATTTTTGATCTGTCCCAGGTGTTCTAAGGGATCGTCTAGAGTTTCCATGTGTAATCATATGAGTAATATGGGTATCATTTCGTTTCTAAAGCTGGCATTACTCTAGGCTCTTTTTTTACCGTGCACTTTACGATGAAACTTCTCCAATACCTGCTCTTGCAACTGCTTAACCGAAGATTGCACTGTGTGACAAGGTATGATTAATTGAACTCTGGTATTGTTTAAATTAGCGGCTCCGTTGAATTCGCCAGTCTGATTCCCCTACGGTTTTTCCCCACAAAATTTTAAGCGGAACGTTGATCGTTATTCGTTTTAAAACTTGCTCTCAATGAAGGCCTTTTTTGATCACTCAACGGATTATTCGCTTAGCAAAGCAGCATATCGCGATCGTCACAAATCAGCTTTTCTCAAATCATTTCCCAGCCTAATTCTTGTTTACAATTTTCTTTCAGAACCAGCCACGGATTATTTCATCAATTATTTGAAAAATTCTTCTAACTGCAGTGTTCTTCGACCAAATCCCCGGAAAGGAATTCAAACAAAAAAAAATGTTTCTAGTGAAATAATCGAAAACATCCTAACGCCGGATTTTAATAATTAATTTTTGTGTGCCAAAAATAGGAGTTAAAGTTTTATAAAGCAAAGTGCGGGAGAGTTGGAGTGTTGTTTAGTGTAAAAAGAAAACATCGTGATGTTGGTTGTGCGATGTAGACTAAATCTTAGCTGATAAATGAATGTAAGTCAGCATAGTGGTCCGGGGCCACCACCATCTATTGGTCGTGGCCCGTCTTCGGATCGTTTAGTTACAGGATCGTCGTGTCGGGCATTGAAAACGGCCGTTTCAGCACTTTATTCGGTCGATGATTTTGTCAAGGAGAAGATCGGATCGGGATTTTTTTCGGAAGTTTATAAGGTGAGTTTTGTTCTTATTTTCAATAGCATGCATAGATTTTTTATAGGTTTATGATTGGGCCCAATAGGGCGTCAGCTGACCACTTCACAGGTCTTAGTCTCTATCGTGCGTGGTCTTGGAAAAAGCGGTATTAGAAATAGCAACTGAAGCCTTGTTGTAGCCCTGTCGTTCAGAAGTCGTATTCAGTTCTTGTATGACCTCTTCTAAGACATAGGACACCAAACCACTTTTGCTGAGACACTGTTGATGCTTCAAATAGTTTGCTTCTTGGATCATGGGTTACAAGCCTAGATTGGATTTGAATTTACGACCTCTGTGTTGCTAGAGATCACTACATTTTCGAGGAAATTTATCAAGACAACGCATACAAAACTTCCGCAAATCTCCAATTGTCTTGCTTACAACACAACACGGAACTTGGGTCACTCAATTCCTTTTACTTTATTATTCTAATAACAAGGTTTACTTTGTGACCTACCAAAAATTTCTAAAAAAAAAAATCATTGCACTCAGCTTTTGTATTTTTGCGTTTTTAGACTAATAAAAATTGTATTGTCCGTCTGTCCGCCGCATGAAAACGTCGCAGTAGGTAGGCTGAATGTGAAATTACAGTGAGAGCGATACGATAATTTGAGCGTTATGAGCGGGATATATCATCAAGATATGCTGGATTCCGGCAACGAGGCTGCAGATAGGCTCGCAAAGAGAGGGTTAGATCTGCTGGCGCTGGCTCTTTCTGTGAAAAGGCAAACTGAAGCTTCAAAGCCGCCAAATCGACTTAAAGACCATATCGTGGGCTAACCACCATGGGAGCTAAAATCATGTTATTGGAGGAAGCACTGGAACCAAGTTCTTGGGGACCTCGACGCTTTGCCCCGGGCTGACAAAAAGTCGAGACTGTGCAATGAGTACGCGCTTTGTAACGGATTTTAGAGCTGCTACAGTGCGTCAGACTGGCAGATTGGTTCACTTAATTTGGTATTGGTTGAATGTGCGAGCACATCGAATTGATGTGGAGATAAAAAGGAAATTCGTAGTGTGATACAATTTTTTTTCTTGAAGGGCAAAAGCGAAAGAAATTCGTGAGATGAATGCACCTCTTATGTTCAAGAAGAATCCTGCGGAGTTTTCCAACAATGGCCCAAACTTGGATTCAACAGTCAACAAACAACAGTTGTTATTCAGTTACAGGTACAGTTGTTATTCACCTTCTTTGCGAGTGTCCCGCCCTAGCTAGAGCCAGACTTCGCGCACTAGGCAAACCCTTCTTCAATAACCTCGATGAGATCTCGAAAAACAAGATAGGAGAACTGATTACCTTCTTGAACAGCTCCGGATGGATATGATAATCCATTCAAGCCCCAGGTCTCTGTAAAACTATATATATACTTCATCAGCCCTCAACGACCAGGTTAAACGAGTTGTGGTATCAAAACGGCGCTTCCTGTGCTAATTGGGCCCTGTTTTTCGGTAGACGGGCAACCACGTAAACCAACCAACCCACAGTCAAAACAATGGATTGCTCGAAAATTTCAGGCTCCAAAAAACAAAAGATATTCCATCAGGTTGGAATATGATGCCGTCAGTATTATGAGAGGCGAAGGAAATTCTCTTGTTCGACAGCCTTGAGAAGGGAAAACCCATCAATGGCGTGTACTACGCCGATCTAGGCTTTAACTAGACTAAGGTAGCAATTGCGGAGAAAGGTTTTGGCAAACACAATGTGTTACATCATGACAAGTCATGTGTCTATTCAAGCCTTGTCGCTCAGCAAAAATTGACGAAAATGCGCTTTGAACTGCTATAGCTTTTTCGGGGCGCAGCGCAAATCCTGGGACCTTCTGCTGTGAAATAGAGGAAACCTCCGAGGCATCCAGGCTCCGCAAAATTCTCTCTAAAAACCCAACCATACCATGCTACCTGAGCAGACCGGACGGATCTTCGACTACCTCAAGTAGGGAAACCACTGATCTTCTCCTGAACACCCACTTCCCTGGTAGCGCGCATGTTTAGTCGGTGCGGGCAACCATGCACCGTTCAACTCTGATGCTCTTATAACAGAGACCAAACTCCTCTGGGCGATGGAAGGCTTTAAGCCATTTAAGTCTGCGGGACCGGAGGGAATAATTCCTGCTGAAATCCAGCAGACCTCGGATATAATTCTGCCTTGGCTGAAGGTTATCTTGAAAGGCTGCCTGGATCTAACCTACATTCCTGAAACATGGATGGAAGTTAAGGTGGTTTTCATACCCAAAGCAGGAAAAAGTTCTCATGTCTGCCCTAAGGACCTCAGACCTATCAGTCTATCATCCTTTCTGCTGACAACACTGGAAAGACTAATGGATGTGCACATCCGCGACAATATTGACAAGCGATTCCTGTCAACAACTGGAAGGGGAGGTCGGTCGAAACAGCCTTACATTCGCTCGTGCGCACCATTGAAAAATCTCTTAGTATTAAAGAATACACCATGGTTGCCTTTCTCGATATCGAGGGAACTTTCAACAACGTCAGACCAGAGGCAATCACTGACGCACTTTCTAGCCTGACGGTGGAGTCCTCGCTTGGGGCGCTGATCAATGTGATGTTAACATCCAGGATTGTCAACACAAAGCTGGGCGAGTTCTCCTCTCGAAGGTTTGTCAGCAAAGGTACACCACAAGGTGGCGTGCTCTCCCCTCTTCTTTGGAATTTAGTGGTCAACAAACTACTATTGAGACTGGAAGGGGCGGGCTGCAGAGTGATTGCTTATGCAGATGATGTTGCAATTGCTCTCTCGGGAAAGCACCTCAACATGCTGAGTGAGATATTGCAGAATGCTCTCTCTATCCTCTCCAAATGGGAAGCTGAATGCGGGTTGGGTGTGAATCCACGCAAAACAGAATTAGTCCTCTTCACTAGGAAATACAAAATTCCTCACGTAGACCCTCCTTTTCTGAATGGCACTAGTCTAGTTTTCACCGACAGTGCAAAATATTTGGGTCTTATTTTGGACAAGAAACTTTACTGGAAACCTAACATCCAGGATCGGGTAAGGAAAGCAACAGTTGCGCTTTACTCGTGCAAAAATGCCATTGGCAAAAAATGGGGTATGAAACCCCGAATAGTTCATTGGCTCTACGTGTCCGTCATCAGACCGATACTAATGAACGGTGTTGTTGTCTGATGGACGGCTTTAGACAAAGCTGTTAACCGCACCACCCTAGGGAAGGTACAAAGATCAGCATGCATTTGCATTAGTGGAGCTCTGAGAACAACTCCCTCTGCAACACTAGATATGATATTTAATCTTCCACCCCTAGAAATTTTTGGCAAGCAAATGGCTGCCATTCGACTTAGGGCCTTTACACAGTGGACTGACATATAGGTCACTCAACAATCTTGAATCACTTTAACAACATTCCTGAAAGCACCGACGACATCCCTCTCAGTTATGATTTTGACAAAAATTTCCTAACAACCATCCCAACCCGTCTAGAATGGGAAAGGGATTCGGTACGGATGGAAGAGTCCGTCCACACATATACGGACGGCTCCAAAACTGAAGGCGGGGTAGGTGGCGCTGTTTTCTCTGATATGCTTAACATTAGCAGCTCCTTCCGCCTCCCGGACTACTGTAGTGTCTATCAAGCGGAGCTCATGGCGATAAAGGAGGCCTTGTCCTGGCTGAGGTGTAATGTAATATCTACTAGAGATATTAGCATTTTCACAGACAGCCAAGCAGCAATTTCACAGACAGCCAAGCAGCAATAAAATCTTTGGAATCGGACTCGACAACATCAAAGGTCGCCGTAGAATGTCGATCATCTCTTAAGGAGATGGCTGAACAGTTCAATATTGTTCTGTGCTGGGTGCCAGGACATAGGAATATTCCAGGAAACTGCATGGCTGACGAACTCGCTTGGCGCGGTACCACCCTTCAGATTATGCCGGAATATCGGAATCTGGGTGTGCCTCTCTCTACATGTAAACTGCTACTGGGATTGGACTCAATTGAGAAAACCAACTCAAGATGGGCAGACGGTATTACATGCCACACTGCGGGACAGATCTGGCCGAAGCTGGATCTAAAACGCTTTAAAAGGCTGACTTTGCTCAAAAGGGCGAGTATCAGCACCACAGTCGGTGTCCTGACCGGATACTGTATTATAGGTCGACATGCTAAAAGACTCGGCCTCTTCTCAAACGACTTCTGTAGAAGCTGCCTGGATGAGGAGGAGGAGCAGACAGTCCTTCAAACCTTCTCTGTACCTGTCCAGCTCTATCCGCTAGAAGGAAAGCTCATCTTGGAGCTTACTTCTTCAACTGCTTGGTGACCTTGCCGCAATGGAGGTCGCGAGAATCCAACGCTTCATTTCAAGCTCTAAATGGTTTGACAAGTAGGACCGGATTCGATGATCCTGTGGTAACAGAACGGACCTTTTTGTTAGGTCTAAGTATGTTCGTGTTCTCACGGGCAGCCACGCGTACCTACCTACCTACCTAGCTCTTTCGGACTTCCATCTGTTCCCGGAAACTGAAAACTTTCCTGGCTGAATAAAAATTTGGGTGCAATGACGAAGTCTCCTAGGCGTGCGGTCAACGTCTCTTTTGAGAGCCTTGGAAAAAAAAAAAATACTTCAGAGAAGGAGTTGGGGACCTGAAGAAACATGGAACCAAGTGCGTTGAACTTCGAGGGAATTGGAGTAGCTCCAACTATTATTTTAAAACAATTGAACGGCTCATGCCTCGAGATTGAAAACCACGTCTAATATCTCAAAAACTATTTGTAAATTTGGAAGGTTGTTGCTTCCAAATTGAAATTCATTTAGAAGGTAGGCCCAACAGTCACTGGCAGTTGGTGAGCCAATGTAGTGTTAGTTCCTTCGCTGGCACTGAAGAGGCCCTAGGAGAGTTTCGCGGTCACCAGGCCTATACCTTAGCGAGAGAGGTTCTAGTTGACGTGAAGTTGCGTATCAACCGGGATCCACAGAACAGCAGAGATTTAGATAGCTCTCGCTTCCATCAGTAAGATTACAGATCTTGCACTTCTGTATAGACTGGTACCTCTATTATTGCTGAGAGGCGCAGATTGTCGTCACAAATCCGTGTTCGAAAAGGATCGTGTGATTAAGCACCTGAGGCAGGTGTCCGCATAAAATTCCAAGACACTAATATGGCGCACAGAGGTGAGTCAAAAAAAACTGTTGGTAATTTCACGAATTTCGTCTTTTCTTTTAAGTTTGCTGAGATATCGAATTAGTTTTACTTCTACAGGCTCTTTATACAAATGCCTAGAAATTGTTTTGTGAGCTTTTTGATATTCCACCCTGGGGAGGTGTACAGACATTGCACAAGTTTTCACGAATTCCGACATATTTCTTAAGTTTTTGGCTGAGTTTTGTCGACATTTGACTTCTATTCGAATTGTTTTTTTTTTGTATATTGTGCATGCACCGCAACTAAACTATAAACGCGTCCCAGTCTTTCATCCAAAATAAAATACAGGCCTTTCTAATTCCGGTTCCCTTTCCTGTTGAATTAAATACGTTTTTTTTCGAATTTACTACCAGCCTTCAGCTACTGGGACACTAGTTGAACCAAGCTGACGATGTCAAGAAATTTAACATTTAACTTAAGCAGAGCTGGATTATGCCGTCCGCGTATGGTTTTTGTCACATTCAAAAGAGTGCCGCCTGCTGAACGTCGACTACTACAAGAAGCCGTAATAATGTGGAAAGTGTTCCACCTTTGTGTAGTGACCCTAGTTCCTAGTGCCTACACTCTGCACTTATCAATCATCACAGAGAAGTTGATAGCGTCTAGTCGTACTGCTGGAATACTACAGATCTTTCACAGGTAACTGAACGCATAACTTTCATATCTAAGCAACAATCATGTTATCTTGTTCTTTTCCAGAAATCTTTCAAAACGGAAAATTTATGGATTTTCAACCTCGAAAAATGCGCTTGAAAAAACACAACATAAATCACCTGTCTGCTTACCACCCACCCAGCACCATGCGGAAGAGAAACTCCAAAGGTTTCCTTATTACCAACGTAATTTGCAAAATATTTACATACGTTGGCCGAAGATGTGAATGCCCAAGGTGCAGGTAATTCGCCGAAGAGTTCCAACTCTACGCTTCGAATTGAATTTTTGCGATAGTGTTCTCGATTTGATGGTCAGCGTTCATAAAAAGAGCGCGCATAATTCTAGATTTCGATCTTTTGGTCGAATTTTTTTTATGTTGGGTCATCAATCAGACGCGGGCTTAGAATGTTTTCTAGCCTATTAGGGTCCATCCCAGACGCCATTTAAAACTGTTTTTTTAACAAAGTAAAACCACAAAACTAGCATAAAGCCATTGAACATCATCAAGTAGCCCATTAATCTTGCTTAAGGTGGGGTGGAAAAAAAAACTTCCGCACTTATCCCAGCTTTGAAATCGATATCGAGCGGGCGTGAAAGACTTGCGACTTGTGGCCCCCAGTCGTAAGAAAAACAGAAAATTGAAAAATGCAGACGTCACGTATGGCTTGCATAATAATTTGCTAGAAGAGCTAGAAAACGGGCAAATGCTAGCCAGAAAACTAGAATTATGGCGACAAGTTCCACTAGAACGGCATTCCTGTGGCAATAGATGAGCTCGGAGTGCTTCTTGGCTTCTTGTCCCGGCAAAGAAGTCGCTGGGCTAGGAATCTTGGGAGGATACGGACGAGCAGTCTTGGAAGGAAGGATACAGATGGGGGGCGTCTTGGTAGAATACAGACGGGACGACTTTGTAGACATTGGGCGAGATCAAGCCAACAAACCACCGTCGCTATTTATACTACAAATATATTGCGCTAGATGTGTATATCGGAAAAGATTAATATTCATTGACCATTAGCATTGCTAAATCAGCTTGCTGCCAGCCAGGAAAATAATGGGCGGGTATGGTGACAGCGCCATGTAAAAACACAACGCGACGACGACGAGGAGGAATGAATACACTGCACCTACGAAACTGTCTTAAAGTCCCCCGCCCTGGGCCACCTTAAGCAATCGGATCCGTACTGCATAATTAAATAAGACGACGTTAGATTAGCCCAGATTCAGGTCTTAGGAAACGGAATTGGTTATAAAGTTATTAGTAGAATTTTGTCCACTCCTTTCAGCCCACATCATCTTTACATCATTTCGTTTGATGTCTCGACAAATCACACATATGATGATTTGATATGTGGAGCAATTAAAGACTCCGCAGACGTGTAGGGCCAACTTGGATAAGTGCCAAAACGATTGGCAACACAATTCACTGGGATCGCGACAGGGCGACATGATTTACTGCCCATAATTTCGGTCACATAGCCGAAAAATCTGCACTTCGATTGCAGCAATTCAATCCAACTAGAAAATTTAAGCAAGATGCTCTAACGACTGTTGAAATCGATTGAAATTTCTCAGGTTGAAATTATGATGGTTGGCGGAATTTACGAGGAAAATAATTACGAAAATCGGATTGGATGCCAGCATCCGCCCCCCCTTTTTTTTTTGGATCTCACTGGCTTGTAAATTGGTCGGAATTATTAACACAATTGCACCTTCCATTTAGTATTTAAGCTGCCATGACAAAATAGCTTAAGGTTGACTATGTGTGGGGTTCTTATATTAAGTCATATGATGAGATAAAAAAAAAATGACAAACATAAGAACACGGCTTAAGGAATTTAAATCGAGACATGGATCTGAGGTATAAATAATCTGCGGCTTATTCATGTGACTGGATAAGAAAAATTTCATTTTTCTTTTAACGGGTTTTATTATGATTACGACTTGTTGTGTGCTTATGAGCCGTATAAAATGAGAAAATGACGGTTTCTACGGTTATGAAATCGAGAATTTATTAATAGTAAGTTATGATCAGGTTTTTTTTTTTATCTCTCAATGAGATTTTCTTTTATATGATGATTTTGTTGTTGACAATTCCGTAAGGTTTCTTTTCTGTCAATGAACTGGAGCACGATCAAAGTGCAGACATCCTGCTCGATGAAACTTGAGAAAAACAAAACTCACCCAGCCCTATTCAATCTCGAACAAACTAAATTTAAGGCAGTTAAAAGGGACTGGATGTATTTCAAAAGAAAAATGTCGTATTTAAACACTATTCGCGTTACAATCCATCACTACGAAATTTTTTTTTTAAACAAAACTATGAAAAAAAATTTAATATGGAAAAATTGTCTAAAAATTAGGCTGCTTAAAAAAAAAAAAATGTAGGTAATTAATAATTAAATTAATTATTTAAAAAAAAAACAAACAAAACATCATTGAAAACTTGTCTTTTTTCCTTTTACATTTAATTGCTTTCTTTACATTTTGTTTTAGAATTTTGTTCTTTTTATTTTTTTAAAGTTTTGTTTTTCACTTTCTATATTTAATATCTTCATATACAGTAATATCTCCATAGTCCAGAATTCACGGCAAATCCGGACTCTCTCAACTGGCAAACTCTCCAGTGCATAACACTTTTAAATTATAATACAAAAACTTCTCATAAAACTCTCATAATTTGCTTTAATATTCTCATAGCATGTCTCTTGTAATAGGGGAGGGGCACCAAATACTGGATACTTTTTGAAAATTTTAAAAAACAATGGAATTATATTCAAAACCTTTTATTCAACACATCAATAAAAATCAACAATTCAATAAACTTTGAAATAAAAACAAAAATAAATGATATATTTTCTTCAATTCCTCATAATAATTTTTTTTTTTAAATGACATCAAATTTTTTAATATGAAATTATGTACCCCAATACTGGATATCCAATATTTGGGTCACGTATCTATACAACTTTTTATACTGGAAACCTAGTATTAGGAAACATTTATTATACAGATAAACACTGTTCACAAACAAAGTCTATTTTGTCTGCGTCTGCTCCAGCACAAACTTCATGTCCCCAGCGATAGCATCTAATGCATCTTACCCACCTTTCACCGGAATTATCATTCGAATAAGCATTGTTGCAGTAGAAGCATTCAGTATCTTCATCGTTTGCGCCGCTATCCTCACTATCAAGCTGAAAATCATCATCGCTGGAGGATGAAGAACTTAACTGCAAAAATGTCCCTTTTCGATTCTGGCTCTTCTTGGCACATCGTTTACGAGTCATAGACGATCCTTTGGTTTTATGAGTAGTTGCCTGTTTTTTTTTTCTTCAACTGACTCTTTAAGTTTTTCCTATATGGAGACCCAGAGATTAGTGTGGCTTTTCCTCCTTTATATGTACGCCTCGATTCGTTTCGTTTTAAGTTTGGTATAGGGCCTATATCATCTTTCTAAAAATATCCCAAGCCTTTTATATTTCCGCCAGAGGGCTACCATTATTATACCACTTGACAATTCCCTTATGGGGTGCGTTTACAATAAATAAATTTTTCATTAAAATAGTAAATCTATTTTATAATAATACTTACGCGTAACTCATATTTAGTATACGATGTATCCTAATATTGGATACAATCCTAATACTGGATATCCAGTATTGGGAACAGTTCGGTATCCAGTATTAGGGCTAGTTTACACTAACACTTTAACACAAATTTCGCTATTGAGTGTAACTGATAAGAAATGTTAAAAACATGTTCTGGAATAAGTCGTAAAGAAACACGTAAAGCCAAAATAATGAATATCAATACATACCATATGTTAGAGCAGTTTGAAGGAAACCAATTTAAAAAGTTGTTGCGTGCAAGAACGCTTCGCGATTTTTCAGAAACAACTGACAGTAAATATGGGATTGCTAGCATCACATAAGTGACTAACTTCTTTTGATATTTCAGTTCCCGTCACTAAATTTAGATGGCGGTATTTAGATCCCATTATAGCATGGTATCCAGTATTGCGCACCTATCCAATATTTGGTGCTTCTCCCCTACGACTTAAATTAAATCGCATAGTAATCAACAATGATTACGGCGGCAATAAGCATACTAGAGTTATTTAAACTTTCACTGCTATTATAATATCTCTACAAAAATTGTATTCTTATTGAACTCTTTTTCTACTCTCAAAAAAATCTCAAACTGCTCTAAAAGAAATCTGCTGTTATAAGTAAGGGCTAATGGTACTTAAAAAAAATTCTTAGGTGATCTTGACTGTAAATCTACTTATTAAAACAATGTTATAAGATATCACAAGTTAAAATGCTTATAAGAACAAAAATATTTGTAAGAAGAGTACATCAAGATTATTAGCCTGATAGAAATGATCTTGGAGTGTGTTTAATTTTTATTAAGTTGGGCATTGTTTAAAATTGAAATATTTAATTCATAAAACGTGAGAATTTCTACTAATTTATTAAAGTCAGAAATTACAGTGGATGCCGCTTATTGTAATCACTTTGGGATCAGCCAAAAATAATAACATTAACCGGGTGATAACAATAAACGGAGAAAAATATAAGGGAAAATGGAACCCAACTGTTTTGATAACAAAATGCGGCTTATAACATTATCCGCGATTACAATAAGCGGCAACCACTGTATTTTGTTTTTAAATTAAAAAATAAAAAGCTATGAATTGCTCTAAAAATTGTTTTCTGAAGTGTGCCTTTCCGCAGAAATAAACTTAATTTTTCTAATCTGAAATGAATGTAAAAGAAAGAATTATTTTTAATCTAAGGATGTAGTTTTACACATACCAGGTTTTCCATTTTATACAGGGTGGCGCGCAGCAGACGCATGGATTTCAAACATCAATAAAACGCAAACTGTTCGAAAATGGCTATTTTTTTCCTGCTTTATTTACATGGGAGATTTAAGTTCATACAGTTTTAAACAATGTATCTGCCAAAGGGCGGCGCTCACGCTCCAAACATTGTGTAAGCCTTTTTCTGAAGTTTTCGTTCACTCTTTCAAGCATTGCCACAGGAATTTGAAGGATGCGGGTGCGAATGTTGTCTTTGAGGGCTGTTAGGGTTGTGGGACGATCGTTGTAAACAAGAGATTTTAGGTATCCCCATAGGAAATAATCGCAGGGCGCCAAATCAGGAGAACGCGTTGGCCAGTTCAAATCGTCTCTTAGGGAGATGAAGCGCCCGGGGAATCTGTCACGCAAAAAGTCCATGCAAACTCTTGCTGTGTGGGCTGTGAAGATGTTCTTTAACGATTCGTTGAATGGAACGTCTCGAAATGCCAAGGACACTTGCCTGTTTACGAATTGAACGCGTTGGAGATTGTTCAATTGCAGCTCGTACCCTCTCGATTTTTTCTGGGGTAGAGACAGTTCTCTGAGGCCCTGTTCTTATCGTGGACACATTTCCGCTATCCTGGAAGGCATTAACCCACGCAAAAATTCGATTTCGATCGGGAACTCGACCGCGGTGGGTGATATTGAACTGTAAACGAAAGGCACGCTGCACACAGACGATCGTGAGGTTGTTTGAAAAATAGGCTTGCACACAAAAAACACGATATTGAACAGGCCACTCCATCTTGGCGACTGAAACCAAGTGCTAACAAACCTTCCTTCCCCCTCTTTAGAACCACCCCACTATCAACCCTCTACGGCCACTAGGAAGGGAGCAATGACTTTTTCAAATCCATTCGACTGCCGCGCGCCACCCTGTACTTATCGATGTAATCCTTATCAACATAACGGAAAGGGTAACTCGATTCTTATTCGTTCCAATAAAAATAGATTTTTTTAAATGTTTTTTATCTGTTTTTTTTATAAATTTTTTTTAAACCTTAGATTTAATTTTTTTTTAAATTTTTATTTTTAAATTTATTTATGTGTTTTTAATTTTAAATGTTTCCGCTTTTAATAATTCTTGTGTTTCTCAATTTTTTTCAGTTTTTTGGACTATTTTTTGCCTGTTTTAGTCATTATTTTTTTGTAATTTTTGTGTTAAAAAACTATTTAATATACAATTTTTTTTTTATAAATATAATTTTTTTAGTATATATTTGGTTTGGTTTTTAAATTTTTTTTTTTAATTTATTGTTTTTTTTTAATTTATTGTTTTTTTTAAATATATTGTTTTTTAAATTTGTTTGCTTTGCTTTTTTTTTAGAAAATCTATTGTTTTTTAAATTTGTTTTTTTTTAATGTAAAATTTTTTTCAATAAATATTTGGTTTGTCCTTTTGAATTTATTTTTTTTTAATTTATTGTTTTTTCTTTAAAATATTTTTTTTTTAATTTATTGTTTTTTTTTTAATTTATTGTTTTTTTTTAATTTATTGTTTTTTTTTTAATTTATTGTTTTTTTTTAATTTATTGTTTTTTTTTTAATTTATTGTTTTTTTTTAAATTATTGTTTTTTTTTTAATTTATTGTTTTTTTTGATTTATTGTTTTTTTTTAATTTATTGTTTTTTCTTTAAAATAGTTTTTTTTAATTTATTGTTTTTTTTTAATTTATTGTTTTTTTTTAATTTATTGTTTTTTTTTTAATTTATTGTTTTTTTCTTAATTTATTGTTTTTTTTTAATTTATTGTTTTTTTTTTAATTTATTGTTTTTTAAATTTGTTTGCTTTGCTCTTTTTTAAATTTGTTTGCTTTGCTTTTTTTTTTTTTAAATTTGTTTGTTTTTTTTTTATTTTTTTTCAAATTTATTTCTTTAAATTTTATACCTTTACTTACTTTTTTAAAATTGTTTTTTATATTATATTTTTATATTTAATTTCCTTTTTTCTTTTGTACTTTACTGTATTATTTTAACATATTATGTATTTCTACAAATTTAGAAAACGTTACGTTCACGTTAGTGAAACTTGTAGACCTCACCGTACGCAGACACAAAACAAGTTAACATAATTTTTTTTTGGTTGATCCCTTTAAGCGGCTTTATTTTAGTGGGTGTGAAGGGGGAGCATCTTGAACGAATAATTTTGGTTTCTATATCTTTGGAACCGCTTACGCTAAGATGTTAAACTTTATTCATATATAGCCATGTTAGTGAAGCAATTTGCATTTGCATTTAAATGGCTCACTTGGGCTAAGGGATAACACTGAAGTGCTGGAAAAAGCAGTGCGACTGAAACGCTCGAAAGGTCGAATCGATTACGATATCTTAAAAATTTGTATCCAACCAATTATGCACGACATAAAGTTTCTGTATCTAAAAACAGAAGTGGGGGGATTAGAATTGTTCAAGGAAAAGTGTTTTTTTTTTAACTTTTTTTCCGATATTTTTATTTCATTTTTTTAAGTCTTGTGTTTTTAAACATGTTTGTTTGACTTTGATTTTTTTTTGTTTTCTTTATAAATTCTGGTTTTTAAATTAAATTTTTCATTGTCGATTTGTCTCTAGGAAATATTAAAAAAATCTATAAAAAATAGGAAAAAAATTTAGAGCTGTCAGATACGGTAACTACGTCTTGTAGAATTTGAATGGCTTAAGCTTAGATAAGGTAACTAAGGATAGGACACCCCGGTGTAAAAGCACGTAAAAAATAGAGACCAAAATTATGTTGACAGTACCATGCGATCCAAGGATGCCAAGGGATCTTGCTTGTCAAAAACACACGTGAAATAATTATGAAGGAATATTTTGTTGATTGTTTTTATTAGTTGCCATGGTAACCTGAACGGCTAGGATCTTGGATCCAATGGTGTAGCAAAATAACGTTATAATTGGGGCCATCCAAAAGCGTTACAAAGGTGAATATTTCGAACATGCAACTGCACTTAGAAAAGAAATATTTATTAAAATATCCACATCTGTACAAATGCTTTGCATCGAAAGAAATCTTGTCGATTACTACATAGTCTCACTTGAGTTCACAACAATATAGCCTTCTCATTAAATTAGTAATAAAAAAATGGTTGCATTATTGTTAAAAATAAGTCTGACGAAATATCGAAATTTGGTGTTTATCAAAAAAAACATTTGAAAAAGCTACTCGTTTCTGGTATTTCGCCGAGATTTCAGTTACAGAATCGTACCAGATCATAAGTAGATATGTACATATATGATAAAATAACTTGCATCTGTAAAGCATACATACATATATTACAAAGAGATAGATAGTTTTATACTCTAGATGAAATCAGAGAGTATTATAAGTTTAATCCAGCCCAAAAGTTTGTAACGCTTAGAACGAAGCCTCAGAGCACAAAAATAGTTAAATATTATTTTGTGTTTATTTGGGATTAAAACGTCCGTCCGCCTGTCCGTCTGTCCGTTAGCATGATAACTCAAGAACGCCTCGAACTAGGATCTTGAAATTTTGATCTGGGCGAATTTGTAAGGCTAAGTTCTCATCTAGAGTATCATACGATTGGCTTGCAGCTGATCGTAACTGCAGTATGTTTATTCAATATATTTAATATATGCAAACAACTTTTAAAATGCGAGCTAAAATGTTTACCCCTAAAATAAATAAAATCAGTTTTGTACGCCCATGCAGCTTTTACTTCGACATGCGCATAAAACAACTTGGCTCTTTTTTATGGTGACATGTCCAATCCTTTTAGGTATATAATCTAAGCTTGAAAGCGGAAAAGATATTGGGGTAATCGACCCGACAAAAGCAATTTTTTTCTTTAATTTTTAATTTATTTATTCTTCTTTTGTTTAAATTTAATTTTTTAAAATTAATTTAGTTTTATTTTGATTTTGTTTTATTTTTATTTTATTTTTTACTTTTATTTTAATTTGTTTTTTTTTATTTATTTTAATTATAATTTTGTTTTTTTTTAATTTTTGTTGCTGTTCATAAATATGTAATTGTGACTTTTTTTAAAAAATTGTTTGAAGAAAAATACAAATATTTTATTATAATATTTGTTTTTTTTTTCAAATTTATATACAGTAGAACCTCTATATAGTGACCACCCAAGGGACTGTGCAAAACTGGTTACTTTATTCGATTATTTATCAAATAAAATCCGTTTCTGATTTACATCGGGACCGGAAGAAATTGCAACTTTAGGCAAGTGGTCAAGATAGGAAGGTGGTCACTTCTTCAGGTTCTACTGTATTTCTTTTTAAAATTATTTATTTAAACTTATCATATATAAAGATTTGATTTATTTTTTTCTCTTTTTTTTAATTTTTTTATTTTTATTGGGATTTCCAATATTTTTAGTTTTTCTAATGTACTTTCAAAGACTATATCGATTCTACCAATACTTCAATCAATTTATTGCATTAAGGGGAGCTTGTAGGGTAAAAAAAATTAATTTTTTGTTTTCGACTGATTATTAAAATTTATATTTTTCCTGATAGAACAAGACCAAAATCGCGACATTTGGACACCGGGAGGTGCCTAAAAATAAATTTTGAAATTAAAATGCACCCACCGAGTACGAGGTCCCTCCCTTTCATTACCATCGCAACTTTCTCTGATAAAATGATTGTTTGTCAGTTTATTGTATTGTCAAATTATAAAAAGACTAGAAAAATCACGAAAATTTATCAACAAAATATTGTAAAAGAAATGACGCACAGCTAAGATGCTGTTGTAAACAAACTGGTTTCCTGAAAAATCATTTTTTTTTTAAGTGTTTGCCCCGATTTCTCGCCAACCGCTTATCAGAATTCATTAAATTTGTTTGTGTTTTCTTTGTTTTGGATAAAAGAATTAGTTGATCGAAGATTATCAAATTTAAATAACGCAGTACCGACCAGTAGGCCATGAAGGATGTAGCTATTTTTGAACAGCTGTTATAAAAAAAATGAGGCAGTTTTTTTAAAATGCTTCGATCAAGTAGTAAAACAAACAGAGCTTTACGAATAAAAAAAGAGTAATACGATTAGCGGTTAAGGAGAAAATTGGTCTTAAAAATGGCCATTTTTGCACTCTCTTCAAGCTCCCTTTATTTTTGTTTATTTACATTTCTTAATTTTTTAACATCGATTTTATACATTTTTTTTCTCTAAATTTTGTATTAAAATTGTTGGTTTATTTTTTAATTTTCTTTTGTTTTTTCTTTTCATGTTTTAATTTCATTTATTTTTTTTATTTTCTTTTTTAATATAATAATCTACAATTCTTTCTTCTTTTGATTTTTTTAATTTAATTTAAAATTTTTTGAAATTCTATGCTTTTTTCGTTTTGGTTTACCTCTCCAGTTCATTTTGATTTTATTCAGAACATTGTTTTTATCTTTTTACGTTTAGCTTATTTGTTGGTTCTTCTTGTCTTAAGATTGTATTACACTGTATGCCATTATGTCAAATTTGCAGTAATAAGCTATTTGAAATATCCAATTAGAATTATACTCACAGTATCCGGTCTGTCGAATTCGATATTTCGCATTGCTTATTACTGCAAATTTGACATAGTAGCATACAGTGTAATACAAGCCGTCCCAGTCGGAACAGTAATGTCTACGGAATCGAATCCGTACAATATACTAGCAGCTCGTACACATTACTCTTTCGATGACAGAACTAATTACTTTAACCCGCATAGGCCCTAGGGCGTAATCGCTTACAAAGCACACTACAAGAAAAGCCTTATTTCGTTGAAGAGTAGTAAATAGTTATAAAGCATATTACATGTAAGGCCTTGTTTCATTAGAGAGTGATAGCAACATACAAATTTCATGAAAAGTAAGGCATTATATCAATAGTGAGTGGTAAATACTTTAAATGTATGAAAAGTAAGGTCTTGTAATAGTCAGATCAGTAATGTGTACTGAATTGATTCCGTACTAGCAACTTGTACACATTACTCTTTCGATAACAGATCTAATTACTTTAACCCGCATAGGCCCTAGGGTGTAAACGCTTAAAAGCACAGGACAAGAAAATACTTATACCGTTGTAAATACTTATAAAGTATTGTGTTCGTCTCCAATTTAAACTATCCTTTACATTGTTGAGTTGCAAATAACAACAATATGAAAAATCGAAATTGTTTCAACTGTAAAAACCATTTATTCAATATAAAATAAATTAAAACACGTAAATATTACATAAGAATTCATTCAATAAACAAAATAAAAAATTAACAAAAATAAGATTCATAAATATAAGAAAAAACTCTATCTAAACTAATTGTTTACTTCGTTTTATATAAATAACACTTATTGGAATTTATTACAAATGAACAGCACTTCGCAACATTTGAAACACTCGGAACGAACTGAATTTAATTATGGGCCCTTTAATATAAAATTAAAACGAAACGTTAATTATTGCATCATCCCTTTACTTATCCGCTTCTAAGACTTACTTTCGTAAATTGTTACTAAAGCCGAGAGCATTTGGCAAAACTGTAAGGTTTCGGATTGTACCACCTCATAACTTACTCGCTTCTAAACCATTACTTTCGTAAGTAGATACTAAAGCCTATACCGTTGGACAAAACTGTAACGTCTCGGATTTCTTCCTCTTATTACTTACTAGCTTCTAAACTATTACTTCCGTAAGTAGTAACTGAAGCCAATGACGTTGGCCATAATTGTATAGAGAGAGCATTCGAAAATATTTTACAGGAATTACACTCTGCATTACTTTGGTAAGGGCTTACAAACTCATTCCTTACTCATTGATTACAAATTCATCTCTTACGAAAAGTCCGACTGGGGTAGTACTTTATTCACTGTCAACACAAACTACAAAATGACATCGCGGTTGTTTTGTTTACATATTGGTTACAGCACAATTACAAATTGCTATCTCAAGCATATTTCTAAAGTCACTATTTTTTTCAAGTGTTTGATGTATTCATGCTTTATTTCACCGAGAAGCATATGTAGTGTAAAGCTTGTATTACATTGTATGCCACGCTGTCAAATTTGCCGTAATAAGCAATGCGAAACAGTAAATTCATCCGACCGCATTGCATTTCGCATTGCATTTGGCATTGCTTATTACTACAAATTTGACAGCGTGGAATGCCGTGTAAGTAATACAAGCTTTAAGCTAGTATTATACTGTATGACACGCTGTCAAATATTTGACTATTCTCCCTGGCAAGGGCTATCAGATAGTATAATCGTCAAATTATTTGTTTACCACATCATTTCATTTGTTGTACACAAAGTTTATTTTGACGTAAACAATTTGTCAGACCTTTCGTCAAATTGCTTATGTCAAATATTTGACAGCACTTTTACAGTGTAATACTAGCTTCACATAGTTAGATATTACCTTTTCAACCATTTGAGGAATTTCCTTTCGCGTGGTGTGCTTCAACAAACCAATTTTATCTGGCAAGCCCTTCATCTGTGGTATATTGCTTTTTGAATGGGTCAATAATGGAGAAATTCCATCTTTTGTAAGATATTCATTCAGAGAAAAACCTTAGATATAGAGAAATTCTGGATACCTACTAAAATTTTCTGTCCATTCTTATGGCCGAAGTTCGTCCCATTATTAGGCGAAAAGAATTCGTCATTTTTATATCTTTCCCAATTCGAAGAAATTCATAGACCAACCTGTTCCACGAACAATTTTATCTGCTTATTAGGAAAAGTCGAAGCTAGCAAGGAACCCAAACCAACCGTTCCAAATTCTAATGAAAACTCCGTACCTATACCCCTAATTTTCTCCGAAAATTCTTGCTGAGTTGTAATTTGTATGCCGAAAGAAAGTTGCCAAATATAAAATAAAACATGGAAAAGCACTGCTTCTAATCGGATTAAATTCACCCCCAAGGCTCATCGCCATAATTTCGCGTGTGTGGAACTTAATTTGAATAAAAGAAAAACAAATTAAGGAAATTGAAGAAAATTCCGTCTAGTCTCGTATTGCGTTGATGCGGTGGTCTCTAACTGGAGCTAAACAAATTGCCAGAGCCATGCCCACATCCGACATGATACAATCCGACAATATGTGGAATCAGAAAATTACACAAAAATTATCGAAACATTAAACTCAATTACAGAGAAACGGTCATCAGGTTACTTAAAAATGCTAATCGAGTTTATTGTGCGAAGTGGTAATTATGCTCGATGGGTGCGAGTAGAAATTACCGGATTTCGACGGGCTCTGTATTTATTTATTTTTTAAGTGAATTGTTTTTACTTTGATTAACATAAAATTTATGCTGAAGGCATTAGTTTCAAATCTTCATCTTTTCTAGCTCTTGGAAATTTTTTGTATTGCAAATGCGATAGTTCAACAGACGTATTAATGAAGCTTTGAAAAAAAACCTGGTCTAAACGGACTTTTCGCCATTAACCCAGAAAACATTGACTTTGCTTATGAGCGAAACGAAAACAATGTTTAATCGGTTTTCGAAGCGTATTATCGTCGACTTTGTTATAAGATGCAAATTAGGGGGGCGGCTCATCTTGTAAGTTGAAATGCTGTCTTGTAAGTAAGTAACCAATCATAGTAATGATATAAACACGACTTCGAAATAACACCGACCACATGTTTCGTAGATTTGCTTTTTTCTTCAATAAAACATTTTCTTAAAAGTCCGGCTCAAAGAGCGGTAAAAAAAATAGTTGTACATATTGCTGAAAAACCGCCTGTACCAGTCTTTTCGCTGTACTACTTAGTTTTTTCTGTGCGCACCTTTATTAAAGACGTCCCAACTGAATTCTTTGTGTTTTCTGGTCAACTTGCCACAATCTTTGTTACGAAGAACACGGCCAAGAAGTTGTGCACGGCATGAAACTGCCGATTTGCATGATTGACTAAAAGATTGAGATTGCAATTGAATCGAATGGCTGACGATAGTTTTGCTGCTGCACTAGTTGGCCACGAACGGCATTGAAATGACGCTAAAAAGTCGTGCAATGCTTTCCCAGCTTAGTGCATAAATGTCGTTCGTGTTGGCTACGTATGGCGAATGTGGCGAAGCTTGTTTTCTTTTATACACTTACCGACTATGTGTCTTTGCTCGGATGCTTGTCCTTGGTCTTGAACTTGGCATATTCATATGATAATGCTCATTAATTCAATAACCTCTCAGGCATGTTTGTTTTTTATTGATTTTGAAAAGTCGATTTCAATTTTCTCGGGCTGTGATCGCGGAAGTCCGCTGCTAGTGTTCTCCACAGGTCCATAGTCGATCATATTTCACAATATTTTGTTGGAATTTACCGAGCGAGCATTGCACTACGGAAGTACTTGGGATTTTGATTAGCTTAAGTATTGGGAATTTGGGACAAGGTCCCATTGATGCAGTACAATGAAGTTCTCAAAGTGTAATAAATAAAACTGCTTAAACAAAGCTTGTATTGATCGTGTTATTAACAGCTTCAAGCTGTTTTGTTACTGGCAATTTTTCAATTTTGAGATACGAGCAGCGTGTGATGCAATCACGGGAACGTTGCAAATGGTCCCTTTGTGCATTTTATCCTGTAATGACTCGATTCATAGCCGGGGTAAAGCTTAACGGGTGCCAGGGCTCGTTACAAAATATTTGTTTAATTTTGGACTTCACTGTTGTTATTAATTCTAGTTGGTGACATTTAAATTTGATTTGATTTCGTTTTCTCCTTGCCGTTTCCGTGTTTTCGTCGAAGCTCGCCTCCGCTCGTTTGCTCTACTCGCCTTGACTTAATCCTGCTCGTAGCCTCTGCTCAAAGTGATTCCACTCTGCTGGTATGACTCCGCTCGCCTAGCTCGACCCGTCTTTGCTCGTCATCTCTCCCCGTTTACGTCTCCGCGTGTGGCCTCTGCTCGTCTTTGCTCTGCCCTGTCTGAAATTTTTCCTCTGAAATATTATAAAAAAGTTATAAATCGAGCAAACAATAACCAAAAACTTTCTTAAAACCACCAAGTATTTTGTGTGCCACGGTATACAAAGCAGAAGGGGTAAAAAGGGTAAAAATGATAAAAATCGGCATATCATGAAAACGGTAGCAAAAGTTTTTTAAGCGCTACAACATGTATCCCACTCCTACCTTCATAACATTACACGCTGTATTATGAAGGGGTTATAAAATATATGAAAGAAGTGCGGAAGAGGGAAATATACATATGCGCGAGTAAATATCTAGGAGATATGCCATGAACGGCTTTCAGTAGCTTAACTTTATAGGTACATGACTTTAAATAATTTATACTATAAATTTTTTTTTTAAAATTTATATTGATTATCAATCAGGTGTTTGCAGTGTATGCAAAACAAAAAATCGTTTACAGTTTTGGCGAAATTAATTAATTAATTGGCCGTTGAAGTTGAAAACAAAACCTCAATTTGAACCATTTATTTATTTGTTTTTTTTTATTTATTTGTTAATTTGATTTATTTTTATTTTTTATTTATTTGTTAATTTGATTTATTTTTTTTATTTATTTGTTAATTTGATTTTTTTTTTATTATTTATTTGTTAATTTGATTTTTTTTTTTATTTATTTGTTAATTTGATTTATTTTTTTTTTTATTGTTAATTTGATTTTTTTTTTTTTATCTATTTTTTTTAATTTATTTTTTTTAATTTATTTATTTGTTTATTTATTTGTTTATTTATTTATTTGTTTTTTTATTTATTTGTTTATTTATTTATTTGTTTATTTATTTGTTTATTTATTTATTTGTTTATTTATTTATTTGTTTATTTATTTATTTGTTTATTTATTTGTTTATTTGTTTATTTATTTGTTTATTTATTTATTTGTTTATTTATTTATTTATTCGTTTATTTATTTATTTGTTTATTTATTTATTTGTGTATTTATTTATTTGTTTATTTATTTATTTATTTTTTTATTTATTTATTTGTTTATTTTTTTATTTATATATTTGTTGATTACTTGTTTATTTTTTTTATTTTTTTATTTGTCTTTTTTTTTTATTTATGTTTATTTTTTATCTATTAATTTTTTGTTTTTTTATTTTTTTTGTTTATTTATATTAATTTTTTTTATTTTGTGTATTTATATTAATTTTTTTTTATTTTGTTTATTTATATTTATTTTTTGTTTTTATTAGATATGTTTATTTAATATTTATTTTTTGTTTTTATTAGATATGTTTATTTAATATTTATTTTTTGTTTTAGTTTCTTTATTTCTATTGAGTTTTTTTTATATATTTTTTTTATATTTAGTTTTTTTTTATATTTAGATTTTTTTATATTTAGTTTTTTTTTTAAATTTTATTGTTTTTTATATTTAGTTTTTTTTATATTTATTTATTTAAAATAATCTGTTTAATTTTTGTTTTTTATTTTTTATATTTATTTTGGATTTATTTTGTTTTTAATAGGTAATGAGATTTTTTCACGGTAAATTTTTTGGTTTTTTTTTCGGTGTCAGAGGAGTACGAGTATCTTGTGTGAACACTATTCGAAATATACCGACTGAGATTTATCGCTTCTTTGACTATTGCCATTGAAGATATGACAGTTGAAAAAACCTCCACTGGAAAATGCCGCAAAAAGAGCCAATTTAATAATCGCAAATGACGGCGGTCATTTGATCACCATCATATTCAAAAAGTGATCCAGACAAATTGTATTGAACCAACCTTTAAAATAAAAAAAAATTTTGGAAATTCGTCTATGTTTACAAAAGGTTTTCAACATTTACATACCGAAGCTATAGATGGCGCACCCTACAATATGTTTTTTATATATATTTGGGTACTTTAAAAATAATGAACAAACAAAAAATAAAAATATATACAGTTCACATAATGCGTTCCGAAGTTAAATCAAAATTAAAAACAAGTGGATGATGGAGTTAATGAAAATTTTATTAAAAATTATTATTTGGTCCATGGCAATTAAGTATAGAAAATAATATCACTGAAATGCTCGCCACGGCTCCTACGCCCCAGCTCGACCCGTTTGTCCAAATTTTTGATGATATCACGGCATAATTGCTCCTTAATTAGACCAATATGCTCATTAATTAGACCAATTCTTATCTCGCCCTTCAGTTGTTGAATGGTGTTGGGTTTATTGGGGGAAAACCTGGCTTTTGAGGTGAATGGTACAGTTCCCCGTTTACTCTGACAGAGTTGCCAGCTGCATTTTCGAAGAAAAACGGACCAATCACTCACTCTGGAAATAAAGCCTCATCAGAAAATGAGTTTTGGTCGCAAATCCATTGGAAATTTGGTTTTGATTTTTGCACCTTACCAACAATTTGCCAAAGACTGAACTACCGAAATTTCAAAACAGATGTCAAAAATTATTTGACGAGTTATTGTAACACTCTTTAGTTCCATAATAAATTAAAAGCATTTTTCCGTCTTTCACTTGCAGTCAGTCACACTCATATCCACTCATTTCACATTTCAACGGTTTTCCGTTTTGTACGAAAATTTCGTTCCGCGAATCACGTTCCGTTTCCGCGTTAGACAGGTTTCCGGTTTATACAGGGTATTTTGCATTGAAAAATGCTCCGTTCCCAGTTTTTTTTTTGTTATGGCAGGTTTCCGTTTTATAGAGGGTCCATTTTAGACAGGTTTTACTGTATTAGAAAAAGAAAACCCTATTTTTATACGAGTAGTTAACAAGTGCATATTTACATTTTTAGTGCATATTTACTCCAAAAAACTAATAAATTTACAACATTTTCCTCTTCAATCGCACTTTATCGAGATTTAAAAAAAGGAGAACCCATACTAAAACAATTCTCAGAAAACTCTAAATTAGATGTAATCCTTGTTTGTGTTTAAAAGCCGTTTATCCTCTCAACATAACACACAAATTTCAGATACAATGTCGCAAAACATCGTCTGTAGCCTTTCGACTTTATTTTAATAAAATGCTACCAGAGGGCCGGAAGGACGAAAACCAGACTACAATTTCATAAGGCTAAATGTGGTCGGACATTTCATAAGGCTAAATATCTCGGTAAAAAACGAAATTCCTTCTCAATTGAATTCTCCATAGATCCAGCCAGGCTCGACTATAAAAAAAAAATAGCATAGGGCTAACCGAAATGAAATTCTATGTGTTGTGAACAGGACCTGCTTTTGCTGAAAGTTGCGGGAATGAGTTATTAGTTCGTCCTTCGAAAAGGACTGTCGACTATGAACAAGATTGCGGTTCTTTGTTATATCCGGGAATTAAATTGCGTCCTCTAAAGCAAATCAAGAAGCATATTGAAGCTCTGATTTTCTTTACATCCGAGCAAGGATTCATTGAATTAACGAGTTTCCCTAATTGAAAATGGGAAGGATAGTAATGTGTTATGTTAGATTCTATTAGAAAGTTTAGTTCACAATCCGAATATGGCAGATATTTTCATCTATGTATTCATTGACTCAAGAAATGGGATGTAGTGTGGAACTAGTGTGGAGTTGCTATGGATTTTGCACTAATGGGAAAATAGAATTGGTATCTGGCGAAAATGAAAGACAATCATTGTAGGTAACATAACATACAGTCAAACTTCAATAGCTCGAACCAGCATTTTCCGCGATATAACGAATTACATTAACTTGGGGGTTGAATGTCGAAAAATCGTGAAATTCGGTTTAAGGACCAATACATGAAATGCCCGTAGAAGTAATAACCAATTGTATATCTCGTCAAAACTATGGATGGCAAAAATTGTGAAAACACATGCAACCCCTTTACAGCACTTGGGGGTTGAATAGCAAAAAATTATTAAATGTGTCAAAAATGCTGAAAGGTGTTTTTAGGTAAATATAAAGAAAGCACGAGCAAGTAAAAACCAATTCGAAGTCCAATCACTCCTAAGAGGTGGGACGGAATTGGTGAAAATGTGTTCAACCCTTTTTTAGCCTTTGAGGAGTTGAAAAGAAAAAAAAATGTTGAAAAGGGTTTTAGGCGATTATTAAAAAATCTCGTAGAAGTAAATAGTTATTCGATACCTAGCCGGTTTGGCCTTAAGATATTGTGTTGTTTGATTTATGTTGCAATAGCAATCCTATAAATAAATAAATAAATAGTTAGTTATTCGATATGGCTGAATTCGTGAAAATGTATTCAACCCCTTTACACCCCCTTAGGGGTCGAATCCTGAAATCCGGAAAATACCTTCTAGGCATGTGAACAATTCGTAGAATAAAACTTAATTCACTATTTAAGAAAACCTAAGGGATATGACGAAAATCGTGAAAATAAATGCATCCAATTTTCACTGATCACTTTGTTTGCCCCTCTTCCGAACGCCAATGGATATTTGATTTTTTTTTCTTTTCTACTTGATTTACATATACATATATGTATAAATTCACATTATCACAATTTTAAAAGTCTTGTCTGAAAAATATTAATTGCAATAATCAAATTATTCATGACATATAATTTGTAATTTTCATAATTCAATGGGATCAACATCTTCAGTGAATTATCCTAGATGTAAGTTATCAGGCAAAAATAAAATATGGCGTTTTGCTTTTATGAATAATAATGTATATTAGTTAATGTTACATCAATATTTAATAATGTAAGCACCTCATAACCATCTTCGCCTAAGCGATCAGATCCTGCGTCTAAAGAAGATCAAGCCGCCTCCCGATTAGCGTCATAAATTGTTGCATACAATCGGTTCAACTTAATGTTGCAAACATAGAGATATATATACTGGAGATGACAAGCAGCGATTGAGTTGAAGGCAAACGTCGTCGCATTCACTCGCGCGCAAAACAACAACAATTGACATAACGACCCTGTTTTTTCTTACTCACATTTATATTGTCCTGCTAAACAACTACAATTTTATACATATAACTACCCTGTTTTGTCTCACTTCTCTGGCTTCAAAGAGCTTTATACAAAACCGGTGGCATGTCGTCTCCAGTATCTCTATGGTTGCAAACTAGAGGTTCGCCGGGATTTCAAGTAAAATGCAGTTCGATTTCATTTACTACTTGATCGCTGTTTTCATCGATCACTTTAAAAATACACTTTCGCGTAGAACTGATCGTCGTTTCATTCTCGCAGCAGAAAAACATATCACCGGGTTCTGCAGTGCTTATATACTGCATGTGTTGAGTCGAGAGATTTCCAGCATATTCGGTTATTTGTGTGGAATGCGCAAGAAGTAACTATTACGCAAGAAGTATGTGAACTTCTCCACGATATTTTCTCTGGAAACCTTAATGCCAATAATAAGTGAGCTCGGATTACTAGAGTACACACGTAACAATAACTTTAATTTTTGCAACACATGTCTGTAACCCACCAATCCAGCAAAAATAATAATTAATAATTTATGAAAAAATTGAATTCTACGACAGTCATCAATATTAGTAAATCTATTATCTCTTTTCCGTTATATTTCGATGGCTTTCCTTAACTTGAAAGGAAGTGGTTCATTTGTAGAAAGTCAACAAATAATGAACCGATTCTAAATTAATTTTAGTTTGCAAATACCAGATAGATATCATGTAAAGTAGAGACGGGTCGTTCCGGAGTGAACTGTTCCAAAAGAACACTTCACTGAAGTGAGTGAGTGAAGTAACTCACTCCTTTCGGTGAACTGCAGTTCCATTCGACACGTGACAAAAACATGAAGAACGACGGCCGCACGACCTTTTTTTTTTTGGTCACCACATTGAGTGTTGTTTTCAGTGACGTGAACAATTGAAGTGACTAGTGGAACTGAGTCCGGAACGAAGGAGCGAAGAGTTCCGTTTTAGTGAACACTTCAATTGAAGTGACTACTGACTACAGAATAGAGTTGGGTCGTTCAGGAGTTTTCAAGTGAACGAGTAACACTGCTTTTGACTACAGTTCCGTTTATTATTTAATAATAATAATAATTTTACTTCATTATTTACGTACGCCATACGCAAAACTGTTTGAAGGTGCGTAGCTCTCAAACCCCTTGAGATATTAAGTTGAAATTTTTATGGTAGGTAGAATGGATGAACCCCTACGAGTGATATATTTTGTAGGGGTGGGGATGTAAGGGGGGAGCGTTTTAGATGAAAAATTTTGGTTTCTAGATCTCAGGAACCGCTTATGCTAGGAGGCTGAAACTTATGTGGTACTATGATAGTGGACTCATTTGCAAAAAAATTGTCGATAGTGGTTAAGGGGTGCGCGAGTGGAGGGAAAACAATGCGTCCAAAACGCTTGAAAGCTCGGATTGAAACATTCTAAAATTCATATCTCCTAAACGATTGATGTCAGATGGCTGAAACTTTGTAGTTATCTTAACAGATACTAGGAGATTAGAAACTAGTTAAAAAATTGAAAGGTGTTACAGAAGTACGGAGGTGGATGCTGAAAAACTTAGAGTTACAATATCTTCCGACGCAATTATCACCGGAAGATAAAATTTAGTTTCTGTATATGGAATTACTAGTGGAGTCTACTGAATGTAAGATTTTTGAGGGGGGACGTGAAGCGCGGAAGTGGGGGGACAATCATTTTTCAGAAAATTAAATTTTTATATCTCAAGAACCGTATCAGATATGATCTTGAATATTTTACAGGAGTTTGGACCGTTAGACCTCTAGCGGAGAAACAAATTTTGAGGGTGTGGGTGTAGGGAGTGATGGTGGGAGGGGGGAATTTCTCGAAAGCCGCAAAGGACAGAAAGCTAAAAATTTAAAACTGTATAGAGCAACTATAGAGACATCCCGGACAAATTTTTGATAGGGGTACTAAGGTACGGGGGTGGTTTTTCATATCTCAGAAACGGTTTATGCTAGAAAATTGAAACTTAGTACCTATATGTAGATATGCTACTAGGGTAATTAAAACTAAAAAAAGGTCTGCCAGCAGTCTGGGCGCAACTTTATTATTTTATGGGTAGAAGTCCGAAACGTGTTTAATGCTGAGATGCGGTGTAGGGTACTATGTGACTGACAATGTAACGAATAACCAGGAGGCTATTTGGAACGTTATTTTGTAGGTTGTCAGTCATAGTACTGGCGTTTCGGACTTCTACCCATTAAATAATTAAGTTGCGCCCAGACTGATGGATGTCACTCCTTTTGGTGAACTGTAGTTCCATTCGACACGTGAGGAAGAACGACGACCTTTTTTTTTTTGGTCATCAGAATCCCGGAACGAACAGTTCACTGAACTCGTTCCTTCAATTGAGTAACTCGGAATGAACTCCTTCACTAAGAGGAACTGCTTTGCCCATCTCTAGTGTAAAGTATTATTTTTAGATTAGAGAGAACTGAGAACCGAAAATTTAGTTGATACAGGATTTGTGATATGATGTAGTTTGCAAACGTTGTATTTGAGCTATTAACACTAGCAGATTTAACCCAAGAGACGACTAAAATTCAGTTTTATAATTTTTATATTTCTATTTTTTTTTCTCGTAAATCGGCTCTGTTGTAAACTAGCAAACTAACATAATTGTCGTTTGCCGAATAGCCCAAAAAGCTATAAGTAGCTTTTTGAAATTAACACCCGCGAATTTAATATTTAAATAGCCCAAATCGCGGTAAATAGCTTAATCTGTATTCTTAATCAAGGATCCGCCGTTCTGGTCTATGAAACACTATTCCAATAAACGATATCGAACCGGACGCAAGTTGTACGAATTTCTGTAATTGAGTTGATTGGAGGAAGACGATTGAAGTGGACTTGACTTAAATAAGAAGATTAACAATTGCAGCGATTATTAGTTTGCTAGGACCTTGTACTGACTAAATCCATCACAAGATTAGTATCTGTGTTTCATTGCTACTTTGAAGTCACGACATAAGCCCAGGCATACAACAATTTTATCATATCATGTCGAAAGTCAATAAACATAATTTTCCATTTCCTTTCGTTATTCTCGACATTTTCAACGGTCATGGTTTTCTCATTTATGAGATATCCACATGCCGTTGCCCTTAAAATAAAACTATCACATCGAGCCCATACAATATCAGCCAAGTGATCCAATAATGAAAATCGCTAAGTAAAAATCGCTAAAAGCATTCACACCCCTCATGTGTGAGTCGGTTAAACTATACTTTTCCACATATTCTGGCCAGACGTCCACTGCTGGTCTTCTTGTTCCACATATCGAGGAGAAGATTCGTTCCAAGTGCCCGGCTATTTTTAGACAATCCGGGGATAGGAGAGGAGTACATTGTCGGCAATAACATGCCTTTTTTTATAACAAGCAAGCAGTAACCCTGCCCTTATAGCAAAACACTCCATCGTCGATAAGTACAAATTTCCAACAGGCCGTTAAACTGCGTGCGATCGCAACGAATTACGAACTAATCGCGTAAAAAACGCCTTGAAGACGAATCGAAATCATTGAACTAGATCTTTTTGGTATTTCGGATCTAAGATGGGAAGTATCACAACGATTAGGTCTGGAAGTACTTGACAGCGTTCCCTTCGTCTTTCATGCGTGTTCCATCATTGAAGAAATATAAAAAATAAAATTTCAAAATTCATTCATGTTTTATTTTCGACAATGCTTACACCATGAACGGAAAAAATGAAGCCTCATGGCTTATGCAAGTCCACATCTCCTTCATATCGCGCGTCTTATGTCTGATCCTCTTTTTTATCATTTTTACAGAAATAGCTCCATTAGCTTAGCAGCATCTTGAGGGAAGTGGTACACGTCTCCGCACCGTAGACAGCCTTTTGCTACTACATTTTATAGCTAAATTTAAAAGTGCATATCTGGTGCCATTAAAAAGGAAAAAGCCTTAGTATTCATTAATTCGATCGAGGGTAGAAACATGGCAAGAACATGCAGTTAAAGTGGTTCGCATAGACATAAAATGGGTATAGATTCTACCGAACCGAATAAAATCAGCCTCCGTAGTTCTCGTCCATGAATTTGAATATTTCGCATTATCTTGATATGGCGGCCTAGAAAACCATTGGCTAGCTCACTCTGCTCTACAAGTACTAAACTTTGCTACAAAAATACGACCTAGAGAATTGTTTCGATGCGAAAGAAATTCGACATTAATAAGCGCCGCTTTAACCGGTCACGCTCCCTTGATTTTCTGGCTGGGAAAATTACGAAAAAGAACCGAACCATTGCATGTCGAAAGGGAAATTCGAGTGCATTTCTAATTAATGGAAAATTTACATAGCACATACCTAGGCAAGGTACGATGCACCTGCTCTTATTTGAGGACAATCAAAAATGTCCGTTTAATCCAAAGGTTAAACAAGTTATCATCCGTGAGCCCTTTCACTTTTAGGTACTACGGTGTGTAAACGCGACGTTCGACGTCCTGTAGCGCATTAAATATGAAAATCTCAATTAAAAGTTGTCTTTGCTGTGCGAATTGGCATCGAGAGGAAGTCCTGAAGTCGGTTAGGTTTCTTCCGAAGTCTCTTTTATGGATTTCGATTTCAAATTCAGAGTCCAGCTTCATGTTTTTCTGTTTAAGGAAAAAGGTGGAAGTATCCCCCATTTTAACGTTTTTGTTTAATTAATGTTTCCTGATTGCGTTAAGTTTCATCCGTCTAGCCGGAATAATTTAGGATAAACCCTTCATAATTTATTCATACATCTAAACACTAGTGAAAGGTGGTGAGAAGTGGTTGAATTTATTTTCACGAATTCCGTCAAATTTTTCAATTAGTTTTAATTGAAGCAAATTGTACTAGACTGCGTTTAGTTTGATACGTCGAGCCGGGATAATTTAGGAGAAATACCCTTCATAATTTATTCATACATCTAAACACTAGTGAAAGATGGTGAGAAGTGGTTGAATTTATTTCCACGAATTCTGTCAAAATTTTCAATTAGTTTTAATTGAAGCAAACTGTACTAGAGTGCGTTTAGTTTGATCCGTCGAGCCGGGATAATTTAGGAGAAAAACCCTTCATAATTTATTCATACAACTAAACACTAGTGGAAGATTGTGAGAAGTGGTTGAATTTATTTTCACGAATTCCGTCAAATTTTTCAATTAGTTTTAATTGAAGCAAATTGTACTGGGCTGCATTTAGTTTGATCCGTCGAGCCGGGATAATTTAGGAGAAATACCCTTCATAATTTATTAAGTGGTTGAATTCATTTTCACGAATTCCGTAAAATTTTTCAATTAGTTTTAATTGAAGCAAATTGTACTGGGCTGCGTTTAGTTTGATCCGTCGAGCCGGAATAATTTAGGAGAAATACCCTTCATAATTTATTCATACATCTAAACACTAGTGAGAAAGGTGGCAAGAAGTGGTTGAATTTATTTTCACGAATTCCGTCAAATTTTTCAATTAGTTTTAATTGAAGCAAATTGTACTAGACATATTTTTCCCTATAGAAAACTTGATACCACGTAAATTAAGTATCAGGTATGGATTATTTTTCATCCTTATAAGGAAGACATTTTGCTGTAGTGAAAAAAAATCGTTATAAAGAAAATTTTGTTAAAACGAGACTTCTTGAATTCTTACAACTCTATTAACTCAATAGTCCCACAGAGGCCGCAGTGTATCTGAATTTTAGACCATCCTCCACCATATAATCTACGTGAAAGTAAAAACAAAGTCAATATCTAATCAGGCCTAAAACGTATGGCGAAATTCGTAAAAGTATGTACTACCCTCTTGAGGTAAATTACCCTAACTTCGTCAGTGCTCCTAATTTCGGCACATTTTATATTTTCAAATGCAACAAGAATATGTAATGTATAAGCACAAAACAGTTAATAGTTTATTGAAATAAATCGTTATTCAAATCATAAATTTACCAATCGAAAACGACGCTAAAGTTGCTCGTACACGAGCAATTTTTGAAGCAATTGATTGCCCAACTACTATTGCCAGAACTAGTGGATCAATATAGATCAATATCATACTATTTGCGGCAATATTTCGGGAATGTGGCAATGTTTTGATAGATCGCTGATATTGCTCGCTCTATAGTTGCTGTATTTCCACTGAACTTGGAAAATTTCGAGCAATTGTTTTCATTCGGCGAATATAATTAGTCTGTCGTGGGTTTTTTCGTGTTTGATTCGATTGCCAAGTTTTCTTTTGAGTTTTATATATGTTTGTGAAGTTTGCTTTCGTGTTATCAAGGCTTAGAACAACGAAAAAACAATCAGTTGTTCGTAGACTGAACTTGTCGTGTAAGCCCTTATTGCCAAATTGCTAGATATTGGTCCATATTGCTCATCACAATTAAGTAACGAGTTGAGGAAAAGTTGATCCACATCGCCTGTTGCTATTTTTGCTGTATATAGCTTCATACTTTCGTGACGTCAAAATTGCTGAATATTGCTGCAAATTGGACAATTTTAATCGCTCGTGTAAGAGTACCTTAAGGATCGTTAGAACTAGAGTGTATGAAATTCTCAGTGTCAGTTAGAATTTCGGGTAGTACCTACAGAAAAGGTATAATTTCCCGACCAACTGTTCTGTAACTCAGGTTCACTATAAAATTTTTACTCACTTTAATTTTTTATAGTCATCATCATCAATGGCGCGACAACCCAAATCGGGCCAGGGCCTGCAGAATACATTGTCTGAAGTCATGTCGGTTCAGTACCCGCGTCCTCCAATTTGTGCATAGATGAAGCGATCTGCAATCTGCGTCAGCGGTTTCCCTACCGGTCGTTTGCCCTGAGTTCTACCTTTCAGTGTGCGTTTGGGAATTCTTCCGTCGTCCACTCGCTCCACATAGCCTGCCCGTTGTAGCTTACGAAATTGTGTACGAGTCGATGCGGCTGGGTCGTTATAGATGTTATACAAAGTTCAAATCCGGCTCGACGGACGAAAATATGGTTGATTCTTTAAAAAAAAAAAATTTATATTTCTTCGAGAATTTAATTATCGCCAAGATGACAAACGCACAAGTGACATTTTAATACAACTCTTCGAAAAGTGAAGCTTTAGCAGAAACAATGTGAAGTTGTAGATAATAGTATAGTGACAGTGTGAACGAACATATCTGTGGCCACAGGGAATAAGTAGCTAAGTCTAAAAACGAAACTATTCAGGGCAGCACTTTTTTGCTATTTTTACTATTGAACTATTCCTGTAAATCCAGTTTTTGTCTAAAAATTAAATTTTTGACATCTCAGTTATCAAATAACATATAACAATAACTTTTTCACAGTGCGTGTAAGCCTTGGGAGATGACCACAGTACACTTATCCCATTTTACTATTTTTCGACTTACCAAGTTATTCCCTGTGACCACAGATATTTGGTGTGGAAAAAATTTTAGGTAATTTTTGGCAATCTCAAGACTGTCTACTATTAAAATGAACTGCGATTACCCTTGTCTCCAAGCACTTCTAGTGGAAGATATGCTCCAAATTTGCCAAAAATATTCACTTTACTACTACAAATATAAAGAAGTCAGTTTTCAGAAATAATCCAAAATTCTTGAAAATGATTGTCGGCGTTGCAAAAATTCCACAGTTTTAATAATTTTTTTATGGTAATAACTTTTCATATGTTGGTAGTTTTTGGCCTTCTTATTTAGAAGTCGGCTGTCTTGGTTAAAAGAAAGTATAACCCCGCCCTTACTGAGGAATAGTTGTTGCCTCAAATATCTATTCTTTGTCTTTAAAAAAATTTTTAAAGTGCACCCACACTGTCGGCAATTTCTAAAAAAGAATAATTTTTTGACTGCATCTTGAATTTTGACTCAAAAATAATAAAGTTGCGTGCGAACTGAGAAATTTTTGGTCTGTTCTAATTTTTTGTCTGTTCTAATTTTTGTCATTTCATGATAATTAAGACACGACTTGAGTTGGACCTATTTTTAAAGTATGTGTTTTTATTAAAATATGAGAATAAAAATCGTTTAATTTTTCGTGTAGTTACACTTCATGACAAAGTTAAAAATGAGTCCATTCTTCATGGCGGAATTGGTGCATAAAGAACTTTAAAATAAATTCTGAAAGACTGTAAATCATAAATATATTAAACTTCACACAAATGTAAATCGCATTAAAAACAATTTCAAACTTAATATTTATGCCCACAATAAAATATTGTGAAATTTTTTACAAATCGCAGTCAAAAAAGTTCAAAATCTCCTTAACATAACGAAATTGTGTTTTTTTTACCTAACTCTCTCTTTGAGAAAATCCTGAAAATGATTTTTAAGCATTTATGTAACAGGCTCGTGGAATTAAAAGCCAATTCAATAGTTCATCAGACTCAAGAGATATCGTGGAATTCGTGAAAACGTATTTCAATGGTACAATATCAAAAAATCGTGAGTTAAATGTTTAGGCGACGATATTAAAAACCTAATACCTAAGAGATATGGGCTAAGAGATAAGACGAAGTTTGAATAATAACCAGGTGACTATTTGGAACGTTTTTTTTAGGTTATCAGTCGCATAACAACCTACACCGTATCTTAGCATAAAACGCGTTCCGGACTTTTACCTAAAAAGTAATAAAAATGCGTTTGCAGATTTTTATTTATTTTTCAATTTCAAAAAGGATAAAATATCGACATAACTCTTCAGGGGCTGTATATTTAAATTTCTCAAACCGATTTCCAGGCGATTATATAGGCCTTTAAAATTGAAACAACTCGATATCTCAACATACCTAAGTGGTATTCCGGAATTCGCATAAACGTACACACTCATTTTATTTACTCCGGATATTATTTTTTTACATCATTGTATATACTCGTATATCCCATATAAGTAAGAGCAAATTCGATTCCATTAAACCTAAAAGTTTTGTCGGAATTCGTGAAAATTTGAACAATGCCTAACACCTCCTAGAGGTTTAATATCGAAAAATGCGTTAATCGTTTTTTAGCCCGATTACATTTAAAGCCTTTAGAAGTGAAAGCGAGTTCGATATTCCACCATCCTTAGGAGTTGGATATCTAAAAATTTGGAAGAAGTAAAATTAATTTGATAACTTGAAATGCCTAAAAAATATAAAGAAATTCGTTAAAATGTGCAAATACCCTTGTCACAGCTCCGTACGCCAATGCAAATCTAAACTTTTTTTTAGCTTCAATTCCTCCCGTAGTACATCTACATATACGTACTAATTTTAAACTTTTCAGCATAAGCCGATTCAACAAACCCCCCCTTCCCCTCAACATAAATGTCTTCCTCTAAAAAAATTATTTTTCTAGCATGCACCCACCTGTGGTAGCTATATATTGCAATCAACTATAGTTTGCGGTTTTCGAGAAAAAAAAGTGAGATTTTTTTGTTTTAAACCGTCTTTTACCCTCACTCCCTACACCCCACAAACAAAATTTTTTCTCCGATTTTTTCTCCGATTTTTTCTCCACTGGACTTAACTCCTGTAAAAATTTCAAGATCGCATCTTGTACGATTATTGAGATATAAAAATTTATTTTTTCGGAAAATTGCTGGTGAATTACCTCCCCCCCTCAATTAGCAGACTCCGCTTGTAAACCTATATACACAAACCAAATTTTATCTCTCTGCTATTATTAGTTCGACAGATATTGTAATTAAAAGTTTTTCACCCACACCCCCGCACTCCACTTCCCCGTATAAAAATTTTAATCCTTATATACGCTTCTAGTATGATTAGAAATAATCACTTAAGCTAGTATTACACTGTTTGACCATGTGGTCAAATTGCAGTAATAAGCAATGCGAAATAGCGAATTCCAATTATTCTCGCAATATCCGCTCGGTCAAATTCGCTATTTCGCATTGCTTATTACTGGAATTTGACTACTTGGTCAAACAGTGTAATACTAGCTTAAGTTCCAATCATCTGACGTCAACCGTTAAAGACATATGGGTTTTTAGGTTGTATCGATTACAGCTTTCGAGCGTTTTGGACGCATCCCCCCTCCCCCTCTCCCACACCCCATTACCCGAATTTGTTAGCAAATGGATTCACTTTGGACTACATAAATTCCAAGTTTTAGCCTCCTTGCATACGAGGTTCCTCAGATCTAGAAACCAAAATTTTACATCTTAAACACTCTCCCACCTCCCCACACATTGCAACCCTCGCAAAATTTACCCAATCTACCCACCAAAATTTACCCAATCTACCCACCAAAATCCATAACAACTTAATATTTCATCGGATTTGGGAACTACGCGCCTTCAATCGCTCTTACCTATGGCGTAAGTAGTCTACGGCGGGCACACGGATAAATATATATTTTTTTTGAGCTTTTAGTCCTAAAATGTCAAAATACAAAATTTTTGGGTTGCAAATTTTTTGGAAATTTTCTGGTGCTCACAATTATTTGCTAATAAAAATTATGAAAGTAAAATTTTAACTTAATAGCTGAAAAGGTTTAGTAGCTACAAGTGTTCAAAGGTGGACGGCGGTCAGACGGACAAAAACATATTTTTGTCTATTAGCTCTAAAACTTGGGGCAAAAAAAATGTTTCAGTGTAGCAAATTTTTTTTTTAATTGTTCACACTATTATTATTATTAAAATAATAAATTACCTGTATATTAAAATAATGAAGTAAAGCAAAGTATAGAATTTTATTTGGTATTCAGCTATTCCACAAAATTCCTCTACTGGTCTCGGTGGTATAAATTGACCCATTGTACGCTTTTTAAACTTCGTAACAATGTTTATTGCATAGGCAGGTTGTTAGCCTACTGCCAAATTTCGTTTCCTCTAGTTAACAAATTATCTACTTTCCTTCTATCACTTTTGTAATATTTAAAAAAAAATTTCAATTGTATAATTTTTGTCGATAGATCGTTAATTTTTTATCCAATTTAATGATCATTTCGCACATTCGAATTTTTTCAACCAGGCAAAAAATAAAGGCTCACATCACTTATAAAATTTTTTTTTATTTTGATGCATCTATCACAAAATTTTTGCTTCCGGTCAGATTGTAAACCCATTCAAAAAAAAGCAAATTTCCTTAACATGTTATTACCATATCTCACCAAAAACCTATTACAGTATCTTTTTGTGGCCAAAAATCGACATAACAAACAGAAGTCTTTCAAAAAATTACGAAAGAGCAATCAAAATTTGCCAAAAAAATAAAAAAGAGTGCAATAAGGAAGTTACTTTAGAATACGAACAAATCGATGCAAGCCACTTTTGTATTATTATAAATATATATATGGTTTCAATCAGATTTCATATAATTACCTAAAATAGTACTCGTTTTATACTAACCTACTCACAGTTTTTCCTTTTCGTTTTTTTTAATTTATTAGATATTTTAATGAAACCCAAATTGATATTTAGCTATTTTCATATTCAATTTGCTCGCGCGACTTACATAATCAAATTTTGTATTCAAATCGTGCAAAAATGCATTTATTAAAAAAAAAACCACACAATCTAACAATTTTCTTTCTTCTCTTCCAGGTAAGCTACGTGTAAAATATCTGAAATTGATTACGACGTAAGGTAAACTTAAATTAAGTGGTAATTTCATTTTAATTTAATAACAAATCCATAATAGTGTATGAAATTAAACATTACCTGCCGATGTTTAGTGTAAGGTATTATCATCAGGTGCACTTTTAATCGGGTTTTACCTATTTTAATCGGAGAATGAAAAGAATTTATGACTGAGTTGTGTCTGGTTCTTAAGACACTGTATTATATCATAAACCTGTAAATTCCAGTAAACAGTTGATCAAAGAAATTCTTCAGGCGGAGTCAGTGATTGTAGGATAGTCAACGGGTTAAATTCTTTTCATAAAGTTAAAGAAATAAAAAAAAATCGTTAGATTAGTTAATATGGTTACAATGATGAAGAAAACAAGTAGTTTTATCTGTTTGTTATATTGTTAATTATGTTTCGAGTTGCAAGATGGATGATAGATGAAATGATGGCAACTTTCAACGGCACTGTCTTTGTAGTTTTGTAGAACTGGAAAATTAAGTGTCTATCACGATTTTAATGGACCGCTTGAACCGGCTTTTTTCGTTTAGTTCATAAAATGCTGAAAGTTGTTCTGAGTGTAAGCCAGGAGTAAATCATTTATTTTGAATTGATTATAGAATGAATAAAATTTGAGTAAATTGTGAAAAAATTAATTTTTTTCGGAAATATGTGTATATTCAACGGAATTGTCTAGCCTAGAGGTTGGCGCGATAGTCCATAAATCAGACGTTGGCAAAATGTTTCATACTGGGATCTTAACATATAACCTGTTTCGAATTGAATTCGATTTAACCCGACGTCTACACTGGCAATTTATCTGGCAATGGCAACGACAACGGCAATATTGCTATACACAAATTGACAGTGTAGACGCATTTGGAAATATTGCTCTCAACATTGCCATGGCAATTATTGCCATGTCAATATTGAGAGCAATATTGCCAGAAAATAGATCGTTTGGCATAAGTTAGCGTCGCTTGTCAACAGGTAGGAATAAGTTTTTTTTGCTTTGATTGCGAAATGGCTGAAAGTAAGTTAACTAAAGAGATAACTATTGAACTTTTCAAAAGTTTTTTTTTTTTGATGCAATGTCCGACATTTTGCTTTGCTTCAGAATTTGACACTTCGAATTCACTCGGTCAAATGAAAATTGCCTGGCAATCAAATGCCCACTCATTACGATTTCACATTTAACGCAATGGAAATATTGCCATTCCCATTGCCTGATAAATTGCCAGTGTAGACGCAGGGTAACACAACTCGATTTCAAATTCAGGCAGTGTGAAGTCTCACAAAACCTCCTTATTTTGAAGTATCTGAGCCGATCCTTGAGATAACCTTTTCTTTTTCTATGAAGGTATGATTGCAAGTTTCGATAGACTCAAGAAAATACTCCCCAAGTACCGATGCCTAGTTCAAACCAAACTTTCACAGGTACACACTAGGTGGTCCAGTGTGGCCTCACAGGTAAATCCTGGGGATGCTAAGTCTGTCTCAGTTTGAGATGAGCCGGTCAGCCGAACTACTCTAAAAGAACATTTCATTGAAGTGAAGCAACTCAGTCATTTTGGTGAACTGGAGTTCAATTCAAAAGGTAAATAAGAGAAAATTAAAACGAATAGAGGGAGAACGAAGACTAACAGAGTAGAGAGACAAACAACCAACCAATCTTCTCGTTTCATCCGTCTTCTTGTCCCTCAGAAACACACTTAGTGACTCAGTGGTTTATTATATATTTCTTTCATATTCATTTCATGTGCGTGCGTATACGTCGGGCGAGAAAAATACCAAGTAATTCTATTATAAGAAAGAGTAGCTGTATATGAAAACATCGGTCTTCTTCCTATTTCCCAACCCACAAACCAAACTGAACTGAATGTCTATTGAACGGCTGCTTAGAGAAGCCACACACACCAGCCAAATTGAACGACTGACAGACTAGTCAGTGACTACTGACCGGCTGATTAGAGAAAAGAATAGAGGAAGGGAACAATTAAATTATAGGAGTAGTTACTAGTAACTAAAAAAAAGACTGTTGAACTGGATTAACATCCAAGCTGACCTCCACTGGACAGGGATGGGGGGTGCACACAGTCCAAACTGTTTTTGGAAGGTCACTCCTAGAAACGAACCTCCGATTTGCTTAAATTGAGCCGGAATCAGCTTCGGCGCTTGATCGCGGTCATTACAGGTCACTGTAAGCTTAAAAAGCATCAGCATACGATTGGATTGGTTTCAGGAGATATTTGCAGATTGTGTGAAGAAGTAGAAAAAGAGGAAACTGCAGAGCACGTTCTATGCCTTTGCGAATACAGAAGACTCAAACTTCTAGGGCATCGCTTCCTAACACCATTGGAACTCATGTCTAACTCACTCAAGAGCATACTAAAATTTATTGATATAACCGTCCTGAGTGAGTTATAATAAGGGAGGACAATCACAATAGAGGCCGCAGTGAATCGGGATAATTATATTGTCCTCCACCATCTATCATCCACTAGTAACTTGTGACTACTGAACGGCTGATTAGAGAAGAGAAGAGCTGAGATGAACAGTTCAATTGTGACTTGTGACTACTGCACGGCTGATTAGAGAAGAGAAAAGCTGAAATGTTCAGTTCAGTTCAAATGAAACACTTTACTGCAATAACTCTTTAAAGTGAATGACTGGTTGGGAAGTACTTCACTCAAATGAACTGTTTTGTCCCTCAGTGTCTTCCTAGCGGACTGTGACCAGTAAGTACATCCTGCATGCAACCAGAAAGTTGGTCCAGATGAATGAATGTTTTTGTGTCAATCATACTCTTCACGCTTTCGATGGGGTATATTACCAATTTATCGCTGCTTCAATCATCTCCGACCCATCACTGTGACCAGGTATCCAACAGACTTTCAGGGTATTACTTCTGTCTACTACCTTTTTATTTGGTATTCCCCATCTTGGATTTAGTCGTGTGCGAACCACAATATTATCTCTGTTTTCTTTGTTACAGCAAATATATTGGAACTGAAGATTCTCAAGCTATCGGGTGACCTGAACGATTTCGTGAATTCAAGATCACGAGCGAATAGTGTCCCCAATTCTTGTCCACACTTCTCTGGCAGGAATAACCACAACTAAAGATTGTCCAAAACTGCAAGAATTTGTCATGTTGTCAGTGCTTTCCAGGAGCACATGAAATCGGAAAGAATTCTTGAAGGACCAATGCTTTATCTTCTCCAATTTTCAGACCACTTCAGGTGAAGGACGGTTCTAAGCCTCACTTGCCTTTGCCGCTGTATTTATCGGGATTTTGTGGATCATAATCTCTAGTGCCCTAGTAGCTGTGGTACAAAAGAGCCTCCGTAATCCCAATACATGCCACTTTTTTAACAACATCCTGTTGATTCCTATTTTCAATGCATGCCTCCATATCAAAGACGCGTATACTAAGGCTGGTCATACGATACTGATACACTTCCAATGGACAATCTTCGGACTTAATCCTATAATTTTTTAAGAGGCGTAGTAAGCGTTTGATGCCATTTTGATCCTGCTCTTTATCGTACACATCCAGTAACCTATTATAGAGGTGAGTTCCTAAATATTTGACGGATGCCTGAATGCATTAATGTTCAGGCCGAAGTTACCAGTCCAATAACTTCAGCACTGTTTCCAAAACACTGGCAATGGCAATGGCAACGGCATTATTGCCATACACAAATTGACAGTGTAGACGCACCAAAGCCATATGGCAATATTGCTCTCAGCATTGCCATGGCAATTTTGAGGATAATATTGCCAGAAAACGAATCGTTTGACAGAAGTGAGCGTCGCTTGTCAACAGGTAGACTTACGTTTTTTTGGTTTGATCGCAAAATGAGTGAAAATAAGTGGACTAAAGAAAATCAATAGTTTTTGAAGTTATGATTGCTTTGCTTCACAACTTGACACTTCGAATTCAATCGCTCAAATAAAAATTGCCTGGCAATCAAATGCCCACTCATTGCGATTTGACATTTAACTCAATGGCAATATTGCCATTGTCATTGCCAGATAAATTGTCAGTGTAGACGTAGTGATAGTATTGAACTAGAGCGGGAGTGTAGGGAGCGTTTAAACACACTGGGCGCAGCACATAAGGTTTTCTTAGGCTGGGTTCTGCGACATAAAAGACACACCAGGAAATGAGGCCGCCGATGAGCTTCCCAAAATTAGATTTGAAATGCTGCTGTAAATGCCACCCAAGCGGTAAAAATACCGCTTACTTACATGAAGAGAACGCTTGGCAAGAAGGCAATGGTGCTGTCCGTAACATTACCGCAGCCTAAACTGGACACTGTCTTATTGGCAGACACGCACAACGCCTAAACGTTCCATGGAATGACTTTTGCAGAAGCTGCAGAATCGAGGAAGCAGAAGAGCTAGCCAGATGTTCTTTTCAGAACTATCAGGCAGCTCCTTCTTCTCCATGTAGCGATTCTCCAGGGACTTCTTCACAAAAGACTGCGTCACTTCGGTCAGGGTTTCATTGAACCATCGGAATTCCTGACAATTCCTCTTCGAAAAATACTAAGCTTCATTGAAAGTGCAGGAATCGAAGAGGAATTATTGATAAGCCTGGGGACATCACAATAGGCCTTATAGAGGCTGCAGTGACAGAGGTAACCGAACAAACCCAAACCCCAATCCGAAATCTATCTAGCTATTTCCCGGTAATAATACTACGATAACTTCCTATATGGGACTTCACTATTGTGTCAGGGGTGTGGTATCACAATGGACCAAACGAATGGTCTAAGTGAGTCGATATATAGTTTAGATGACTGCCACCATAGAGATATATGACTGCCACCATAACTTAACCTAACATATGACCCATAGTAACAGGGCTAGCACGCCTCCCTGTGGACTTCCTCTGGTTACCTTCATACAAGAAGACGTAAGCGTTTTGGTTTCTTTGGTCTTTTTGGTACTCTAATGCCTTTGGGAAGTAGTATCTTATCCCTTGGCGTGACAGCCCAAATCGAACCTTGGCCTCTTCGATAATATTTCTCTGATTGGATTTTGGAATTTGCGCTCGTCCCTTAGTCCGATCTGATTTTTTCCCATGAAGCTTCAGAACATAGTTGTTTTTTCCGAAGATAGCTTGTTACCCTGTCGTTGTAGTGGAACTGTGTTTAATGACAAGCGTAGGACTATGTCATGAGTGAAATTCGAACCCATGGCCTCTGGGTTGATAGACTAGATCGCTCACACGAGGCTACCAAGTGAAAGGTTTTGAAAAAACTTTATTCTATACTCTCTTTACCCTAAAACGACGTTAAATACGAGGGTATAATACTAGATCGGAAACTGACATGGATGTCGAGGAGTGAACAAGGAAGGCTTTAGGGGCTCTCTACGCTTGGAAGAATTATGTTCGGGAGAAAGTGAGGAAATCAGCCAGGAATGGCTCACTGGATGAATACAGTCCATAGTCAGAGCCATGCTAACCTACGAAATCTTAGTGTGGGGGAGCGCGGGAGAAATTCACTTACCTCAAAATAACTCATTAAGGTTCAACGTCCCTGTGGCATAGCCTACAGCGACGCTAGAGATGATTCTGGATAATTATGGCCAAAGTACAGCATTAAAAATAGCCATAAGATTGAGGGAGTCAGGAAACTGGAAATCCAGACCTGAGCCTGCTTAGTAACTGTAACCCGCTGGAAGAAACAGACTACCTAATTCCTCAGCTCAATTTCACTAAGAAGCTTTGAACGAGGATCCCTAGCAGAGTAGGATGGAATGCAGTATTTTTTATTAATACATTTCGGCCAATACTATCGTACGCTTACAAAAATCTGTTGCACGTCGGTGTTCAAACTCCCACCATTTATCGGGCTCCGGCTTCATTTATTTTGATTCAGTCAGCTATAGAGTTGATTGTCTACCTCAAATTTTTTGATAACCAACCCCTAAGGGAGCTTAAAGTGGTTGTGTACATTTTCACGAATTCCGATGTATTTCTTAGGTCTAATAAGATATCGAATTCGCTTTCACTTCTAAAGGTTTTAAATATAACCGGGAAAAAACCGATTTAAGCATTTTTCGACATTCAACTCCCTAGGGGGTGTAACGTATTGTTTAAGTTTTCACGAATTCCGACAAATCTTTTAGGTTTATTGAGATCGAATTCGCTTTTACTTCTATGGGCTTTATATATAATCTAAAAATTAGTTTATGCTAAAAAGTTGAAACTTCGTATATATATTTAGATATATTTGCAAATTAATTTTGTTTTACGTACGAAACTGGAGAAAAATAAATGGGGAAGGAGAATTCACGAATTTCGGTTTATTTCTTAGCTATGCTGAGATATAGAATAAGTTTTATTTCTTCTATACTTACTTAAAACGGACTAGTAATTGATTTCTGGATTTATTTAATATTCAACTGCCAAGGTGGTTAAAAGGCGTTTTACATCTTTTCACGAATTCCGACATATATCTTAGGTCTGATTAGATATCGGATTTGATCGAAAGTCACAAAATTTTAAACGGACTAGTAATTGATTTCTGGATTTATTTAATATTCAACTGCCAAGGTGGTTAAAAGGCGTTTTACATCTTTTCACGAATTCCGACATATCTCTTAGGTCTGATTAGATATCGGATTTGTTTTTACATTCGCAAAGTCACAAAATTTTAATGTAGTTGTCTAAAACCGATTTCAGTATTTTACGGTATTCATCCTATAAAGGTAAGGTATAAAAGGTTTCAACCCTTACGAATTTCGCCATATCTCTTAGGTCCAATTAGATATCCAAATACGTTTTACTTCTGCGGGCTGTTAATCACTGAAAGTTTTGACTCTCTCGATGTTTTATGATGTTTGGCTCTATTTTAACGTTTTTTCAATGGTTACTGCTCTGATGAGCTTGCCAACTTGATTCCGTCATGATATGAATTCACTTGACATATTTGTAGTGTAGTGCGTGTTTAGGAGAACGTCCTCAAACTCTCATTCAGCCTTACACATACGGATGTGGAATCAACTCCCAATTTCTGTAACCAATGTCTTTGCAGGCACATACAGCCGAAATGGTTATCGTTATATGTAATCCAACTCTCTCCCGTTTAGCACCCGATCCCTTCCCTTCATCGTTGCCATCATGGTTAGCAACTCGATAGATATTGAATCGGTTTTTACTTCCTTGGGGTTTTAGACATTCGCCTAAAATAAGTCAATTTTTGGTTTTTCCATTTTTTAGACCAAAACGGGGTTTAAATGGGTCGTCTAGGTTTTTACGAATTCCGCGAAATCTCTTACGTATGATGGAATATCGAATTGACTCTTACCCTCGGTCTACACTGCAAATTTATCTGGCAATGGGAATGGCAATATTTCCATCGTAATCGTAATGAGTGGACATTTTATTGGCAGGCCGTTTTCATTTGAGCGAGTGAATTCGAAGTGTCAAGCTCTGAAGCAAAGCAAAATGCCGGACATTGCATAAAAAAAAGACTATTGATAAAATTAATAGTTTTCTCTTTAGTCAACTTACTTTCAGCAATTTCGAGATCTAAGCCAAAAAAACCTTATTTCTACCTGTTAACAAGCGACGCTCACTTATGTCAAACGATGCATTTGCTGGCAATATTGCTCTCAAAATTGACAAGGCAATGATTGCCATGGCAACGTTGAGAGCAATATTGCCATATGCGTTTGATGTCAATTTTTCCATGGCAATATTGCCGTTGTCATTGCCAATGCGAGATAAATTGCCAGTGTAGACGCAGGGTTACTTCCTCGGGATTTTTGTACAAATCGCTTAAGAATCAATTTCAGGCTTTTTTTTACTGAACCTCCGCGGTGAAATGGATTCTGTCATGCCCCTCTCTGTCATTTGGACCTTAGAGGGTGACGAAGGACAGTAACAATTAGGCTCAAATCCTGAGTTTCTTGTGGAACCTTTTCTTATTTCTATAGTTTCAGCTATTTTTAATACTTCTCTGATTAGAGGACCAAATATTTCGGTATCAGTGTCACGATACAGAGAGAAATCATGAGATCTATTGATTTTCCTTCGATACCGTATGTGCCCTGCCAATTAGATAATTCAATCCCTCGTCAGAGTACAAAAAAAAAATCTTGATTTCATGCCTAAGGCAAACGAAACATACTAAAGTATCATCTTACTGAAAGGGTCGACATGTTGACAGTAATTTATCCACCTCTAAGGTAGGGTTCAAGCTTTTCTACGTTACATAATCAAGCAAACTCTTCAATTATTCCGATTGAGATCCGTACATGATTTGCACATTATAAAAGAGAAGAAAAAAAATGCTCATATCCAGATAGCAAACACATACGATATACGTACGAACCATTAATCAAGGAAAGTTCAAATATTTGTTGATTCATCGTAATAAATGTTTTGTAATCATTTTTTCATGCGGTATTTTGTTGTACTTTTAGAGGAATTTGCAAATGGAATTGTGGTGCACTATAAGATTTGAACAGTATTTTTTTTTTTTTTAATTTTTTAAACTAATTTTTCACACAAATTTTCCAGTACCAGCAGATAATCTTTCAATAGTACAGACATTGTTTTAGTGCGGTCATGATAAATTTGGGAGAACAAGACAAAAACAAACAAATAAACAGCGCACCAGGGCACATTTTGTTGATTTGTCAATGCATTTGTATTTTTCTAGAACTGCTAATGGTCGCGGATGAATATTCCTGTAGTGATATAGATCTATTTATGTGACTAGAGGAATCTTGCAGGACTTATTTAACATGCATTTTTATACGAGGGGACCACAATGGATCCACAGTGATCTCTCGTGATGGACTGGGGCACATTGCTTTAGTCCACCCTTCTCAACCTAACCTAACCTAACCTAACATGCTTTATTTTAATTTCCCTTTAAATCATTAAAAATACGTAGGTTTGAAAAGTCTCCTCTCACTACGCACCAACTTCCGAGATTTGAAAATCTCTTTTTGATTTTGAACGCACTATACAGAGTGTTTCATACACTCTGTCAAAAGAATAATTTTTCACCACATTGAACCCCAAAATGTGGCGAAAAAACTGTTCTTGGCATAGTTCTTTAATTGCATCGTGAAGGAGCTACAGGAATCTTAAGGACTGAGAACTTTCATCGTATTTTTGGCAACTTTTTTTGAGTCACCAACTTCTGGAGGTTTTTTGCATAAAATATTAATTTTTAAATCGAAAAATTCTCTCAAAATTGTCTACTGGAAACGACATTAGTTGCAGCCCTCATGCAAATAGAGTCATTCAGAAGTTCACTTAAGGGAGGAAACATTGCAAGCTTTTTTTAAATAAATTTGATTCTGAATGATTTTCTTCAATTTCATCAATGTACAACAATTTGTGGCTAGCACTGTTCCTATACGACGTCACGATGAGTCGCTATCGGTATTTTTTATCACGAAACGACCTTCAAGTCAACTTTGTTTTGGCGGACATATGAGTGGGTAAGATTCTACGCTATTTTGAACATGTTGATAAAATTTTTTATGTGATTTACGGTTTCTTCGTGAAGTAGGTGTAAGTCGAATATCACGAAATAAATGTACTTCTTTCCTGCGGTGAATATTCAGGGCATGATGATAAGTCGGTCAAAGCTCTTATGTGTTTTGTTAAATCAGAGGTTGGTTGCCAACAATTGCAGTCCTTCGAGTTGCTACCATACAATTGTCCTTCAAAAAAGTGTAGTCTCATTCGTCGAAACGCACGAAAGCTCAAGAAACGAACGACCTACGAGTATCAGGCAAATTTTTTTTTAAATCGATTTTAAACTGAGATATAGGGTCAAGTTTATTACGCTAATATTACGCTGTCAAATATTTGACTGTTTTCTCTGGCAATTGCTGTCAGATAGTGTAATCGTCCTATTTTCTTGCCAAATTATTTTATTTGCTTTATACAAAGTCTATTTTGACGGAAAAAATTTGACAGAACTTCGTCAAATTTTTGGCAGCATGGTACACAATTTTATACTAGCTTGAGTGAAAGTCCTGTAGTTCTGCAAATGGAAAAGTGCTTTCAACAAATGGAATACCATTAACACTATTACTTAAGAATGCGTCCAAAATTAATTTAAGGTTTCGCAAGGAAATTAATAGAAAATGTGAATATCGTTTCTTCGTATCTACAAAATTTGGGAATTCTTTTTGCTAAGCTTATTACTTTTCGGTTGAATTTCTAAAAATTAGATAGTAGATTCCGGAAGAAAATAAAATAATTACTAACAAAAAATATTCAGTGGTCCACAAGTACTTTTGGTGCTGTTACCAACGATTTGACAGAACAAGACCAAAACCACCAAGAATAAAACGTTTGAAAAATACATCACACCAGTGCATATGTTGCGGTTTTGACATTGTCTTCGTAGTATTTGTACTTTTGCCACGATTTTGCTCTTCGCGAAATTTCCTCTCCAGTGAGAGAAAAATTAACTATGGTAAAATGAGTGTAAAGCTAGTGTTACACTGTATGCCATTCTGTCAAATATTTGACTAAAACAATTTGACGAAAAATTGTGTAAATTTTTTTCCCGTCAAAATTTGGCAAACAATAACTTAACGATTACACTCTCTGACAATATTTGCCAGGGAATATAGTCAGATATTTGACAGCATGGCAATGTAATACTAGCTTTAGATGAAATTCCACCTTTCCAAATAAACATAATTTTAACTTATCTTGCGAACGGAGAGCATACGGATTTTGTTTTTTTTTGTCATAATTGAACAAAAAACATAAATATTATTGTACTTTTTTTCGTCCAAAGTTTCGCGCCGTACGTTACAAATTTTTTGGCCTGAATACAAAATCTTATACAGGGTGGGCCAAATACAAGTTTCTTTTTAAAAATGCAATAAAATGAACAAAATTAATTTTTTCCCCATGTATTATGGCTTTATTAGTAAGAGTAAACATTCCCATTAATGATGGAACACAACTTCGTTCAAGTGGCTGCCTCGGCTGGCTGCGCAGTAGCGCATTCTGTCACTCCAATTTTCCAAGACCTTGTTGATGGTTTCGGGCTGTAGCTCACGGATTGCTTGGATGATATTGGCCTTAAGTGCTTGCCTTCAATTGCTGAGTCAATTGGACCTTGTAAGCGAATAATCCGAGATCTTTGTGCAGAATTCTCCTCAGGCTAGTGCGTGAAATGTTGAGCTGTTGAGATCGACGGCAAGTTGATGTTCGTGGAGTGAGTCTCACACTCTCGGCTACAGAAGCCACATTCTCGTCTGTGCGCACCGTACGACGACGGGGGCCATGAGTGTTGTCCACTAGCATGCCAGTCTTACGAACTTTTTGCACAAACTTGCGTACAGCAGGCGCGGTGGGTGCTTCATTTCGGCCAAAACTTCTTTTCAAAAAACGCACTGTTTGGGCTACACAGCACTCACTTTGGAAATAAGTTTTCAATATTTCCCAACGTTGTTCAAGCGTAAAGCGACTCATTTCGTTCCGCGGAGGTATGATACTGACTTTCTGTCAAGATTTCGAGCGGGAAACAGCTTTCAGTGTCAAAATAACCTATGATTTAAAAAGAAACGACTAGATGGCCCACCCTGTAGATTATAAAAGTAGATATTGTCGCTTCCCAGCGGGAAATAGAAGCATACAACCATGCATGGTTAAAATCGTCCATGGAAGGCGTGGATGCATGATACTTCCATCCCACTCCATTTCCTTTTAACATGGGCATGTCCGCAGGAGGAAGTAACCGATAGACCGATTATTCGAAAACTCCTCGTGTCCTTCCTTCGCAGTAATGAAGAATGCATCTTTAGGGATGCATGAATCATTCATCCTCCAGGTAGCTTGGTGGAAGGTTAGCCAGCATAAAGGGTAAGCATACAATCATGCATAGTGGAAACCTTCCGTGGAAGTCGTGGATACATGACACTTCGTACCCAATCCGTTTCCTTTTCACGTGGGGAAGTACAAGAGAAATTAAAATTAATTTAAAATACCACCAAAATGTTCAATGCGAGAATGTTTATTATAAAATAAGTTGTGTACATAGAACTAAGAAGTTTTATAAATTTATTTCCTTATTATTATTATTTATTTACTAAAAACCCTTCCTTCATTTGGCAGAGGCCTTCATTCGATGTGTACTTTTATAGTACCTGTTTTTGGCAAGGTGGATCCCTTTCTTCATTTCATTCTCGAACTGAAGAAAGCCAAAATCGTCCTTCTTAACAGCTTCTGAAAAAATATCAGCAGATTATGACTATAAAATTTCATGACAAAAATTATTTCTTATCGAAAACATAAGTATTAAATAGCTTAATACTTTTAAGTGAAAATAAATTTTTTACGCCATCCCAATTTATTTTGAGTAGTACCTCTACAGAAAGGAAGACGTCTAAGCATTTCGACAAAGATGCTTGTTCTATTAAATTCTTAACGCAGGCGATCTTTAAAAAAATTGTATTATACTTATTTTCGTAACAGAAATTTTACTGAAAAAATTACTTTTTCGTCATTCGGTGTATTCGTCAATTTTGCATCTAAGAACATTAGCTCGTCAAAATTTTTGACATTCCAGATACGATTCACGAATATTGTTTTGGAATATCTTCATAAATTTTTTTTTAAAAAAAACATTGTTTATAGAAAATTAAACTTCCTATAAAATCATTTATTTGGATTTCTTGCCAAAACTGCATATTTCGTGAGATATTTCCGAAAAACTGCAGATTCATAAAAAAATACTTAAAAAAATTTTGATCGTGAAATTTTAATTTTGTCCACAAAAAGAAACTTTTTAGGGTCGGTCCAAATAATTTAATTTTTAACGACCACCCTAAGGTATATTCATAATGGACTTACCCTTCTATTTCTTCTTTTGTGTCGTATTAATTATTTGTAATTTGAAGACTTTCCACTTGTATTTGAGTTATTAATTTTAACACAAATTTTCACAATTTCAAATTTTTTACAAATTTTACTTCGGTCTTTTTGCTACATCGGATGCAAGCTCATACAAAACTGAAACTGAACATTGTCGAACGATCGAATCCGATACAGAAGCTGCTTTACTGCTTCCAAAAAACTTCCTTGCGAAGTATATGTCATGTTTGCTACAAAATAGACCTGGGTTTGAACATAACCTTCCGAAAAACTCCACAGTCAGGCGAGTGTCATTCTATCTACGTTCCTTCTGGTGGAAGGCCTGACATTATTTCCCGTAGGGAAGTACTAGAATTGTGGGAGGGAACCGACAGCTTTTTTTCCGACTCTTCACATATTCGCACTAACACACTTCAAAAACACAATTTGATAGCAAAATTTTCAGTAGTACAAAAACAGGCGAATTAGTACATAACCAGGCGATTTTTGTAAGGTTAAATTACAATTTCTAGTAAAGAAACGACCTAATTAGACGTATCTGTCAAACCCTAGGTAGAGAATGTTGTGTATCTAGTGACCTTAGTACTGCTCAACTCCATGTTTACGAACTACCTCTTGGTTTAAACCAAGAGAAAAAAGTAATTAGTTAAGCTTCTCTGGGAAAATGAAACCAGTTTTTGCAAATGGTTCAAAATTTTGACCCCATTAAATAGCATTGTCAAAATTTTTGGCAAAAAGTTTGGCAATCAAAGAGTTAATAAAATTTTCTATAAAAAGAAGCTTCAATGTAGTTGCTAAAATTTTGATTCCGCATGCCTAATAAAACCCTGTCTTAATACCGCCTGTCAGCTCGGAAGGAGCAGTAGAATCAAGTTGTTCCAGAAGGAAGCACGCTCTCAGTTTAATGAGGTCCTAGACAACTTCTTATCTTAGTCCGAATTCGGTTGTTGCGAAGCACTTCTAGCGATCTTTGTTGTTTGAAGATTAAGCGTCTGCTGTATAGCTTGAACCTATATGTCATATTCCTTTGGTTCCTTAAAGCGATCTAGAATATTTTGGTCTTTATCTTATGTCATTCGTCCATGTTGTTTGTTAAGCTTATATTACTCTGTATGCTGTCAAATATTTAACTAAAAAAATTTGACGAAAAATTCTATCAAATTTTTCCGTCAAAATAGAATTTGTGTAGAGCACATGAAATAATTTGGCAAACAAAAATTTGACTATACGAATTAACTCTTGGTTTAAACCAAGAGAAAAAAAAGTGATAGAAGCTTTTCTGAGAAAATGAAACCACCAAAATTTGACGAAAAATTCTGTCAAATTTTTCCGTCAAAATAGAATTTGTGTAGAGCAAATGAATGGCAAAAAAAATTTGACTATCTGACAGCATTTTCCAGGAAAAATAATCAAATATTTGGCAGCGTGGCAAACAGTGTAATGCTGCTTCAGAAGGTTAGGATCCAAAAACTTAGCCTTGATAATCCTTTTGGAACAATAGAGTGCCTCCTTTCGTGGTACATCGGCAAAGTGTTCAGATGAGGGTGGATAAATACGATGGGCGTCAGGTGGGTGTAGCTAAAGAAAATTGGGCTTTCTGTTCTATTACAATTTAATGTTGGAGAAGGGAAAGGGATAGTATGGGTATCTCTTGGTTTTTTCGTTCCATGTGACTACGCTATTCCATTAAATTTTTTTTTTCTTAAAAAAAAAAAACCTTTAAAATTTTTTTCACCTGGAAATTCAAACACTAAAGCCAATTTTGAACTCACTCAATCGCTAGAAAAACACCTGAAAATTGCGTCACAAGTATTTACTCAACGACCAGACTACGACGAGATGTTGCAAACAGAAGTCTTAAAAAATATTTTGTCATATACACAACAGACTTAAGCCGCAGGGCTTAAGACACTGATATTTCTTTGACATTCTCAAATAACACACTCGAAAGACGAACGGCCGATAACTTGATTATATTGGTTTTGTGTTTTTTTCCATTGAGACTAAACTAAGAAAAAAATGGTTTACTTACTCTTCATTAAACATATTTGCACATCATACGAGTTGAGCGTGTAAACGAGAAGAACTACTTGAAGTTAATGTTGAAAAAAAAAAACAACGAAATAGGCAATATTATTGTCCTGAAATTTTTTAAATCCTTTTCAAGAAGTCTTCGGAAGCTTAACTTTCTTGAGAGGCTTTCGAAAGGTTCTTGACTTCTTCTTTCCATAGTCTGAACGAAGGTTTGGACAAATTTTCATCTATCAAAAGTCTGTGTAGAATACGTGCCTTATCGGAAACAACTATTGATTTTCCCGCAACTCTTCCTTTATAATAAGCCTTTTTGTGAAAAGTGTTGAGCGTTTTAGGAGCTTATCGTAAAAACCTTGGGGCTAAATTTGAAATCAGTCGAAAGATGATACTTGTGCCCCATTTGTTGTTTGATACAGCAAAATTCAACTGAAATTTATGCCGTAATTAAATCAATATTTCTTTGATTACGCGTAATTTGCACATATTTGACCTGGATATTGATTTTCGAATCAACTTTCTATCGAATAATATACAAAATTTGCATAGCATCCCGGAGGCATGTTTTTTTTAAATGGTTATCTACAATCTAAATAAATAACCCAGTTAAAATATTATTCAACTGTTTCACAACATGTCAGAACATCAAATCACTTCTGAACCAAAAAAGAATGAGAAAAAGTGATCAGAATACTTTTTTAGAACGGAAAACATTTAAGTAGTGAAAGTTGACAGTACAACTCAATTTCAATCCCTAATGTGTTTTGACAATCTTCCCAACACGATCTTTCTCTAAATCAATCAATATCAAAGGAAAGAAAAAAAAATCGATTTCAATCGAAATCACTTTTTCTATTGTCTAAATCCAACACACTTTTTTTCTTCCGTTTGTTGTTAAACGTAATATATAACAACCTAAAATTAAGATGTCTACTACACGCCAATCATTTGTTTAGACATTTCAACATAAGCTTCAAGACACCCGAAATGAAAATATAAAGTTATAGCACTCTCTTCAAAAAATTCAAAAGAAATCGAAAGCATATTTCTTAGGTTGGTTGTGTTTTTTTTTTTCGAACTCTTCATTGAAGAAAAAGAAGTGTATAATCCGTATTGTAGTAGTTAATGGTTCACCGAACCGACAATTTCACTAGATTGATATATGGGTGCTATATTTTGAGATTGCCATACGGTTCCATATAATTGAATTCGCGCAAAAATCCATAACATTCGAAAGCTAGATTTGGCGTTGATTTCTCGGTGGTCAGTGCGAATTGTAATTAAACCTGTCCGAATATAAAAAGGTGTAATTGAATTATAAGTGGCGACTCTTACAAGAAATTTTACTCAATTGTTATAATTAATGCAGCAACAATGGATTTCTTTGATTTTTGTTTTTGATCCTTTTGGAAGCCTTAGGGCTTCCAGCACTTGAATTTTTCGAGATAATCGAGTTGTTACTGATGTGCTTTCCTAAAGGTAGTACTACACTGTATCCCATACTGTCAAATATTTGAGTGAAAAATTTTGACGAAAAGTTCTGTCAAAATAGACTTTGTGTAGAGCAAGTAAAATAATGTGGCAAAGATAAATTTTATGATTACACTATCTGACAGTATTTGACAGGGAAAATAGTCAAAATTTGACAGTCTGACATACAGTGTAATACTTAACTAACTATAGTCGACGAAGTAAGGTTCCATCGTCTCCTGTGTACCTCTGGATGTGTCCATGTTGCAATTTCTGTTCTGGTAGAGTACTTCCGCCATAATGCAACTTGATACCTTCTATTACACTCCAGCACTTCTAGACTCTTTTTTTTTCTTACAACACTTCTTTTCCTTCAGACTGGTCCTAAGGCACAAAATAATTTTCGGGCCCATCTGTCTAAATTTGGGTTCTGCTTTTGTGAAGCGCCAGTTACGGTGAAGAAAGATTAACATCACGTTTTTTCTCTATGAAAAATACAAAGAAAGTTTTTCAGAAAAAGTAAAAAAGGGAATCCCAAAAATTGTAAATAAAAGTTATAAAACAATAACAAAAAGATTAAACAAAAAAAATTAACAGAAAAATTAAAATAAAAGAAAGGGAAATAATTTTAAATAATAATTTGACGATTTTATTAACAATAAGAAATGAAATTAATAGTTATAATAACTTCATTTATTATTAACAATGAGGAATTAGCTAAAATACAAGAAAATTTAATGCAAAAAATATGACTGAACAACAACATAAAAAATATAAAAGAGAAAAATATTAAAAACTTTTAATGAAAATGAAATTAGTATTAAAAAAAATTATGAAAGAAAAAAATATGAAAGAAGAAAAGAAATAAAAATATAGAAAAAAATAAACATATACATAAATATAAAAAAAATAAATAAAAAACAAATAAATATCTTATTACCAAAAATTAATAATTTAAAATAATAATTTATCTTAAATCATTATCAATGAAAAATAAAAAAAGGGAATTGTTTTTTATTATTAATAATAAAGAATTAGCTAAATTATAATTAGGAAAAAACTATTGCATGTAGGAATAGAAACTAAACAACAAAATAAAAAACAATGAAAGAAAAAGGAAAAACACAAGAATAGTAGGTGTGTTTTTTTGCGCACTTATCCAGAACAGAGTAGGTTAGAAAATTTATATACAAAATAACAACAACATTGCTTTTTGTATGATTCTTTATAACTTTTTTCCATAGATAGTGAGCCCCAGTGAGCTTACTGGGGCAGCTATTTCTGTTAAAATCTATATTAGGTGTATTTTTTTGCGCACTTATCCAGAACAGATTAGGTTGGAAAATTTATATACAAAATAACAACAACATTGCTGTTTTTACAATTCTTTATAACTTTTTTCAATAGATAGTAGGCTAGATTAGAGAATTTATCGCGAATAGTTCCTCCAGTGAGCTTACTGGGTTAACTATTCCGGTTAAAATCTATATTCTATCCTACTATCTACAGGGAAAATGAATAAAAAATAACAAAAACAGCAATATTCTTGGTGTTTTCAATGTAAATTTTAATAACTACTCTGATTTGGATAAGTGCGTAAAAAAACACATCTATTATAAACAATCATAAAAAAGGGGAAAGAAAAAAATTAAAATTTTGAAACAGAAAATGTATAAAAAAGAAGATGAAAATAAAAATATGATATAAATATAAAAATCTTGGTAAAAAAATTAAAACTATAAAAAAATATTTTTTTTTATTATTAATCAGTGAAAAATTAAAAAAAAATGTTATTTTCTTTCTTAAGCGGGTCATCCCGTGTGATTGTTTCAAAAAATCGATTTTTTTGGCAAAAATTCCATTCTAAGTGAAGAATATGTGGGCGAAGTGATTTTCCGATATTCGAAGCCGTTCGGAAGTTACAGGCCGTTATATTCTCTAAACTCCTTTGTTGTTTCGAATATAATGGTCAGTTTAGTCTCGTTTTTCTCAATACGGCATTTTTCAAATCGCTAGACACGATATCTTGAAATCTATCGAACGAATTGCTTTGAAATTTGGTGAACTTATTCAGTACTCATGTAGACACTCTGCAAACTATAATAGAATAATTGTGATTCATCAAGCCGTTTTTTTTTTGTCGAGCTGAAGAAGTCGTAAAAAAACACCAAAATTGACGAGAAGATTTTAAAAATTCACTTTTCAATATTTTTGATAATCCTAGTTCCAAAATTAGTTCAAACTTCGCAGATTAAAATGCCGTTTGATTTTTTTTTATTTGTAATAAGCAGAACGCCCGCAATCGTGGTAACCGAAAAAAAGGTTTTTTGAAAATGAGTGGCTAAGTTGCCGTGTACCTCAGCAATGAGCTACAATTTTTAAATTGAAAGTTTAGCTTAGTGTGCTCAAAATGTGCACAAATATGTGGTAAAAATTTCACCTTTGTATTTTTATTTAGTTCCCCAAAAAATTCCCAAAAAAAGCGCAAAAAAGAGCCTTCACACGGGATGAGCCCCTTAATAATTAAAAATTTCTTTAAATACAATAGAAATTAATTCAATATAAATTAAAAAAGGAAAAATATACAAAAAATAAATCTTTATTATAAAAGAAAAACAAATTGAAATTTAAAATAATATTTTTTTTATTGCTAACTAAAAAAAGTTTTTATTGTTTTATTATTAACAATTAAAAGTAAAAATAAATGCTAAAGACTTAGCTTAAAAGCATAAAAATATCAAAATACGAGAAATGGAAACACTAAAATCTAAATCTCAACAAATTAATTGAAAGAGAAACAAAGTAAAGTTGTAAAATAATTAGATTTTATTATCAATAATGAAAATTAAAAGATTATGAGAAATGTGCTTACAAAATTAAACGAAAATAAACTGAAAATTACTATTATTACCAATGAAATATTAAATCAAATGTATTTTTTAATTTCGTTTGTTAATGTAAAAATTAAAATAAAAGATCTATAATAAAATTAAAGTAGAAAGAAAAGTAGAAAAAAGAAATTGTTTGAGTTCGAAGTTTTAAGAATTATAAAATAGAAAAAGATTAGACACTGCTATGAAAAAAATACTTCTTCTTCAGTTTTTGTTCAAAAATATTAATTTTAAGGCTTTATTTTTCCGTCAGTTTTAAAATTTTGAAGTTGATGATTATCACAGAGGTATTCAGCAACGTTCTCGCGATTCTGTAAAATTTTCCTTATTTTGTTCAGTGTAAGAATAGTGTGAAGACTGATTTACTGCAACTGAAGTTGACGCTTCTCAGCTCGATTTAATATCAAACAATTTTAAATATTGTTGCGGGCAGGGGTTCGCCGGGATTTCAAGTAAAACATAATTCGTTTAAAATCAATAGAAATAAAAATGATTCATTATTCGCATACAAAAAATGCACAACGGGCAACGCTGTCAGATTTTATATACTACTTGATCGCTGCTACCAATCGCTTTACAAATACTGTCGGGTAGGACTGACCGTTGCTTTGCTGTAGCTGAAACTGTGTCGGCTGCAAACTCTCTGCTTATGGACTGCATGTGTTGAGTCGAGAGCTTTCCCGAATATTCGGTGCTGAGTATATAATTTTCGAGAGGTGTTGCGAACAATCCGTGAAGGGGAAAAGTGTAAGAGAAGAATGGTAAACAATATTGAACTTTGCAGAATTTCCACGTCTCTCTCATCGTGTACGAGTATTGCAACGTGGCCAATCGGATGTTTTTCCGTGCTTTCCAGTTGGGTATTGGGTGGGAGGTTGTTCTTTTTCTCACTGGAAACTGATCGAATTGTGCGGGTTGCGAGGGTAGCATGTAACAATATGAAGATTCCATCAGTTAAGTGGAAGGACTGAGCATCCTTGGTTCCTAAGTGCTATAATTTTTTTTTGGATTCATCAAGATTTTGATCATCGGAGATACGCATCTTTCGAGAAATACCAAAGCAATGTTCTTTGTAAGAAAAACCTGATAAAAATGCGAATTTTTGAATATTTAAGCTTTTATTTGTTTTTCGAACATATCGCTTAAAGCCGGGGAAATATTAATGAAATCCATTTAGCGGTAAGTCTTAAATTGCTCTGTACCCATCCGAAGAGATTTTACTGTCGTAGCCTTCAAGCGATTTGGTGCCAATAAATCCAAATGTTAAGAAATAGTTTCTTATTTTTCAAACACGATTTTGGTTGAAATTCGAGCTTATCCGCTTACCACAACTACAACTAGTCTTCTGTATATGCCTTAAACTTGATATTCTTCTTTATTTTTTTTATATTTTTTGCACTACTTAGCATAGGAAAAATGACTAGAAAATAAAAGAACATATCGAAAAGCGATCTAATCGCCTTGAAGAGAAGCCACAAAAACCATTTCCTAATTAGCACCAACGTCGTGAGTAATTCGCTGTTGTCTTAAAGTGAGTTCTGCAAGCGCCTTATAGCGAAAATCAGACCCTCGAAAGACTGGGCTGTAGTCTAATCTCGATGTGGTCAAAATGTAATTAAGTCACGTGTTTTTTTATGTTACAAACAATTGGCATCGGGATTGGTGGTCGCCGTATTTACATATGACGGCATTTCTGTAGTCACTCGCAGAAAGTCGAGTTAAAGACCCCTGACAGACGACGATGGCCACGGTTAACTACAAGTTCCTGATTAAAACTCTCGGTAATGATGTGATGGGCTTGTTGTTGATGACAGTGATGATGACGGTGGTACTGGTGGTGTTGTTTGCATTTCCGCTAGTACACAGCTTGTGCTAGGTCAGGAACGAATCTGTTTGTTGATGGATTCGAAACGAGCGCAGAATTATGAAAATTAATTGAAATGGTGACACATTGAGGGAATACGCATCACAGCGGTAATTTTGTAATGGGGTTGGATCTGAATCAGTTCAGAGATGGAAAACGCATTTGGTGAGGTTATTTACGATGTCCTTTCCTCTGATTGATGACTTAGCCACTTAAATTGGTTCTTATTGAGGAGGAATGGTTTCTGGATCAAAGAGGTACTTGTTTATATGACATACGGCTTGTTTAGTGTTTGGATTGCGCGATGACTGGAGATAGCTGGTTCTGATGATGTATGTTTTTCTTTTTGCTGTTGTACAGTTTGATGTGCAGAGGAATGAACTGAATGTTTGAATATTCAAGCAGTGCTTGAGCAGTGATGAACGTTTATTTATCGTTCGATTTGGTATGAGCCTTGCTTAAAATAATGTACTTACTCATACTTGAAATTGTTTAAAGAGTTAAGCTACACTGTATGCCATGCTGTCAAATATTTGACTAAAAAACTTTGTCGAAAAGTACTGTCAAATCTTTTTCGTCAAACTAGACTTTGAGTAGAGCAAAGAAAATAGTATGGCAACATTGGACGATTACACTATATGACAGCATTTGCCAGGATAAGAAATCAAATATTTGGCAGCGTGTCATACAGTGTAATAATAAAAAAATACAAGCTTCGGTGGATGTTAATCTCCTAGAAATCATAATCTGCGGCTCGAATGAAACCTAGTCAGGGGCTCATTAACGAGTGCTGTAATTCCGAAAATAGATTTGAAGGATTAACAATGCCCAAAACGCTGTACTTCCCAAAGGAGTCATGTAGGATCTAAACACTGATACTGGCGTGGTATGCAAAATATTTGATCACAAAAATTTACGAAAATTCCAGTCAATTATTTCAGGTAAAATAAACCAAGGACAGTTAAAAAATTTGACAGAGTGTTCCGACAATACATACTGTGGTCTTTTAACCTTTATCACTGAAGCCACAGTTGGGCCTATTGTGACGTCCCACCGGATTGACTATGATTCCTCTTCAATCCCGGCGCTTTCAATGAAGCTTAGTATTTTACGAAGAGGAATGGTCGGGAATTCGGATGGTTTCATGAAACCTTGACCGAAGTGGCGAAGTCTTTTGTGAGCTAAGCCCTCACATTCACAGAGGAAGTCCTCTGGTGTTTCGTCTTCGTCATCGCAAATTCTGCAAGTTTTAGTCTCAGAGAGACCAATCCTATGGAGATGATTCCTCATGTGACAATGTCCAGTCAGAGTTCCCACTAGGTTACGGGTCTGGTGTCTGCTTAACTTCAGATACTCAGATGTTCTTTTCTCCGAATGCTCTGGCATAAAAAGCTTTGAGTGTCTATTACCCGGCGACGAGTCCCAGTGAATGGCACTTTGCGATTTTCGCCACATTCGGATGTTTATTTTGGCTGTTTTTAATGGTACCCTACAGAATGGATATGGTCCCATGAAGTCAGCTTCTGAACCTTTTCCAGCAATTAAGTTGGCCATTTCGTTACCTTCTTTTCCGAGTTCAATTAGGCATTGGAGGCAATTCCAAACAAGTTTGGAGTAGATTTGAACTGACTAAACTGATCTGAACTGACTGTTGCTGCCTTGCTGTCCGAGAGAATATATATTTCTTGGTTTTTGTGGCCCCGTCTGATACTTTCTCTAATGCATAGTTCAATAGCATGAGTCTCCTACAACCTACTGTGAAGCAAGAAATTAAAAATAAATGACAAAAATAATCTTTAGTTGGGACAATATTTTTAGGTTCTTTTTTCGAATAAAGTAGACGAATGTATTTTTTGTTGTATATATTTTATTTTAATTTTATTTTGCAAATTTTTTTGTTTTAATTTTTTATATAACTTTTTTTTAAACTTTTTTTAACCGTATTTACTGTATTTATAATTTATATAATAATATAATTTAATTCTTACTTATTTTAATTTTTATTAATTTAAATTTCTACTACATTTTTATTTTACTTATTTTATTTTAATGTTTTGTATTTTATTTTAATGTTTTGTATTTTATTTTAATGTTTTGTATTTTAATTTAATGTTTTGTATTTTATTTTATTGTTTTGTATTTTATTTTAATGTTTTGAATTTTATTTTAATGTTTTGTATTTTATTTTAATGTTTTGTATTTTTTTTTATTGTTTTGTATGTTATTTTAATGTTTTGTATTTTATTTTAATGTTTTGTGTTTTATTTTAATGTTTTGTGTTTTATTTTAATGTTTTGTCTTTTATTTATTTTTATTATTTATTAATTTTTATTATTTATTTATTTTTATTATTTATTTATTTTTATTATTTATTTATTTTTATTATTTATTTCTTTATTTTTACATTTTTAATTTTTGTTTATTTACTCAATTTGTAAACAGTTTTTTGGCAAGAACTTCAAAATTGCCAAATTAATGCAAAATTTCATTTAATGTTGTTTGCCATGGTAAACAAACTGCGAAGCTATCGCAAGAGTGGGGTAAGTGTTATTGGCAAATATGTAAATTGAAAAAGTGGTATACTCTTCAATATTCTAAACTGCCTCGACTGTACGAATATTTATGACGTGGATGATCGCGCTTCTGCCGTCGTAGTGCTATTGTCGACAGCTCTTTTACTTTTTATTAAATGAAAACAAAGTGTTTGATGAGATTGTACACTGAGCAGTGTATTTGTCAATGGTGTGAGTCTATTTGCAACTAACCCCATTCTGTTGTTCTCTGTTTGATTTGCTTCAGTTCTGTACAATTTCTCTTTGCTTTGTTTTTTCCTATCTTCTTCTTTTTTATTGCTTCACTTTGTCTTCATTTTTTCACTCTGTTTGGTTTTTATTTATTTTTTTATCTTTCGTTTTGTGTTTTGTTCTTTTTGTTTTTGTGTTTTTGCTTTCTTTTTGTACTTTTCGCTCTTCTCTTGTGCTCTTTTTTCCTTCTTTTTTTATTCACTTCTTTTTTATTTTTATTCTTTCTTTTCACTTTTTTTTTTATTTATTTTCATTCTTTTTGATTTTACTTTATTATTTTTTAATAATAAAGTATTGTGATCGACCTGAAATTTCAAAAAAGTTTGCTACCCTGAAATTTTGTATTTACACGTTTTAGGACTAGTAAACACCAAAAAAGCAAAAAAAAAAAAAATGTCCGTCTGTCCGCCGTAGACGCCGTACGCCGTACGCCGTACGCAAAATCGTTTGAAGGCGCGTTGCTCCTAAACCCGTTGAGATATTAAATTGAAATTTTTATGGTGGGTAGATTGGGTGAACCCCTACAACTGGTATATTTTCGAGGGGTGGGGCTACAAGGGGAGAGGAGAGGGGAGCGTTTTAGACGAAAAATTTTGGTTTCTAGATCTCAGGAACCACTTATGCTAGGAGGCTGAAACTTGGAACTTATATAGTACTATGATAATGGACTCAATTGCAAAAAAATGGTCGATCTTGGTTAAGGGGTGTGGAAGTGGGGGGGGAAACAATGAGTCCTTAACGCATGAAAGACGGGATTGAAACATTCTAAAATCCATATCTCCTGAACTATTGATGTCAGAAGATTGAAACTTTGTTGTTGTCCTTAGGGATACTTCAAGATTAGACAAGGGCTAACATTTTTAAGAGGGGTGGTGGGGTGTGGGGGTGGGGGGTGAAAAACTTTGGATTACAATATCTTCGGAACCAATTACACCAGGAAAATAAAATTTAGTTTCTGTATATGGGATCACAAGAGGAGTCTACCGAAACTAAATTTTTTGAGGGGGGAGTTGGATCACGAAAGTGGGGGGACAACAATTTTTCAAAAAATGTAATTTTTATATCTCAGAAACCGTATCAGATATGATCTTGAAAATTTTACAGGAGTTGGGGTCGGTAAACTTCTAATAGGGAAAAAAATGTTGGGGGTGTGGGTGTTGGGGGTGATGGTGAAAGGGGGTAGAAAGGAAAACATTCTGATTTTTATTTCTCGAAAACCATAATGAATAGAAAGCTAACAATTTAGGATTATATAGAGCCACTATGGAGACATCCTAGAAAAATAAAATTTTTGATAGGGGTGTCAAGGTACGGGGGAGAGAGGTGGTTTTTTATATCTCAGAAACGGCTTATGCTAGAAAGTTGAAACTTAGTACGTATATGTAGATGTACTATTAGAGTAATTAAAGCAAAAAAAAAGTTCAGATTTTTATTGGCGTTTAGAGGTTGAGTAAAAAAAATGTCCGTGAATCTACATTTTCACAAACTTCGTTAAAACTTTTAGACATGTCGAGCTATCAAAGCAATTTTACTTCTGCGGGCTATTTATATAAGCGCCTAGTAACGATCTTCAAAATTTTTAGATATCCAACCCCTAACGGGGTGTAAAGTGGTTGTGTACATATTCACGAATTCTGATATATTTCTAAGGTATATTGAGATTTGGAATTCACTTTTACTTCTATAAGCTTTAAACGTAGTCGGGGAAAAACCGATTTAAGTATTTTTCTCAACTAAGCCCCCTGGGGGTATTGTTCAAGTTTTCACTGATTCCGAAAATCTCTTAGGTTTAATGTGATCGAATTCGCTTTTACTACTGTGAATTATTCTATTGATAAAAAAATACGTAAGTAAATAAAAAAAATCGGCCAACAGTCTGGGCGCAACTTTATTATTTTATGGGTAGAAGTCCGAAACGTGTTTAATGATGAGATACGGTGTTGGGTACTATGCGACTGACAACCTCAAAAATAACCAGGAGGCTATTTGGAACGTTATTTTTTAGGTTGTCAGTCGCATAGTACCCAACACCGTATCTCATCATTAAACACGTTTCGGACTTCTACCCATAAAATAATAAAGTTGCGCCCAGACTGTTGGCCGATTTTTTTTTTTTGTTCCCTTTTAACTTTAAGTTTTTTTTTCATTTCTACTTTTTATTTTTATACCCTTTTTCTTCTTTTCCTTTTTGCTTTTGTTTTGTCCTTTTTTTTAATTTTTTTTTCTATTTCTATTTGCACCTTTTTTTTCTTTCTTTTATTTATTTTTTTCTATTTCTTTTTGCACCTTTTTTTTTATTTATTTTTTTCTATTTCTTTTTGCACCTTTTTTCTTTCTTTTTGCACCTTTTTTCTATCTTTTTACACCTTTTTTCTTTCTTTTTGCACCTTTTTTCTTTCTTTTTGCACCTTTTTTCTTTCTTTTTGCACCTTTTTTCTTTCTTTTTACAGCTTTTTTCTTTCTTTTTGCATCTTTTTTCTTTCTTTTTTTTATTTTCTTCTTTCTTTTTTTTATTTTTTTCTTTATTTTTTTATTTTTTCTTCTCTTTGTTCTGTTTTCACCTCTTTTTAAATTATTATTTCTTTATAGTTCCTTCGTTATTTACATCCTGTTTTCTTTTTAGTTCTTATTGCGTTTTTGCTACTTACTCACTTCTTTCTTTTCGTCGTGAGGTGTGTTGAATCATTTCCAAGAGTCAAGTTATTTCTTTCAACTGTTTTGGTTTCTCTTTCCTTTTTTATCTTTGTCTTTGCTTATTCGTATCCTAGGACAATCGTAACCTAGGACATACAATATAAACTGAAATCCAATTGCAAATGAACAATTTAACTATTTTTATTTAAAGTCCATTATTCCTGACACGAACGATTTGTTTCCTTATTTTTAATATTTCTTTGCCTTATTTTTTGTTTCCTGTTTTGTTTGTTTTGGTCTTCCAATATGTTTTAGTTTTCTTGTTCGTTGCCCTTTTTGGCCTTTTTCGTTTTCTTTTAATTTTGTCTATTTTTTGCTTCTTTCCGGTATTTGTTATTATTTTCTATTAATTCTTATTATTTATTTTTGTGTTTTTTTTAATGTTTTGGCTCTTTTACAGTTTTCTTTTATATTTCTTCTTTTCGATCCTACTTTATTTTCTGCCATTTCCTTCCCGTTTTTTTGTATCGGAACTAGTTTGAAAATAAATAAATTTATAAAAAGAAAGACAATTGTGAGGGCCCAAAAAAATTTTTTTTTTATTTTAATCTGGCTTTTGATATTTTTATTAAATTTTTATTTTTATTTTTGTATTTTTGTTTTTAATTTTGTATTTTTGTTTTTAATTTTTGTATTTATTTTTTAATTTTTTATTTCTACTGTTTTATTCAGTATCTTTTTTTTATTTTATCTCTTGTGTTTATGTTTGTAAATTTTATTTCTGATTTATTAAGTGTTTTTAAGTGTTATTTTTATATATTGTTAAATAACAACATTTTGATATGTTATTTCTGTTACTTGTTTATTTATTTTTTTTAAGTTGTTGTCGATGGCTGTTCTTTGTGGGTGTTAAATAAATTGCGGAAATGTACCAAATCTTTAAATAAATATAAATATTTATAAATGCATCATTCCAAAAAAATATTTATATCCTGTTCTCATTGCTTTGGAAGTCCATTTTTCCTTTCAATTAAAAATTATTTAAACTTAGTTTATTTGCATAAAATATGAACAGGTGAACAGCTGCTTACGCGCATTCTTTTCCTTATACATTTTTTAGCTAAAAAACGATAATGACCACATTATAGCGATTTCATAACGAAAAAGATGATAATTTCCTTGCATTGGAAAGTCAATTGATTTATGTTTTGTAAATATTTACCATTTGACCCATAAATGAGCCGGCAAATATATGCATGAAACTGAAACGAACAGGCGCACTAAATATATTATAGCAACACTTTGGTGAAAGTGAACTTTTGCTTTTATTTCCTCTGCAGTCAAATAGCACTTAACCTCCGCAATTAAGAACATAAACAAATCGAAGTTCACTCGTATTTGTGAAAGAAATGGACGAAAAATCCAAACTAAACAAATTACCCAAAGAAATTGTGAAAATAGACTTTTTCACGCGTAATATTTTTTCTGAATAAACTTCCTCCTGATAGTGTTGATGAAATTATTTGCACTAATGATTTTTCTTAAATTAATGCGATATTAAGTCGAGAAGAATTTAATAGACTTTACGTGAATATCGATGAGCTCATTTTAATGGTATAAATTAATTTGGAGTTTTTAACACTTTGAAGCAAATTGTTTGAGAAAAAAACAAGAGAAAATAAACAACTGCTATTTAATCGAACTAACAATTAACTTGGGGAATTTTCACTTAATTAAGTTATTATGAAAAGCAACAAAGCTGTAAAAGAATCGAAATAAATTTTGAGCGAAATGTTTTTTTTTTTTTGGTATTTTTATGGATGCTAAAAGATAATTTAGATAATTGCACAGATTGACAAAGTGATTGTATTTTGTTTGAAGCCGGAAGTAACACAGGTTAATTTAGGTATCAAGGCATACAATCAAGAAACTAATTCGATTATGTCCAAGACAGCATATTACAATCGATGATTAGAGGTGAAATAAAGATTTGTTGTAAAAAGGGGTGAGGCATAATCAAGCTCGCCGTAAACTTGCTTCTTGTTCACTTCACAAAAATCGATGAAAAGTCAAAAGTTAAGTTCTGTTTTGCTTGTGGAAAAAGAATTTAATGAAGTTGTAACGAAATTCATTCCAATCTTGGAAGGAAAGTGTTAACGTTGTATTTAAAGGATTATTAAAGGAGGAGGAGTTTAAATGATTTTTGCTTATTCTCTGTCCAATGGATGGATTTTCGTACCGTATCGTATCGTTTTTAAGCATTTTTGTCATTTCTACTATCTTCCGCACCGTTAATTCTATTTAACTAATTTTCATCGTTTTCCTTTTTAGTTGCACTTTCTTAAAAAAAAAAAAATTTCTCAACTATGAATTTCTTCTCCACAGTTAATTTTATTTAAGTAATTTTCACCGTTTCTCGTTTATGTTGCACTTTATTTAAAAAAAAGAATTGCTCAATTATAAAAATGGCTTAAATTAAAGATGAATAATGGCGAAAGTGTCTAAGCTAGAACAATAAACTTATACTCGCATGATAGGTGACAAAATAAGCTTTTACAATATTGAAATCTTTATAGCGACATATTTCGCCAACGGTACGACCCGTTTTTTACATTTTTATAGTAGATGATTTACTCAGTTTTTAACATATCGTTCTCGTAATTTCTGCTATTAATAATAAAACCTACGCCACAGTTAAATCTATTTAACTATTATAATTTTCCCCGTTTCCCATTTAAGTTGCACTTTCTTAAAAAAAAAGAATTGCTCAGTTATGAAAATGGCTTAAATTAAAGGTGAATAATGGTGAAAGTATCTAAGCTAGAGCAATAAATTTATACTCCCATGAAAGGTGACAAAATAGGCTCTTACAATATTGATATCTTTGTAGCGACATGTTGCGCCAACGGTATGAAAACGGGTATACATTTGTATTGGTGTTTTACTCAGTTTTGAAAGCCCTTTCACTTAGAAAAATACACCCTGAATAAATTTAGGTTCTAAGAAAGTACACTGAATATATACTTTTTTTTTGGGTTGCAATGTAGCACTGACGTGGGGGATAATAATAATTGTTATTTTTTTTTATAGAGATAGAGATCTATCCTAGAATTTTTATAGAAGGTGCACTCAATCGACAAAAGGAGAAAATAATAAATTTTTCGGATGGTAATTCCAGGAAGGGTTTAGGATGGGGTGCAACATTCTTAAATTATATCTCAACAGGCGATAACAACTGTAAACTGAAAGTGGGTATTTGTATAAGGTTATTATTATTAACACCATTTAGTACTCTGCTTTACTCGGCCTGATTTCTGACCTTCCCATCCCTAAAACTGACTGGAATGTACGCTATTATACATAGTACCCATATCCTACTACCTAATCAACAAATTTAAGGAATTCTAACAGGATTTAGATGGTTAGCCTTTAACACATAACGATAGGTTTTTTTATGGGGTAGTAGGGTACGGATGTGAGAGATGTTTATTTTTATATCACTGGAACGGATTATGCTAGAAAGTTGAAACTTGTCGCATATATAATAAAATATCGCAATATCAAATATCTCAGCCTGAAACACACTCGAGCTATCCGGTAGCCTAAACGATTCCATAATATCAAGGTCGCAAGAGTACACTCCTGTGCCCGTTCCGCTTTCCATCTTAGAGCCATCAGTGTAGATAGCAAACGTGTCTGAAGCGATGATCCCAGATCTCCACTCCAGCCTGGTGGGAATACTCACAGCATAGGAATGTCCAAAACTGTAAGACGGTGTCCTGTAGTCGGTGCGCTCCGGAATGCCGGAACACAGTGAAATTGACAAGATCCTAGTGTGGCCACACTGCCTCCCATCCAATAGCCTGCCTCACGCAGACGCAAAGCACTCTTTGGCGCTATTGGCTTTACCGCTAATTCCAATGGGATTATATGGAGCATTACCCCCAAAGCCTGGGAGGCCGTGGTACGTAAGGCCTCAGTAATCCCAATGAGAGCCATTCTTTGAATTCTGCTCATGGCGACCCTATTAGTCCCGACATCCAGCGCATGCCACCACACCAGTACCCGTACGAAGTGGTTAAGCCCGTACGTAAGAACAGGTCTAATTACCGTGATGTACAGCCAGTGGACTATCTTCGGGTTGAGTCCCCAGGTTTTCCCCACCATTTTCTGAGAAGCGTAGTAAGCATTCGATGCCTTCTTAATCCTGTCGTCAATTGTGAGTTTCCAGTTCAACCTAGGATGAAGATAGATTCCTAAGTACTTCACACTAAGGGAGAGCGGGATGGTAACGCCATTCAAACGTGGGAGTCTGAATTCTCGGTCTTTTCTCCTCATGAAGAGGATAAGGTCGGTTTTCTCCGGATTGATGTTGAGACCGCCGTTACCAGCCCACCTGCTCAAGGATTTGAGCTCAACTTCTAGTAAATCGCTTAAGGTGTCCAGGAACTTACCTCTCACCATCAGGACGATATCATCTGCGTAAGCAACCACCTTGACACCGGTCAAAGATAGAGCCTTTTAAATTTCATCAACCACTATGACCCATAGCAGTGGAGATAGTACCCCACCCTCTGTGGTTCCACTGGTTGCTTTCATTCTGCCACATCCATCCCCCAAAGAGGAGTTGATAATTCTTCTCCTAGCATGGACACAATCTAGCACGTAATGAATGAGTCAACACCCATCCTATTCAATGACTTCTCGAACGCATTCGTCTCCACATTTTTGAAGGCACCCTCAATATCTAGAAACGCTGCTAGAGTATACTCTTTAACATTCAAAGATTCTTCTACCGTGGAGAGACCTCATGTAAGGCGGTTTCGACAGAATTTCCTTTCATATAGGCGTGCAGAGAAGCTGAGAAGCCTCTCGCGTCCAGAACGCATCTGAGATAATAGTCCATCAGTCTCTCCATTGTTTTCAGCAAAAATGATGAGAGACTAATGGGTCTAAAGCCCTTGGCCAGGGTGTGGCGTGGCTTGCTAGCCTTAGGGATAAAAATCACCCTGACTTCACCCCACATCTTCGAGACATACCCGAAAGTTAGACAACTTCTAAAGATCCTCACAAAGGAAAGACCAATATGTGGAATGGTCTTCTGCAGCATAATAGGCATCAGTCCGTCCACTCTCGGAGACTTAAAGTGAGAGAAGGACATAATCGCAAGATTGATTGTCCGATTTACAATGGCGTCCACCACGGGGAGATCTACAACCTGAGAAGCGTTCCCAAGTTCCGAGATGCACCCCGGGAAGTGAGCCTCCATCACTAGATCCAGAATTTTCTGACTAGATTCCGTCCAGCTTCCGTCAATCCTCCTCAAGTACCCAGGTACACTGGGGTGCTTGGCGACGATCCTGCGCATTCTAGATGCTTCATTAAGGCATTCTATTTCCTCGTAGAGTTTCTTCCATGAACTTCGCTTGGCGAAGTTCAGCGACGATTTAAATTCTTTCTGGCTGAGTCTGGCTGTATGTATTCCAGTCCAAATCATTTTGAGTTCTATAAGCTTTCTTGAAAAGCCTCCTCGCTTTTCCTCTCAGAATTTCAAGATCCTTGGACCACCACTTCGGACCACTCTTCCCACCCTCATTTGAAAGCGGGCAAGCCGATCTGTGGGCAGTCATTAAGGTTTCCGAAATTATCTCTACCTCCTGAGAAAATCCTCGATTTTACACAAATCTAGTAACCTCAAGAGGTTGCCGGATGCGGCTTTGCTGTGATGAAGGTTAAGTTGTAGTACCTTCATCATTGGCGTCCTGTGTCTCCGTTTCTATCTGCGGGAACCTAACAGACGTCTTGCTACATCCGTAGTGCAGTTCCCACTTCATCTTTTCCAGGGCCGGGCTCGCTTCCTTGTCCTATATATACCAGTAGAAGACGTTGTCCCCGTTTGCTGGTGGATCCCTCTTGGCGATACTTAGTCCCGCCAGGGACCCCTACCCCTAAGGAAGATGTACAGTTTTCGTGTACGTTTTCACGAATTCCGACATATCTCTTAGGTTTGATAAGATATGCAATAAATTTTACTATTATAATTATTTTGAATAATGCGGTTCTTACTTCTGCGGGGTCTTGATGCAAATACTTGGATTCCACGATTTTTAGATATTCAACCTCTAAGGGGTTTTAAAGGTGTAGTACATACATACTCACGAGATTTTAAGGATGTAGTCGAAGCGTTCAAACCGCTTTCATTAAAAATGCCATGATCTAAAGTGTTTTTCCAAATATCTTTTCAACTGGTTCAAGTAGCAACGATAAATTGGATTAATTTTGCAACGGACTTATCCAACTGTCTTCTCTCATCGTTTTGGCTAGGAATCGATGGCAACTAAACTGAATTTTTTTTGTCCTGCGAAAGTTAGTTAACAGATTCTGCCACCAAGACTGAAATACTGAGATCAATACTTCAGATACCGTCAGACTGTCAGATACAATTCCGAAAATGTGTAAGAACCGTAGCCAATTTCTTTGTTTTGCTCAATTCTCGAATTTTTGTTGAAAACTTATTACAGGTCAAGAAAGCTTCTTATCCAATTGAGGAATTCCCAAAGGGATGTCACGAAAAACCCTCAGGACTTTGTGAGAAGAATTGTTTGCGATGGCAAGTTAACACTTGAGACGTCTGGTACCTCGTTTGTTCATAAATTTCATAAATTTTTGTAGCTTTCAGAAGGTTATTTGCCAGCGTTTAGACAGGGAAATATGGTTCAAAAACCGCCCCAACTTCAAATAAATCCAATCGATCAAATCTTCTTTAAAAAAAAGTCCAGTACGTTCGCACCTGAGGTGTTAATTGCTTCGCTATTTCTACGGCACATTTTTAAAGTATTGCATAAGATTTTCTCTATTGTTGTTACCTGTGTGGTATTAATTAGCATATCGGCAGTGCGATAAAATCGAGGTGTTAAAAAAATAAACACAACACTGTTTTTAAACTAAAGAATGCCACCCCGCCAACCAGCAGCAGTACAAGTGAAATTATCGTATAATTAGTGGCATATTTGTGGCCTTGGATTAACTTTTGGTCGTCACTAATTATTGCGAACAAAATTTTATGCTTTAATTTTTTTTTTGTTGGTATTCTCCATTTTAATATGCTCGTATATTTCAATAACCTTCACAGCCTTGAATTTAGTCAATTACATCACATACTGTAGCCACATGTGCGCTTGAATTCGGCCTCGACTTTGATATAAATTGTATGGCGAGGGCGGTGGGAAACATGTGGCCAACTTTTCCGCAGTTGTATCTACAATTTTCCGTATAATCGCGATATGTGGCGAAAAAAGAACCGCATACTTGCAACCCTTCTATGTATAATATGCAAAAATATTGGCGGTATGTTTCTTGTATTGCTTCTTGGCTCTGGGGCTTGGGAATTTAACGATATGTTGTGTGAATTCTTTCTTGTCAGGATCAAAGTATTTTTGAAGTTGTTTGCTTTGCTATAGAATTTCCGATTTTGCGGATATTCAGCTCCCTTCGAGTATTTGTGGCGTTTTTCTTTTACAATTTCTTTATAAAGTGTCGCACTCTGTTTATGTTTCGTTGGCAATATGTTGATGCAGATGATTCAGAAAATATACTTCCGTTCTAAGAGGGAATTATAGAAGTCGGGCAGAAAAAGAAGTATTAGGGGATTTACGAAGTTAATGGAAACGAGTTTTGTGAATTGGGGAAAATATATCCCCAAAAACTTATAATAAACCTACCCTAATCCACCGAAAAACTGAAAGTTGTATTGGTGTACTAAATATTTAGGTGCTCTTAAAATACACTGTATTTTCCTGTGGGGGGCATCCAATATGTTGGATGAAAGAATGAGCAAACAATGAGTCAGTTTTATATTTTGGGGTGCACTTGCTGGCTCAATCTATTTCCAACTCCTCGCCATATAAATCAACAAGGAGATTATTTAATGTTATCCCTTCCCTCAGCAGTGCCCTGCCGAACAAAGTCACATTGTACAATCTAGATGAAATCTATAAGTTCCAGCCCAAAAGTTTTATAACACATCGAGCGTAGCTTCGGACAAAATAAAGTTATTTTTTTTGGCAAAAATGCCAAAATTATTCATGAAGCCACCATACAAAAGTCCTTGAAAAATTTGTCTATTCATCTTCCACATCGCACTACAATTCATGGAATTCTTCATCGAGGAAGTCGAAATTTTACACATATTAGTTTTAGGTTGAAAAAGTTGTGTTTGCTAGTAAATGAAATTTCTGTGATGCATTTTAATTTATATATTTTTACGCACTATAATTTTTGACTATTTTTTTTACGTCAAATTTTTGACCAAAAAAACAATTTTTCAACTTTTGCAGGTAAAAAAGGCAACAAAAAAATATATGTACAGCGAAAATTGTCAAATGTTTGTCAAATTGTCTCACACTCTAATACAAACCCTCACAAACCCTCTGAGCTATTAAGTATAATTTTTTTTATTGGTAGACTGGGCGGACCTTTTCAAGTGGCCACCTTTTGAATGGTGGAGATGTGAGGGGGGAGGTTGGGGGAAGTGTTTTAGAAGAAAAATGTAGGTTTTTAGATCTCAGTAACCGCTTACGTTAGGAGGCTGAAACTTGAAAATTATATAGAGCTTCGATAGTGGACCCATTTGCGCTAATTTGGGTGAAGGGGAGTGGGCTGAATAATAATGCGTCCGAAACGCTCGAAAGCCGAGGTCGAAACATTCTAAAATCCATATCTCCTAAACGGTTAATGTTACGAAATTAAAACTTAATGAACATCTGTAGGTACTAGGAGAATAGATCGAAAAAAATTTTTTAAGATGGAGCAGTGGCGTACAGAGTGGGAGGAGTGAAAAACTTTATATTACGATATCTCACGAACCAATTGCACTAGAAAATAAAATTCGGTTTCTTTATAAAGGTTGACAAATAAAGTTTGCTGAAAGTAAAATTGTTTAAGAGGCAGTGGAGCATGGAAGTGGAGGGAATAATAATTTTTTTAAATAGTTACGTCTCATATCTCAAGAATAGTGTAAGATATATGCTTCGAACTTTTACCAGAAGTAGGCCTAATAGACCCCTGACAGAAAAAAATTTTGTGGTTGAGGGTGTAGAGAGTGAGGGTGCGGGAGGCTGAAAAGGGAAAAGTTCCGATTTTTATAATATATCTCGTGAATCTATAATGATACAAAGCTGAAAGTTGGTATTTAGATAGAACTATAGTAGTAACATGTTGGAAAAATATAGGGGTTTTACGGTTGTTTGGTAGGGGGGGTGGGGGGTGTTTTCCCTAACTATAGAACGGCTTATGCTAGAAAGTCGAAACTCGGTATGTATATGTAAATCAACTAGAAAAGTAATATTGATGAAAAAAAAATTCAAATATCCGTTGCCGTTTGGAAGGGGGGCGAAAAAAATTATCAGTGAAAATGGAATGCATATATTTTCACGATTTTCGTTATATCTATTAGGTCTTCCCAAATATTGAATTCATTATATTCTACGTCTTCTTCATATAAATACCTAGAAAGTGTTTTCAGGATTTTTTGAAATTCTACCCCTAAGGCGGTGTAAAGGCGTTGTATACTTTTTTACGAATTTTGCCATATCCCCCAGGTCTGATTAGATGTCGACTAACTTTTTACTTTCACGGGCTTGCGTAATAATCGCCTAGAACTCGTTTTTAAGCTTTTTTTCCCTTTTTCAGCCCCTAAGAGGGTATAAAGGGGTTGAACATGTTTTCACAAATTCTGTCATTTCTTTTAGAAGTTATAAGAAATTGAATTGGTTTTTACTTTCTCGTTTTGTCTCCATATTTATCTATTAACTCCTTTCAGGATTTTTGGATATTCAATCTCCATCCCAAGTGGGTTTAAGGAGGTTACATGTATTTCCCAATTTTTGAATATTCAACCCCCAAGTGTTTGCTTATGTTTTCACAATTTTTGCCATCCCTTAGTTCTGATGAGATATAAAATTAGTTATTACGGCATTTAATGTATAATGACCTAAAAAAAAATTTCACGATTTTTCGAATTTCTAGAACCAAGGGGATGTAAAGGGTTTGCTTACGTTTTCACAAATTTTTCAAAATCCCTCGTGTCTCATGAGATATCAAGTTGCTTCTTATGAAATCGTTTAAAAACCTGTTTCACAATTTTTTCGAAATTCAAACCCCAAGTGAAAGTAATGGGTTTGTATTTGTATACGTTTTAACAATTCGTCATATCTCTTAAGTCTTATAAGGCAACAAATTCGTTTTTACTTCAGTGGTCTTTTAGTGTACATAATATACCGACATTCAAATAGTCTACACGTACTTTTTCAATGTTTAATCGGCTAAAAATCTCTATTTTAAATATTTGTATTTTAAGAACAAAATTAACTTTGCAAGAAACGTCATAATCTCTAAACAACTAATAACATACTCCGACTTTGACCGCTCCCGAACTTTGACCCGAAAAATAATAAAGTTTCGCCCAGACCATTGGTCAATTTTTTCAGTTATTTTTAATTTCTGTTTTTTAATTTTTTTTCTTTTGTTATTTTATTTTGTTATCTTTGTATTTTTTTTATTCGGTACTTATTATTAATTAAACTTTTTTTTTTATTAATTTTCTTTACTAATTTTTTTTGTTAAAGCTTTTTATTATTTTTTATTCATATTTTTTATGCTTTTTTTATTATTTTTTTCATATATTATAAATTTTATTAAGTCAGTTTTTCAATTAGGTAGGAGCAATGTTTTTAATTATAAAATATATAAACAAAGAACTAATTTTAATAACTAGCTAAACTGTAACTACAGATGCAAAGGTGTGAAATTTTGATCTCTGAAAGAATAGATAATTGTACTAACACTTTTTATATTGAAATAATTTATGTTGTTATGTTAAATTTTATTTAAATTTTTTTTATAGCTTTTGTTTCTATGAATTAATTTTTTTTGTTATTTTTTTTTTTAGGTATAATTTTTAATTATTTTCTTATAATGTTCGATTTAAATATATTAGTTCTAATTTAATTTTAGTTTTATATTTATTAGTTATTTGCCACTTATAATATATTTTATTATTTGCGATTAGGGTTTATTATAGGCGTCCTTTACGTCCGAACGGATCACGGACAAATTTCGGAAACAAAAGTCGTGACGTTAATTTCATAAACAAAATTCAGCAAGCTTCCATATATTTACACAATTCGTCTGGATTTTGGTACAAACCTAGTCATTAAAATTCCAACAGTTATGATCCAATCCAATTTAACGAGTTAATTTAATTAATTGATTAGCCACTCAACATTTACAAGATTTACTTTCCGGACTGATAATCGATAAAAATTTCTCCAGAAACGTTTCTTCGGTCTTCTGAAGTACCTATACAATTATTTATAACGTAATTTATTTAAGAGTTCAATAAAAGAACAGCAACAACAACGAATGTTCCGTCTTATTAAAACTTATATAATCAATGAATATATTATAAGTGGAACATAACCGAAAAAAAATGTTTATCTTTTCTCTTATCGTTTCATAATGGAGCAACAATTTTACTAATGGCTTGTTATCAATCGATTAATAGTCACTTTTATCACCGACTGTGGAAGTATACAGGAAAGGATCGCGCAAATCACAAGATCATTAAGTGATCGAGCACGTTGTAGTTAGTGCAGATTACCGATCGATTGTAATTTTCACCATAATTATGGTATGGATATGCGTGAGAGAATTAAAATCGCATGTTCCATTATATTAATATTGCAAATTATGAATTTCCTCTGTATTTCTCTCTGTCTGTCTCTGCTAGTGATCTCGCGATAATATTCCGCGATCGTATTTTATAGGCAGTATGGTGCCTTGTTATTATTTTATAAATTTTTCTTTTTACTTGGGAGATATATGGAATTGTTTAGAGTATAGCGTGGAGTTAATTCGAAAAATATCGAAAAGATCGGCCGTGAATTTCTCTTTTGTGAAGATTTTCTTCGGTAATGGCGAAGTATTTCATTGTTTTCATCGATATGGTGTATGGAAAATTGGAGCAAATCTAATAAAAATGCAATTGAAATGGATTTTCCGACAGTTACGGAGTTGGAGGTCTGTTGCTGTATTTTCGCTAAGTGGTAGTACGAGCAAATAAGGTACCCTATGAATCGTATGCTTCTTTGTACCCACTGTAATAAAAGCGCGAAGAAAGTGTTCAGATCAACGTGATAGGTGCGCGCGCATACATAATTGATTGTGATGAATTCGGTAAGAAAACAAAGTGTTTTTGATCATAAAAAGTAAAACACGCATATATTTGTTGGAAAACATATTGCGCGTGAAAATGCATAAATTCAAAAGAAAAAAAAACAAATCAAAATATTCAACACTTTCACCATAAATAAATAAATACCGTGGTACTGCAAAAAAAATACTTGTTTAGTATGGAAAAAAATAAAACTACAAATTTGATCACAACTATTGTACGCCATGGATGAAGAGTGTGGGCCCAAGGCCATTCAAGGTAATCTCCTATAAGAAGCCGAAGAAAAAAAGATAAACCGCTTTATTGATCACGTTAGCGATTTTTCATTAATCAGAAAATCGTGACGAATTTAACAATTTGAAGAGTACAATAAACTCGCCAAAATGAATATCATTGCTGGTATGTTTGCTGGTTTTTATAAGGCGGTCTGAATGTAACAACGACTGTAAACAAGTTATTTGAATTTTTTTTATTTGTAGCGTTTATTGTTAGTTTAATGATCATCGGTTTTCTTTAGTTTGGTCTTTTCTTTGGTGGTTTGAAATTTTTGAAGGTATTTCTGCAAATCTTGAAAAGTCTGATGAGCAAGTGTAGGGATGATTTTGATAATATAAAACATTTTTTTGTCGTATTAATTGTTCGATCGGAGGTAATTTGTTGAAAAATGAATTAATTTTAAACTTACAGTATTTTGTTAATAAATAAAGCTAATTGAGTTAGGAAAAATTTTTAAAAAAATGCGCTTAGTATTTCGAAATTACTGTAATTTGAAATTGAACAATCGTTAAAATCTTCATGATCGGATCCGTAGATTAAAAATATCTCATATAAAAACAACAAACAACAAAAATATAAATAATAAAATATTAATAAAATAAAGAATATAAACGTAGAATAATGAAGAATAAATACTACAAATACACAAAATATGGATAATAGAAAATAGACAAAAATGAAAAATAGAAATAAAAAAAAAATTAAAAATTTGGAAAAATGGCAAATTTAGAAAAATCTCATAACAGAAAAAAGAGGTAAGAAAAAATACCGGAAAATAGAAATAAAAAATACCGGAAAATAGAAATAAAAAATACCGGAAAATAGAAATAAAAAATAGAAAATAAAAATGAAAAATAGAAAATAAAACTAAAAAATATAAAATAAAAATAAAAAATATAAAATAAAAATAAAAAATAGAAAATAAAAAATAGAAAATAAAAATAAAAATAAAAAATAGAAAATAGAAATAAAATATAGAAAATAGAAAATAGAAATAAAAATAGAAAATAGAAATAAAAAATAGAAATAAAAAATAGAAAATAGAAATAAAAAATAGAAAATAGAAATAAAAAATAGAAAATAGATATAAAAAATAGAAAATAGAAATAAAAAATAGAAAATAAAAAAAAAAAAGAAAAGAAAATAAAACACAGAAAATAAAAAAACAAATAGGAAATAAAAAAAAAACAGAAAATAAAAAAAAAACGGAAAATAAAAATGAAATATGGAAAACAAAAAAACAGAAAATAAAAATAAAAAACCGAAAATAAAAATTAAAACGGAAAAAAAAAATAAAAAACGGAAAAAAAAAATAAAAAACGGAAAAAAAAAAATAAAAAACGGAAAAAAAAAATAAAAAACGGAAAAAAAAAATAAAAAACGGAAAAAAAAATAAAAAAACGAAAAAAAAAATAAAAAACGAAAAAAAAAATAAAAAACGAAAAAAAAAAAATAAAAAACGGAAAAAAAAATAAAAAACGGAAAAAAAAATAAAAAACGGAAAAAAAAATAAAAAACGGAAAAAAAAAAATAAAAAAAGGAAAACAAATATTAAGAAAACGTGAAATGAAAACACCAAAAATTAAAATAAAAAACGGATAAAACGGAAAATGAAACAAAATTAAAAAATGTCAAAATTAAAATTATCTCGTAACAGAAAAAAGTCGTATAAAAAAAACGGAAAAAAAAAAGAATAAATAAATGCTGAAAATATAAAATAAAAATAAAAAATGGAAAACAAATTAAAAACGGAAAATTAAAATATTAAAATAAAACACGGGAGACGGAAAAAGGGAAAATCAACAAAAAAACCGAAAATAGAAACAAAACGGGAAATGAAAAAAATGAAAAATTTAAAACACACGGAACATAAGAATATGAAATGGAAAATAGAAAATAGAAAAAAGCGGAAAACGAAAATACTCGTATAAGGAAAATAAATCAGGGAAAAATACAAATATAAAACGAGGAAATAACTAACGAAAAAAATAATGCTGTCTAAAAAATTATTTAGAAAAGAAACTAGAAAACTAGAATCCTAACATGATAAAAAAGAGTTTTATCGAAATTCTCTTGGTTACCCTCATTTTAACACTTCATCATCATCAATGGCGCGACAGCCCAAATCAGGCCTGAATTCGTCGCCTCCAATCGTCTCGATCTAAAGACCGCGTACTCCTGTTGCTAATTTTTAAGATGGCTTTGCTATCTCCATCGACCGAGTCTTCCCATCGTTTGCGTGGTTTGCCTACTGGCCTGTTACCACTTGCTTTGCTTTTAAGAGGACGTGTGTGGACGCAATTTAACACTTACAATCAGTATTGAGAAATATAATGATATTTCTCTAGTCCGATGCGGTAATTTTGCAGCACTATTCACAATTAAATTTATTTCACATACATTTTCATGATTTTTTCGTTCGCGTGTTAAAACGGCTACTCAACTTAAATTGTACTAGCCATTTTGAAAAAAATTGCAACCTAAAATAAAGCATAGAGATTTTGCGGATTATTCAAAATAAAACCTGCACTATTCAGGAGTTTATTTTTTTTTTAAACGTTTTTCAAATTTTTTCTAAATAGGTAATAATCAGGAAGGCAATATATTTACAAATTGTACCTAATAATAAAAATTTAAAATGTTAAATATCTAAAAATTATTGTTAAAAATGTAGAAACAGAACAGATGTATTAAAAAAAATTATTAAAGAGACATTAACAATGAATTTAAAAAATTAATTTATAAAATCTGGCAACAATCGAGGCACAACCTTATTTTAATCCTGAGATGCGGTGCAGGCGACCGTGCAATTGTCAACATGAAAAAAACATTTTAAATCGTCTCCTGGTTATTCATTAGGTCGCATGAATGCCACGATATTTTATTACTTTATCACTTTTTTTTTCAATTTCAATAAGAACGAGGGTGAAATATAGATATAATCTCTCAAATTCTGAAACAATTTTTAGGCGATTACTTAGTAAGTTCCTAAAATTAAAAAACCAAATAGATATGTCGAAATTCGTTAAAACTTATCACTTAACACCCCGTCTCTAAAACCTTAAATTAATTTTTAGGCCATTGAACAAATATAAAGACCATAAAAGTAGAAACTATTTCGATATCTCATTGGACCTACAAGATTTGTTGAAATTTCGTGAAAGCATACACTTGGTGGCTGAATGCCGAAAGTAAAAACAAACTTAAGATAGCAGAATTCGTTAAAACGTACATAACTGATTTACACCTAACAGTTGAATATCAAAATGTCTGAAAAATAAATCGAATCGCTTATATAAAGAATCCGCTGAACTAAAATTAATTCGATATCTTATTAGACCTAAGAGATATAACGAAATTCGTGAGAATGTAAAGACCATCTTTTCATTGGCAATTCTATTTGCCTCCTTCCTGTGCCGATGCAAATCTGAATTTTACTTTTCTGGAACATATACATATACATTCTTAATGTCAAGTTTCTAGCACAAGCCGTTGCTGATTTCCAAAAACAACCCGACCCTCATATCTTGCTGCTCCTATCAAAAATTGTATTTTCCTAAATTGCCCCTATAGTGGCTCACATCCTTTTATGATGAAAATCGGAATTTTTTACTCAATACCTCCTTTATACCCCAACTCTTTAATTATTTTCTCTGTTAGAGTTCTGCTGTACATAACTTTTAGCTTCTTAGATCATATCTGAAATGGTTCTTGAGATATAAGTCTCGATCCCAGCGGTCCAGCGTTTCGGACACCCCCATTCCCGTACTCCTATTCTGCTATAATAGCTCTACATAAATTCCAAGTTTAAATTTTCTAGCATAAACGGCTCCTGAATTATAGAAAAAAAGCAAATCACCCAATTTATCCACCAAAAAAATTTGAACTCCACATTTCAACGAATTTTGTGAGATACGACTCTTCGAACACGTTTGCTTACGGCGGACAAACGGACTCTTTTCCCTGTTTTGGGGCCTACGTGAAACGTGAAAATACATACAATTTTTTTGGGTACTTAGCAAATTTTTTTGAAATTTCATGTCGATCAATAAAACATTGAAAAATAACAGGAATTGATAATTGACCAAAATGTTTTATTTGTTTTTTAATGTTTTTTTATAATTGTTTTTTTATTTATTTTTTAATGTTTTTTTATAATTGTTTTTTATTTATTTTTTAATGTTTTTTATTTTTTTTAATGTATTTTATTTTTTTTTTTAATGTTTTTTTATAATTGTTTTTTATTTATTTTTTAATATTATTTTATAATTTTTTTTTTGGAAAACGTTTTTTTAAATATTTTATTTAGTGTTGAACCACTATCAGTCCCTACGATTTGTGATAGTCTACCGCGCAGACTGTATTTTGCAGAAGAATCTGCAGTTCGTTTTTTAGTCGATACATCATAAAAAGTAAAGTTGAAGAGATAAAATAAAGTTGTCAAGTTTTTGCGGTAAAGGAAGCTTCTCAATGATTTATTGAACTATGGATTTTTTATCGTCTTTTCGAATTGGAGCAAACTATTATATTTGTTTAGCTGTTTTTACTCTAAAAAATTTTTTTGGGGAATTAGTTTTGAGTTTGCTTCTGGTCGAAATTCTTATTCGATAATTTGTAGATGTTATAACAAAGTTTTAAATTTTTTCACCCAATTGTGTAATTGTGACAATGTTAAGTCATAATAAATTTCAAAGACAATGGATAATTTAATAACAGTTGTGTATTTTTTTTAATAAAAATTCCAATCGAGTTCTCATGAACTTTTGCTGTACAGTTCGTCACGAAGGTTGGCAGCTGACAATAACGAAAGACTTAGATAACTGGTTGGCATTTATCTATCAGTTAGTATACCTTTTTATCACATAGTCACCTCTACTAAAAAAAATAATAACTTAATTATAGTGTGTTTCACGTGTCAGGGAATTTCTGAAACCCGACTTCGTATTTTAAAACTTAGTAAAAAAAAAAATTTTTTTTTAATCAAAATACCACAAAATTTATTCCGACTCAAGGCATTTTAATCTACTGGCAGATTGTTGACTGTGGGTTGACCTTGACCATTTTGTGCTTCACTTAGAACTAATTTGCGCTAATTAAAGCTCAAAGAAATAAACCGGTCGAAGCGTTGTTAATAAAATAAATGCGCTGGCGCTTCTGATAAGCGGGGGGACAAGATCGCACGTCTAGCAATCAAATGGACGCGATACGATTTCTTAAAATAAATTGCACCGTCTTAAGATTAAGATGTGAGTGTCTTTAAGAAATTGTTCGGTGTCGAGCAAACAATTAAGAGCAATTTTGTTGACATTGTTTGAATACAAAGTAAATAATTGTCGCAAAGTGCGTGCGTACAATGAACTTGTATAAAGTCTAAGCTTCGTCAAATAGGCTTATGAATTGATAGTAAAACGGTGTCCATTGTATAGTAAAAAAAAATGCCTGTCCATTGTCACCTTGTCGCAAGACGACACACAAGACGCTAAATGGAATCATTTTGTCGAATTTACCTTTTGAATATATTTCGTCAAATTTGTATGTGGCTTGTGCGGCTTTGGCCGGCCAAATCATTTCGGTTTTCATTGACATTCAAGTGAAGGTCTTTTCAGGGGAAATTTAATACTTTGAGATGAAGATAGCTATTTTTTTTTACGAATTCCCAAGCTTGAACCCAAGCCGGTTTAGCTACGATCTTAGATAAACGTCGTCAATGAGAGTATGAAGAACGACGAGAAAATTTATGTGCACGCTTCTACTAATTAGGCCTACAATGTAGAAAATGTTCACTTCCTGCAATAAAAAATTTAAATATATCTTCTTGGTAGTTAATAATAAAATTTAATTATCTTAATTCATTAGTTGATGGTGGCAAATCCGAACCAGGTCTGTGGAACAATTTAACGTAATTTGTATTACATATTTTGTGTTTCATATTTTATATTTCATATTTTGTGTTTCATATTTCATTATTTTTATATTTTCTATTTTTTATTTTATATTTTATTTTTTGTATTTTATATTTAATATATTATGTTTCATATTTTATATTTTATATTTTATATATTATATTTTATATGTTATAATACATTTTATATTTTATATGTTATTTTTTATATTTTATATCTCATATTTTATATATTATATTTTATATCTCATATTTTATATATTATATTTAATATTTCATATCTTATATTTTATGTTTTATATTTTATGTGTTATATTTTATATATTATATTTTATATGTTATATTTTATATTTTATGTTTCATATTTTATATATTACCTTTTTTTATTTTATATATGATATTATATTTTATATGTTATATTTTATATATAATGTTTTATATATTATATTTTATATTTCATATTTTATATATTATATTTTATATTTCATATTTTATATATAATGTTTTATATTTCATGTTTTATATTTCATATTTTATATATCATATTTTATATTTTATATTTCATATTTTATATATTACATTTTATATTTTATATATGATATTATATTTTATATGTTATATTTTATATATCGCCGTGTTGGAAGAACAGTGACGCAACTGTAATTAAGCAAATTTTTTGTTTTCACATTTCAATATTTTGTGGTTATGCTATTCTTGCATAAAATCGTTCCCCGTTGTTTTAAACGAACGTGCTCTTGATCTAAGCTGTCTATAGTAACTATTACTAACCTCGTATGGCTTGTGGGCAATTGTCAAAAATGATATTGTTTCTCCGAAAAAAATTAGAATTTTTTGCAGTTGCGTCACTGTTCTTCCGACACGGCGATATAATGTTTTATATATTATATTTTATATTTCATATTTTATATATTATATTTTATATTTCATATTTTATATTTTATGTTTTATATTTCATGTTTTATATTTCATATTTTATATATCATATTTTATATTTCATATTTTATATATATGATATTATATTTTATATGTTATATTTTATATTTGATATTTTATATATTATATTTTATATTTGGTATTTGATTTTTTTAAATTTTTAATTTTGATATCATTGTGAGTTTAGGCATATTTTTGGATTAGAAATTGCGTCAATTCTACCTAACAATCTCTTTTTTGTTATTTTATTGTATTTTCTTGCGATTTCGCGCTAATGATTTGATCGATTGAATTGAATAAAGAAAAACTAAAATAACGAAAAAATACCTGCAATCAGCTTAAGTGCATTATTTGCTATGTTTGTTGTTATTGGAATGTTGGTGCGTGTGATAAATTGGAAAGTTATAGTCTTCCAATTATTGCGAAAAGCTAAGGTGATTGGCACCTGGGATTGCAGAGGTTCATCGCATCCAATAAAAAGATTCGAATGGATGCTATAAAAGTTGAATTACCCGATTATGTAGTTTTTATTGCGCAATTGTGAGTGTATAATCCGACTGTAATGCACAAAAATTAACACATGTGTGTCATATTTGCTCGTTGTGCCCAATAGTAAGATTTGAGTTGAAGACGGAGAAGCTGTCAATTAGAAGATAAAATATACATAAAGCTGAAAATGATAACACTTGTGTTTCTTTCAACGCTGAAATCGTTAGTTGTAATGTGGCTCAGCTCGCAGGCAACCACTATAGCAAACTATCTACTATTCCACTGCACCATAATTACCGGTAGCATGGTAATGTGATCAAAATTTGAACAATTTTAGAAAAAAAGTGTTTTAAATCAACATGTTTCTTTAGAAAAACGGCAATAATTCTACCGCGATAAAGATCAAAATGTTTTTTAGGGACTTCTAACCCTTAATCGCAAAAATGGGAAAAATTTTCGGTTAACATTTTTTTCCCTTCTATTCTTGAATTAGCAGCTGGATTAAAAAAAGTAACAAGTAAGGTAAAAGGCTGTTACCTTTTACCTCACTTTAGTATTACTTTTTTTTAATTCGAGAATGGATTCACTACTGCCTACCAACAGCGTGTTCAAACGATTAAGTACGACGCATCTTATCGAACACTAGTTTCATCGAACCAATCACCACCGCCCGTATGTGTGGTTTGTTGTGTACTGCTGTGACTATTTATGCAAGTAGAATTAAAGAGCTAGTAACATCCATTTATACTGACAGTGCAATATTCAAATATTTGGAAATGTTATGCTATAGCGGAAGAAAGTGAATTCTATGATCTGTTGTAGGAAGAAAGTCCTAGGAAAGTGCAAGAATTTTCAAAATTTTAATTTACAATTTTTTTTTTAAAGATATTTACTTTATGTATTTATTTAAATAATATGATGATTGCAATATTTTTTAATATATTTCTTTTTAATTACTTTTCAGGTTGGTCTCCAAAATTCTTTTAAGATTTCCACATAATTTGTAAGTACTACTGACAAGTTTGTCAACATGAAATTAAAACGGTCGTTTTGTTTGACAACATATCACCCACATGGCTATAAATTTTCACTAATTGCCTGTGCGACAAAATTATACAATTAAAAAAAAAACAGAATAACAATCTTGACCCTGAATTAAGAAGTTTAGTGTATAATTTTCATCATATGATTGATTAAATCGACCGCGGAATTTATTCAATGTTACTTCGAAGCGACATAACTCCCTATTGCGTGTAAATTTTTAAATTGCTCAGCCAACAGCAACATGAACAATTATAATAATTATTTAAATTTGAATGTGAAAACTTCGAGACCTTTGGCGAGAATTATGAATAGGCACTTAATCAGATTATAGCGTCAATACTAATTTTAAACTTAGATTAGTACGCCAAAGAGCAGTAATTCATTTAGCGAGAAAGTATAAATTTAATTTGAAAGTTGAAGGTCAATTGAAAAAAAAAAATGTAATCGAAATTTTATTGCAATATTCTAGTTCGGAAATTGTGGAAGTTGTTTATTTTTTCCATTTATTTGTTTTTGTTTAGTGTTAGTAGGAATTAGCACAATTTGATAACATGAACGTTAAGGCTTAGCATAATTTTTATTCGTTACACTTGATCTAATTTTATTTTCGCTTATTCAAGTCAAGGCTGAAATTGAATAATAATAATATTGAAATTGGTATATTCGTGACAGTACACCTTCTACAAGAATCTGCGTGGATCAACATTCAAATCAATTTTTATATACCTTTATGTGTCATCGCAAATTATTTCTTTACGTGTTCATATCTCTATAGTGTGGTGGTTAGTGTCTTCGCTTGTCACCAGGGTTCAGTTTCCACCTGATGGGCGAACCATTGTTAAAATTTGTCTTTTTTTAGTTGAGTTCTAAGATCGGAAAGTTAAGGCCACACTTCACTACTTTTAATGGTTTGGTAGTTTTTAAGAATGATTGTCTGTTTCTATTTCTACTAAAACATTGATTTTGACGTGATTTTGTCCATAACTACAGCCAGTTATTATCTAGTTCTTTCAGAACCCTAATTGTGTCTTAAGAAAAAAAAATTGTTCGTATTATTTAAACTGTTTTTGACGTCTACTATCACGTCCAGAAATATTTGCGCGAACAAGTCTCAAGTATAAAATATTACATTTATAGTATCTTTGTCAACATATTTTTCGTCGGTGATTTATTAAAGGAACATGTCATGAAATCCATTAATCACCGTATCAAGTTGGTCTAAAATCCCAAAATGGTGATGTCCTCGGTTCATTACGTGCCGTACAAATTTAATGTCTTGCGTACTACAAGCTCATTTATAAAATATTTATTACATCATCTCTTAAATTTCTTTTACGTAGTTGTTATTTGAGATATTATAGATTAGAGCAAAATTGCCTGAATGAGATGACGTGTCATGTGTTAATTTTATGTTAGTCCCTCTGACACGTATGGGTCACAGCTTCACAGCTTCTTTGCCAGTATACTAGTCAGTCCAATTTCCACCTAAGCTACCAAAATTACTAAATTTATTTGAGATATTATATATTATAGCAAAATTGTTTGAATAAGATGACGCGTCATGTGTTACTTTCATGTCAGTCCCTCTGAGCCATCATATGGTTCTTTTCGAGATACTCCACAGCTTCGTTGTCAGTTTAGTAGTCAGTCCAAGTTTCAACTTAGCTACCGAAATTACTTAATTTAGCTGAAACTATTTTGTTTCCCTTGTCGATGGTCTATCTCACATATGTTGTAAGTGCCAAGAACTTTTGTCGAAGTTGGCGATGTAAGCAAATTAAACTGAACTAGAGTTTTCAAACTTTCATTTTAGTTGGTTACCTAGAAATGAAACTCTCTAATTACACAGTTCACCAAAATCTGAACTTACAAAATTTGTGCGATTTTGCCTCAAAATACAAACACAAAACTTTTTCAAAATCTGTCTATTTTCAAAGAGTCGTCCACGTTAACCCCCTGAATCTCGATAAGCCGATTCTCCCGACATCCAATCCTTTTTTTTTTTGTACCATCTTTCGGAAAATTAATCGGAACTTTAATTTTAAATGATGGCTCAACAATTTACAAAAGAGAACAGACTCCGTCAAAATTTGGAAACCATGTGAAAACCCCTTTGCAGATCTTTTGGCCGAAAACTAAGTTTTTGTCATGACTAGGTATAATTAAAATCTAGGTTGACATAAAACTAGGCTTGCGCATTTTAGTTCACCATAGTGAGCGATCATTTCCGGTTCCCGATCCGTCGCGATATAGTTCCTTCTTTTAGTTCACTAGTTCGCGGGAGTTCAGTGATGAGAAAGACAGTGAAGTTTGTGAACGACTCGTAGTCGTCAATCTAGTATAATGTGGTGACCAAAAAAAAAAAAAAGGTCGTCTGGTACAATGTGATGAGCTAAAAAAAAAGGTCGTCAGTCTACAAGTAAAAAAGGTCGTCTGATAGAATGTGATGAACTACTCATCCGAACTAGTTCGTTCGCGAACTACACAAGCCTACATAAAATAATCTAAGCCCCACGTTGGGCGCCAGACATATTGAGCTTTGTAGAGCACGTAAGTTCGAATTTATTCAAAACGAATAACCGAAAACGTGACAAAGTTAAGTCAATGAAACCATTTCAAAAAATCTGCCAATAGTCTGGGCGAAACTTTATTATTTTTAGGGTCAAAGTTCGGGAGTGGTAAAAGTCGGAGTGTATCATGAGTTGCTTCGAGATTTTTAGATTTCTTATGGAAAATGAATTTTGTTCTTAATATAAAAATATTTGAAATAGAGATTTTTAGACGATTAAACATTGTAAAAGTCTGTGTAGACTATTCGAATTTCAGTATATTATGTACACTAAAAGCCCATAGAAGCAAAAACGTATTTGTTGCCTTATCAGAATTAAGAGATATGACGAATTGTTAAAAGTATACAAATCCATTACTTCCACTTGGGGTTTGAATTTCGAAAAAATTGTGAAACAGGTTATTAGACGATTTCATAAGAAGCAACTTGATATCTCATGAGACACAAGGGTTTTTGAAAAATTTGTGAAAACGTAAGCAAACTCTTCACACCTCCTTGGTTCTGGAAATTCGAAAAATCGTGAATTGGTTGGCCGTAATAATCAATTTTACATCTCATCAGAACTAAGGAATGGCAAAAATTGTGAAAACATATACAAACCCTTGGGGGTTGAATATCGAAAAATTGAGAAATGGGTTTGTAGGCGATTATATAAAAAGTTTGTGGAAATAAAAGCAATCTAATATCTCATCGAACCTAAGAAATATGTCGAAACTTTGAAAAGCATACAACCCCTTACACCCATTAGGATTGAATATCTAAAATACTGAAATTGACTTTTTGGCTTTTTACATAGGAAACCTTAGGAAGCAAAAATGAATTCGATATATCACCAGATATGCAACCTCCTTACACCCACTTGGGGGTTGAATGTTCAAAAATCCTGAAAGGAGTTAATAAATAAATATGAAGACAGCACGAGAAAGTAGGAACCAATTCAATTTCTTATCACTTCTAAAAGAAATGACGGAACTCGTGAAAACGTGTTCAACCCGTTTATACCCTCCTAGGTGGAAAAAGGAAAAAACTTAAAAACAAGTTTTAGGCGATTATTACACAAGCCCATGAATATGAAAAGATATTCAATATCTGATAAGACGTGGATATGGTAGAATTCGTGAAAAAGTTTACAACCCCCTTTGCACCCCGTTAGGGGTCGAATTTTAAAAAATCCTGAAAACACTATCTAGGTATTTATATGAAGAATCCATAGAATAAAAATGAATTCAATATTTGGGAAGACCTAATAGATATGACGAAAACCGTGAAAATATATGCATTCCATTTTCACTGATAATTTTTTTTGCCTCCCCTCCGAACGCCAATGTATATTTGAAATTTTTTTTTATCTAAATTAGTTTTCTAGTTGATTTACATAAACGTACCAAGTTTCAGCTTTGTAGCATAAGCCGTTCTATAGATAGGAAAAACACCCCCCACCCCCGTACCATACTACCACTATAAAAAATTATATTTTTCCAAGATGCTACTAATATAGCTCTATCTAAATACGAAGTTTCAGCTTTATATCATTATAGGTTGTCGAGATATTAAAATCGGAACTTTTTCCTTTTCACCCTCCCCAACCCTCACCCTTTACACCCACACTTCCAAAATTTTGTTTTCTACTAGGGGTCTATTAGGCCTACTTCTGGTAAAAATTTGAAGCATCTATCTTACACCGTTCTTGAGATATGAGACGTGATTTTTTAGAAAAATTCGTATCCCCTCCACTTTCATGCTCCACCGCCCCCTTCAAAAATTTTGCTTCCAGCAAACTTCATTTGTCAACTTTTATACAGAAACCAAATTTTATTTATCTAGTGCAATTGGTAAGTAAGATATCGCAATCTAAAGTTTTTTACCCCCCACCCCCGTACGCCACTGCCCCCACTCAAATTTTTGTTTCCAATCTATTCTCCTAGTATACTTACAGATATTCATAAAGTTTCAATTTTGTGACATTAACCGTTTAGGAGATATGGATTTTAGAAAGTGTCGATCTCACCTTTTTTGCGTTTCGGACGCATTATTTTTCCCCCCACTCCCAAACCCCTTCATCTATATCGGCAATTTTTTTGCAAATGGGTCCACTACTGAAGCTCTATATAAATTCCAAATTTCAGCCTCCTAGCATAAGCGGTTGCTGAGATCTAGAAACCAAAATTTTCCGTCTAAAACACTTCCCCCTCCTCCCCCCTCACACCCCCACCCATCCAAATTTGGCCACTTCAAGAGGCCTGCCCAGTCTATTTATAAAAAAAATTTTAATTTAATAGCTCAAAGGGTTTGGGAGCTACGAGCCTTCAAACGATTTTGCGTACAGCGGTCGACGTACGGCGTACGGCGTACGGCGGACAGACGGACTGAAATTTTTTATTGCTTTTTTCGTGTCTACTCGTCATGAAACGTGAAAAAAAAAATTTTGAGGGTAGCAAATTTTTTTTTTTTAAAAATCGAAAACAATACTGTATTATTAAAATAATAAAGTAAAATAGCACATTTTTAAAAAAAAGCCAATAAGCAGGTGATTTTGATTATGTTTGTAGAAAAAATTTCATCTTATGTTTCCCTGAAACTACTAAATGAAGTAAACAATTTTTCTCACACGTCTAACCCAAAAACATTATTTCATTGCAATTTAATGTTTAGGCTTTTTACCTTAAAAATTTACTTTTAATGCTCTGCACTTTCTTTTCTTCGATTGATTTTTGTTTTCTGAGAACTTAACGTGAATGTAAGAAACTGAAAATAATGAAAATCAAAAACAGAGTATGTGAGATATGAGAGCCCTGATTGATTCGAAAAGAAATCGCTAATTGTGAAATTTGTTATGATGATATTTCAATTATATGAAGTAGAATTTGATTACGATCTCTGTGAAATCACAGTTACAAAATATTTGGATTTTACTCTAGACTTTTTGTACAGATTCTAGAAACAATAGTGACTTTCAGTTGTAGTCTAAAGACTAACGAAACGAAATGATTAAGATATTGACACATTTTTTCACATGGGTTTGCCTTTTCCGTTTCTGTATGAGCGATTAAAATCAAGCAAGACTTTTCCCTTATAGGGGAGTTTTTTCGTTCGTTTTGATTTTTCTCAAGTAGTATCAACTTCTGCAATTTTTTTGTGAGACTAGGTTTTACATTGGTCGTAGAGAAAATAAAAAAAGCGTTTTTTTTTGCATTTAACTGAAGGCTGTTTTTATTTTTATCTTTTTATCACATCTTCATCAGTGATATGAAAAGCACTAAGTAGCTTAACAACCATCACTACATGGTAGACCAGCTTGTCCTTCGGATTGCTATCATACACATGTCCTTACCTTACAAATGTCTTTAAAAAATGTGTGCTTGTAATCGCCCAATCTGGAGGTAACTAGAGAATGTACTGAGTTATGACTATAATATTTTATATCATTGAGTTTAGCTCCAAGGGGAGTTTCGGTTTTCTCTAACCTTTGGAAAAACTCTCTTAAAAATTCTGAAACTATTATATTATGTGGTAATACTTCTTGTGCGATAGACAGAGAATCGAGGGGCCACATTGGTTGCTAGCTTGACCTAGCCAAGGTGTTAAACTTCATCAAGAATTCGAACCGGCTTGGGAAACTGAAAGGGCGCCTTAAATAAAGAAGGTGGAGCAAGCAACCGCGTAGCACTTATGCTCGACTCCTAGGAATGTTAAAACTGATCATCTAGACCCAACCAAAGTAAATTTGAAAGGAAATTGAATCGAGCTTCAGGAAAGGAAGAACCCTATTTTGCAGTTATTTTGCGTTCACTTCATTAAAAGTGAAGGGTTCACAGACGTGAGCCTAGCCAAGGTACATAGGTAATTCGCTGAGAGTTTACACCGACATGGGATAGTGAAGGAACCTGATATATGCTTAATTCTGAGGAAAAGGAAGCTCACAGGACCTAGTCAGAGTACGAATTTCGTAAGAAATCAATCCGGTTAGGCTTGCTTCAATGTACATGTGCGTCGTTAAATTTCTTGACGAAACAGGAGCCCTCTTTGGCGCAAAGTGCTGATACCCTCATCCTCATCATGAGCTTAAATTTATTTGTACGTCTTATTTATTATTTTCTTTATTGAAAGCACTTGCTCGGTCGGTATATTTTCATTACTTTTTTATGGTCTATAGTTTACTATTCCGCTCGTCCTAATTATTTTTGGTTCATTTCATCAAGAATCGACTTTTGATACTTTTTATACTCAAAGAATTACTGAAAGAAATTATTTTTAATTTTTTTTCTATGTCAAATTTGTTGTTAATAATAGTACAATATATTAAAGATTTCGTGAAACTGGTGTTCGAGTTCTCTTTGAAAATTCACATCTCCGTTAATCTTTAAAAATAGAATTTTGAAATTGAGCTTATTTTAAAAGGAAATGCTGCTACAATTTTAAAAAGTACAAGTTAAAATTGTCCTTGCATTTTTTTCCTCTGGATAACGATTTTATCCTTTCTCATTGAATATCTTTTTATTTTATATATCTTATATTGTACTGTTTTTAAAAAAATTTCGAAATCTCAACTTGGGATCTAAAAGGCAAGGGGGTCAAAAAATCAATGAACATCAGTGTTTCTCAATTATTTTATAGATTTTTTTTCACTAATTCTACGGGTAAAGAATCAAAAGAATCGGTGATAGTGGGGTCACGAATTTCGTCATTTTTGGCGAAATGACCCAATTAAGTTTTAGTTTATTTATTTCCTTTGAGTTTTGAAATATTTACTTAATTTTTATTATTTTTGTATTTTACATTTATTTTTAAAAAATTTCTTAAATGTGTAGTAGTTTCCGGTGATATGGCTGCCTATCGAAAAACAATTAAAATTGGTTCTAATAAGATAAATAACTGTTCTAACTAAATTTTTTATTACTGAAGTAAAATAAGCCAAGTTAGTTTCAAAATATATTTAATCCAGTTAATAATACTGTGAAGTTTCATGGTATAAATTTAACAAGTAAAGAAGATACACAAATTGAAGAAAAATTATGAAATATAATATAAAATATAACATTTTTTGAGGTTAGTAACAGCACTATTCGAGCAACTCGTGTCGTAAAATAATTTTCGATTACTCTTTTCCTCCCTATTAATGCACTGATTTCTAGGTTTTGCTCTTTCTTTATTATTTTTAATTAACTTAGTAATTTATCAGTCTGTAGATTTCGAACTTTTCATTAAATTTCTTGTCTTTTTTTCTTTATATTTCAAAACGTTTAGGACTTTATTCTGCGACGACTTTAATATTTTTTTGTATGAAAAACCATTGCTTCTATTTTTTTTTTAATAATTTTGCTCAGTACACTGTTTTGCACGTCCCATATCTAACCAAAAGTGGTCTCGACAGCCTACTGTGAGCGTACTAGTCGGGGCTTGTGCCGCACTTCTGTCAGTTCCAATGCAGTTCCTTACTTTTCAATAATATTTAGAATGCATATCCACTCTCTTTTTCCTCCGCCATGGTAGGGTGATAGATTAACAACCTATCTCTGGAAAGAAATACGTTAAGAAGCTTGGAGAGAAAAACTCAGGTTAGACTTAACTCATATCGCACCTATTTCACCATACAGCTATTATACACTCACAGTCAAGAATTTTTGGTACTTTTCATTAGAAAGAAGCAGGTGTAGAGACCATCGACCGTAGGTCATTAACTCACAGGTAGATGGCGTTGGCCCACTTTATAAGAGACGCACGAGAAGAGAGTTAATTGCATAGAAATTTGGGTAAACTCAACTGCCGCAGCAAAACAACAAAAACTTTTTAAAATTCGCTTCTATGGTACCTTCTCACCATGCAAATTTCCATTCTTATAAAAAATTGGTAAAAAAAATAAAATTGCTGTTGGCGGGATTCAATGCGGCGCTCTTAGCGTTGAACTTTATATATCCTAGTGAACAACCAAAAAATTCCAACAAATTGGTTGAAATATTAGATGATCGTCAGTGCCACCTACCTTTAGTATAAGGATGCGATGGCAAGAATTTCGCTCGAATATAATTCGCAGATAACAAAATAGGTTTCGATATCGCTATATAGAATAATCCTCAGCAATACTACCAGCTTGTAAGGGTGTTTTGGATTTAGGCATGATGCACCCTCTGACGAGTCTACGCCATCCGATGACGAAACAGCTCCTTCGGATCCAACTCAGTCTTATAAGAACTGGCCTATCCAGTGAAGGTTTTCCAACTGTCATGTCCTCAGGGACAACGATTAATCAACAGTCGGGGATTTCGTGTTGGGGTTTCACACCAGAAACTCCACTTACACCTTTTTTGATACATATATAAATATTTTTATTTTAATATAAATATGTTTATTTAAATATAAATATTTTTATTTAAATATAAATATTTTTATTTAAATATAAATATTTTTATTTAAAAATAAATATTTTTATTTAAATATACAGTGCTGGAAAAAACATTTGCAACCGAAGTCAGAAACGAACTTTTTTGTTCAAAACTTTCTTTATTTTGAATTGAACTTAACAATTTTTTAACAGAATATAGTAAACAAAAAAACTATAACAAATAATAATTTTCAACTGTCAGAAAAATAAAAAAAATAAAAATGTCAATTGAGTCACGCTTTTAGTTGGAAAAAACATTTGCAACTTCTGAAAATAACGCCATCATATGCGTAACGGTTTTACAGCTAAGCGTCCCTTTTGTATTTTTTTCATTTTATTGTATGTTTAGCTATAAGTACGAACGTCTTACGCGTTGGTCGAGCTAATTCGTTTTATCTACAGATCATTTATCAGTTAGTTTGGTATTGTCACAGGTCATTGTTGCAATAAAGTCAATATTCTACGTGATTAGTGTGTTATTCTTTGCAGAATTTAAAAGTAACGAGATTCTATGAATAATGGCAGGGAATAAATATGGAAAAGAACTAAAATCTAGAATTCTAAGTGATTACAAAAGTGGATTATCACAAAAAAACATTTGCAAAAAGTACAATTTATTAAAATGCACAGTTTGTAGAATAGTTAAAAGTGGAAAGGTAGGGACAATTCACAAAGGAGGGCGACCTAGAAAAACTACCGAAAGAGATTATTTAAATATTAAAATAAAAATAAAAAAGGATCCTGAAATATCATCCAAACAGTTAAAGATCGAACTGAATTTAAATGTAACCACTAGAACCATTCGAACCTAACCTAACCTACCGACCAGCGAAGAAACCCTTGATTTCTAAGATTTCTGCCAGAAATCATATCGATTGGAATTTACAAAAATGGAATACCGTACTTTTTTCGGACGAAACTAAATTTAACTTAAGAGGTACTGATGGGTTACGCCATGTAAGAAGACCTAAAGGCGAAAGACTGAATCCTCGGTACACAAATAAAACAGTGAAATTTGGTGGAGGCAATTTAATGTTCTGGCCATGGACCTCTTTTTAAAATTGATGGTATAATGGATTCCATTAAATATAAAGAAATTTTAGAGGAAACGATGCTGCCGTATGCTGATGAGCATATGCCTTTATTGTGGTCGTTTCAACATGACAACGATCCTTAACACACTTCAAAATTGGTGAAGAGTTGGATTACGAATAATGGAATCAGGTTTTTGGATTGGCCAGCACAATCCCCAGATCTCAATCCAATTGAGAATCTTTGGGAGATTATAAAATATAATCTTCGTAAGCAAACTTTCTCTAAGAAATTGGACCTATACACAGCCGTTAAAGAAGAGTGGGAAAGAATTCCAATATGCATCATCGATAACTTGATTTCATCCATGCCCAGAAGATGCGCACAAGTCATCAAAAATCATGGCCATCCAAGTAAATATTAAAAAAATAAAATATTTAAAATAAAAGTTGCAAATGTTTTTTCCAACTAAAAGTGTGACTCGATTGACATTTTTATTTTTTTTATTTTTCTGGCAGTTGAAAATTATTATTTGTTATAGTTTTTTTGTTTACTATATTACGGGAAATTATTCTGTTGTTATTGTTATTGTTAAGTTCAATTCAAAATAAAGAAAGTTTTGAACAAAAAAGTTCGTTTCTGACTTCGGTTGCAAATGTTTTTTCCAGCACTGTAAATATTTTTATTTAAATATAAATATTTTTATTTAATTATAAATATTTTTACTTAAATATATGTATTTTATATTTATTTATATATTTTTTTTATAATTTTTATGTTTTATATTTTTTTTATTTTATTACAATTTTCTTTTTTTTATATTTTCTTTTTTTTATAACAATTTTCTTTTTTTTATAACAATTTTCTTTTTTTAGTTTTTTAATTTTTTACAATTCTTAAATTTTTTCTATTTTATTTTATTTATATATTTTTATAATTTGTTAATAAATTTCGTATAGTTATTTTGTTCCGTAGTTTCTTGTCTTTAATTTTTTGTTTATTTGTTGTTCTATTAGATTTTGAATTTTTTTCCGCTATTTTAAATTTTGACCCAGTTTAATGTTTTTATATAATTTTTTGATCCAGTTTAATGTTTTTATATAATTTTTTGATCCAGTTTAATGTTTTTATATAATTTTTTGATCCAGTTTAATGTTTTTTTATAATTTTTTTATTTTTTATAATATTTTTTTTATTTTTATAATATTTTTTTATTTTTTATAATATTTTTTTATTTTTATAATATTTTTTTATTTTTTATAATATTTTTTTTCTTCTTGTTTCTACTATACATTTTTATTTCTTTGGTGTTCTTGAGATAAGTAGATTATTTGGTTATAATTATTTTGCTTTTATTATTTGTTTATGACTTAATTTAATTTTGTATATTTCCTTTATTAAAGTTCGATATTTTTTATGCTTTCATTATTAGCGAGAAGGAGCTTTTTTCATAGTTGTTTTTGATGACAGAGCAGTTTCTTTGTGATCGATAGCTGCCCTGGCTACTGCCATTGAGGAAATTATAGTTAAAAAATCTTCACTGCGAAGCCAGTTCAAAACCGTGTTGGACTAGGTTCGAAGAAGCTATTTCATTGTCGGGTTACATTGTTCCTATAGCATCAGAGAGTGTATCATGCAATTATCCGAAACACCCTTGAAGCTGCTGGTATTGCCGAGGATTCCTCCATATGTACGATACTGAACCGAATTTCATTACTGCGAATTATAACAGGGGTCAATTTGTCATAGTACCTTTTTATGATTAAGGTATACGCACTGAAGTTCACCTCATATTCAAACCAATTTGGTTGTTCATTAGTCTATAATAATTCTTATAGCAGAATTATCCTTATTTTATTTACTTTCACTGATATTGAAGGTATTTTCTTTTGTCCTTGAGTATGTGACCGTTCAGGTAGTAAGGAAGGTTATGGGTAATTACGTTTTATAATACGGCAGCAATGTTTTCAAATCTGTAGTGTCCGAGTGATATCATGTTACATTTGGTAACTCTAAAAAATTGATGTATATCTACAAATAAATTAAAATTTGATATTTTTTTCACCTTGTCATAAAATTTTTACAAAACGACTTCGTATATAAAGTGAATGTATTTATGTTTTGTCTCCAATTTTTACTTTGTTGCAATTTGAGAATGTGATGTTTACAAAATCCGGTAACTTACGTCTACTAATTGAAGCGTGTGTGTAATAAACAAACACACTGCTCAACATTACACAGTACGAAAATATTTGAAATATTCACAATATTATGAAATGAACTATAAACAATTTGACAATGATTGAACTACGTGTTGACTGATTCAGTTCAGTTCGCCGCGTTCTATCTTTAATAGAAAATCAAAGTAAATTACTCACTTCTTTTCTAAAATCATTTTTAATTTTGCTATCTTCAAAATGCTATTGCACATTTGTTATCAATGTTTAGAAAATAATTTGAAATTTGCAACTTTGTCTATAGACTTGGATTTTTCCTTGACACAAAAGAGAAATTTATGTATTGTATTCAAGTTAACCAAAAATTTATCTCAATTTATTTAACACAGTATCGCATGCGGGTGGAATTTTATCTTATCGGTTGCGTTCTATTCGCTTTTTGACTTTTGTGATATCAAAACTGTGCGCATTTAAATTGCGTGATTAGATTCGACTCGTATTTGTGTGACTTGGAGAAGCTACTTTTTAGGTTTTCCATTCAAATTTCGTTTAATTTTTTAATAACATATATTTTTTACAGTTTATGAGAACTAAATTCAAAAAAATTATATATGTTCACAATTTAAAAAAAAAATAATAACTTCACAAATACGTTTTCAGTTGACTGACTCATTTCCAACCAGATTCTGTTCTGAAATCGGGAGTCCTTAAAATATCTCGTGTACCTAATATAAATATAATAAAAAATTGAATATTCTTTTAAAAAGAGAGCAAACTATTTCTTCAAAGGTGAAAAAATTTTCCTGGACTTGTCCGCTTTTATTAAATTTAATTTTATTTTATTCAAAACGTGAATGCCGATGATTTCCCATAAACAAACATACTGCCATATTTCTTCTCTGTGCTGCATACTTTTTGATTTATTGCATAATTTCCTGAGCCAATTTTCTTACACGTTTCCTCCATGAAGGACTAACAGCACACTATTAAGTTGAGCTTTTCAGTAACATTAAAACTTTGTCCTGGGCACATTGCGCAATTTTCCTCACCCAAAATAGGTATTTTATCTTACAAATCTTTTTTACGATAACCAAAAAAAGAAAGAATTTTCTTAATAATTTAGGAAGTATATAATTAAGTATATTAAAAATGTAAAGGTGGAATCCTGAATTCGAACTATGGTAGGTAATTCTCAGTGACTATCTTGAACTGTCCAGTCGTTCATCAAAAGATCGTCACTAAAGCTACCGTCTGGCTCGAGCTGCCGCCAAATACGACAAAGTCATTATTTTACTACAGTCTACAATTTTTTTTTTACTAAATCTAGTTTGAAAAATTAGAAAAATTCAGTCAAATTTTTTCTGTCAAAATTGGCCGACCTTGTACAGAGCAAATAAAATAATTTGACAAGCAAAAATTTGACGAAAACACTATTTGAAAGCATTTGTCAGGGAAAATCGTCAAATATTTGATAGTGTGACATACAGTGTAATACTAACTTAAGTTTATCGATTATTTACAAAAAAAGGGATGATATAATCTCGCTGTTTTCTCAATGAACCCACAACCGAATTTTCCCAATCGATTTAATTACTTAAAACGCTAAGACGGTAGAAAAAAGTAGCCTTGCCCATATCGGTATTATGGGTAAACATTAAAATGTTACCACGAACCGTAAACCGGAATAAATGTTATAAATCGCCATGACCAGACCCACTTTGGGCGGGGGGTCATTAAAAAAGAGGAAATTGCCGTCAAAACAAAGCCATCACACCCGTCCTTATAAGGAAAGTACCGCATTCAAGACAAAACTCATAAGAGCCATTGTGGAGTCATCGACAACAAGAAACCATATTCAAATAGTTGACGTCTGAATATTTTCACGAAATCACTTAAGGTCTGAGTAAAGCGCCTCGGTCTTTTCATGAATGAATGCGAGGACGTAGTAAGCTCATAAAAAGAAGAACATAATAGTCGCATCATGTGTATAGGTGTAAATAAACATAATGGATTTCATTCTGTCTTAAAGTTGTTACTTTCAAAGACTGAACGCAGAACTACGGCTGAGTTCGTGACCTTATGAGTACAATGTTTCAGACTTTTAAGAATTGTTTTTTTTTCTACTTTAGTTGGGCGCCAATTAATGCCAACTATGTTTTGAATGGAAAAAGTCACCCTTTGGATTTTGGCGCAAGCTTTAAGTCTAGCCAGAAGTTCTCTATAAGGAAACCTAATTTGCCAACTATATGATATCAACTTTAAGATTTATCTTTCAAAATACGGGATGTGGCTTAATTTGTAAGATTAAGAGAATTTTGAACTAAGGAACCTCTCATAAACGACCCGTATTCTACTACTAGTAGTGGGATTAGATCTGCGCCTCGTAAGAACCGACTTTCTGTCATACAAATCCAATTCAGTATCCTATTGGGTCTAAGAGATACAGCAAAAGTCGGGTAAACATATTCAACCTATTTTCACCTCTTGTGGGTTCAAATCGAAATTTTTTTTTTTTTTATGCTATTTTATAGATAGAAAAATTCTATAGATGCAAAAAGCGTTTTGATAATATCCTCTCGGATCCAAAAGAATTTTTTAAATATATTGAACCCCTTTTCACATCCTTGAGGTTGAATATCGAAAAATTCCGAAATTGATTTTCAGGCGTTTGAATAAAGAGTTGAATCCACTTCGGTATCATCTCATCACACCTAATTGACACGACGGAAATCGTGCAAACATATTTAACCCCCTTTTCATCACTTACGGGTTGAGTATCGAAATATCCCAAAATTGATTTTTTCGTGCTTGTATAAAAAAAAATATTGAAGTAGAGAGCAATTCGAGATTATATCGGAGCTAAAAATATTACGGAATTCGTAAAGACATATTCAACCCTTTTTCATCCCTTGCAGGTTAAGATACAAAAATCAAAAAATATTGCTCTCCACACTTCTCCATCATCATCCTTCATACCCTCATCATAAAATTTTTTATCAGACTTTAGTAGGAGATATGGCGGAATTCATTCAAATATATTTAACTACCTTATACTCCCTGAAGCCTAGTATGTTATTCGATTGGAATTATTCCTCCTGTAAAAAAATACCATGCCATGACTACTGCGTCGATTTAGAGCTAATTACTGCACTGAGTTGCAATTTGTTGTTGTACTGTCATCTCTATCTTATTTCTGTGATCTTACTTAGAGTGTCTACACTCTAACTCTATAAATCATTTTTCCGTGCAGAAATGAATACCAAAACTGCAAACCGGAATTTCGCTCGAACGCCATTCTGACCAACGGAAAATCCTATAATAGAATTTAGGCGTTAATAAATCAATTTGACATCTCATCTCATGACGAAATTCGTAAAAATGTCCTTCGTTCAATATAAACAATTTTTTTTAGTATAATTACTTATATACTCGCACATAAAATATATGCTAAGTTTCAACTTTATAGCATAAGCCCTTTCTAAGATTGAAAAAAAATCCCATAGCCCTATACACAATCGGTTTTTACCTGTGTCTGTTTTCATTGCATTGTAGGAGTTTACTTTCTGTGTATTTCGAATTGGCATACCTCCCTTCGATGAAACGGTAGTAAATTGAACCCTCCTTCTCAAAAATGAAAAATTAAGTTAGAAAAACAAAAATAATATGTTTGTTCTCCTGGTTATAATTTGGTACTCTGCATCGTATCTCAGCATTAAAAGCGAACCGGACTTCTATCGAAAAACTAATAAAATTGCGTCCAAACGGTTGACAGTTTTTTTTTTAATTTTACAAAAACATGTGGGCCTTGAAATATCGACATAATTGATTTTTAGGCGTTTGTAGAAAAAACCCATAAAGGTAAAGAATTCGTGAGTAAAACACTTTTAACTTCCTTTGGGGTTGCATTTAAATATAAAATAATTGCTTTTTAGGTGATTCTATAAAATTGATTCTTAGGGGATTATATAAAGAGCCCATTACAGTAAAAACCAATCCGGTGTCTAATCAGATCTAAAAGATTTGTTGGAATTTGTGAAAACCTATTCCAAAGGGTGTTAAATATCGAAAATTCCTGAAATTTGTTTTTAGCGATTATATATCAAGCCCCAAGAAATAAAATCGAATTTGATATATCACATTACATACGATATATGTCGGAATTCGTGAAATTTTACACAACTAATTCATATCCCCTTAAGGGTTAAATTAAAAAAAAATGTAAAACACTTTCTAATCGGTTATATAAAAAGCACGTATAAGTAAAACTAATTCGCTATCTCAACAGACCTAAGAGATATGACAAAATTCGTGAAAATGTATACATACACCCTTTTTCATTGAAAATATGTTTGTCCAACTTCCGTACATGAATGCAAATTTGAAATCTTGTTTTGCTCATAGCGATTTCCTCTTCAAATGGTTCCACTATCAAAACTCTATATAAGTTTCAACTTCCTACCTTAAGCGGGTGCTTAGATTTAGAAACAATTTCAACTCAAGCCGCCTCCCCCTCATACCCACAATATCAAAAATATGACCAACTTAAATGTACCTACTATAAAATCACAACTTAATAGCTCAAAGTGTTTGTGAGCGTTTGCGTACGGCGGACAGACAGACTTTTCTTTATAAGTTTCGGCCTGAAACGTGAAAAAAAAATTTTTTGGCGTAGACATTTCTTTTTTTTTTAATTTTAGTTCGATCACAAAAAAATTGAACCTAGTATGTCAAAGAATTTGAGAGCTACGAGTCTTCAAGCGCATTTGTATACGGCGGTCAGACGGACAAATTTTTTTTCTTCTGGTTCTGGTATCTGATGAAGACCTATGCGATGTTTGTAGGACGGAAATTGCGGGGTAGATCGCAAAGAAAGTAATCACTCAATTTAAGATCTGTATCTTCGATACAAATTCGTCGCTAATGATCGCATAAATAACATGATAAGAAATAGTTAGCAACCATGTCTCAAATCTGCACCTATCCTACTAATACGGAAAAAAGGCTATCCAGCTTCGAGTAGTTGGTATCAGCGACGATTAATTATAATTCAATCCACCTGTCACACATAATACCATAAAGGTTTATCGCGCTCTAATGATTAAAGCTCGAATGATAGCAACTCCTTAATTGGCCGTTTGTTTTAATTAGAGAAAGAGGAAAACCGATAGAAAAATTACTTGAAATACAAGCTGATTGCATTACTTACGTCGAATCGACCAAGTTTAATTTTTCGGTGTTCGATTGCAACCGGACTCGTGCTTAATTGGCATTTTTAAATTGCTAACTGAGTTATGGGTCATGTTTCTATGACCGATAGTATGATAAACACTTTTCAACTTTCTATACGGAGTCGATCCATCCATACAAATGTTATGTAAAAACAGAGCCGATCTTTCGTGGATAATAGCGTTACAAGGCGTTTTATTTCAATAACAAATTGATGGGGGGAAAAAAAGTATAGTGAAATATGATGCTCAAGCTGGCTGAATTACACTTTTAATCTTTCGATGGATATCGTTAAATTAATTTATTAGTGTTGTATTTTTTTTTCTTCGATGATATTAAGTAATTGAACGGTTCAAAAATACAATAACTTAATATTTGTTGGGCAAGACTTTGTTCGAGCAATCGATTTTGAAAGAATCTCGCCAAAGAAGATCTTTAAATATATGTATGTTATTTTTCAAAAATTACAAGGCCGAACAGTAATAATAACTCGAATTCAATTATTACAAAATCGAATGAGAAACAAACGTTGTAAGCAGTTTTTACATTGTAATAAAACAAGAGTCAAACTCTCTAGTTCGGAACTTTCAAAATTTAGTAAAATGATGTTATTATTTTCGGTTTTTCGAGCTGCAAGTTAATTTGGGATGTTCAAGAATTTTCTGGGCCATTGGCAGTCTCGAACAATTTTGTCGAAAAATCGCTAGGTATCGGAAAGAAGTTTAATATTTATACCTTTAGTTTGAGATTTAATTTTCACTTTGATAGATATCTGACCACAAAAATTTTACAAAAAAGTGTCAAACGGACAAAAAAAAATATTTTACGGTTACATTTAAATATTTAACAAACTTGCATGTAGTCTAAAACAATCCAAGCTATTTTATTTGCCCTTTTCTGAAATAATTTTCATAATTTCTTGTAACATTTTTAAAAGGCAATCATTAGTTTAACATAAGCTTTGGGCAGGTTCCACTTGCTTATGCCCTCTCAAAATTTCAACTTTCTAGCATCAACCGTTCGTCAAAAATCGTTATGCCGGCTCCACACTCCCTAGCGTTTATCCTCTACACATAACCGTCACTCGAAACTCGCCAGATTCGTGGTTGCGCCTCACGAATTTATAAACACAGAAAAATATCGTTGGTGTTTTGTAAAAAGGGCCAATCTGACATTTTTAACCAAGAGTAAAACTGTTTTTATCGTTTCAAGCTCAACGCTCAAAAAAGGCCACTTTAAAAGGGCCAATCTGTCATGCCTGCTTTAAACATTTGAAAAGAAATTAAAGAAAAATGTAACGCATATTTATCACTTTAAGTTTTAGAATCCCTTTCGGCAAATACAGATTGGCCCTTCTTACAAAATATAAATTAAAATCATACATTTTCCGACTAATTAATTTATGATTAAAAAATCTAACAACGGTCGTGGCGCAACTTTATTATTTTTTGGAGAAAATTTCGTGAAGCGGTAAAAGCTGAGGTGCGCAAGAAGTGGCGAAGCTACAAATACCCTTTCAATAGTAATTTCGAGTTTAGGCCATAGTCCGGGACGCGGTCAAAGCCGATATATATGCACTGACTGTTTCGCGACATTTGGAAAAAAGAATAGCTCGTGGAAAGCTACAACTTCCAGCATTCTTAATGGTTCTTTATGCAAGAATTGAAATAAATAAAAAGCTCGAAGAAGTAATAACCTATTCAATATCTAATTATACCTAAGATATTTGACGGAATTCGTGTGGCGATTTTATAAGAAAAACCCATGAAAATAAGAACTAATTCGATATCTTATCAGACCTAAGAGATACGAAGGAATTCGTAATAATGTATACAACCCCTTGATATCCTCTTACGGCTTGAATATTAAAAAAATCCTTAATTCGATTTTTAGGTGACTATATGTATATTAAGCCCGTGGAAGTAAAAACAAATTCGATATCTAATCAGAACTAAAAAACATGCAAAAAGTTTTTGAACAAACTACGTTACTGCCATTTTAGGGTAGAATGTCGGAAAATCCTGAAATTAATTTTTAGGTGAAGATAAATTTGATATTTTATCAAAACAAAGAGATATGATGGAATTCATTACAACATATAAAACGACCTTACACTGCCTTAGTGGTTTAATAGCAAAAAATTCTGAAATTAGTTTTGAGGCGATTATATGACAAATTAATGGAAGTAGAATTCAATTAACTATCTAATCGGATTTAAGAGATATGTCAGAATTCGTAAAAATCTATGCAACTGCGATAGTCGGGTAAATAAAAAGTCTGATGTCTCATCAAACGTAAGAGTTATGTTGGAATTCGTGAAAACGTATGCAACTTCCTAATATTCTTTTCGGGTTTTAATATCAGTAAATACTGAAATTTGGTTTTAATGTGATTATATTTGTTAAGTTTAATATAAACCAATTCGATATCTGATCAGACCTTAGAGATACGGAGGAATTCGTGGAAAACAGCCTCTTTACACCACCTTAAGTGCTCAGTATCGGAATATCCTGAAAATGATTTTTAGTCGACTATATAAAAAATCCGTTGAAGTAGAAATCAATTCGATATCTAATCAAACCTAAGAGATATGTCAGAATTTGTAAAAACGTGTGTGAGCTCCTTGCACCCCGTTCGGCGTTGAATATTTACCTTTACGAGTTGATCAAAAAATTATGAAAACGATTTCTTTGATTTCATTTGACGAGCTCGTGGAAGTCAAATTAATTTGATATCTTAAAAGACCTAAGAGATATGTCGAAATTCGTGAAAATGGCTGCACCCCTTTTCATCGACCGTTTTTTGCCCTGCATCAATCCAAATCTGTTTTATTTTTTTCTTAAATTATTTTCCTGCTATATCCATCCATATTAAGCTTCAACTTACTAGGATAAGTCTTTCCTGAGTTAAAAAAAAAATACTCCGGTTCTGTGCAACACCTATAAAATTTCATCTTCTTGCCATTATTAGTTCGCAAGATATCGAAGTTCAATTTTTTTCAACCCATCCCCACACGAACGCCCCGAAAAATTTTATTTTCAGTATAATATGCCCAGAAATAATCGCAATCTCAGCTTTAAGGTATCTTAGTTTTCGAGCGTTTTGTATACAACGTTTTTTGCTCACTCTAGTACTTCTTCGCCAATGTTGACCTCTTTTTGCAAATGGTTCCACTATAATACCTTTACATAAATTCCAAGTTTCAACTTCCTACCTTTACCAATTTCAGTTTTCAATTATAAATTTTTTTTTTCTAAAACGCTGTTCCGACCTTCACTCGCACCCCAGAAAATGTTACCATTAAAGAGGTCCACCCAATATACCCATTAAATTAAAATGGGACCATTTAATTTACCCACAAGATTTCAACTCAATAACTCAAAGCACTTGGGAGCTACGAGCCTGCTAACTAGTTGATATACGGCGTAGGGAGGGACTAATTTGTTTCAGTGTGCAGTATTCGTAAAACGTAAGAATAAAAATTGTTCAGGGTAGTTTTTTTTAAATCGATCAGACTCTTTATTATAATAAGGTAAAACGAGAGCAATTTTGCCATTCAGAATACAAAGGGCATATCTCCATTTTCGTTCTTTTAAGCTATTATGGATTTGAATTTTATTTCTGCCTAAATATGGTGCAAATTTGCACTTTTGGCGCTTATGACCTTTTTCACGGCAGAATTGTGCTTTTCCTTTGTGTAGTTACCCTAGAATAGAAACTCTACTTTTTTGTTTTTTAAATAAAATAAAGAACCCCTTAGAGAATGATTATCAAAAAAATTCCTATATTTAGGCGATATTAAAAAACACCATACAAGTAAAAGGTATTTGGACCTAAGAGATATGCCGGAATTCGTGAAAAATATGCAACTCCTTTGTACCAAGCCTGTTTAGCCCAATCTGCAAATGCCACTAGCAATTTGGAAAAAAACAATTTTTACGAAAATTATCCTTAATAGTCATGAAGTAGTGACCCCATGATATTGACTTTTAGACAATTGTACAAAAAAAAAACTCGTGCAAGTAGAAACTATTTTGATCTAAGAGATATGGCGGAATTCATGAAAGTATTCAACTTCTTTGCCGTACCTCCGTACTCAAATGAAAATTTGGAAGTTTTTTCTTCCAAATTAATACTAGTAGTAGACTCTCGAAATTGTGACCCCCTACTTATTCGGTAACTATTTTGAGAACTATATTGGACGTTACTATTGATTGCTTTCCAGAGACAGAAAATATATTATCAAGGCACACGAAATCTTTATGAAGAAGTAATTTGCCTTACACAAAACAAGTGCAGTTACTCACATGTAACAAGATCACTATTTAGGAGGTTTTTTTCGCAACGAAATTTGTATGGTCGGAAAATCGAGTGTGCACTATGTCGTGCGGTCATTATTTGACGAGTCTACTGCATGTACCAATTTTCAACTTCCTACCATAAGCTGTGCTAGATATAGAAATTAGAGATAGGCCAAACAGTTCATTTTAGTGAATTACTTTCGAACTAGTCGTTCATTTGAAAGGGTTAGTTCAGTGAACTGCTTCAATTGAACTGTTCGAATAAAACCCAGTACAGGTAGTTCAGTTGGATTTTTTGGTCGCGGAATATGAAGATGAGCAATGTGTGGCATGGCATTCTCGAAACTCGCATATCACGACAATTCACAATTATACATTCTTCTATTAAGACGAGAATAATGAACAGTGAACTGCACAATAGACTTTAGACATAACTTTAGAAACGTTTTTCTATCGGGCAACTGTTAATTGCAAGTAGTGTTGCCCTGGCAAAACTAATGACTGAAGACGAAGAGAAATAACTGTTTAATTAAATCTAACTGCAGTTGAGTGAGTTACTTCGCTTACTCACTTTAAGGAAGTGTTCTTTTAGAGCAGTTCACTCGTGAACGACGCACCTTTAATAGAAATAATACCACCACCGTACTCGTACTCTACAACCCCAAGTAAAATGTTTAGATCGTGCAGCTGTAATAGTCCACCCTCCCCACTCTCAACCATACTACGCTCACCCACAACTTTTATTCTACTAATAGGTGTCCTGTATACTTCGAATAGTTCCTGTGACATTAGACGGGATTTTCGAGATTTTGCGAGGCTAAGGGGTCTGTAGGGTTTACCTTCTGTGAAAATTAATAGGTCCTACCTCGTCCGTTTTTAGAACGTGTTAGCCCCTTCACTCACTCCTATTCTACACCTTTCTTACCCTTTATACCCTGAATCTCTTTCGGTTTTATTTACCACGTGAGATTTATTATTACAGTGGATGCCGCTTATTGTAATCACTTTGGGACCAGCCAAAAACAATAACATTAACCGGGTGATAACAATAAACGAAGAAAAAAATAAGCGATAAATTCTGTTTGTGGAAAATGGAACCCAACTGTTTTGATAACAAAATGCGGCTTATAAAACTATCCGCGATTACAATAAGCGGCATCCACTGTATTTCCGTATCCACTGGATCCCTTAAAGTTCTGTATTTTCCATACTCCTCTATTCAAAACAACACTCAACTTTCTGCAGCAGTTGGTTCGTAAGATATTGTAATCTGAAATTTTTCGCTCATCCACCCTCGCTCCACCACCCCGCTCATCCACCCCGCTCATTCACCCCGCTCACCACCTCGTTATATTTACTTTATAATACTTCCCTAGTATGCCCATAGTCTTGATGTTTCAACATTGCTACATCGAGCGCTCCAGATATCTCCTTTTGCCTCTTCCGTCGTACCCAAATGACTCCAGTGTCATATATATATATATATACTTTAAGTTTCAATTTTCTAGCTGAAGCCGTTCTTGAGTTATAGAAACAAACCTTCAAAGACATTTTCGGAAAAAATTTTGTTTTTCCACTTTTGGGTCTACTAATTGTAAAACGTGAACATACAAAGTATCGGGAATTTTTTTTTAAAAAGCGATCACTAAAAATGTTATTGAAATAATAAAGTAAAAATACCGATAATTTATTGTCACTATAAAACGGTGCACACTTCAGTCTAGAATCCAGATAATAAAACAATGTCGTGTACGATAACTAATTTATGAGCCATATTAGTTTCGAGCGCAAACTTGTTGAAAGAACAATATACGATGTTGTTGGACCGGCAATACTGTTCGTAAATTTCGCAGAGTTATAACCTAAGGTAGAGACTACCCCAGATAACCGAGAACTGCTCGGTATATCTATGGCAAGAAACTGTAATTTACGGCTTGGAATTCGGAATTTTCACAAGAAAAACCACAACTACAACGAGTATGTTATGCAAGGTATGGAATAGTTTTTCAGGTGTCACAACAGCCTCGACACATTTGCCAAATTTTAAAGTGTTTTGAAGTCGTTCCTCGAGTACAGGTTTCTCGGGCCAGCTACTTGTCTTCCGTTCGATAGCGCAACCTGTCCGTTAGATTTCCAAGAAATCTTACGATCCGAAGATGTTCTTGATATCGAAATCAAATCTTTTGTATCTGTGCCAGAAAATCTCGGTATCACGAGATGAAGAAAACTGCGTCGGGAAACGATTGCAACATTAAGGGCCCTACTTACGATGATGAATTATCCGAAATGAACTGAAATGGGCGAGTTCATCGTTTTCTTTATCTTAAATTTTCGACTTCCTTCCTCTGCCAACAACATTTTGCCCTTCTTTATAACTGCCAGTAGCGACATAGTGAGTTGGTTTTGAGTGACTCCGACTGTATTTATGCCTGTGAATTGAGGCGAAAAAATGGCCTTAAAGCGCCGACACCCTCGGTATGATTTTGAGCTCCCTCTTGGATTTTCTTCTTGAATGGATTGTGCACTTGCAAGAACTTTAAGTATGTCGTGTTTTCTTTCATAACTGGCCCCAATGGCTCGGCAGAATGAAATTCTACAAGCCTCGGGGACGACTGTAATAAATTGGAAACGCTCTTATAAAAATGTAAAAACGGACAGGACAGACAGACAAACTGGGGCCCCGACGAAGTCATCTCGAGAAAAGAAAAGCGGCCACAGTTTCATATAATGCGCGACACTTTTCGACGACAACGAGTATCTTTTTTAATTGAATCACTTAATTTGTGTACTGAAGCATTTTACATTTTTATCTTTCACCGGATGATGGACAGGACAGTGTTGTTTTGTTTGTACCAGTTAATTTTTCTTTTGGGAAATCATATTTTTATATATGTTTATATATTGTTCAAATTTGAATCTTTTGTGTCGAATCCAATAGATTTTTATCATTTCTCAGCGAAGAGATACGTGTGATGGTTTCTAATCCGGGAAAATTTTTGTTTTACGTTTATTCATTAGTTTGTTGATTGCATGAATAACATAATTCGGAATTAAATGGAAGGCGAAAGTTTAACCTCAGAAATTAGCAGAGTTTTTGTTCAGATTCGGTGGGTATCTATCAAAACGTCGTTCGTTTAAATTACGCAGAATTGATGGTAAAAGTTTTTACTGTATGGAAATAATCGGATCCTAATTTTTCTTGGGATTGTTGTTAATTTTGCTTTTGAAAAATCCTCTTTTGAGAAATTTTATGTTTTTTTTATGGGGTTGTTAGTTTGGCTAACAAGTTGAGACGTACATTTATTGTACATTTTTTTAGTCTGACCTCAACTTTATTTTTTTTTTTCAAATTTTCCTTTTAATTGTGAATAAAAGCATTAATTAAAATTAAGTAGGATTTCTTCGTGGCTTCAAGAGGATCACATCGTGGGTCCAACGGTACCATACAATCTGTATCCAAAAAATTTGGAACACTTGCATTCTCAAATTTTGTAATTATTCCTGAAGTCTTTGATATACATAGTTTGCAGTGCTACCGGTTTCGTTTCTGTTCTTAGCTATTTACTTCATTATTTTTAATAATAAAGTATTCCGATGGTTTAACAAGTTCGCGTCCAACGAAATTTTTACCCCTTTCTTTAAATGGCATTGTCAAAATTTTTGTCAAGAAGTTTGACAGTCAAAGTGTTAAAACAAAACATTTGCAACATTGGAACACTTGCATTCTCAAATTCTGTAATTATTCTTGAAGCCAATGATATAGTTTGCAGTACTGCCAGTTCGTCATAATCTGTTTCTGTTATTAACTATTTACTTAAATATTTTTAATAACAAAGTATTGCGATAGATTTAACAAGTTGGCGTCCAACAAAATTTTTTACCCCTTTAAAATGCATTGTCAAAATTTTTGTCAAAAAGTTTGGCAGCCAAAGTGTTAAAACAAACCAAAAAAAAATTGCAACCCTTATATTTTTTCACGTTTTATGATTTTGTAGATCCCTAAAAAACATATTTGTCCGTCTGACCGCCGTTCGCAAGGGTCGTAGCTCCAACTCTTTCAAGCTATTCTGTTCAAATTTTCTTAGTGGGTAGATTAGCTGGGCTCCTTGAAGTGGCCACTTTTTGGTTTGTGGGAGAGTGAGGGGAGGTGGGTGTGAGGAGGAGGGTGACAAATTATTATGCTTTCTATATCTCAGCAACCGCTTAAAGTGCGAAGCTCAAACTTGGTATTTATATAAAATTGGGAAGATTAAATTTTGTTTTAAGAACTAGTCTCACATTTCAAGAACTATTGAATATAGTATCTTTGAATTTATACAAATGGTAGGCCTAATGAACCTGCACCAGGGAAAACCAAATTAAGGGTAGGCGAGAGTCGATAAGGCTTGAAAACTGAAACTTGGTGTTTGTGTAGGACTATAGTTGTGACACGTTCAAAAAATATAATTCTTATAAGGGTAGCACAAAGCGATGGGTGGGGCTCGTTTTTTCTATCTCGCAAATGATACTTGAAACTAAAATTCCTCCTCCCCTTCTCTTACTGGACTCTAATGCCTTTCAAAATAAAAAAAAACTATTTCCAGATATTAAACTAATATAATTGGCTTTTTTACGAGTTATTTCATGAAATTTTTTAATTTACTAACTAGCAATTTTACTTTCATAAGACCCTACCAGAGTCTTTCGAGAGCATATGGCTTAGATTATGGGAATAGCTTGGATTAGCGATGGGAGTCTCATACTAAAACTCTTACTATAAGAGTTGTGGGTATTTGGATCACTCTCGTAAGGTTATCGTTACCACTACTGTAATCTCCTTACAAGAGCTATATTTTTTTTTACAGGAAATTTTGCAATTTCCGCTTAATGCTCTTTGTTTCTAGTGAAAAGGCATGGTATCCGAGTGATAAATGCTGACTTCGTGAATTTGCCCCTGATGAAAAACATGGGAAATATTCTTAATATGATAATGCAAATTCGAGAAAAACCGACATAGTGCCTTTTCCCTGTAAGCCGACGATATGGCATTTTAGTCGCAATAAAGCAAAGCTTTTTATTAATATTCAATAAATATCTTTATCTAATAAAATAACTTTTAAATTATATTGTAGGGTAAAAACATTTTTTTACTGTTTCCTCCAATAGTTTTGTTTAAATTTCTATAAATGCCATTGATAGCATTTTATTGAAAAATAAAGCCGATTCATAAAATTTAGTTATGGAACTTAAATCCTAGCTGTGAGAAGCTTATCTTTCATTACAAGAGTTGATTACTCTTATAGCCAACGAATTTATTTAAAAGTAGTGGGATGTTGGAGAATTAAGTTACTATTTTGAAAGTATATTTCACTGAACAAAATTAAAGTTAACATTAGATTAAACATAATTATTTCTCTTACTTTCATATTGGCTAGTGTTTGTGAAGAAAGGCCAACACATGTATTTACTTAGTGGACAAAATTTTAGGAAATCAATTTCGATTATTTTAACTCGGTTTTTTGGCTCCTTGACTGAGCGTCTTATTCTGGCGAGGGATTATTATCTTGCTATACTCATTAGATTGTTCTTAGTGAAAATAGCCCACTTTTTTTCAATTCAATTCAATTCAATCAATATTTATTAGTTTTTTCACTTATGTCTACCATCTTATAATTTATAATTTAGAGAACAGATAATTCAATATCTTAACAGCTCAATTAAATCTAGTTAGCACAGCAAAGCGAAGCATCTACGAGAATTTTAGTGAAATAAATTCAAGGAAAAATTTATACAAAAAACCTTGTGCAGTGAGTTTAAAACTAACTTACAAACTAACTTACAAACTAACTTAAAACCCCACTTTTATTTCTTCTTAATATTTTTTTTAATTTTATGTATTTTCTGTAGAGTTACCGGCAACCTATCATAAAAATTATTTTTGTAGGTACCAGTATACTTTACTTGTCATAGCGAAATTTGTTTGCGGCCATAACTCTTTGAGCGTTGAAGTCTCATAAAAAGAAGTCAATAGCGATATCATCTTAAATAAAAATATTGTTGCGAGCGAGGGGTTCGCCGGGATTTCAAGTAAAACACAATTCGGTTAAAATAAAAATAAGTGATTATTTATTAATCGCACTTTAAAGTCTATTCGCACAATAATTCGTACTGTATGGCAATACCGCCCGCTTATACCATATATCGCTTGACTCGTTCACTTTCGTTCTCTCTCAACACGGTCGCGTATACACGCTGGCTGTCACAGCCGACGTAATAAAAATTACTGTCCCTTCGCTGAAAGCTTCACCTGCTTATATACTATCCGGTTGCAGTCTAGGATGTACTTGAACGTTCGCTCAGTGTGGAATCTGCTCGAAAGCTTTAGAGCTTTCGATTTCGATCTTCGTTCAGTGGTGTGTGTAGATGGTACTGGAAGGCTTGATAGCATTCCATTTGATCTTCAACGCTGTTCCAGTACGTTCGAGCGCATTCGATAAGAAGTGGGGTATAATCGTGTTGCTCCGCTCTCCTTATTTACTCTCAACTAGGCTTTTGATTGGGTTACTTTGCAGCTTAGGTATTCGGTTGTTGCTGTTTCCTATTCGTAACCGATCGAGTTGCGCGGTGGCCAGGCTTACACGTAACAATATCATAAAAAAGATTCAATGCGAATTACACTCAAAACAATAGTATAAAAAATGTTATTATATAAGTGAAAATTTAAATAACTCTATTAAGCTTATTGTCTATTAACAATGATACTATGAGAATATCGAAGTGTATTACGAGAGTCTTTTGTGAGGTTTCTCAATTTGGAAGTTTCCTGCACTGGATAGTTTGTAAGTTGGGTGGAATTTCCATATAATGCTCCACACTTACTGCAGTGTTGTATTATTTAACTATAGGTAAAAATGATAGTAGAAAAATAAGATGACATTCTCGTTATTTGTTTTCATATTTGATTTTTCAAAAATTAAAAATTTTGATTAGGCTTTCATCGCATAAACCTCAATAAATTGATATTTAAACGCATTTCTAATTTTCAAACTAAGTTTTTCGATTATCTAGTTATTTCTTTAAATTTACCCTTTAATTTTTTCAATTTCTTTTTTTTAACCTCATGAATCGTCTGACAGCCTACAGTTTGGCACAATTATCACTTATTTAAGGCGTTGTACATTTTTTCACAAATAAACCGACCTTTTAAACGTTCTTTTCAAGTTGTATTGGATGCATGGGACGGCCGTCTTAGATTTATTTTTCTTTGAGTCTAAAAAATAAAATCTGTGTTTGTCCTACGAAGAAAAATTATATTTACAAATTAGTTTTTGTAAGAAATATCTCACGGAAAAAATGCTTATAATTTTCTTTATCTTCAATAACTACCGACCGCAAAAGGGCAAAAGCTGAAAGTTACATCTTAAAGTCAAATTATTTGTTTCAAAAAGGAACCAAAGACAGAAAAGAAGGTCTAAAAAAGCCAACCTAATGAGATATTTTCTCACATACATACATACATTTTCTTAGATTCTAGCCACCTTTTTAGTAACCTTAAAACTTAAATACTGTATTATTAAAATAATAAAGTAAAAATGACGAAAACGAAAATTTTTAGAAATTGAAAACGCATCTTTGTCGACTCCTAGAAGCAAGACTGTAGCCTTGACTTGTGACGGGCGATTATGGGAAAAAACGGTTATCAGTTCACCGGTTATTTTTATTATCCTGGTTATAATAACCGGTTATTATAATAAAATAGTCTGTTATTTCAGAAGTTTTTCTCAAAAGAACGGACTTTAGAGATTCGGATATGACGGAACCGCGAGATGCGAGTTCTTAAAAAGGTGCCTATATTCATATTATCGTGGCATTTTACGTTTCAGGAAGTCGCAGCTGTCTATAAGCTGGACAAATTTTCAATTATATTAACTGCAATTATCTATCATCGAATTTATAAAAGTTTTTTAATCTTACGGAATAAAAGGAATAGCAAATCAGAAAATCAGGCTATCGATTATTTGTTCTTAAAATCGGATAAGTATCTAAAAAAAATAACCGGTTAACTACCGGGTAACCTAATCAAAAAAAAATCGGTAAATCGAATTACCGGTTATTTTTATCCATCCCTACCATTGATGACCTATATTTTGGGCCGGGTTTGTAATCTCGTGTCCTAAGGTTTCTCTAGTATTCCGAAATTCCGAATTCTAGAATCCCTAAAATCGAAAATCCAGCGTGCCAGTATTTCGTATTAATACATGTCACATTGTGTAATGCTTCTTGGCTGATTAAAATCTTCGAACCATTTATAGATCAATTGCGTGGAATAAAAATCATTTTAATTCAAATTATAAATTTGCTTTGTCATAAAGTTTGATAATAAAATTATCCACATTAAACATGAACTATAAAAAATGCAAATTAACTTTTTAATAAAGTTAAATTGAACTAAAAGTAAATTGATATATTTTTTATATTGATTTGAGTACGTTAAATATTTTGGTTAAAATTTAATTTTAATAATATTTAATAATTATTTAATTATGTATTAGACGTGAATTACTTCAATGTTCAATTTTTTCAACTCCTCAAAAAATCGAATTCCTTTTTTTTTACGAATTCGCTGACGACTTCGATTGAAACTAAAACTAATACACAAAGTCACCTGAAAATAATAGTTAAATTGACAGTGGCAAAAATAATACTCAGTTAACTAGAAAAATTTAAAATATCATTAAACGCCACTACATACTCCTCTCCTAGAGAAAGCGAAGTCTTCTTGATATCCATTAAAATAATTACGTTTTAATTTATTTGTTATCATTTATTTGTCAGCAAATATTGTCAACTTCGGTTATTAATTTAATCAATCGAAGTTGACACGATTTTCGGTTATTCAAAAATAAATTTTTATTTTTTCAGTCGGATAAAAACTTTCAAACTTTAAAGTCAATTTAATAATTAATTTATTTTAAAAACCGAAACTATTATTAACATAAATCAATGTAATAATCAATTTTAATTCCATCGATTTAAATGGGATCATTTGAGACCTTTTATGTATTGAAATCATTGTAGAAGTTTAATTGGTTAAAAGTTATATTTTCATGATTTCCTGCGTATGAAATTTAATGAAGTAAAATTAATTCATCAAATATTACTTTTAACCAATTAAACTTCAACAATGATTTCAATAAATATAAGGTCTCAAATGATCCCATTTGAATCGATGGAATTAAAATTGATTATTACATTGATTTATGTTAATAATAGTTTCTGTTTTTGAAATAAATTAATTATTAAATTGACTTTAAAGTTTGAAAGTTTTTATCCGACTGAAAAAATAAAAATTTGTTTTTGAAAAACCGAAAATCGTGTCAACTTCGATTGATTAAATTAATAATCGAAGTTGACAATATTTGCTGTATCTACAGTGGCGAAAAACCTACTCAGCTAAAGCGAAAAACTGCAAGCGTATCAACGCCACCACAACATTGGCTTTGGATTGGTTAAGATCATCGCGATTATAACCTTACCTGAGCCATTGTCCTATGATTAATAAGTGATTTTGGCATTCGATATTTAGGGAGTATGTGTTTGAACTGATTGTTGTTAAGTTATGGCTTCACCCCCTTAATGTTGATATCATTGTTTTTTATTCTCTATTTGCCGTAGGATATGTTATTAAAATTAATTCTCTTTCATTGATTTCCGTTTGCTTGATTCCTCACTTTGTTTTGTTTACATCTTCCTTTTGTATTTATTGACTTTGTTTCTTTCTTATTTAGTCTTTTGGTTTTTATTGATATGCGGTTAATATCGTATTAATATCCCTTAAATATTTTATAATCCATTAACAAAAATAAATATAATAATTTATTTTATTACATTTATTTTTATTTTAATCTCTTATCTTTTTTATTCTGGCCAATTTATTTATTATTTTTCCATTGATTTTTTGTTTTGTCTTTTATTGTATTCTTTTTCTTATTTTTCGTTATTTCTTTTATTTTAATTTGAGTTCTTTATTTTGTAATTATTTTCAGTTCTGTTTTCTTTTTTTTTATATATATTTTAATTTTTATTTTTCAAATTTCCTTGTTTTTTTTTGTAGATTTCTTTTACTTCATGTTTTTTACTTGTCCGTTAGCGGTTTTGCCTTTTATTTCTTTTTTCTGGTGGTTTATTTTCGTTTTTATCTTTTTCTGTCTTTTTATGTTTTCTTTTTTTATTTCTCTTTTATTTTCACTTACACAGTAAAAAAAATCCATTGAATTTTACAATCTTTTGGATAGTAGACAAATATGCCACACCTTTTCAAGTAAATTTACATTGGTATGTAATAGTCAATTTAAATGTAATTTTCAATTTTCGGTCAGTAAATTTCAATTTGCAATCATTAAATTTCAACTTCGAAAGCACTAAATATCCAGTGAATTTCTCTTGAATTTATACTCTAAAAAAATGTATAATTAGCACTCTTTAGGATGCACTTATTTCTACTTGTAATATTATTTCTTACTTAATTACTCTTAATAAAACCCTTGGCTGTAGGTAGGAATCGAACCCGCGATAAATTCTGGTTTGGCGCGCGTGGCCACTGTGCTACCGAAGGCGTTTAATTTCCATTTCAGCAGAAAACAAAATCGAACAAAGTGTCCAACTTTGTGGATTCATTTATTACATGCTTTTCGTTGTAATATTCAAATAGATAAGTGGAATTACTCGAAAAAGAACGTAATTTTCAATTCATATATAAATATAGTATAGTTAATTTTTCTCGAAATGTTGCGTGATTTTGTCCTTTTCATGTAAATTGTACAGTTCAGTTGAAAAGTACATGAATAATTTATTAATATATATATAATACCAGTAATTTCGTGTAAAAGTGATTGAAATGTGTACTTTTACTTGAAAAAATGAAATATACTGGAAATTTCAAGTAAAAATTGGAATGAAAATTAAATTTATTTAAAACATTGTACTTTCAACTTAAATTTTTATTCATATTTGGCAGATTAGGGAAATTCAAATCAGGGTTGAAAATCTTAGCTGGGATCGAACCTCCCTCGACTTCGAGATTTCTGCTGCCTACTGGCTGTTTTAGTAGTGTACATAAAAATTTAAAAGTATTCTTATAAAATGTACACGGCTAAATATCTATGTTAATTTCCGTCACCGTAATTTAGACAACCTCTACATGGCATGCAATTTGTACTGCAAAGCTCTTGACATTCGCTGTAAGAAATACAAAATTATTACACACTTCAATTCGAAATAAGAAATGCATTTTATGAACTTGGCATTACATCACACATATGAAAATGCACCATTTAATTGCGAAAGTGACATAAACAGGTATTTCAGCATCGAACACCTTCTCGAATTTATGCTGAAAATATTTCCTCTAGTCAAGGCCTTAATCGGATCCTATCGCAGTCATCGATCGATTCAAATCTTAATCGTCTCGTAGATCGCATTAAACACGGATAATTGCTGTAATAACGCGGGTCAATATTCAAAATATGCCGCAAATCATTCACCTGGAGGCACTTGTAGGTACGACGGGTACTTGCGCCTAATTAAGTTGTGGCGCATAATCGCGGAAAATTGTTTAGCGGGCTTAACAATCGACTAGGCGGGCTAAGTAATTGTTATATTTTCCTGTTATGATACTATGAGTACAAGCGGTTGATATACCGCCCAACAACATGTTGTTCTCGGATCTTATCAACATAAAATGTTGCTCAACGAAAGTGTAAACGACACTATGGGAATTTGTCGGCGTGGGTGCAACACTAAAATGTAATGTGGACGGGCACGTGTGGGATTCGGTGGGTGGGTGGTGATGTTGTTCTGTGTATGTTTTTTTTTTCTAAACCCTTTGCTAGTCGTGTGATACTGGATTTAGAGACATAAACTGAGATACCTACACTATCTACACCTCAATTTGTTAGATTGATGCCAGGCTAAACAGTTTTTGGTTTGCGGTACACTTTAATAGATACAAAAGCCATGAAAAATAGCATTTATGACAAAATGGCTATAATTTGTTAGAGTTTTGAATAGCTTGAAAATGTTGTACGCGATCACCTCTGTCGTGTTGTGGTATTTCAAGTTTGAATAGAAGATGTTTTATGATTGGATACTGACACACATTATCTGGAATAGAATGTGTTCATGTACCGTACTCAATTATCTGCATGAATAGCGAATTCATCTGTTTGTAATTTTTCATTAGAAATAAAAGATTAAATCTGCGTACTGGACACCAACGTTTCTACTTTTTTTATTCTTTAGTTTCTACGAAGAAAATTTTAAGAGCAGGTACTTACTACATATTTCCACGACAAGTGTAATAATGAATTTCTCCTACCTCTTCCCATATGTTTCGTTCTGAGCAAATGATAGCAAACAACAAAGCTTTGTTCTGTTTTTAGTATGTTTTTTTTTTTCAATTATTCTTACTTTTATATTCTAGCTTTACATTTTTTATCATTAACAATTTTCCGGATATTAAAATCGCAACGGTTTTCTATAACACGACCCGCACTCCTAAATGTGAGCTTATTTTGAAACTTGAAAGGTTGTACATAGACGGCTTGTTTAGATATGAGACGCTGTTAACGCCAACATTTATTTTACCAATGCTCATGCCTACAATTCCCCTATAAAATTTTCTCAAATACGAACTATGTTTCAACTTTGTATGGTATACCATTGAGATGCAAAAATCGAAGGTTTTTATATACACTCTCTCCTAATTTTCCCTGTCATACCTACACCTCTCAATATTGCACTGTGGATAGGATGCAAATTTTATGATTTTATATAGAAGTATTCGAAAGATATTTGGAATAGATCTCGCTTCCGACCTGACCTTAGTTTCCCGTACACTACTATTTCCATAAAGAAATGTATAGGGAAACTGTACCACCTTTTTTTCTGAATACTTTCTAAGTACTACCATTCTGCGGACTGTACTCTTTCGACAATTTATTTAAGGAGTTATTCGCTGGAAATTACGTTGTATTCCGTACGTGATTCTCTTCAAAACCCTCATCTGGACGAAGAACAGTCGTTACATTAATACTAAATTACATGAATAAAAAGCAATAACAAAATGGGGAATTCAGTAAGTACAGCATTTTAAAATACCCATTGTAGTTTCATGGATAACAATAATTAAAATATTAACTGAATTTACAAGGGTCTTGAGAGTGCCCATGCATCGTTTTAAAATGCTCTTCAAATTTTCGAACATTGATAAGCCGGAGTGAAATACGGCAATGTTACTTTATTTTTCTATATTTCTTTTTATTAAAAAAATTATTTTAAAATTTTATCTGTTTTTTTATTTTCCTCTTTATTTTTTTCTCTTCATTTTTGTAGAAATATAATTTCTTTTAACTTTTTATTTCTCTTTCTTTCTCGTCTCTCCTTTTTTTTACTGCATTTCATTTTTGTATTTTGCGTTCGTAAATTGTTCCCCTCTCCCTTCTTTTATTTAATTTGTTTTTAGTTTTCTTTATTGTTTTTTTTTTTAATTTTATTGCGTATTTTTCATTATATGGTTCTTTGTTGTTGTTTTTGTTATATAATTTTTTTCATCATAAATTTTTTTATTCATCATCTTTTTTTTATTCATCCCCTTTTTTTTATTCATCCCATTTTTTTTATTTCATATTCTTTTGAATTTTGCTTTTATTTTTTTTTTTATTTTCTTATAATTTTTGTTTCATCGTTTTTGACTTTTTTCTTATATTATATTTTTTGCAAATTTTTTTTTTATTCTTTTGTATCGTTTTTCGCGTCTTACTTTTATTTTGATGCTTTTTCATTGATTTTCTCTTTTCTTATTCTATTTTTCTCCTTTTTTTCTGTTTATGGTTGTATTTTATTTCCGGCATTCGTTTAAATTTTTGTAGTAATTTTCCTGTTTTAAATTTTTTTTTTTGCTTTATTTTTTATTTTTCTTATCATTCTCGTTTTTTTTATCTTTTTCATTATTTGATTCTATTTTGTTATTTTTCTATGTTTATTTTCTGTTCAATTTATTTCTCCTTCCTTTTTCTCGTTTCACTCCACTTTTGCCTCTGTTTTTATTTCCAAATATTTTTCTTCTGTTTTTGGTTTCCGTTTTTCTTCGTTTTTTTTAATTTCTTTTAACTACGTTTTGTTCACTTTTGTGTTTCGTCGTTTTTAGCTGTTCTTTTCTGTATGTTTTCATGTTTTGATTCGCGCTTTCTTTATTGATTTTTAATTTTTTGTTTCTCTCTTTTTACATTTTCTTTTTTTTTTCTCCATATTTTTTGGTTTTTATGGTAAAATATTTGTTGTTATTTTCTTAATTGTTGGTTGTTTTGGTATTCTTTTATATTTTGGTATTTTTTATTTTAACTTTTTACGTTTTAGTTTTTCTTTTTATGTTGTTATACTTTTATTTTTTATTTATTTGTTTTTAATCTTTTGAATTTTTTTGTTAGTCCTTTTTGTTTTGTCAATTTTGTTTGTTAACTTTTTTTCTTCTCTCTTTTTTAACTCCTTCTTGTACATTTCACATTGTTTGTTTCTTTTATCTCCGTTTTGTTCACATCTTTTTTTGTGTTTCGTCGTTTTGGCTTTGGTTTTTTTTTCTACATTTTTTGTTATTCCGTTTTTTTCCTTTTGTTTCCCGCTTTGTGTTATGTATTTAACATATATTTTACTTAATCAATAAATAATATTTAACAAATTAATAATTAGATTTCAAAAACAAATGCGATTTTTGTCCGACATCTTTTCAGTCCAAACTTCAACTCTTTTTCTCTTAAAACTCCAAGCCTATTCCGACTTGTCGCATATCCAACACTTTGCTTATAGATTTTTTCTTCGGCTCACGTCTTATTTTTATTTTCTTTTATTTTTGTGGTTTTTATTTTTTCTTATCTTTTGCATTTTTGAAACATTTTTTTTTGTCCTCTTAAGCGATTCTTCTATTTTGTTGTATTTTCTTTTCGGCATTATTTTATATTTTTGTATTTCTTATTATAGTTGTTACGTAATGTTTTTTATTCTATTTTATTTTTATTTTGTTATACCTACTTTTAATTTTTTGTTAGTCCTCTCCTTTGTTTTGTATTTTTTTTTATTTGTTCACTTTTTTCTTCCGGCTTTTTCTCTCCTTTTTGTGCATTTCGTAGTTGTCTTTTTTATTTTTATTGTACATTCGCGTATTGTCTACATTCGCTTTGCAGACGAATGCATAAAACAATACATTCGTGTTCATTGCGAAGACCTTTGATTCGCGTCCAAACAACACCATCGACGCGAAGGTGCGTGCACCTCGACTAGAGTTTCGAAGTGACGCGAACTTGCTGTTTCCACATTCGCATTCGCGCTATTTTGCACTAGTTTGCACAGATTCGATCGATAGTAGAAACGCGGCATAATATTATTATAATATTTTTTTTATATATTTTTTATATTATTGTAATATTTTTTTTATATATTTTTTATATTATTGTAATATTTTTATATTGTTTTTTTAATATATATTTTATTTTGGTTTTTTTTTTTGCTTGCTTTTTTTTTTTATTTATTTTTTTTTTGTTTGTTTTTTCTATTTTTTTTGTTTGTTTTTTTTTTATTTATTTTTTTTTGTTTTTTTTTTTTTTTATTTATTTTTTTTGTTTGTTTTTTTTTATTTATTTTTTTTTTGTTTGTTTTTTTTTTATTTATTTATTTTTTCAATTTTTTTTTTATTTATTTATTTTTTCTATTTTTTTTTTGTTTTTTATTTCTATTTTTTTTTTGTTTTTTTTTTGGTTTTTTTTAATTTTTTTTTGGTTTTTTTTATTTTTTTTTTGGTTTTATTTATTTTTTTTTTGGTTTTTTTTTATTTTTTTTTTGGTTTTTTTTTGTTTTTTTTATTGTTTTTTGGTTTTTTTTATTTTTTTTTCGTTTTTTTTCGTTTTGTCTTCGAATTTTTTTGACACTTCGTTTTAAGGATTAAGGATAGCTTCCCTTCATTCAGTCTAAGGTTTCTATCGAAGCTGCACAAAGTGGCAGATTGTGTACTCTTTCAAAAATATCATTGGGGGGTATCTCCGGACAGAGAAATAAAGCTCTAGTTTTCGCTTGCTCTTAATATGCATCCGATGCCTAGTTTGATCCGTTTGAGATCCAGATTGCAGCAGTCCAAGTCTTCAGTTTAACAGTAACCCTCTTAGGACAGATTGCAGCAGTCCAAGTCTTCAGTTTTACAGTCCTCTTGGGACAACGAGCAGCTTTATTTCTTGCGAATCCTATGATGGTACCTGTAGATTTTTTAAATTATACGGGTGCAGTGGAATTCGACCTCTGGATTAGTAGACTCAGTATAATGATCTTGTTACACTAGGCTAGAACTGAAGAGGTTAGTTGTAATGGTCAACAAATTTGAATGTTGCAATCGAGTTAAACTCGGCATCAAAGTGTGTGACGCAATCATTTCATTCATTGCAGTCACGAACCAAAACACAACTGACATGTCTATAAATAAATTGATAAGAAGCTTTCCCTATTTCGTTCTTTGAACATCTTATCAATTTTTCTTCTTTATTTACAGCTACAGCATTATCGAAAACTGATTCAGCTAAAAATAGCGGCTAATCATTTTTCTTACTTTTACGACGAAAATAATTTAACGTTCCAGAAACAATACTACAGATTTGTTTCTCCGAGTTATTTCTTAAGGAATTTTACTATCGCCACGCTATTGAGTACCACCGATTGCCTTTTTATTTACCCAGATTTTTATTTATCCTACAAAATGTTGACCATTACTAATTGTGCGGTACCAGCATTATTTGCGGCTGCTTTCTCTGCGATTGATCCAGAAATAGAAGTGCGATAAATGCTAGTGGTAAAGCTAAGTTGTTCGGTGGCCTAGAGCGCAAAGTCGAGATAAAAGATTGCAATGAAAAACATCTTCGCGGGAACATACTCCCAAGCCGAAGAAGATCTTTGCAAATAGACATTAATCACACTTAACGGACATGTGGAATCTTTGTAGGCTGCTGTTGAGCCCGCACAAAACCAACTAGGTACTCGGTGCCATTTTGAAAAACGTTTTACCACGGAACGTAAGTATGAAGAAAAAGTACGTAGGCATCGTCAAGTGCGAGCTACATATGCACGAGGAGGCGATGCGACAAACTCCATTCGCATTGTATTCCGCGTTTCGCTCAGGTGCTGCAAATAATTATGAAACTCATGCGTTAAATGCGAATATATCACATAGGAAATTATTTAGTTTGCACGAATGAACCTCTAACTGTAGTAGGAAAAAAAATGTCGTAATGTTTCTTCGTCACTAGCAGTAACAATTTACCGGCTGGTATCAAGTTTAATCTAAACGGTGCTTTTCTTCTATGAAAAATGCGATCAAAATCGGTCAAAGTTATATCACATTGCATAATACCATAACGACGCTTACCGCGCGCAATTTCCTTCAGGTGGAGATGTCTTTTTAATAGCAACTAATTGAAGATAAATTTAAAACATGAAAGGGCAAGTGATTAGGTATTAGAGCACTGTTTTCCCCGTGTCCATGCATTTTTTTTATATCAATTTTCAAATCGATAAACGTTTTTTTATGTCTATAGTTTTATGTCTATTGAGAATTGTCCAAGAAGGCAAACCAATAATTGTATCGAATTTTTAGAGTAAATACCTGCAATTTATTCAAATAAATTTTGTACGTACACATATATGAAATAATGTTTTTATTTTTAATGTAAATGTTTTTATTTTGTTCCTTATCTTTTGTTCTTCTGCTTTTTTTGCTCTCGTCGTTCTTTAAGGGCCGGTTTCACAGTCGAAGTGTAAATCAAAAATTTGGTTTAAACTTAGGAACTTATTCGTTTGTTCCTAAGTTTAAACCAAATTTTTGGTTTAAGCTTCGACTGTGAAACCCGCCCTAAGGGAACTAAAATTCTTATGCCGGTTTTCCACCAAACAGACTAGTTGAGTTTTTGTTTTGTTCGTGTTTTTGAAAAACAAAACAAAACTCAAACAATCCGAAAACTCTGTTTCAACCAAACCGAAAGTGTTTTGTCGCAGTTTTGCTGTTCTTTTGGGCTCGTTTCATTTGAGCGAACAAAATTAGTTCAATTGAATTGTTAAAAGTGTTGGAGATTTATTTCACAATATGACAACTTTTTTTACGAAGATACTTTCGAAATAATAATAAAAACTCACTGTGGATCGGAGCGAAGTATAACCAAAAACACAAACTGAACAAAAACTTCTGAGTTTCCATTAAGGGGGTCGTACTATGAGCCGGGTCAGAAAAATCTTTTTCTTGTTGACTAAATTACTTCCAAATCATCCCTAGAATATGTATGTAAAAGGATTTCTCCGAATTCGAAGTCGTTATTAAGTAATATCCATGTAATGGAGCAACTCGCCCGGGCCACCACCGATCTTTAATTGCGTTTTTATCAAAACTGCATTTTCAAATTGGGTGCCACGATTCAGAAAAAACTACTGAAACGATTGCGCTGAAATTTGAATAACATATTCAGCGGATCTCTAGTTACAACTGGTAGCAGAATCGTAGCGATATCTGTCATAGCTTTTTTTTAGCTGAAGCTAAATTCATCGAAAAAAACGCGAAAATGTTAGACCAATTTTTTAATTAAAGTCAAAATTTTGACTTAATTCTGGTACCACTTATAGCCACAGGCCTATTAATGAAGTATCAATTTAATTTTGTGTTTTCAGATGAGGGGGACAGCCGGAATCATGGCAGCCATTTTACAATTTTAGTTTTACAGCGGTCACTTTCAAGAGCTCTGCACGCTAAAAAAAAAACAATATTTCTCCTTAAAAAATGTCTAATGTTTGCTAAATATGTGGTAAAACTTTCAAGAATGGGTAACTCATAATCTGCAAAAAAAAATTCCTAAAAAAGCTGAAAAAACTGACCGTAACATAGGACGGCCCCCTTAAGCGGACTCAGTTTGCAAACACTGAAGTTACCGCTTCTGATCGGAACACGAAAAACGTTACACAAACTGTCGCCAAAAAACACGAGTTTGAAAAAGTTGGTGTCAAGTCGGAGATATCAAAAATGTATTACTTCTATTTTTATTTCTTGTCTTTCGCCTTTCTTTTAATTGTTATTTTATCTATTTTCTTGTGTTATTCTTTATATTTTCTCTTCTTTTTAATTTTACTTTTTTTCTTTTTACTGTTTTATATTTCCTGTTTATTTTATTTAGATTTTTTTATTTCTTTTTATTTATTCTTTATTTATTTTTTAATTATTTTTATATATTTTTTTAGTCATTACATTTTTATTATGTATTTATTTGTTATTACTTTACAATATTTTTTTTTAATTTTTTGATTATCCTTTTGATGTATATTTTATGTCTTTTTTTTTTTTATATATTTTATGTATTTTTTTTATATATTTTTGGACTCTAATTTTTCATGATAAAAGTTAATTTTCTTTTCTGTTTATTAGAGCTGGAAAACTATCGATAGCGCTATCGGCACTGTGTGTCATTTAGACGGACTCCACTGTGTCCAGCTAAATGGCTCACAATATCCGTGCACTAAATATTGTCAAAATGCACTTAGCATTCCAAGTTGACCGTTAGTAACAGTAAGACCATTTTGACAATATTTAGTGCACGGTTATTGTGAGCCATTTAGCTGGACACAGTGGAGTCCGTCTAAATGACCCACAGTGCCGATAGCGCTATCGATAGTTTTCCAGCTCTACTGTTTATATGTACTTTGGATTGTTTTTCGGCGTAAAAGTATTTTCCATAGTAGGACTTCCACAGAAGCTAATTATTTAAAGAATTATTAACTTGTTTTTCTGCATCAGAAGAGTAGTATTTTCTGTAAAAATTTATTGTACTTTTTTTAATTTAATTTATTTTTTTTTTAATATAGTTTATTTTTTTTTAATTCAATCTATTTTTTTAATTTAATTTATTTTTTTTTAATTTAATTTATTTTTTTTTTAATTCAATTTTTTTTTTTAATTTAATTTATTTTTTTTTTAAATTTATTTTTTTTAAATTTATTTTTTTTAATTTTTTATTTTTTAATTTATTTGTTATCCAATTTTTTTTAAATTTTTTTTAATACAGGTATATCTTTTTTTAATTAATTAATTTTTTTTTGTACTGTTCGTTTACTTTATTATTTTAATAATAAAGTATTTTACTTATTTTTGCAATAACTCGGTTCACTGTCAAATACTATCAAACGTGTCGGTCTTATTCTAAAAAAAATTAAATTTGTTTATACTTGAGAGTTGAAAATGATGAGATGCGGAAATAGAATTTCGTGAGGGGTTAACTAGGCCACTCTTTGATTTGTTAAAGAATATTGCTAAAGGATATGAAAGCGAACAGTATGTAAGAGTATGATACTGATACATATATTTGAAGAATGTGGCATATTTTTACTTTTGTTTTAATATTTTGTTCCCTTTTAATATAAGTTTATTCTGATGGACATTAAATTAAAGAAAAATTTCATAAAATTTTAAATTTTTCACTTCTTATGTTTCTCAGACAATCGTCTTTGATGACTCATAGCTTAACGCTTTGGGATAATATATTTTTTTTTAAATTTTACTGTTTATGTGGATACTGGTACTGCCAGTACCAGTACCCACATAAACAGTAAAAAACAGTATCGTACTGGGTAGTAGTGGAGAGCAAGAAACTAAAAAGTTTTGTTTTCATTAATTATCTCAGGAACCACTCATCTATTTTGAAGGAAACTTTCTTATCTTAAACTTTACATTTTCTAAGCACACCTCGCAGAAACAGAAAAAGTCTTAATATCGAAAAATATGCTTTATTTGACCAACTATTTCAAGCGTACTAAATTTTCTGCATTGAATCCGTTTCAGGTTCACCACACACATTTTAGAAACTAATAAAAATATTAAATATTATCTTTTCTACTGTCATCAGTCGAGATTCGATATACGAGTACCATTTTAGACATAAATTAAGACTGTTACGAAATTGTTCAATCTCGAGAACTATTAATCGTAAAAAGTCAAACAATTATTGAATTTTAAGGCATTTTTATGAATTTTTGGAATCAAAGTAGCTGTAATAAGAACCTACCAGAAATCAGCCATTTTAATAATTTGTACTGGAAAATTTATGTATACTAATTAACTCTAAGAATGGAATTTGTTCATGGTAAGCTACCATAGAAGCAAATTTGATTAATTAATTAACTCTATTTTAAAAAAAATAATAGCGAATTATGAAAATTAATATTTAATTATCTCTTATTTGATTCTAGTCATTTTTTGCGTAGGACTACTAATTACTGATTTATTTTGTCAGTCTTAAAATGTTCTTTCAATTTGATGTAATTTCTTTTATATGTGTGTTTTGTAATTTGTATTATAAATAAATAATTTTTTTTGGATAAATCGAGTGCGTAAAAAGCAAGAAGAAAATGAAAAGTAAAACTTTTGTGTCCAGTAAGAATTTAAGATGGGGATGATTAATACGCTGAGTAATAAAAGATTAATCAATTTTTTCACATTCTTATTTCATTCTAAGTAAAACCGTGATAACATTGAAACTCCTTTTAGCTAATTATATCGTCTACGTTACGGTTTCGATAAATTGCCAATCGACGCATTAAATCTTATGATCAAATAAGTTAAAAATTTTGTGGGTAATTACCAAGCTATGACGTTAGAAAGTGATAAGAAATGTCTACAAAATTCAATTGGTTTGTTTTATTGGCTTATTGTTATCTTACAGATACAGTAAGATTTCGTACTATCCAAAAAACGTGATCATTTCTTATCATTAACGAACTAGTTCACTGGACAAGATCATTAATTTTATAGAAATTTCGTGAATTAAATTGAACGAATATTCGCGCACTGAATTGACCAAAAAACTTAATCTTACATTATTTTTCTTATTTTTAAAATAAAATAGCTTACTTGAATTAATCAAATTAATTTCATTAAAAAAATTTGACGCTGTATTCGTACTTATTTTGTGGTCTAGAGAATTTCTTACGAAAATTTTTATCTTCTGATATATTAAACAAGTGTTCATTGCCGCAATTCAACACCTGAAGAAAAATCTTGATTTGTATTATATTATTTTTCTTATAACAAAAACGAAGCATATCTGGTTAATAGGCAACGGTATAAACAGCGATGAGTTTAAAAAAAATTTTTTATTACCTAATTCTTGGAAGGTAACGCACTGGAACATAAACAAAATCAGGTGTGTACCGTATGGTACAGGCGAAAGTCTTTCACCTGGAATTTTTAACTGGATTATGTTAATGTGTTTTTTTTTCTGTAGTCTCACGTTTCATTATTGTAATTTGGCGCTTATTTACGTGCTATTAAATTATACGTACCTTATAGCCGTTTAATAAGACATTAGAAGGTTAGGTTGGGAGTTTTTCACAGTTTTGGATAATTTATTTGTAACTATCAGCCGAAAAAAAACACTTTTAATTTTCTGTAAGAAAAAGGGGCGAAAAAAAAGTACTGGAGTACAAGCATTTTATCTTTCTATTTAGTTAAAGATTAGAGTGCATGTAATGGAATGTCTAAATTCCACTTTCTTTTGATTATACGAAGATATTTGCTTGGATGAACACTTTGCTATAGGCAATATAAAATGTATAATAAAATATTATTATTGTGTATATCACACGTATGCTCAGTGATTAGTTTAGAAATTTTCCATAAATTTTCTGAAAATTTGTGCTCTTTAAATTTTTTTTTGATTTTTAGCTGTTTTTTGAATTTACAGCGAAAGGAGCATCGAACAGAAAACTTTTCACGGAAATTTATTGAGCATGAGACTGTGCATAACACAAACTAATTATAGATTTTATATGTCCCAATTTCAACGTGTCGGTTTCTACAACGTTTCGGGTTTTAACATACATTTCTTTATGATTTCCTTCTGTAGGTAGATAAATTTTATTTAAACTGACATGACATATTTTACTTGTTAACTAGTTTTACTAGCAAGATTCGTGCATGTCTTCCGTTGTCTGAACAACGGCCCATCGCATTTAAGAAATTTTTTCTGATACTGTACAAAAATTCTAGCTACCACAATTTGTTTTTACTTCAAAATTGATGTATTCTGTTTTTTTTCCCAGTTGAGAAGAAGTCACAGTAGCCAACATTTTTGAACAGTACCTACAGTATAGCCCAAGTATTTTTTTTAGGCTCTATTCGTCCTCAAAACTCGAATTGCGGCTACTGTGAATTAGAGACGCGAGATTATGTTTATCGAAAGAGGGAATTCGGGGTGTAAAGCTACACAGTTAAAATTGTTTACAACATTAAAAGTTGGCAATTAATTGCAATATAGGATATTGTAAATTTACATGTCTCAAAACCACTTACATTTTCACTGTAAAACTAAATTTCGGAAATGTAAAAAATACATATATATCTCTGTAAAATCACATGCCTAATAATAACCATAAATTCCATGGCATATGTAATTTTACAATTTGGAGGGTGAATTTACCTTCTTTGAAATAATTTATAATACCAATCATATATGTAACTTTTCCACTAAAATGATGAATTGTACAAGAAGCCACATGAAAAACCACATTACTATTTGTAAATTAATTTTCGTAATACTTAATGTAAATCGAAATTTTTAGAAGTAAAATTTAAAAATAAGATTTAGTGGAACGAAAAATTCTACGAACTGAGCACAAATTTTATCTTTATCGTGACCGTGGTATGTTTTTTTAATATAGTTTTTTTAAAAAAAAAACACTTTAGCAAGAAGAAGAATATGTTTTCTATTAAACTGTTAATAATATTACATATCTTAAAGAGCAATATGGAAAAACACTTATTTGTAATAAATTAAAGAGGTAATTTATTGTAAATAGACAAGAATGGGGTTTTATATCCAAAAAAAGTTATTTTATTTATCAAAAATATAAAAAAAAAATCAATAAAATTATGAAAATAAACGTTTTCATTGTAAATAAGATGATGTGGCATTTAATCCAAATCAGCCAGTTATTAACCTACTTACTATAAAAAACGAATCGCGATGTTTACTTAGTAATATCCGCACAAGAAATGATTAATCGATTGCATTATCTCCATTTATTTACAACATGCCGATTTGTAAAATTCAATTGACAAGTATCGATTGCAATTTCGGTTCTTAATTTGACTTTTTACATGGAATCATTTTATTTATCCATGTTTTGAAATGCAGCTTTCCGTACGAGTTATTGTAATTTTTATTTCTTTGTAATTTTACATAGTATTACCGTTTATACATGAATTAGGTAATTTTAACAATGCTATAGGGATAATTTTATTACATAAAATGTTGTAAATTTACAAATAATTTTTACTGTGTAGTAATTTTGTGATAGATCATAAGAGAAAAGCTGTAAAAAATCCCGAGAACTCAGTTCTACCGACTAGATTCTACTCATTTTTTAGGTTAATTTCACTAGAAAGTTCGTTTTAGGTATAAGTATGAAAAGTACTACTGCTATGTTTACTCCTATGGAGGCGCTACTCGACTCAATTCAGAACGATTCTAAATATGAAATTATATTGGAGGCGATGTGCGTGACCAACGCGAAGATACATTTGCGTCGCGCGTTGTTTATCGCGACACTAATTATAGTAAGCGCGTTGAATTACTTGCCACAACTGTCAAATAATTTTCACAAATACGATAATATTATGTTCGCAGCCTGCGAATGCATTCTTCGTTTTTTTATTATTTGTGATATTTATTAACCGATCTCCGACTTTTGTTGCAAAAAATGCGAAACGAACGTTCGCAAGTGTTACAATCGCGTAACGCGCGCGACGAAATTATAAATGAAGCATGTAGCGACGCGATATGAATATAACTGGCTACACTTACTAACATGCGTTCTAGTCAGCTGGAATTTAGTTGCATCGCTTCACGTACATGCGTCTTTGTCACTGTAATTCAATCTTTTGCCGTTGAGTATAACACAGGTGAAAATCTTCAACAGGAGAGGCCGGTTGAAAAGAGAACAGTTTCGTCACACAACCCTTGTTTCATCAAAAGCAGTATTTTTCCAGTATTACAGAAGTTTTCTTCAACGATTGCTCTAACATAGAAAACTCCAATCCTACCACATCTAGGATCAGTAGGTGGTACTAACTTTCAAAACTTTCGCGTTACAATAATTCTCTTTTATAATACAGGGTGGGCCATCTAGTGGTTTCTTTTTAAATCATAGGTTATTTTGACATTGAAAGCTCTTTCCCGCTCGAAATCTTGACAGAAAGTCAGTATCATACCTCCGCGGAACGAAATGAGTCGCTTTACGCTTGAACAACGTTGGGAAATATTGAAAACTTATTTCCAAAGTGAGTGCTGTGTAGCCCAAACAGTGCGTTTTTTGAAAAGAAGTTTTGGCCGAAATGAAGCACCCACCGTGCCTGCTGTACGCAAGTTTGTGCAAAAAGTTCGTGAGACTGGCATGCTAGTGGACAACACTCATGGCACCCGTCGTCGTACAAGGCGCACAGACGAGAATGTGGCTGCTGTAGTCGAGAGTGTGAGACTCACTACATAAACATCAACTCGCCGTCGATCTCAACAGCTCAACATTTCACGCACTAGCCTGAGGAGAATTCTGCATAAAGATCTCGGATTATTCGCGTACAAGGTCCAATTGACTCAGCAATTGAAGGCGCACGACCATCCGCTTCGTTATCGCTTCGCAATTTGGGCCTTAGAGCATCTTGAATTAGACAACGATTTTGGGCGAAAAATCATCTTTTCTGACGAGGCGCATTTTCATCTCGGCGGCTACGTTAACAAACAAAATTGACGCATCTGGGGCTCGGAAAACCCGCACGTTATTGTCGAGAAGCCAATGCATCCACAGAGAGTGACAGTTTGGTGCGGATTGTGGAGTGGTGGCATCATTGAACCATTTTTCTTCGAAAATGAGGCTGGGAACAACGTTTCGGTCAACGGTGAACGTTACAGAGCCATGTTATCCGACTTTTTTTTTACTGAAATTGAAGACATGGATTTGGACGACCTCTGGTTCATGCAGGATGGCGTGCTATGCCACACAGCCCATGCCACAATCGATCTTTTACGGACCAAATTCTCAAATCGTGTTATCAGCCGTCTTGGCGATGTCAATTGGCCGCCTCGGAGCTGCGATTTGACCCCTTTGGATTTTTTTTGTGGGGAACCGTGAAGGATTGATGTTATGCCAACAATCCAGAAACGATTCAAGCACTTAAGGTCAATATCATCCAAGCAATCCGTGAGCTACAGCCCGAAACCATCCACAAGGTCTTGGAAAATTGGAGTGACAGAATGCGCTACTGCGCAGCCAGCCGAGGCAGCCACTTGAACGAAGTTGTGTTCCATCATTAATGGGAATGTTTACTCTTACTAATAAAGCCATAATACTTGGGGAAAAAATTAATTCTGTTCATTTTATTGCATTTTTAAAAAGAAACTTGTATTTGGCCCACCCTGTATATTGCACTTGAAAGTCATTGGTATTTAAGCGTCAAAAGTACTTGCACTTGGATTTGCAATATGCAATGTGGAGTACTCAGAATTCTTTCCAATTGCGCGGTTCTTGCCTTGACTTTTCATTTTTCGCGAAGCTTCGATTTTTTTCGTTTGATCGGAAATTTTAACATCCAAAATCTGCAATGTTATTCCGCCGGAGACCTGTTAATTTAGCGGTCGAACTTAAAGCGCTTTATTATTCTTACATCGGATTTAAAAACCCAATCAAATTGCATATTTTTTGTATGAAGGCACTGGTATCCGGAAGTATACAACCTGCCTTTGATCAGTTCCTGTTTGACTCCACAGAACAACATCACCACAACGTCGAAAGGAGTGATCCTGGATTCGGTTTATGGTATATATGGTCTTGTTCTTGTGCTACGTGGAGTTTGAAAATTGAAAAGATGTAAACCAGTAAACGACTATATGTTTCATTCTCTCTAGAAAGCGATCCTCTCTTTTGCTAAACTATTTTGTCAATAGGAACAAATCAAAAAAATCGGTACTCCAACGGAATTCAAACTGAATCTTTTCCTCTCCCATTACTGAATCATGTAGAGCTCTAGTGGAATATTTTAAGTACTGACTGAATTCTGATATCCAGCATTAACTTAACATCGAATGCTAGTACACCACCTGTACTGAAATTTAATATTGTATAAGAAAATAATTTTGCAAATTACAATACTGGTTTTTTATAATAATGAATTAGAAAAGTAAATGTTTTTTTCTCTCACTTTTGTGAGTAACTGGCTTTAGTTGCCGTTTGTACGAGAATTCGAACTCAGGCTTAATTATATCTGAAGACAACTCGATATACATTACAGAATATAGAAAACATTCCAATCCATACCAATGCTGACACAGTACTGATTTCAAGAATTCGTCGCAAACGCTGCAATTTATGACACAATTTTTTTTTTATCTGAACATGAGAAATTTAAAGTGAAAACTTGCTAGTTTACCAGCTTTTGATAGTTCAGATCATTTGGAAATTCAGGGAAACTTTCCTTAATTCAGATCTCGGATATCAGTTATTATTTCGCGAATTCATCAAACAAACTAGCTACAATTTTTGCTGCAGGGAACGATATTAGTAGATGCAAAGACGTTAGGAAATACCGCACGAATATTTACTACACAACACACCGAGGAAAAAGAAACCACAGCTGTACAAGAGAATTGTTTGCCTCAAAATGAATTTCTTTTCTCGATTAAATTAAAATTGTGGGCTTCTACTATAACATGAAAAAGTTATTAAAAATGTTGATAGAAGTGGTTTGTTCACTGGAAAATATGATATTTCATTTTACTTAAGTATAAACAATATCCGATTATTTGATAATGTTGAACATATCTTCATATTAGGGTAATTCTTTTGTATATTGAATTTTAGGGAAGAGATTTACTTAACAATCTTTAACATAAAATCACGAATTCGGAGATTCATGCAATTCTGTCACAGTACTGAATTCTCAGATAATTAGTATCACTCTTTGAACTTTTTTCGGTACTGAAAAACAGAATTGTATTAGAACTAGTTTGCGAGTACTGATGCAATTCCAACACAGTATTGATAAAAAAATTACTAAACAGAAAAAGATTTAAAAAAAAACTAATTCGAAATAACCGATGAAAATATGGCATTCACATAATCACATTTTGTTTTATTTAATTAATTTTTTCTTTTACAAATCTTTAAAGAAATTATCAACGGAAACTAATTGCTTTTTTTCTTTCAATTTCAGGTAATTTTGATTGAAAATATTTTGACTTTTAAATTGAGTATCATCAGTCCTCGTAAGTAATTGCGCTTAACTAACACCAATATTTGTTATTTCAAATCTAATCAAAAGCCGTTTTATGGAGCCATCAGTTTTGATGAGGTGAAGAAGTGGACCTACGGTATCTGCCTAGGTATTGGTTGTATTCTTCCCAGATGCTATGGCCTATCATTTGGTATGAAGAAACAAAAAATACGGGGTCACCATTTAAATAAAACGATTGCTACTCCACTTGGCGTATTCTTTAATGTGCTTAAACTCTCACCACAGCCACTATGAGGAGTGATCTCTTAGATCTCTCAGTGTTTTTCATACACGCATGTGCCAGTTTTGGAAGGAGTACCTGACAGGGCAAATGTCTAAAGAGCAGAATTTTAAGGAAAATGAAATGCGGATGTTCAAAAAGGAATAGAGACACAATAAAGTGTTAAAGAAAAAAATATAAATTATTGCCACGAAAGAGTACTTGAAGAAGTTAAGAACAAATCAAGAATCTAAAAGAAAAACTGAAATACATTTTTTTAAGGGCCAAGTTAGAGACTCGAGACTTCTTTAGAAGAAATATATTTAAGCAAGTTACAGTGACAATAAATTAAGAAAAGCTGGATTACAAAAATAGAATCGTCTCTGAAGTTAGTGGATACAAATTAATCAAAACATACTTGAAAGTACTTATATATTATATTCCTCATTAAATCAAAAAAATTGTAGGTCAATCCCTATGAAGATTTTACCTATGGGCCCATTTTGATAAGTTATACGGAAAATTGGAACGCAAATTGATAAAGCGATGATTTTCAACTGTTTCCTCTACTAAGACTGTAACCAAAAAATTTGTGTTATCACAATTGCATATGTGCCAGATATAAAGCTTGCCAGATAAATTCTATAAGGCACTTTGTCAAATATTTGACTATTTCGCTGGTCAAATGGTAAAAATTGATTGTGAAATTATTTTTGTTTTTTGTCTGATAAATTTGACTGAACTGTCAAATATGAGAAGAGATCATACAATGTAAGATAAAGTTAAGCGTGTCTCACAATCTCTAATTTTGATTTTTGACATATTACAAAGCTCTTATTTTTGAGAACTTATACCGGTTTCAGCTCTGTATCACTCAATCAGAGCTTAATATAAATTAGTATGGTATGCTGTCAAATATTTGACCACTGAATTCGATATATTTAAATGTGTTGTCAAATATTTGACTACTGAATTCGATAATGTAATATAATGTATTGAAAAATAAAATCAGTACATTTCTTGAATCAATTTAGGTCTTGACAATGGCAAGTGCACAATTGTGCAAACAAAAATTTGACAACTTAACTTGACTGAGGCTTATATGATACTTTATCATATTTGACTAGTTTCGCTGATGAGTGCAGTCTGATATTGCAATAGTCAAATTTTTGTTCGCCAAATCGACCCAAAAGTTTGAATTATTTGTCAAATATTTAGGGAGTGTTTCGATTTACGACTCAATTCTATTTAGTGCACTAAAGGTGTTTGAATTATAAAGTTTTTGTACTCAATTCGATTATTTTTATTTAATTTAAAAATATTTTTTTTAAATGTTCGAATTTGGTCTAGTTTGCTGAAGATAACCGAAATAAGAGAACAGTTTTCATAATTTGGTGCATTTGTTTTCATTATTTGTTTACGCATAGTCAAAATTATAGAATGTGTGTTGCACTGTATGTTACGCTGTCAAATATTTGGCAAAATAGAACAATTTGACATACAGAAATTTTACAACTTCAAACAAATATTTTCAGTAAACGATAAAATGATTGAAAAAAAAAATCGATGGTAGATTTCTTAAAGTTATGCACATTATCTAACCTCGAATTGATTGCTTAAAATCATCGCAATTTGATTAATAGTTTAATAATATTCAGCAAGCCCGTATATCTTACAAGGTAAAGAACTCTACGGCCAAAATAGAATTAATAAAATCGATCATCTGATCAATTGTTTATGATGTATTCCAATACTACGCAAGATCCTCTGAATAAATATTATACCTAATAATATATTCACGTTCCATTGAACATGTTAACATATTTGACATTCGATTCGTTTCAATCACATCAGTTCCAATTGAATGAACTTAAATCAGATTCAAAGAGGTTCAAAACATGATCGACCTTCGGTAGATTCATGTGCGATCATTTCGATAAGCGATCGCGAAAAAAAGACAATGAAAAAAGTGTTGTATACATTCAGCTGTGATCAAAACTTAAAGAAATTCTACAATAGACTTGAAATAAAAATATGAAGAAAAAAAAATAGTAAAATGTGTATTATATTATATTTCAACTAGATTGACTGATCGCCTTAAAAATATGCCGAACGAAACTATTGTACCATCGAATGGCACTCGATGTCATCATCGATCATTTCCTGATCAAAGCGATATTTTTACGTATCTCTTGTAATAGCGAATAGGATTTTTATAGTTGTCCAGAAGGCATGATACACTCATGCCTTCTCAAGTAATAGCCATAAACCTAGCTACTAAAACGGCGAGTATTTTCAAGGTGATCCAAGTTCAAGTGGCGCCAATTAAGATCAACCATTTAACCTGGGAGGATCACTTTGGTAAATCGATCGGTAAATTAATCTGCCTATTGAATTTTCTTGTCATTTTAAAAACCGATCGCTACAAGAAAGTCGGCTTTTATTTATTTATATATTTTTTTTTATTTGCCTGAACAACCGTAACATGCTTTCATTTTTGATCGGTAGTTTATAGTTCGATCGACAAAAAGTGTGTACTACAAATCGATTGAATTAAATTGAGGCTGATTGTAGCGAGAGTTAAGAAGCCAAAGTCAATATATGAGAATAACAAAAACGAGTGAGTGGATAGGAGAAATTGCAAAGAAAAATACCAAAAAAAAAAATAATGTATCTTAAGAAAAACATATCACTAATATATTATATAGCGTATCACGTTTTAATGGGACTTAGTACTTGAAATTGTCTGTATTGTTACAAGTTTTTTTTCGTTTGTTTACACGCCATCGAATTCGAAAGCGCGAAGCTAGAAAACATTTTTCCCCGTCCATTTTTCTTAATCGGATGAATTAAAGAAAAAAACTTGTGTAGATTTGCACATGATTTTGTTCTCCGGAATTAAGTTGTTTACAAAGCGTGTGACCTTGCTTTGTTAAAATGAAATAAAATTCTTTGTTTTATCGAAGCCTATCCGGCATAATGATGATTGCAAATCATTTTGTGGAATACATGAATTTCAATTAGCGGTTGGTAGTACCTACCAGTAATCATATCTTTTCTGTCAATTTAAGAAAATTGTGTAGTTTTTGAGTACTCCGAACTTCATATGAACGATGTTGACGAAATATTTTTTTCTCTTATCTCTTCAGTTAATTTTTTTAAATTATCGATACGACAAAAGTTCACATTCGATATAATTGTTTGGGCCAAAAGTGATAAGCTCCCGATCTAAAGGATATTCCCAAAAGTTACAAGAGAAACTGCTATAAACATAAAAGACTCAATAACAGTAGCGAACCTGACATAACGTCTTAGACACTGCAGAAAATTGTTAGCAATCTGCCCAAAAAGATATCCCATTTTTATGCTGGCTTCTTTAGATCTAATAACCGATCCTCTACTGTGTATTGTTACTTTTTTCATTACTTTTATTGTTGTTATCCTTGAAATAAAATTCTATATTTTTTAATTATTCCTTAAAATTATTTAATTATTCTTTTATATTTAATATTTATTCCATTTAATTTTTTAATAATAATCTATATTTTTTGTATCCTTTCTATTTTGTGTGTTTTTTTATGTTTTTCTATTTTTTTATCCTTACTGTATTGATATCGATTAATATATTTTTTGTGTATTTTTGAATTATTTTCTTGCTTCTTATTTAAAATACTTATTATTTATTTTATTCCTTTTTTAATTTATTTCGTATTTATTTATCTCATATAGTTTTCCCTACTTTGCAATTGTTTTCCTGTGTTTTCTTTATTTCGCTTTATTTCTTTTTTTACTAATTGCTTTATTTTACCATTTTTTGTCGAACTGTTTCTTTTATTTATTTTTTAATTTACCATTTTTTTATTTTTGTTTTTTTTGCTGTTATTTAGTTTTCTGTTTTGTTTTTCTTAGACTTTTTTTTTTACAATATGTACATATTTTATTTATACATAGATAGTAGTACATTATTGATTTTCTTTATTTCAAAAAATAAGAAACGTAAGAAGTATTGAATAAAATTTCTTATTTCCTAATTAATTCCTATTCCGTTCTTTGTTTTTTCTATTTTTCTATTGCTACTTTTTTTGTATTTGTATTTTGTTGATTCTTTCATATTTTTTTTTTTATTATTTTATCTGTTGTTTTTTTAAATTTTTTTTGTTTATTTTTAATTTTTTTTTTTTTAATTTTTCGTTAATAAAGTATTTTATTTCTTTTTTTTAATTTTTTTTGTATGTTTTTTTTAATTTTTTTTGTTTTTTTCAATTTTTTTAAGTTATTTTTTGTATGTTTTTTTAATTTTTTTGTAGGTTTTTCTAATTTTTTTTGTATGTTTTGTATGTTTTTTTTTAATTTTGTTTACTTTATTATTTTAATAATAAAGTGTTTTGTTTGTTTTTTTTTTTAATTTTTTTTGTGTTTTTTTCAATTTTTTAAAATTGTTTTTTGTATGTTTTTTTAATTTTTTTCTAGGTTTTTCTAATTTTTTTTGTATGTTTTTTTAATTTTTTTGTATGTTTTTTTTAATTTTTTTTACTTTATTATGTTAATAATAAAGTATTTTGTTTGTTTTTTTTTTTTTGTTGTTTTAATTTTTTTGTTTGCTTTATTAATTTTTTTGTTTGTTTTTTCATTTTTTTTTTGTTTGTTTTTTTAATTTTGTTTGTTTGTTTTTTTAACTTTCTTTTTATTTTTATTTAATTTTTTTTATAATTTTTTTTTGTTTATTTCTTTTAAAAAAATTTTTTTTAATTTGCTTTTTCACCATTCTTTTTTAAATTTTTCTAATTTCTTTGTTTTTGTGTTTCACTTTATTTTAAGTTTTATTTTGCTTTATTGTTTTTACTTTAATTTCAAGGCTCACATCTCACAAACCCTTTGAGCAATTAACAACAGGTTTTCAGTAGGTAGATTGGGTGGACCCCTTTAAGTGGGCACCTTTTGAGATGTGGGGTTGTAAGGAGAACTTGGGAGATGGATTTTAAACAAAAAATTATGGTTTCTATAGAAATATATACCTCAGGAACAGCTCAAGAAAAGAAATTGAAAATTGGAATTTATATACTTCGATAGCGGAGCCATTTGCAAAAAAAATGTCGATATGAGTCGAGGAGTGTGGGAGCAGAGCAGAGGGTGGTAAAACAATCCGTCAGAAACCCTCGAAAGCTGGGATCAAGACAATCTATAATCCATGTCCATATATAAATTTAAGTAGAGCTATAATAGTAGCACGTACTAAAAATATAATTTTTAATAGGGGTAGTAGTATTTTTTTCACGAATTTCATCATATCGCTTCAGTCTTCCCAAACATTTAATTGATTTTACTTCAACATGTTCTTCAGATAAATGCCAAGAAATCGTTTCACCGATTTTTCAAATTCAACCCGTAAGGCGGTATAAAGGGGTTGCATACATTTACAAAAACAAACGAATAAAACCATTATACCAAATATCCATTAGCGTACAGAAGTAGGGCAAAACAAATATTTTTACGAATTTCTTCATATCTCTTAGGTACCTAGAAATTGATTCAAGAAATGTACTTATTTATTTTTCAATTTCGTTTTTTTTTCAAAATCATCCCCTAAGAGGGTCTAACGCATAGAGATACTGGATACGACAAGACACCGGTTTGTATAAAGCACTATGAAGCCAGAGAAGTGAGACAAAACAGGGTTGTTATGTCAAATTGTTGTTGTTTAGCGTGTTTCAAGAACGGGACATAATATAAATGTAAGTGAGAAAAAACATGGTCGTTATGTCAATTATTGTTGTTTTGCGTATAATGCGACAATGTCCGCCTTCAACTCAATCGCTGCTTGTCATCTCCAGTATATATATCTCTATGGTTTAATGGGGCTGTATATATTTTCACGAATTTCGCCATATACTTTAGGTATATTATCGCCTAAAGACCGCTTTCAGGATATTTTGCTTGTCAATCACTAGGAGGGTGTTATCGGGGGTTGTCCAAGTTTTCACAAATTTTGTTAAATATTTTTGATCTGATAAGGTATCGGATAAGGTAATTTTATGTAATTGCCTACAAGATTTTTGGAAATTCAACCCCCAAGAAAGTGTAAACGGATTGCATACGTTTTTACGAATTCCGTCATAACTCTTCGATCTGACTATAAATCAGTTTTCACTTCCTCGGGCTTTCTATATAAAAAAATACCTTCATAATTTTTCAACATTTAACCCCCAAGACTGTAAGGGGAAGCACACATTATCACAAATTTTGCAATATATCTAAGGTCTGATAAAAAATCAAATTTATTTTATTTTTTCCACTATTTTTAATAATTGCCTAAAAACTGATTTTACGATTTTTTTAAATTCAACCCCAAGGGAAGTAGTGGTTTTCATATCATATTATTTTCATTTCGTCAAATCTTGTAGGTTTGATGAGGTAGCAAATTGGATTTAATTCCGCGTGGTTTTCATGCAATTGTCTAAAAACTAATTTCATGATTTTGTCATATTTTACACCCAAGGGGGCTGTATACGTTTTCACGAAAATATGACAAAATTCAAGATGTCCTTACGGGCTTCTTATATAAATAATCTGCTGAAAATCGATTTCAGGACTATTCGATATTTATTCCTCCATGGACAGTTTATTTATTTTAATGTTGATATGAAGAACCACTAATGAATGTTGAAAGTTGTATCTTACTAGAAGCTATTCCAATGACAAAATTAACTTCACAAAAAACGTCAGATGTTATTATATCTTTTGACTGGCGTCTCGGACTATGAGCCAAAAATATAAATCATGAGTTAAGACTGGCAGTGGCGTAAGCATTCTATTGCACCCCCATTTTATCCTGCTCCCGTACTGCACCGATAAATAATAAAGTTGCGCCCAGACTATTGTCAAATTTTTTAAATTTCTTTTTTGCTCTTTTCATTTTACTTCTTTTACTTTTCTGTCTATCGGTTTCTTTGTAACTAATGTATCTTGTTTGGTAATTTGTTTAGCACTATACTACATGCCGCTTAGTCAATTATTTGACAATTTTCGCTGTCAAATGTAGTTAATTTTAAAATCGCTAAATCGCTGGTATATGCTGCCTAATTTTTGGTTGTCACATTTTCCTACACACGGACTATTTTGACTGAGAAAGTTTGACACGATTTTTCGTAAATTTTAGAGTTTCGTCAAATTTTCCCGTCAAAATTGGCTTTGTGTTGAGAAAATAAAATAATGTGACAAGCAAAAATTTGACGATTGCACTATTTGATATTATTTGCTAGGGAAAATAGCTAATACTAGCTTAACAGAAGTCTTAGCCTGTGTGCTATCAAATTCAGTTCTATAGTATTTATTTTTCTCATATTGTTTTGTTTGACTGTTGCGGATATCTGAATCATTTGCCTTAATTTTTTTGTCAAAACTTTGGTCAAATTTCCGAATCGTATCGAAATGAAAAAAAAATGAGCCAACTCTACTTCTTCGTTCAGAAGTTTTGCAAGGCTATCATACAAAATGTGAACGAGTATTTGCAAAATTCATAATTTGCATTTTTGGATTATATTCATACCAGCACCATCCGTTTTCCGGATCGGATGTATTCTGACCTAAACAAAATTATTACTGAAACTAAATTTCGGAAGTTCAAAACTTCGATTGCGCAATATTAAATCGGGGTTTGCATTCATAATTCCAATTCGCCCTTTCTTCATATAAAAAAAACCATCTTCAGCTCCATAATATGATCAAAATTCCATTCGCGTAATCTTTTTTCCGGCCTTTCTTAAGTGCAACCTTTCACTTACAGAAAAACAACCCAATTTTTTTTTTAAGTGAATAATAAACACGTTCTACGGCTATTTACCTGTCACCTGAACATGATGAGATCATTTTCCACTACGACCTTCATTGCGCCCAGCTAACCCCTCGTGCTCATAAGATCCGAGAGTACGTGCAATGAAAGTGACATTGGTGCCCGTCTTGTCAGAATTTATGTGCGGTTCCAGAAAAATGGAAATCAAAAATGTCGTGTCTTGACAAAAGCCCATCAAAATAATATTCCGCTTGAATATCAGAGCATACAATTCGGTATTCGAAGTCGCGTTGACTTGCATACTAACCATCTTAAATCCGAGACTATAAATTAATTCCGCCTTGGAGATTTATCGGACAATTCCATGGGAGAAGTGAATGAAATCCCGGAAGAATGGCCACTCGAAATATGTCCCATGTCATACGGAACGACTTCAATTAGACGGTGTGATTTTTTGACCACTAAGTCGAGAAAGGGAAATTAAAAATATTTTTGAAATGCTCGTCAAGCGCATAATCATTTTCAGATTAGAATGAAGTTAAGTCGTAAAAAATGAAGGTGTTTCGGACAATCCGGTTTAATGAAATTTATAGCGCCGAGATTTATGATCGACATGACCGACCACTGACCACCCAAAAAGATGAACTGGTGGACCATACGTGAGCAGAAGAATGGCAGAGTGTTTTTTTTACTATGTTGAACATATGTGGAACATGTAGTTATTTCTAAACTGGTCTATGGTTCTACGGTCTACTAGTCCCAGGTCATTACAATTACCGGACATTATACCAAGGTAAGGCGCTAGTCTACAAATCAAGAAGACGTTTGATCGAATTTCAGCCCGGTCAGACCTCACCGGTGAACTAAAAAAAATCGGCAAACAATTTGGACGCAAGTTTATTATTTTTTAGTTCAAATTCCGGATCGAGATTTCAATTTAGATGCGATAGAGATTATAACGCGACTGTCGCTCCTAGCACCTACAAAGCAATTCCGGAATGCTTTTATTTAATACCAGGTGTGAAAGGGGTTAAATATTTTTCAACGAGTTGGCATTATCGCTTACGCCCGATTAGAAATATCGACTTGGATTTGGCTTGCTATTTCAAACAATTTTTCTATTGGTAGTATGTTTTCATTACCAAACTGCGTTGTGTATTTTACAGTCATCCGCTGCGTGCTTGCAAAGTATTTACCGATATTTTCGCTTTTTAATTGGTAAATTTATTCTGGCTTTCTTAAAACGCGTCCTATTTTCACCCAATATGTGGAAAGATAACCGCGGAACACGACTAGTAGCTATGTATTTGTTTAAATTTCAAATTTTTGGCAGAAGCCGTTTCTGTGATTTATAAACACATAAAATTATTGACAGTAATATTTTTGTAGACAGTCGTACCAAATTTAAAATTTATAAGCCATTTTTGAGATAGAAAACTCAGAGTCCTTTTACTTAAGTTCTGCCCCTCATACCTCTCCAGAAAAGATCATGAACCCAAAACAGTATTGAACCAGAGTACCAACTGCTCACACCAACTACAAAACTTATTACTTGCTTACTCCCAAAGTATGTATCGTTTGAACTTCAATATAGTGACAATTATAGTGTACATACCCTTTTTTTAAAATCGTTAAGGACTACTGTATGGTAGCTACTCGAAGGCGAACGATTGCTCCCATTTTCAATTCTGTATTTAGAAATTTTGTGGCAACTTCCTTTCATTGTCTTTAACTACAAGTCGCAGAGTGATTATTTAATTATTCTTTTATATTTTATATTTATTCCATTTAATTTTTTAATAATAATTTGTTCTGCTTTTCTATATTTGTTGTATCCTTTCTATTTTGTGTATTTTTTTATGTTTTCTATTTTTGTTGTCCTTACTGTATTGATTTCGATTAATTAACTTTTGTGAATTTTTGAATTATTTTTTTGCTTCTTATTTAAAATAATTATGGTCCTTAATACAGCCAACGTCGACAATAACATAAAATTAAAGGTTTATAGCTCATTTCAAACTTGTTCCAAGGTTTTGGTAAATGTCAGTACTGTACCAATTTGTGTATGACTTTTGTGTGGTGCCAGTACCTAGATTTTACATATTCTTATTTCCCTAATTTCAAATAATTAAAATAGCGAGCAAAATTTTAAATTTCTAGCTTTTTGTTTATTCGGGGAAAAATATAAGCAACTGATTTAAGGAGTTTTGTATGGAAGTTGCCAGAAGGAGTCGCGGAATTTCAGTCACTAATGAATTCGATCTTATTTTTAGGTCAAAGTGAAAACGTGTAAAATATGAACTTTCTGTCTAATATGTTTATGACTTGTGATTCCGTGAGTTCCATAAGATGCACAATTTTTTTAAAGACTTTTGTATGGCGGCTACACAAATAATATGCTGGGTTCTTTATGACAACTCGAGATTTTCGCCGTGTGTATGCGAGCCCGCCGTTGACTAAACGGCCTATCGGTCGGATCTCTCGTCCCAATATCTGGCCGAGAGCGTGGAAAGGAAAGCAAAATTAACATGTCAAATTTTAAGTTTCTGGCTGTGAAGTGTTGTAATGTTGAATGACTTTTGTATGGGAGCTACACGATTAGGACGTTTTCGCCCCAAACTTAGTCATACAAATTTTTGTTCAGTACTGGATCCCAACTTCTTAGATCTTTCATACCTTCCGGTGTCGTTGAAAAAAGGCGACAATGATGTCGATAGTATCCACACACGATATTTGCGTTATGTTAGTCATTAGTCGAAGAATTAATGTCATTTCAATAACACGCGATAAAAGTTTATTTACATTAAAAAAAATTGCAAATTTTTTATTCATAACTTCGCAACAACTTTCTGATTAACGAAAAATTTTGATGGGAATTTTACGCAACATGTTCGAAAGTTGTGTCAACATGAAATTTACATATATTTCGAGAATAATCTTATTTGCATGCAGCTGGACGAGTTTATTTCCGTCACATCCGTCATAAGAAGACGAATTAATAAAAAAAGTATTATTAAATTTTTTTTTAAAATATGATATGAAATGTACGACATAACAACACTTTTTTCAATGTCATCACCGAAATAGAATTTAGTTCATTTGGTTGATTATATTTAAGGAAGTACTGCGTGAAATTATTTTTGGTTCTTTACTTTTGGTGAGCAATCGATAAAATCATGGAAACTAGTTACAGCTGCTTGCTCCTTGATAACAAGAAACTTGTTTTTAATTACGACACTAAAAGTAAAAGTAAAACTAAGTCTAAAAAAGTTGTAGGGAAAAAACAACAAAGATTGTTCGAAAAGGTAAAGAATTAAATGAAAAATTTAGAAAAGAAAAAGTTTAACAGCAAAGAGAAATAATTGAAAAGATAGAAATATAAAAATTTAAAAATTTTAAAAAGTGCCAACTGAACGACAAAATTCTATTATTTATCAGTGATTGAACTGCTCTTCGTTTTAAATGTACTCCTTTCCAGCTTGTCGGTAACCGGATTTAAACAAATTAAAAGCCCAAAAAAGTAACAAACTTTTCAATGTCTAATCAGACCTAAAACAAATGGCGAAATTCGTGAAAATATGTACAACCCGTTTATCCCCTTAAGGGAATATCCGAAAATCCCGAAATAGATTACATAAAAAATCCGTGAAATAATCGAATTGGTATTTTATCAGATCTAACAGGATTCGTAAAAACGGGTTGTATAACTTTTTACGAATTCTGCCATATCTGTGGATCTTATTAGATATCGTTTAGATTCTTACTTTACTTTACAATTTTTTAGGAATTGAATATAAAATAAAACCTGAAATAAGTTTTGAGGCTTATAAGAAGCTCGTGGAAGTAAAAATCAATTCGATATCTTATTAACCCTAAAAGAAATAGCGGAATTCATGAAATCGTATACTAACATAAAGGGTTATTCAATAGGGACATAACATAGATCAATCATAGAACTATAGATCAATTATTTGACCAGTTGTGTGTCATGTGGCACTTTCTTGTTGGAACCACATATCACTGATGTCAAGTCCATCCAATTCTGGTCAAAAATGGCACGACAGCGAACTCCATTGACCGTAACATGGCGATAAATTTCATTGACGAAAAATTACGGTCCAATCACACCTCCCGCATTAAATCCACACCACACGATCACTTTTTGTGGATGCAATGGAGTCTCTTGAAGCATGCGGGTTTGAAGTACATTTAGGTTTTTATTGACAAAGTCACTGAGACGAAAATGAGCTTCATCGCTCAAAATGATTTTTCGTGAAATTGAGGATTTTCTTAAAAATTTTGCAGAGCCCAATCAGAGAATAATTTCCAAACGTTGCTCGTTCGTGAACTTCACCATGATAAAAATGTAAACTTTGACTGACGTTTTGACATTGACAGACCAGCAAAAAAGTTTAAGTGTGCGTTTGTATTAAAATTTTTATGCACCTATTTAATCCCTGTTGTAAATTTCGCAATGTCCTAAAGTGTGCTTACCTCTTTAGAGCAACCTTAATTCATAAGCGTTGCAGTGTGTTAACCTAGTTTTAAAAGCTATTACATTTTCTAAATTCTACTTAAATTTTTTTCATCATTTCTGTTAGTTTTTTTTTTTAATTTTTAATTGATTTTAATTTTTATCCGCTTATATTTAAATTAAAATTAATATCATATATTTTTTTCATTCTTTTATTTTTTTGTTTTATTCTATTTCATAGTGAGACTGTTGATTCAAAATTGATTTTAATTTTAATTACCGGTTAAGCTGTCCTGCATCGGTAAATTTCTGATAACGTTTAAATTTTAGTTATTTGTTTAGTATTCGGTCAATCCATTGACTTCCGTAAAACTCTTAGCACGACCTATATTCGAAGCAAATCTCGTTATCTGCTCACCTTACACAATTCATCGAAACGTCTTCATTCAAAATTTAGCTGCACCAGAAATTCTTATAACAGCGTCGAATGGCATTCGTTCAGTATTGACCTGTACGACTCGCACTGAACTCCCACGTTATGGCCAAACCGATTAAACGGTAACTCTAATTTCGGTCGATATGTACGTCTGCACTGCAGCGTCATTTGTAGAACAAGGCGTTATAACCCACCTTAATCTTTGTAGATTAGCGCGCTTGGCTACTGCGCCATCGATGCACCCAAAATTTAAAATTTGTTTCTTATCAGATTTCGGCGCTATCTTACACAGGATTGTATCACGTATTTTTAAAGACTGAATCATATAAAATTTAAGCTTTTTAGCTCAATACAGTTTTCAGTTCTTCGTTAAGATTGACCCATTTTTTAAAGACTTAAAGACTCTTATTTGTTCTTGTACTTATTACAGTACTTTACAATAGCAAAATGTTGGGGTTATATTAATAATTCAATCAATGTATAGCGACGCAATTGAAGGAGTTTTGTATGGAAGTTACCGGTAGCAGTGGGTCATTTTCCCTCACTAAAGGTGCTCTTACGATTAAAATTGCTCAATTTGCAGCAATATTCGTCAATTTTGACGTCACAACAATATGAAGCAACACACAGCAACAATAGCAACAGGCGATGTGGATAAACTTTACATCAACTCGTTCCTGAATTGTGATGAGCGATATTGACCAATCTCAAACAAATCTGAAATTTAAAATGTATCATGAAAATATTTGAATTCCAAGCCATTATAACTCGAAACTTGACAAATAAATGCAAAATTCAAAACAAAACGTGACAATTGAATCACCGAACGAGGACAATTGCTCGGAATTTTCCAAGTCGGTGGAAATACAGCAACTATAGGGCGAACAATACTAGCGATCTGTGAAAACATTGCCGAAATATTGCCGCAACTAGCTTGATATTGCTCTGTATTAATCGCTCCACTAGTGTTGGTAATAGTCGTCGGGCAATTAATTGCTTGAAAAATTGCTCGTGTACGAGCACCTTTACGAACCCAACTTTACTTTATATTCTAAACTAACTCGTGTAAAGTTTTGACTTAACGGGCGAACTATTTATTGCGTTATAATAGGTTTGGATGATAAAGTGCACATATTTCTTCAGGACTTTTGCATGGATACTACTCGAAAGGCTCAGTTGATCTGTAAATTCATTCTTTTACCTGAAACTGTTAGAAAATTAAAGTGTGCCATAGTTAAATTTCCTGGTTTTAATATTCATGAAAATACCTTTTAAGGAGTTTCACGTGAAAGCGACACAAAAAGAACTTTAGCCTTACAAATTCGATTTAATGTGTGGACAACAAATTGTAACATAGTAAATTTTATCGATTAAACCTTAAAATGGTCAAATTATGGACTATTTACTTACTACCGATACTCAGAAATAGACAGACACCAGGAGAGCAATATATTCTGTCAGTAACAGCAATATTCTACATTTCTGCAGCATATCCAAAAAGTGAAGACAGTAAAAACTTAATAGTTTTTAGATTTAAATTGGAAAGATGAGAAAACCATGGCAGATAACCTAATCGTGAAATCCAATGAAACCACAATTTGATTTGCTACAAAAAATTCCAACCCATCAAACCACCGGGCGAATATTCGCTGTCGACGAGCTTCTGGGGAATTTTTTTTATTGGCATATTTGATCGCAGTGCAATATTAGGTGAAGATTTGCTGGTCTCCGAAATTTCTTCACCTTAGTGAAATACAGGCGAATATGTGTTAATTGGGAAAAGACTGAAGCAGCAACGTCTAGGTTAAAGAAAGAATGCCAAATTAGTCAGTGGTGTTGCTTGACGCGTACTAAATAACGACATAAACAGGTAACGCAGTATTGCAAACCGCAATTTTGCCAGGATTACAAGCTCCAATAGCTGTCAGATAGAGTCCTGGAAAACAGTACTGACAATAAGAACTTAACATGGATTCCAAATCTTGAATTTGTTCAAGAAGAGTTCAAATTTTGGCGTTTCGTCGTTTAAGCCTAGTACTAACTAGAAGCGAAAACGAAATTTTCTGTCAAATCACATACAAAATACACTAACAATTTTCGCTTGAACGAAAAATTTGTATGGGAAATTTCGATTCGCTTCTAGTTAGTACTAGGCTTTAGAGGATTAGCATTGCGGAATTACGATTTCCAGTTCTGTATCAGTACCGGGCGACTTCCACGTTTAGAAACAGATGTTTCAGTTCTGTACCAGCCTTAATCAATTCTGTCTTTCTTCTATTTTTTTCTATTGTTACATTGTGCTTGAGTAACAATAGTTTTTGTGATTTTTTACCGTTTCAAATGAGATTTTTGGATTCTTAATTACTACCGTCGTACCAGTACTGTATCTGTTCTGAGTTTTTGTTTAAGTAAGAAGTAGTAGATTGTTAGCATTTAAATATACAATACAGTCGATGGCTTAGAGAGAGATTCAGAGTTGGGATTCAAATCTGCATGACGTAAATATGGTACTAGAATTGTTGAGAACATGTTATAGATAAAAAATAAATAAAATATTTATAATTAATTTTGGTTTTTCTTTTCACTCAAACTGTACTGTAGTGAAAAATAAATAAAATATTAATAATTAATTTGAGTTTTTCTTTTCACTCAAACTGAAATACTGAACTCCTAAGGAAAACGGGGATGGAGTACTCAAAAGGAATTCCTTCAGACTAATGTACTGAACTCATATGCAATGTCGGTTAAGGGAATTAAAATTTTACGGAATATCAGTACTGTATCTGGATTGGTATCTAGAACATAGTCACTCATGGAGTCTGAATGAACTACCATCTCATGAACTTATGAGTATCCAAAATGTTCCGAAAGGATTCTTCATGTTTTCGGAATTAAGCGGAGAAAGAATACTACTGGAACTCCGTATGAGTTGCGATGTGTTGTACTGGGAGTATTTTGAAGAGATTTTTTAATTGTGTCGATTAAATCCTTTCATCTTTTTATCAGTTACATTTTCTTCTGCGACAGTGAAATTGAGCCTTCCAGAATGCACTATTAATATCATTTGGATTCACGACTGGAATTAATGCTAGTGAAACGAGCGGATCATTCGAATTAATAGTAATTCATAGGGGTGAAAGTTTCCTTCGCTTGCAGATTTACAAATTGTTCGCAAGTAATGTCCATTCACCGGCATACGAAATCATTGATGTCTAAATAGTTCAACTATGCGAAGAAATGGCAAGCAGAAGTATCTAAAATTTAATTAATTTGCCATTAAATCGTTTGGGCGAATCATTTACACATCAGAAATTTAATTTGCCGGTGAATGTTCATTTGGAGATATTAGTTGTAAATTTGTTGCGAATTCACCTGCGAAGAAAAATTTCATCTGCACCTTTTACTATTGGCTCGTTTTCCAATTGACTGGGATCCATTATGGAAATGGGATACTTTGATTAGTAAGAATTAGAGATGGGCACAGCAGTTCCTTTCAGTGAAGTACTTCACTCCGAGTCACTCACTTTAAGGAACGAGTTCAGTGAAGTACTTCCATGGAACTCTTTGTTCCGTCGTTCCTTCGTTATCATTTCCGTGGTCACTAGTCGTACTTGGAAGACAAAGGGCAGTAGATCTAGTAGAAGATGCACAAAAAAAGGTCTGTAGAGCTAGTAGAAGATGAGCAAAAAAAAGGTCAGTAGATCTAGTAGAACATGAGCAAAAAAAAGGTCAGTAGATCTATTAGAAGATGAGCGAGTACATCGTGTTTAATTTTTTTGTCACGTGTCCAATGGAACTGCAGTTCCAAGGAGTAAGTTACTTCACTCACTCACTTCAATGAAGTGTTCTTTTGGAACAGTTCACTCGTGAACCATCCATCTCTAGTAAGAATCATTCGGCGTAGAACCAAACTGAATACTAAAAAGTGAAAGAATAGGATCAGCGGTGGTGGAAACAATACTATACATATGTAGGATTACTAAATTTTATAATTCAAAAGTTGATATTGCTAAGCTGTCAATCAGAGAGTTCGCATTGTATTCTGACTTTGAATTTTGTGTCATTTATCGATATTATTTGTTATTTAGACGTGTTTTTCGGGGAATTTTTGTAAACTATGATATTTTAATTCGATCAATACTTTTGTACGCTTGCTTAAAGTCTCTGTGGCACGTCGTTGTTAAACTCCCAGAATTTTTGATTTTTTGATCGTTCGGATCTAAAGTCCCCTTTTAATTTCTCAATTACCATTTTGTTTGTGCACAGTTTTCATCTTCGTTCCACTTCGCTGTATGATTGAATAAATATGTACATCAGTCAGTTTCGACCGTAGGGGGAAATCCTTCATATCTCGTTTATTTGCAGATGAATGATTCTTTGATATGGGAACAACTAAGCCAAGTTGATCCCGTAAGGCACTCACTCGTATATCTTTGCTACAACCAGTCGTTATGTTATAAATGTAAGACATAAATCTTCAAGACTCTAAAGAACAGGATCCTTCGAAGCACAAAATCTACAAGAATCATATTTCGTCTTCACGATTATTGTGTACTTTGGGAGCGCATTAAACTTGTGCTAATTATTTGATAGACACTCGACAGACATTTCAGGTAACTTTTCCGTTAGATTTGAAGTACTTCTACTCGTAGCATAATATTCATCTTACTCATTGCTACGTGCCTAACTAAAATCTTAAGTCTTGAAGTAGGATTTCATGGTTTGCACATGTGAACTTGGTCGTCTTTAAGTGAAGAGGAAGGAGGGTCTTGTGACGAGCAATTGAATGTAACATAGTGTCAAGTGCAACAAGTTGTCATTATGTTGCGCGAAGCATGACTGCATCTGGGCACTCAAAGGCGGAAATCCACTTCTTACCTTCTAATCTCAGGTACGCAGCTTATAACAGATGTACGTACTCGGTTACCGAACAGGTGAATAAAATTCATTTCTTCGACCTTCAGTCCGAATGATACCGACTCTCATTTAATTACCTGGATGGATGAAGTCGGCAATTTTAATACTATAGGTAGTATTTTCGTCAGGTTGCGAACAGCTTTCAAGCGTTGCTTTTTACTCGGATTGATTTCAATGAGTTTAATTTGAAGTCTTGATTGAAGTCTAAAAGGATTGGGGGCAATCATTTTCATATACTATTAATTAGAAATGGCGGAAGTAATTGGAGAACGTTGGCGGAAAAAATAAATCGATTGCTGACAGGAAGTCGAAAATAATTGGATTTGAGTTCCTTCTTGGAAATAAACTTTCATCCTTTTTGTATGATACTTTCTATCATAAAAAGAACACCAGATCATCAAACAAATCGTTACTTACTCGTGATTGCGCTCTTTCTTAATTCCGAATCGAAATCATTGGCAACCTATGTGGATGGGATAGCATTTCACGCTTCGTTAACATAGAAGGAATCTTGGCTCTATTGAACCAAGATTCCTTAGATGTTAACCACAACATATCATCAAAAATATTGGAAAAAAATGGAAGAAATTCCGAATTTTCATATGTAATAAATATTTCCTGAATTTGGTTTTTCCTATTCTTTGAATAGACATTACGTTCCTTGAAGCAAAATAGAGACAAACAGACCAACCAAAAATATAAATAACAATATTGCAAATCTAATAAAAAAATAGAAAAAGGATAAACATATTAAGAGTACGAAAATTAATATAAGTAAAAAAAAATTATATAAAAACTAAAAAAGAAGAACATAAAAATAAAAATAAAAAAGAAGGAAAATAATAATAAGAAAATTTCCAGTTAAATATTAAATATGTACATTAATAATGTGTTTTTACGATAGGTACTATAAACTTTGAAGTAGGTTATAAATTAATACCAGATCAATGTACAAAAAAGGTGAAACAAAGTAAAATCAATAAAATGGCAAAAAAGGAAGTAAAAAATATAAAGAAAATAAGAAAAAAATTAAGTTTATATTCTCGAGTAATTGTGCAGGCCTTATGGCTTATAAAAATTGTGAAAAAATAACAATATTTAAATGTGTTGTTTTATGATAGCTCAGGACATCGATTGTGTAGACAAAATGTTTTGATTTTTTTAAGTTTGGCGTAAAATTGAGATTTGGCCGTATAAAGTTAGAATCTAAGTTAATAATCTAATTCGGTTTAATACAATGAAACTTAAAAACCTCATCGTTTTCCCTACACACAGAGAGAAATATTAAAAAAAGCACAAAGGAAAAAAAAAGAAAAATAATAAAACAAAAAAGACAATGCGAGGGAAAAATAATACAAAAGGGGAAAATATAATATAAATAGAAAAGGAGGAAAAAATTAAAATTACAATAAATTAAATATAAAATGCAGAAACTCGGAGAACCCGCTGATTCTCTCTAGTGTCAACAATACCTTAGTTAGATAAGCTATTGAATTACTTCATTTAAGTTAATTTTAATGTTAGTTTTAAATCTTAGGTTTTAAGTCTAGCTTTAAGTTTTAGTTTAAGTAACATACATGAGGTTTTTTCAATTCCCATTTTCCTCGCATTATTCATATCACCAAATTGTAACTCATTAACTTCTTGTGAAAACTAAACAATAATTACGAATTGAAAAGGCCGCAGGGTCTGAGCATCGCATTATTTAATATATCTTATAATATAAAAAATGTAATATGGAATAATAAAAATCAATCTAATCTAATCTAAATATAAACAAAAATAAATGCACATGGCAAAAGAAAAAAAAACTACAAAAAGGTAGAAAAAAGAAAAAAATAATATACCAGGTATACAAGTATGAAACCGGAATTCACTCATAGATGGCTCTAGCTGTCAAAGTAGTAACTATCAAACCGAACCATGGACGCCATTTTGTTGTTTGGATATATGATAAAGATATAAAGTACCCAGCAATACCGGTTTCATACAACAGTGTAGTTTTGACGAGCGTTGAACATGTCAACTTTTGTGCCTGGGAACGACGATATGCGGACAGCATTGATTTTCTGTTACCATTTAAAAAAACGGCTGCAGAATCGCATCGAATGCTTACGGGGATCATGCACTTGGGAAATCACAGTGCTTTGAGTGGTTCAAAAAATTTAAAAGTGGTGATTTCGACATCGGAAGCAAGGAACGTGGAAAAGCACCGAAAAAGTTTGAAGACAGCGAATCGCAGGCATGTTGGATGCGGATAACACCCAAACGCAACAACAACTCGCAGATGAGTTAAATGTTACCCACCAAGCCGTGTCCATACGTTTGAGAGCCATGGAAAGGTCCAGAAGATGGGGAAATGGGTTCCACATGAACTCAATGCAAGACAGCAGGAAAACCGAAAAACCACTTGCGAAATTTTGCTCGCCAGATACGAAAGAAAGTCATTTCTCCATCAAATTGTGACTGGCGATGAAAAGTGGATTTATTTTGAGAATCCGAAGCGGAAAAAATCGTGGGTATCTCCAGGCGAACCATCGACATCGACTGCAAAACCAAATCGCTATGGACGGAAGACAATGCTCTGTGTTTGGTGGGATCAGATGGACGTGATCTATTACGAGCTGCTGAAACCTGGCGAAACCGTTAATACAGAACGCTACCGACAACAAATGATCGATCTGCAGCAAGCTTTGCTTGAAAAACGGCCAGAATATGGAAAGAGGCAACACAAAGTAATTTTGCTGCATGATAATGCACGGCACGACCGGTGAAGGAAACGATTAAGGCTTGTCAGTGGGAAATACTTCCGCATGCGGCTTAATCACCAGACTTGGCTCCTTCTGATTTTCACTTTTTTGCATCGATGGGACACGCACTTAGTGAGCAGCGCTTCACGTCGTACGAAAATGTCCAAAAATGGCGCGATGACTGGTTTGCCTCAAAAGAACAAATTTTTTTTTGGCGTGGCATACATAACTTGTCAGAGAGATGGGCAAAATGTATAGCTAGCGATGGGCAATACTTCGAATGAAATATGTTGTAACACTTTTGTAGAATAAACGTCTATTTTTCATAAAAAAATTCCGGTTTCATACTTGTATACCTGGTAAATTGTATATAAGAAAAGAGTACACAAAATACAAAAAGAATACGTAAAATAAAAAATAACATTTTTTCCAGTATGTCAATGTCATTAAAAATTACAATATTTATGGTACAATAAGTAAAATAAAAAGAATAATAAATAAAATAAGAAAAAAAAAGAAAATCATATAAATTAAAAAAAAATTAAAAGAGTAATATGAATATAATAAAACAATTAAAAACAAATAAAAGAATTAAAAAAATGGCTAAATTTTTTTTATTTTGTATCTGTTTATGTTTCCTGATAATTATAAAAATAAAAACAATATACACATGTGCGCCTTATGGAAATTCTGGAAATCGATGGTGTGCATGTGTATTCTTTTGTGTAAGATAAAAAAAAATACAAAAATTAAAATAAATAATAAGTGAAATAATAAACAATAAATAAAAATAAGAAAGAAAAAAAATGAAAATTAAATTAAAAACAGAGATAGAAAAAGAAAACAAAAAAAAGGAAAATCAAAAAATAAAAAGAAAAAAAAGGAAAAGCAAAAGAGAGCAAAAAAAGAAACGCAAAAGCAAAAAATAAAAAGCACAAAAAGAAACGCAAAAACAAAAAAAAGAAAAGCAAAAGAAAAAAAAAATTATAAGAAAAAGGAAAAATTAAAGACAGAAAAACAAAAAAAATGGGAAAACAAACAAAAAAAAATTAAAATGAGAGAAAGAAAATTAAATTTAGAATAATAAATATAGAATAATAAAAAATAAGAAAAGGTTTTCGCCAAAAGAAATAAGGAAAAGCTAAAATTTTAAACGGCTGAAAAACAGAAATAAAAGTGGTACTTCATTGTAAAATAATAAAGTTCAAAATTAAAAAAGAAAAAAAATTATTCAGCGGACAAAACCTAAAAGTTTAAAACAACACAAAAGAGAAAAGCAAAAAATGAAAAACATACTGCAGCCACGATCGGCTGCAAGCCAATTGTATAATACTCTAGATGAAATGCTGAACTCCGATTTATATTGTTGTTGTGGATAAAGTAGAATTACGTGTGTGCATGTAGTTTGTCCTTTATGCTACCCGAAGGTAAAAGACAAAAATCAGGTGAGTCACCGAAAAAAATTTCCTTTTTAAAGGATTTTCACTTGGGAGGTGCAGCGACGGACTCACTCGATTTCAGATATATTTATCCATTTCCTTGGAGCCGTTTAAAAATTAATGTGTACAAAATTTCGAATTCCGCGCTTGAAGCTTTCAAAAGTTATTGGAAAATATTGTTGAAAATGTGACTTAAGGATTTTATGTATGGAAGCTACCCGAAGGAGTAAAAGAATTTCGCTGACTAGTAAAATTGAACTTCGTTTTCAATCAAAACTAATTTGTACAAAATTTCGAATTCGTACTTGAGTTATAGTGAATTCCGTAAATTAAGTGAAGACATTTTGACAGGATATTTGTATGGCAGCTACACAAAGGACTAATAGGATTTTCTTCGTCTTCAGAATCATTCATTTAGCTTCAACTATTGAAAAATCAACACATACAAAATTTCAAAGTTGTAGCTTAAACCCTTCTGAAGTTATCCACCAATATTCTTGAACACATGTTTTAATGACATTTTGTAGCTGCCCGAAGGAGTAGGACGATTTTGCCCGTTAACGAACTTAGCCTTACAAATTCTACCAAACATCTAGATTCAAAATTTCACCTAGAGGTGAAGGCGTTCTTGAGTTATCGTACTAACGGACAGACGGACGGACGGACGTCAAGCGGATTTGGAGGTTTTGGCCACAAATAAACGAAAAATAACATAATATATAACTTTTTTTCGTCCGAGGCTTGGTTCTATGCGTTACAAACTTTTGGGCTGGATTAAACTTATAATACTCTATATGATTTCATCTAGAATATAATTTTTCAACGGACAAAACCAAAAAGTGTAAAAGGTAAAAACGAAACATACAAAAAAAAAAGCGTGGAAAATCAAGATAAAAGGGTTTTTTTACCCATTTTTCCTTGAAATGATTCAGATCACCGTGCATATTAAAAATTATAAAACATGTTTTTACCATTTAAATATTTACTATACCGTAGCTGTAAAGATAAACTCTGTCAGAACACTCAATCCTTCATATCTAGCTTAAGCTTAAAATTATAGAAAAATTTTGGGAAATAAACGAATTATTATTATTAAATCAAGATAAAACAATTTAAAAAAACGGTGTAGTATTAATAATACAAAACGGAGGAAATAAATAAAAACAAACGGAAATAAATTGTAAAATAAATTATAAAAAAGTAAAAAAAATATCCACATACATGAAATAAATAACAAATAAACAAAATAGATAATAAATATTGAATTTATGGAACAGTTTCCATTATCACATTGAAGAAATGCATTAAACAAATTACAATATTTAATATCATGAAATATTTTAAAGAGAATATAAATTGAACTCCATGTAAAATGCGCCAAGCTATTGTACCTCAACATTACGCTAACTTGTAATTTTACTATTGATGTTACTATTTGTACATATAAGTTTTTTTGCAAAATAATAAGACGATAACGAATCAAGCTTCTTAGCTAAAAATATTCACAAGTAATATAAATATTCAAGTTGTGCTCAAGCGTGAATGTGTGCTTAGTCGGAAGATCTAAACTTCCTTGTTTTTCAGAAATAATAAATATGAAATAAATTCACGTTTTATAAAATTAAAAAAAAATTGATCGGTGTGAAAGAAATGCAATATGTAGGTGTACTATTTTTATTACATAAAAAATACAGTAGAATATTGTGGTTTTTGATAGTTTTTTGTAGAAATGCATTGTTATGAAACCCCTTAAAAATATCTGCCTCAATTGCTTCAAACTTACACGACTTTCAAGCTATTTTTCAAAACAATGTCATCCGCCTAGAAAAGCATACGGAAACGCATTTCTCAAAGAAAAGTGAAATACGTCGAATAAAATTATCTAGAAAATTTCTCTTATCATCGTTGAAAGATATGCATGAAGTCGTTGACCAACGCCGCATGAAACATGACGCCCGTTTGTCACAATTGCCCTGAATCTGTTCGGGCTTTAAGTGAAATAATTTCATGTCTGACACTCATTACGACCTCCTACGTTTCTGTCGGAAATAATTGTACACTGTAATTAACTTGAAGCGTGGACATAATCCCATAATCAGTTACCTTCCCTCGACCCCCACCCCCTCCCCCTCATACCATCGAAGACTCAATGACCTGTTCCAACAATTTTCTCATCATCAAGTTTCGAGTACACCCTAAAAAAAAAGTCGAAACATTGTTAATGATGGGAAAGTAAAAAGAATGTCCATTAAATCGGCTTAAAGAAAACTGCAGTAAATGCAATTAAAAAAGCTTGTTTTTTTATGCGAGTGGAATTGCATGGATCGAACAGCAAAGTCCGAAAAGCCATGGATGGCCCAGTTTCTCCCCTGGGGTCTTTAAGTCGGTCACAAATCAAAGCAAAAATACCTCCTCGACATTTAGACCGTTGCCCGAGCGCGTATTGTCCGACAACAAGTACGAGTACAAGTACATTGCGCGTTATGCTCTATGCCAATTTATGTTACACGCCGGTCTCTGCCGCGTACACCACCTTTCATTCAACTTTAAATTGAAATTGGGTTTTGATGTCTTCTTTTTATCTCTTTCCGTAAATCGCATAATACAGGTGAGCCAGTACACCTCACTGAAGAAAAAAAAATTAATAATAATACTCGAACTTTAAGCCACACTGTGAACAGATGTGGCGAATCAACAAGAGGCCTAAACTTTACAATTTTTGAAATGATCAATCATCACTTCATTAATCTCAGGTGATTTTTCTTCAGCACCTTCGATTTTATTGCGGAATTTCGAGATTTTTTCCGACACCATCGGTGATCTATACTGCAAGATTAAAGCGAAAATTTTTTAAAAAAAATCGCAAAAATTGAATTGAGAGATCTGTTAATCAAATTACTGTATCTCAGCGTTATTGACGCGCTTTTCAACATTTTTTCCGATATATTTTTGTTCCACTTTCGATCAGTATATACATTCGAAAAATGATCTTGAATACACCATGTTCACCTGACCGACCGCAAATATTTTTGTTTGCTTACTTGCTTTACTTTTACTTCTAAAGATCTTTTTAGAAATGATTTTATAGTGTGCGATTTTAATATGATGTGGTATTTAAATGCGGCCATAAGACACTCACAACAATAATTGTTCTCATTCAATTTTATAGAGTGTAACTAATTTAAATGTTGTTTACAAATAAAAATCTAGTTCTATACACAAAAAAAAACTATAAGACTGCACTCTTGCGACCTGGATATTAAAGTTTAGTTCAAATTTTACACGATCATTAGCCGAATTATTATCTGGGAAAATTACAAATATATTAGCACAAGAACTGAGATAATGTGGATGCTATAAACACAAAAAACGAACTTATTGTTGCGAGCTAGGGGTTCGCCGTTCAAGTAAAACACAATTCGTTTAAAAATCAAGAAATAATAACGTTTTCAATATAATCGCACTAATATGGCAACGCTGCCCAATTTCGTTGTTTAATATGAGATTGCTTTTCACAAATACTTTCGCGCAGTTCTCTCTCTCTATCGCAGTCAACGTAATAAGAAAAAATTTGCCAACAGTTTGGGCGCAACCTTATTATTTTTTGGGTACACTCAAAGAAAAAATATGACTGTGGTAACCATACTTTGGGAGAACCTTACTATGGTTGAATTTATAGTTGCGTGAACCACGTTACAAGATGTTAGATAGTTCTGATAACTGATGGTTGTACTAACTTTATTGTCTTATTGCCTTATTGCTCTAAACATAGTATGATTATGTCAATCATGAAAATATTTGTAATTTGATTATTGCAACTATAGTTATATTTCTGAGAAATGAGTTATGATTGAATCAAACAAACGAAAACTTGTTGTCTGGTTAACGCAAACATAGTTTCGGTTCTACCAACTTAACTTACAGTGGCGAGACATGAAATGTTTCCAGGTAAAAAAAATCGTTTTTAAGTGCTCCTTTTCAGGAAATTTTGTAAACAGGTATTTTTTTTGTTTAGAGGTAAACCTTATCCTTAAAATTAGGTCAGTTAAAATTTGTACGACAATAATTAGAAAACAGAAAAATGGTGAAAAAAGGCAAAATGTATGAGTTAGTGAAATCCCGAATAATCGCATTTTCCAAGGATAATTTAAGCACTCGTGAGATAGCAGCTAGGGTAGGGTTCAGTCACACCGCTGTAGGTAGATTTCTGCTGAGTTTCAAGAAAACTGGTTGTTTGAAGCGTAAGAAAGGTAGTGGAAGGAAAAAAATTACGGCTGCCGCAGAAGATCGGGCTATAAAGCGCGCTAGTCTTCGGGATCGTTTTAAAACTGCTGTGGATATTCGAGGGGAACACCTGAGAGCCGGAGGAACTGTCATCGGTGTTCATACTGTCCGAAATCGCCTGAGGGAGGCTGGCTTGAAGGCGGCTAAGCCCGCAAAAAAACCATTTTTAACACCGAAAATGCGGCAAAGTAGACTGCAATGGGCCAAAAAATACGAAAACTGGACAGAAATGAATTGGAGAAGTGTTAATTTCTCTGACGAGAGCAAATTCAACTTGTTCGGATCAGACGGATTGCAGTACGTAAGACGAAGACCTGGAGAGCGATACAGCGATGAGTGCATTACACCAACAGTAAAACATCCGGCTGGAAATATGGTGTGGGGATGCTTTTCCTTTTACGGAGTGGGAGAGCTGGCCTTTCTTCAAGGCACAGTGAACGCTGTAGCCTATAAAAATATTTTGATCAACAATTTATTTCCTTCGATTGAAAATCATTTATCGTTCACCGATGAGTGCATATTTCAAGATGATTCTGCACCATGCCATCGTGCCAACTTGGTAAGTTTATATATTGTATTAATACTGGCAATGTTCTGAATAGGTTTCATACGAAAAGGTATAATTTTTTTATCTCCTTCCTTCGTAGATTAAGGATTTTATTGCCGAAGCTGCACTTTTAACACTCGACTGGCCCGGTAATAGCCCCGATCTCAACCCCATCGAGAATCTATGGTCCATTATGAAGGTCAGAATATCAAAAGCAAAACCGACTTCAAAGAAAGAGGTCTTGAAATTGCTCGAAAAAGTTTGGTATGAGGAGATAACCGTTGAAACACTCCAGGATAAAGGCGGTTATCAAAAGTAAAGGAAGCACTACAAAATATTAAAATCGACTTATTTTAGATTATTATATCACATATCCTATGAAAAATAAAAAAGATATTCAGAAAAATTAAATATTGAGAAGTTATTTTCAGTATTTCATGTTACACGATTTCTATAAAATTTGAGTAGAAAGTGAACAATTCATATATCTGGCCAATACTTCCATAAACAAAACTCAAACTATATATTTTATATAGTTAATATTATTATTTAATATTGTAATAAACGTATTTTATCTACCGATCAAAATTTTTATAATAATTTCGCACTTATAGATAATTTTTTGGGTGGAAACATTTCATGTCTCGCCACGGTATGTTCTGTTGAACATTCAGTATCTTATGACTTGAGTTATGATAAACATATTCTAATTACGTCAATCATATAAATGGTTGTAATAATTACAGAACATGATTGTGAGAACTATAATTACAATCCTAAGAAACGTTTATATGTTTGATTCAAACAGAGCTAAGGTTGAGACAAACAATGATGTATGGTTCTAATAATCAATAACCATAATGCTGTGAACACTAAGATACTATCATATCATAAAAAATGGCACTGGGGATCCTCACTCACTTTAAAATTGAATTCACTTCTCATTACAAACTTACTTTCTTATTTCTTGTCTCTGTGTGGTAGACAAGTCCCGTCAAATGCCGAATTATTTGTCTTCCCAGATCGCTGAAAATGTATGAAGTCCACATTTCTGTACAGCTAGAGGATTTTGTAATAATAAATTATAGTAATAGGAAAAACTGCGTATTTTCTTAAGAATATTTTTATTTTGCAAATCTTCAAGAGTAAATTGTACTAAAAATTTATAGTAAATTGAATATAAAAATATATTTTCATAACTGGAAAAATATAATACTTAATATTTTTAATATATAAAATAAGAAATTAGATGTACATATTTCTTAATTATTAACACTTCAATTTTAAAATTTCAACTTCACTTGCATATGTACATTTCACTTATTAATTTTCCTTAATTCACGAATAATCAAAGTAGTCAAACATCTTACTGCCAAGTGCAACCAAAACAAACCATAGTTGTAAAGGCTTTAGATCAGCCTAATCTCTAAACTATGAATATGAATTTTGTATGTCAGCAATGTATAATAAGAATAAAAATATATGAACTATGAACTATATGAATGTACATTTCACTTGTAAGCAGCTATAAATGAACCTAACTCACGAACGATACCTTTCACTGTGGAAGAAATTATGGTTTTCGTTTTTTATGACATATTGTGTTTAATGATTGCGATAACCATAATATGTTTGTAATATCATCGTGCAAAGTGGTACAAACCACAGTACAGTTGTGAAAAATATTCAATAAATTTCTATAGTTGTACTGATCATGGAATTTAGTGGCTGTTATCATAAAATACTTTTACATCATGTAACAAGCATGGTTAGGACAACCTCATTAATTTAAAATCACCAAATTAGTCTTTTGCAACCATAGTTTGTTTGTGCGAATTATAAGCTATGGCAAGGACAACCATAACTATTTTAATATAGTTATAATAACTCAATTATGGTCACTGCAACTATGGAAGAATCACATTTTTTCTTTCAGTGTAGAAGTCCAAAACGCGTTTCATGCTGAGATGAAACCTAGAAAATAACGTTTCAAATGGCCTCCTGGTTATTCTTTAGGTTGTCAGTCGCATAGTAACCTAAACCGCATCTCAGCATTGAACGCGTTCGGGACTTCTACCCAAAAAATAATAAAGTTACGCCCAGGCTGTTGGTAGATTTTTTTTATTCAATAGAAGTAAAAGCAAGTGGGTTTAATATCGAAAAATGCTTAAATCGTTTTTTTCCTGTTTACATTTAAAGCCTTTAGAAATGAACGTGAATTCGATATCTCATTAGACCTAAGAAATATATCGGAATTCGTGAAAATGTACACACCACTTTAGGTGTTGGATATCGAAAAATTTTGCAAAATCCTTCTAGGCGCTTATATAAAGAGCACGCAGAAGTAAAATTAATTTGATAACTCGACAAGTCTAAAATATATTTCGAAATTTGTGAAAATGTGGAAAAATCCTTTTCACAGACATTTTATTTACTCCGCTTTTGTACGCCTATAAAAATCTGAACTTTTTTTTGCTTTAATTACTCTAATAGCACACCTACATGTACGTACTAAGTTTCAATTTTCTAGCATAAGCTGTTTCTGAGATACAAATAACCACCCCTGCCCCGTACCTTACTACCCCTATCAAAAACTCTTTTTCTAGGATACCTATATACTATAGTGGTTATATAGTCGTCAATTTTTAGCTATCTATGATTTGCGGTTATTGAGAAAAATCATAATTTTTTTCTTTTTACCTCCTGTCATTATCATCCCCTTCACCAGCCCCTCCAAATTTTTTTCCCTGCTAAAAGACTACTGGGCCTAACTCCAGTATAATTTTAAAGATCATATCTAGTACGGTTCTTGAGATGTAAAAATGATTATTTTTTTTTTTAAATGGCTATCCCCCCACTTTCGTGCTCTACCTCCCTCCTCAAAAATTTTACATTCAATGAACTTCACTTGTAACACAGTAAAACAAATCCATTGAATTTTACATCTTTTGGATAGTATGTGGGGTGTCGTCTACTTGTGGGCAACACGGGTAGAAAACACTCTACACAATTCGCTAAAATCAAGTATTCGGTGAGAAAAAATTATTAAAAAATATGTCATTCAGAAAAAATTAATCAGATATAATTTTTGATGTTGCGGGCTTGAGTTAAAAATAAAAAACAACGATAAAATTCATTTAATCAGCGATCTGTGATATTTTGTAATTTTATAATCTGCGATAATTAATCATTTTCTATAATTTAAAAATCTGTTATTATTAACGATGAATTTCATGTTAAAAAGTTTATATAATTAAAATCGTTATAAAATAAATAACATTGGTTCTGTTATACACGATTATAATATAACATCGAACAAGTAGGCAAATATGCCACACCTTTTCAAGTAAATTTACATTGGGATGTAATAGTCAATTTTAATGTAATTTTCAATATTCGGTCAGTAAATTTCAATTAGCAATCAGTAAATTTCAACTTCGAAAGTATCAAATTCACTGGATATTCTCTTGAATTTTCAATCCAAAAAAGTGTATAATTAGTACTCTTTAAGATGCACTTATTTCTACTTTTCCATTTCGTTTCAGTAGAAAACAAAATCGAATAAAGCTTGGTTTCACATATTACATGTTTTTCGTCGTAAAATTCAAATAGATAAGTAGAACTACACGAAAAAGAACGTAATTTTCAATTCATATATAAATATAGTTAATTTTACACGAAATTTTGCGTAATTTTGTGAGTCTTTTCAAGTAAAAAACAAAAGCCACGATTGTTGCATTAATTTTTTGTTGTATGTTCTAGCCATGCTAAAATTATTGTTTTTAATTATCAAATAAAATTGTATCGGTATGGGGTAAAATGCGCCCGGGGCTCACTTGGCCCCGAATGAACATTACACAGCAAGCATCTGCTAAAATTTATATATTTTTTAAATAATCATCAAAGCTTATTTTTCAAGTTTCACAATCCGCACGCCGATCTCAAGGATACTGTTCCAAACAATTCTCACACGCTACCAATTTTACTTTATTATTTCAATAATACAGTATTGTTATCGATTTTTAAAAAAAAAAAATTTGCTACCCTCAACATTTTTTTTTTCACGTTTCATGACGAGTAGACACGAAAAAAGCAAAAAAAAATTTCAGTCCGTCTGTCCGCCGTACGCCGTACGTCTACCGGTGTACGCAAAATTGATTGAAGGCTCGTAGCACCCAAACCCTACAAGCTATTTAGTTGAATTTTTTTTCGTGGGTAGAGTGGGTAGACCCCCTAAAGTGACCAAATTTGGACGGGTGGGGGTGTGAGGGGGGAGGAGGGCGAAGCTTTTTAGACGGAAAATTTTGGTTTCTAGATCTCAGCAACCGCTTGTGGTAGGAGGCTGAAATTTGGAATTTATATAGAGCTTCAGTAGTGAACCCATTTGCAAAAAAATTGCCGATATAGGTGAAGGGGTTCGGGAGTGGGGGGAAAAATAAAGCGTCCGAAACGCAAAAAAGGTGAGATCGACACATTCTAAAATCCATATCTCCTAAACGGTCAATGTCACAAAATTGGAACTTAATGAATATCTGTAGGTATACTAGGAGAATAGATCGGAAACAAAAATTTGAGTGGCGGCAGTGGCGTACGGGGGTGGGTGGTGAAAAACTTTAGATTACGATATCTCATGAACCAATTGTACTAGATAAATAAAATTTGGTTTGTGTATAAAGGTTCACAAATGAAGTTTGCTGAAAGCCAAATTTTTTAAGGGGGCGGTGGAGCATAAAAGTGAAGGGGATAAGAATTTTTCTAAGAAATCACATCTCATATCTCAAGAACAGTGTAAGATAGATGCTTAAAATTTTTACCAAAAGTAGGCCTAATAGACCCCTAGGAAGTGTGGGTGTAGAGGGTGAGGGTGGGGGAGGGTGCAAAGGAAAAAGTTCCGTTTTTAATATCTCGACAACCTATAATGATATAAAGCTGAAACTTGGTATTTAGATAGAGCTATATTAGTAGCATGTTGGTTTTTCACGAATTCTACTATATCCCCAGGTCTTATCAGATATGGAATATCTTTTCACTTTCACGTGCTTGCGTAATAATCACCTAAAACTTGTTTTTAAGTTTTTTCAGCCCCTAAGAGTGTATAAACGGGTTGAACACGTTTTCACGAGTTCCGTCATTTCTTTTAGAAGTGATAAGAAATTGAATTGGTTCCTACTTTCTAGTGCTGTCTTCATATTTATTTATTAACTCCTTTCAGGATTTTTGGATATTCAACCCCCAAGTGGGTGTAAGGAGGTTGCATATCTGGTAATATATCGAATTAATTTTTACTTCCTAAGGTTTCCTATATAAAAAAGCCAAAAAGTCAGTTTCAGTATTTTAGATATTCAATCCTAATGGGTGTAAGGGGGTTGGCGTCTACAGACGGACAGACGGACTTAGCAGTCCTAAACCGTAAAAATACAATATTTCAGGGTAGCAAATTTTTTTGAAATTTCAGATTAATCAAAAAACTTTATTATTAAAAAATAATAAAGTGAAATTACTCTGTCCGGCTGAAAACTCTGGGTGCTTTGACACTGCTTTGGTGTAGTCGAGAGCGCTCTCGAACATTCAGTGGTGCGTGTGGACTGTTCGAGTGGGTTGGAGAATATGCGAGGGAAGAGTATTCGCGAAGTACCCAAGTTGTTCTGGCATATGTGATGTGATGTATTTTGCCTTTTCTCTCTTGTCTTAGCCAATCGGATGCTTTGCAGCTAGGTATTCTGTAATTACTGTTTTTCTCACCAGAAACCGATCGAGCAGAGAGGGTTGCCAGGGTAGGATGTAACATTATCATACCATAAATCTTTCAAATTTGAAAAACATTTTATAAGACTCTCATAACAAGCTTCCATGTTCACTATAGAAAATTGGGTAATGGAATTAATTTCAAGGAAAGAATTGACATCACAAAGAACATTACTTTCAATGATTTCATATCCACACAATTAAACTCGAATTAGATTAGGGTAACAACGAAATTGAATTCTACGAATATTTTTCGTGGGACGCTTTGTACTTTGCAGTATGGTTTCCTTCCACATTATTAACATCCCCCGGTTTTAATTTGATTTCAATTCGTGGCTTTTAATATTCTTCATTGTGACTGGAACTCTCCATTGTATTATATTAGAAGAAAAATGTTTTAACTTTTGAAAGTGAGTTCTGATTAATTTCAATTAATTTTGCGTAGTGCGTAGTTTCAATTATTTCTCTGTACTAACTTTTTATGATTTGGCGTGTTTCTTCAAAATAAAAGCAAAACAACATGTAACTTTATAATTTACCAGTAATTAAACACAACATTTTAACGAACATGGAAGGAGGGCTATAAAATGTTCTCCCATTTGTTAATTAAAACCTGAATTACGTTCCTTGAAAAATTCGAAAACAAACAAAAAATATACCAACAGTCTGTGCGAAACTTTATTATTTTTCGGGCCAAAATTCGGGAAAGGATTAAAATGGAGTCGCGGTAGAATCGCGTTAAAAAGGTCGTGTAGACGACTTGAATTTCGGTATATTATTTACACTGAAAGCCATAGAAGTCTGGACCAATTTGCTGCCTTATCAGATTTATGAGATATGACGAATTGGGGAAACGTATACAAACCCATTACATCCCCTTGGGGGTTGAATTTCGAAAAATCGTAAAATTGGTTTTTAAGCCATTACATGAAATGCCCGTGGAAGTAATTACCAATTGTTTATCTCATCAGAACTAAGGGATGAAAAAAATGGGAAAACATATGCAACCCCCTTTACACCCCTTGGGGGTTGGATATCAAGTTGTGAAATGGGTTTCTAGGCGATATAAAAAGTGTGTGAAACCAAAAATTTATCTGATATCTCATCAAACCTAAGAAATATGTCGAAAACTGCGAAAAGGATGAAATCCCTTACACCTCCTTAGGATTGTATATCTCAAATTCCTGAAATTAACTTTTTGGCCATAATATAGGAAGCCTTAGGAAGTAAAAATCAATTCGATATCTCATCAGATCTACGAAATATGTAGGAATTTGGGAAAATGTACACCACCTGGTGGGTTGGATATCAGGAAAATCCTGAAATTGGTTTGTAGGCGATTTTATTAAAACTCTGCAGGAGTTAAAGCCGATTTGATATCTCATCAAACCTAAGAGATATGGCGATAATTGTGAAACGTATTCAACCCCCTTACACCCACTTGGCGGTTGAATGTTCAAGAATCCTGAAAGATGCTTTTAGATAAATATAAAGAAAGTCGAACAAGTAAAAATCAATTCGATATCTTATCTATCCTAAGATATGTAACACGGAATTCGTAAAAATGGGTTCAACCCTTTTATATCTGCTTAGGGGTTGAAAAGAAAAAAAAATTTTGAAAACGGGTTTTAATCTATTATTAATCAAGCCCGTGGAAGTAAATAGTTATTCGATGTCTAATCAGAACTGAGGGATGCGGATGAATTCGTGAAAATGTTTTCAACCCCTTCACACCACCTTGGGGGTCGAATTTCAAAAAATTCTAAATACGCGTTCTATGCGTTTATTTGAAGAATTCGTAGAATAAGGATTAATTAATTCAATAATAAGGAAGACTTAAAAGATAGGACGAAAGTCGTGAAAATATAATGCAGCGCATTCTCACTGATAATATTTTTTTTCCCACATCCAAACCCCACTAGATATTTGAACTTTGTTTTTATCTAAATTACTTTTCTTTTCATCCGAATGTGGCAAAAATCGCAAAGTACCATTCACTGGGTCTTGGCACCGGGCAACAGGCACTAAAAGCTTTTTATTCCAAAGCCTTCGGAAAGAAGAACATCTCATTATCTGAAATTAAGCAGACATCAGACCCGAACCCTAGTGAGCTCTGACTGGATATTGTCACATGTGGAAGCATCTCAATAGGATTGGTCTCTCTGAGACTAAAATTTGCAGAATTTGCGATGACGAAGACGAAATACCAGAGCATATCCTCTATGAACGCTAGGGTGTAACTCACAAAAGACTTCGTCACTTCGGTCAGGGTTTCATGGAACTATCAGAATTCCTGACCATTCCTCTTCGCAAAATACTAAGCTTCATTGAAAGCTCAGGGAAGAGGAATCATAGTCAATCCGGGGGGACGTTACAATAGCCCCAAATGTGGCTTCAATGACAGAGGATAACCATACCAACCCCTTTTGCCAATCTATCTATCTACTTTTCTAGTAGATTTACTTATACATATCGAGTTCCAACTTTCTAGCATGTGGATAGGTAGAATACCCCTTAACATACCACCCCCATAGGTTAGGTTAGGTTAGATGTGGTACCAACCCCATAAAAAAAATTTTTGAACATGCCACTACCATGGCTCTATATAAATACCAAGTTTCAGCTGACCATAATTATAGATTCTCGAGATATAAAAATTGAAACTTTTTGTTTTGCACCCTCCCACACCCTCACTCCAACTCCCCAATCCCCTACTCCCCCTACATCCCCACCCTCAACATTTATTTTCTCTGCTAGGCGTCTATACCTTATTATCTTGAGATAAGGGAAGTATTTTTTTAGAAAAATTCTTAACTCCTCACTTCCATACTCCACCGCCCCTTTAAAAAGTTTTATTTTTATCAGACTCCATTTGTCGACTTGTATACTCAAACTGAATTAAATTTTTCTAGCGCTATTGGTGCGTGAGATACATGAAGTTTCAATTTCGTGACATTAACCGTTTAGGAGATATAGATTTTAGAATATGTCGATCTCGGCTTTTGAGAGTTTCGAACGCATTGTTTTTACTCTACCACATCCCTTCACGCATATGGACAATTTTTTTTACAAACAGCTTTACTATCGAAGCTCCTTACACTGAACCAAAAAGGTGCATCCATAGAGATATAAATACTGGAGACGACAAGACGCCGTTTTTGTATGAAGCATTTTGAAGCTAAATTGAACGATTTTGTATGGAGCGTTTGATGCCAGGTGGCAGTGAAATGCAAATAGTAGCCTAGTATTCAAATGTTTGGCGTTTTTTGTGTTCAAGACCGGAGTATAACATAAATGTGAGTAAGATGCTAATATGTAGTAGCATAGTGTTTATTGCCGTTCCTTTGCGAGGAATCGTCCGGCTTCATAACAGTTGCTGCTCGTCATCTCCAGTACATATATCTCTATGGGTACATCCAACCAATTAAATGTCCATCATCATAATGAAAAAATCATTGTTTTTGAACCGATGCAAGTATTCATTAATATTATGCAAAACTATTCATCATTTTTCTGTTTGCTTTGGATTCTGACACTATAACAGAAATTATGAAAAAATTCCTTGTAGCTATGAACGAGTTCATAATATTGATGAAAACAGTAATTCGTATTAAAGTACAGATTCATTATATTACAATGAATTATGTTATTCTGAGGCCCGTTCCTACGATATTCAGTTACGTTCTAACTGCAACTTTAACTGACAGAATTTCATACAAAACTTCAAGTAAAAGTTCCAGTTAGATTTTAACTGAAGATCGTAAGAATGGCCCTTAGTATGATAAACAAATTCATAATATTGATGTAAAGAGTAATTAAAGTTGTTACTCATATTAATATAATAATTCGTTATGTCGATTAATACTGTCACTCTAATCAATACTGCGTTCATAATATTAATTCACATATTGATATGAACATGATGAATTTGTAGCCACAACCAGCCAACAGAGGATCCATAAGTTTGAGCTGTGCGATAGTAGTTTTCTTCAAGATGAAAAACTTTTTAATCAATATGATGAAAACGTTCATCAAAATTTGTATGTATTGATTTCTGAAAGTTTGTGTGCCCTCTCCATATATATAAAATGATGAAAATGTTTTAATGAATTAACCCGGAGACTGTTCATGATTGAATTTTCTGTCCAAAATTTAAAAATAAAATTTCGTGCTTATCCGGGTTAAGATTCATATTATTAATGTACGGTTTTATTACGAAAAATATTTGATGATTTTCTTCATTGTTGGAATGATTTTTTTTCATTAATCCGAAAAATTCCGTTTAATGAAAGGCATTCATTAATATTAAGAACAGAATTCTTTCAGTGTACAAATTCAGCCTCCTAGTAGCGTAAGCGGTTGCCGAGATCTAGAAACCAAAATTTTGGGTTCAAAACGCTCCTCCCACCTACCCCCTTATATCTTCAAAGAGCTACTTAACCCTAGAACCGTGCTCTTCAAGAAATGGACTTATCGTGCTCTGGGGCACTCAGTGCCCCAGTATGCATTTCATACAAAATGTATGGGTGGTGTGTTGAAAATACGGCTATTTCTTTGCTAATTAGCGTTCTTGATTTGCACAAGCTGATATGAGTTTGGAAAAAGAAGAGAAAATAAAACATTATCTGTATTTTCGAAAAATTAATTATGTCCACATTGAAACCAAAATAAAAATATTCACAAAGTAATGAAAAGAAAAAATTAATTCAAAATAATAAATTAAATATAATACCAAAATTAAATAGGTGAATGGGTTCTGGATCGTTTTGAATGTGGCCGTCTAGATGAGGTAGATAGCGCTGTCGAAATATCCAGACATGATTCAGATTCTGAGTCAGTATCACTTATAGGAGATGAGTTCGGAACGTAGCATTTTTGACAAACCCGAATAAAATGTTTCGAACAGGTAGGGTTGTTGCACAAATCACAGACAGCAGTAGTTTTGGTGTCTCCTTTATTTTGTTTGCGATCAGCCTTGCATGTTTCACATCTATTACGTTTGTAATTTGACCGAACTACAGGGAACACTGTTGGAGTTTTAGCTTCAAAACCAATTAATGAAAGGGCAGTTTTCACTGATTGCCGTAGTGAACCTTTTTCCATTCTATTCCGGATGTGCTTACTTGCCAATTCAACAGCCAAAGTTTTAAGAAAATGTTTTCTTACATATTTTCTTGTACCGGATGTGGGATTAGTAATACCGAACATCGGATAAGCAGCAAGGGCTGCTACGTCGACCATATTGAAAAATAGTGTCATAGGCCAACGGTTAGTCTTGCGCCTACAAGTGTATGTTCTATTCATTTGGTCGAACGTGTCAACACCTCCTTTGGTCGCATTGTAGTCTATAATCATCTCTGGCTTTCTGGTTGATTCATCTAATTCCTCATCCTCGTGTATAGTTGACAACAATTTGGTTCTATGGCTGGTAGTTCTTCCTCATTGACTTCTTGCAGTTCTTGTTGAGCAGCAATTTCTTGTTCGCGAATTTCCTCCATTATTTGTACTTCTTCATGCTCGCAGCTTGGATCATCAACGTCCGAAACATCCTGATCAGAATCTTGTTCATCATCTGAATCGTGTGGAATAGCTATAGGATGATCTGCAGCAGAAAAATCTGCACCGCCAATAGGTACGTTTTCAGTTCCATTTTCATCATCGTTGTGAATAAAAACATCGAACTCGTTTTGAAGAAGGTCTTACTCCTCAGCAGATAACTCTCGTCGCGCTGCACTGTTCACCAATCTCAAAAAAGAATCCACTTCCACTCAACACAAAACAAAATTATCACAAAACTATAAAATTAAATCACAAAATACTCAAGTAATTATCTCCTGAAATTTCATCGGCAACTAAATGCATTCAACTGTTTTCTTTTCAAAGGATCTACATACGCATATTCACGAAATCGCCTTTTTTTTGTTTACATATTTATTTTTGTTTATAGATTTATCAAATGCATGCATTTAAATGTTTTGTTTTCAAATGATCACTGTACGCATGCACGAAATTGCCCTTTTTTCTGCGTTTACATATTTATCAAATAAAACACAGAAAAACCAGTTCGATTCTTTTGTTTACGCATTTGTGCATATCATATGTTTAAAAAAATTGTGCATTGGGATTATGTTACAGAACTAGAAAGTATCTAATTTATTGTTTGAAAATAGCTTGGGGCACTCAGTGCCCCAAACACGGTTTCAGGGTTAAAGGGGTCCACCCAACCTATCTATAAAGAAATTTCAACTTAATAGCTCGAAGAGTTTGGGAGCTACGTGCCGTCAAACGATTTTGAGTACGGCGGATGTCGTACTACTTACGGTGGACAGACGGACTAAATTTTTTTTTCTTTTGCTATTTTGGTGTCTACCAAGTCAAGCGTTTTTTTCAAAATTGATCACAATATTGTTTTATTGAAATAATAAATTAAAAATTTAATTTTGTATTTTTTTCAGGTTACACATCGATCGACTGGTCAAGTTATGGTACTAAAAATGAATCAGCTTCGTTCAAATCGGCCAAATATGTTGCGTGAAGTACAACTGCTTAATAAATTATCACATCCAAATATTCTAAGGTTAGTATCGATTATAATCTAAAATAAAAAGGAAAAACATTCGAAATTTACACTGAATTATGGTTACTAGTGTATCGAACGGAAAATTTTCAAATCCGATACACAACAGCCGGTCGACGTAAATAATAAATTGATTCGATAAAAATTACACGGTTTGAAAATAATACGCCAATGTCGATTACATGCCAGTCGATGTGAAAAAAAATGGGGGCTCTCGGTCTACCATAGCGCCAAGAATGAGGAAGTGCCGTAGAAAATATCGATAAAAGTTTTAAAACCTTTCTGTTTCTTAACATTATTCTTCCATTACGAATCGCCCAGAAGATTAACTTTATTTTATTAATTGCTTACAAATAAGTTTTGCCCGATACAAACAACTCGGAGTCTTTTATAAAAGGAAAATTTTCCGGTCTGATTTTCCATAGTCGGGGTGAACTTGCCCCGAGCGCTCCGGTGATTATATGCAAATTTGTCCATTGAATTTAGTACCTCAATGTGTAGTCAGACCGTGTTACCTTTTATCCACCTACGTATCTTCGATCAGCTCTGGCTTTTCACCTTATTGCGGTACGTTTGTCCGATTCGTACTTTTAATATCCTTCCATAAAATTGACCATTAAAATTCTCGGCGATTAGTACGTTGTGTTTTTCTTATATTGGCGACGTCCGACGACGGGAAAATTTCTATGGGAAAAGAATGAGTCGCGTGGGCAAAATTGGAAGTGAATCTATTTATGATTTTCGAAGTAAGTGCATTTTAGATACATTCGAGTTCTGTAACTAAAGTGTATTGAGTTTTTATGGAGCAACTTCTTTGAGTTTAATGGGGCTGAACAGACGCTTAGATGAACGAATGAATACCTTTTGTAATTTATAGGCATTTTGAATTAGTTGCGGTTATAATTTCTCAAAAAAAAATTATCTAATTTGAACAATCAAACAATAAATTATATGAATTATTAGTCATAAACTTTTACAATAGATGGCCTGCGATTAGAATTAACATCCTAGTGAACGACCAAATTGGTTTAAATATGAGGTGCTTCAACCTTCAGTGCATGAACCTAAATTATAAAGAACTGTGGCAATCTTTAGCATGTTATAATTCGCAGTAATGAAATTCGTTTCAAGAACGTAGGGTTGCAGATTTTAGTTTGTCATTGGGAGCGTTTATTTCAGATTCCTGATCCCTCGCGAACTAGTTCGCTCTTTAAGTTCATTAGTTCGCGGGTTTTTGAATTGAATTCTGTGTAGTTCTGGAGCGATTGAACTTTAACCTGCAAGAAAGCGCTATCCGAAAGAGCGCATATATCCAGAAAATTCAATACTGTAACAGCAAAATTTTTTGGTGTTAGAAGTTTCTTCTAGTGGATGTAACTCCCCTTTATATACTCGTGCCTCTGTCAAAGCATGTTTGACAAGACCAATGACTGTGACCTGCAACATTTAAATTGGAGCCTTCAAACCTGGGATATGCTTCATTATAATTTTTTTTCAATTATGCAATTATCACATTAGGCCAACCTGCAACCACGTATAAGAGTTAGTATTGACATATGCAATAAACACTAGTAGCACGCGCCATCCAACTTTCGAAAACTTCTAGTTGTTATTCTGCGTCTCAAGAATTTATGTATCGATTTCCGTATTTTACCAGTCAGCTACCGGTTATCGTTAACCAGGAGTAAAGAAGACGGCAATATTGAAAGAAAGAGGTAGAACACCTATACGAAGTATGTAAGTTGATTTTGTCCCGAGGCGTATATGTTTTAACTGGAAGATTTGAAATTTCTTGCTGTATCAAATCAATTAAATTTTTTATTATTATATACTAGCCGCGTACCGCGGCTACGCTCGCTTCGCTTACGTTGTTCCATCGCTCCTGTTACTCCCGTTGATCCCGTTGCTCCCGTTGATCCATTGGTCCTGTTTCTCCCGATACTATCGTTGCTCCCGTTACTCCGGTTGCTCCCATTTCTCACGTTGCTCCCGTTACTCCATCCATCATCCTCCATCCACCATCATCCATCCACCATCCCCTATCCACCATCCCCCATTTCTCCCGTCGCGCCGTTACTCCATCCTCTATCCACCATGCTCCATCCCACATCCACCATCCTCCATCCTCTAACCACCATCCTCCATCCTCCATCCCCATCCACCATTCTCCATCCTCTACCCACCATCCTCCATCCACCATCCTCGATCTTCCATCCTCCATCCTATATCCACCATCCTCCATCCACCATCCCCAATCCCCCATCCTCCATCCTCTATTCACCATCCTCTATCCACCGTCCTCCATTCACCATCCTCCATCTTCCATTCGCTATCCACCATCCCCCATCCTCCGTCCTCTATCCACCATCCTCCATCCACCATCCACCATCCTCCATCTTCCATCCTCTATCCACCATCCTCCACTATCCCCTATTTAACATCCATCGTCCAACTTTACCATTTAGTAATAGGAACGCATAGCTAATACACCGAAATCGAACGAACTTCCGCTAAACTATATGAAAAACACTCAAATGTTGAAATAACTCGCGAACCACCAACTGTTAAATAATTTTGTTAACGCAGAAACCATCGAGGGCGTACCCTCAACAAATCACCAAAGTTTCATCGCAATTGGATGAGTGGTTTAGGAGCCTATACAGGACAAACAGACAAACATTCATTTTTATATATAGAGATTTGTACTAAAAATTTTCAATTGATTTGTTGAAAACTGTTACTATTGTCTGCTATCATCTGTCCTCTATTCTCTATTCTATATCTTTTATCCTCTATCCCCAATACTCCATTTTCTATCCTCCACTGACCAACCTCCATCGTTTATCCCTCACCATCCATCCATCTTTCATCCTCGAACCTCCATTCTCCATCATCCATCTCTTGATCATATCCATTCCATAGTTCGCGAACGGCAATGAATGAATGGAAAGGAACTGAATTCGAACTAGTTCCTTTATTACACTCATGGGAACGCTCTTCAGAACTTGTTCGTTCGCGAACTACACAACTCTAGTACATATGCAGCAATCCTCAGCAATTCCACCAGATGTAATGGTGTTTCGGATAATTGTATGATACACCCTCTGAATGCAACCCTATTTTTACTTTATTATTTTTTTAATAATAAAGTATTATTATCTGAAAAGAAATTGATTTGACGATTTTTTCATATTCAAACCCGTTGAGTTCAATATATTTTCACCAATTTGACGGGATATCAGTTGGTTTTTACGTCTCTGGCCTTTTTATATGCCCTAGACATTGTTTTTGATATTTTTGATATTCAACCCCCTGGGAATGAAAATTGGTTCAACTTTTTTTACACTATTTCCGCCATATCTCTTATGTCTGATTAGAAATCGAACTGGATTGGACTTCCACCGGTTTCTTATATGTGTAATCGCTAAAAAAATCGTCGAGAAATATGTTTTTAGAACCTTTTTTTCTTATTTCTTTTCTTAAAGAACCGAAAAAACTTATGGGCCCACTTTAATGCCTTACAGTAGTTCGACACAGTCAAGATCGGTGTGAACCTAGTAGTATTCAACTCAACTTTTCACGAATTCCGCCATATCTCTTAGATATGAAGAGATATCGAATTGGTTCTTATTTCCACGGGCTGTTTTATTGTTTAATTTTTTTTTTTAATTTAATTTTTTAATTAAAGAACAAATAGCGAAGAATAATTGAATATTCGTTTTTATAAAATGCTTTTCTAGTGACAATTTTTACAAATGATATTTGATTAGAATGGGACGGAGGTGTATGTTTTTTGTTTGCTACACTTGCTACTTATCTTTCAGTAGGACAGTTTTAATGGGAAGTGACTAGGACTCCCTGGTTCAGCTACTTAATGTAAAAGTTGAATCGAAAAAGCTTAACAAATTCGGCAGCACTCCTTCTTTAACCACATCTCAAACTTTGCCTGAAAAGAAATAAAGATCCATCCAAACTGTCGGTAGATTTTTGCTACAGTTTAAACAATTACTGAACAATTCTATGAAAGCTGTTCAATTATAACATGTCATCGTCTTCAACCATGAATTAAAAACTTATTAGGTTTGATGTGTATACATTTAGCAATTGTTAAATAAAAGTTACTGCAGTTCCAGTTCGATATGACCTCTGATGTCTCCTTTCAAATTTTTTACCTGGCTACACTCAATGGTTTAGACACATAGCGTAAAGTAGTGTCTTCTCTAGTCGGAGATAATATGCAGTGGGTTTTAGACACTGATCTGTTCAGTTGATACAGATTCAGCGAATACAAGCTGATTGTTACGATTTTTTATTTTAGGCGCAGATGAAAAATCTGATGAAAACAGTGCTAACTTCTTGTAAATGTTAAGCTGAATTCATAAAAGTGAAAAAGCCATTGAGCGTTGATTCTTGTCCCTTTAGCTCCTTACAACCTTGTGAATGCTATCTCCAAGCGAAGCCGAATTTTAATCTTGAAAAGGGGAATTTTAGTCCATGTAGCCAAGGCAGAACTACGTGAAATTTAGTTCTCAACAAAGCCGTATACTGAGCACAAAAGGGTGATTTTGGGGTTTTAGTCCCTTTAACTCCTCGGAGCCATAATGAAATTTGACTTAAACATTAGGGTCGATTTCCATAACCTGGTTTTTAGTTTTTCGCTGACTTTTCATTCAATTTTCCTTTATTATTTCAATAATACAGTATTGTGTTATACTTTAAAAAAATGTGCTCATACTTTAAAACTGCAAAAAAAAATGAAGTCCGTCTGTCCACCGTACGCAAGACCCGTAGTGCCTAAACGCTTTGAGCTACTAACTTCAATTTTTTTTAATGAATAAACTGGGTGGGTCCTTTTCTAAGTGGTTATTTTTTTGGAGCTGGGATGGGAGAACGTTTTAGACGACAATTCTTGGTTCTACAGTAATCAGTTATTTGGCTCAATTTTGTCTATTACACGAAATTAGCACAGTCGTTGACGATTACACGAATCAAGAAACATTCGATCGACTACGAGAACATAGAGAGCCAATGATGAATGTTGTATAAATATCCCTCGACGTGGAACCCGGTTATATAACCGGTATTTATATTCAGAAAATTTTTATATGATATTTATACCGAAAAAAGTTGGTTTAATTTCGTCAAATGTAAGTTTTTGATTAGATGGTATTCACCGTCAGTATTTTTACAGGAAAAACATTAAACTTTATTTACTTATCTATTTATTTTTTATTTTTTGTAAAGTAACGGTAAACAACTTCAAATCTGGCTGCGATCCATCCGTTAGCTGCCACACAAAAGTCCTTAAAAACCTAGTTCACGATTCGTTACTTTCATCTCAACGATTCAATTATCTGAAATAAACGGGTTTACAACGAATAAGAAGAAATTTAGTTCGCGTAGTTACCATAGAAAATTGCTTGAACAATTTGTGTATCCACCCATGTACGAAAGGAAGAACGGCACAGCACTGACTTAGTACTGGTGCCAGAGTTGTCAGTACTGGCTAATGTTCCGGGTCCAGTATGTGGTCTCGACCGAAACATTGCAGGGCCAATATCGATTTGATCACACTGGTCCTACTCTTGGTGCAAACTCTGGCCCGATACTGACTGCCAGTTTTGGGGCGTCGTGAATACCCACTATTGACAAATAGTAAAGTTGAAAATCGCCACCAATGGAAATAGAAACAACCCTCCAAGAGACAAATTTTCGTCAGCAGACTGTTGTATGGTGGTTCGTGTGTAATTTTCTGATTCGGAGCTCGGTAAGTTTTCAATTTCATCTGAATTTCATTATGAAACCAATAATAAAAATTTATGACAGTCGTAAAATTACACACGAACCGCCATACAACAGTCAGCTGTCGAAAATTTGTCTATCTTGGAGGGTTGTTTTTATTTCCACCAGGTGGCGATTTCCAACTTTGCTATTCGTCAATTGGGCCATACTTCAGTTTCAGTACTGAAACGAATCCAAAATCAGCCATTCACCAGTATCTGCGTGAGTGTCGGTCGTATACTGATGACTAGTACTGTTTCGGAGCCCGCTGGAAGCTAGCGAGTAAGGACGCAGCCGATACAGAATCAATTTTTTTTTAATTTCTATGTAAAGATCAAAATATATAAATCATGGGAGTACTGATCACCAGGATTGGCACAATACTGGTCTGGTGGGTTATCAGTACTAAAACAATACCTCTCGAAAAGTCTTGGCGGCCAATGCGATGCTAATTCTGTGCTGTGTAGACAAATCTTTACTGGAAACAATTTAAGTGATGAATATATATAATAATGACCGATTTATCAAAGATCACGTAAATTTTCATACTTTAATATTTCACTGGTAAGATCACGATACACCGTGGAGTAACAACCATCAAAATGTGAATAAAAAATCTACCAATGGTCTGGGCGAAACTTTATTATTTTTCGGGTCAAAGTCAGAGTATATCATCAGTTCTTTCCAAATTATGAGGTTTCTTGGAAAGTTAGTTTTGTTCTTAAAAAAAAAAATTTAAATTGAGATTTTTAGCCGATTAAACATTGGAAAAGCCCGTGTAGACTATTCAAATTTTGGTATATTATGGTATGTACACTAAAAACCCATAGAAGTAAAAACGAATTTGTTGCTTTATCAGACTTAAGAGATATGACGAATTGTTAAAACGTATACAAACCCATTACTTCCACTTGGGGTTTGAATTTTGAAAAAATTGTGAAACAGGTTTTTAGACGATTTCATAAGAAGCAACTTAATATCTCAAGAGAGACGTGGGACTTTGAAAAATTTGTGAAAACGTAAGCAAACCCTTCACACCCCCTTGGTTTTTGAAATTCGTAAAATCGGTAAATTGGTCTTAAGGTCAATACATCAAATGCCGTAATAACCAATTTTATATCCCATCGGAACTAAGGGATGACAAAAATTGTGAAAACATATGCAAACCCCTGGGATTGAATATCAAAAAATTGAAAAATGGGTTTGTAGGCGATTATATGTATAAAAAGTCTGTGGAACTGAAAAGCGATCTAATATCTCATCAAACCTAAGAAAAGCATATAACCCCCATACAAGCCTTAGGATTGCATATCTAAGAATACTGAAATTGACTTTTTGGCGCTTATATAGGAAACCTTCGGAAATAAAAATGAATTGGATATATCATCAGATATACAACCTCCTTACACCCAAGGGGGTTAAATATCCGAAAATCCTGAAAGAAATTATTAGATAAATATGAAGACAATACGAGAAAGTAAAAACCAATTCAATTTCTTATCACTTCTAAAAGATATGACGGAATTCGTGAAAACTTGTTCAACCCTTTTATACCTTCTTAGGGGCTGTAAAGGAAAAAACTTAAAAACAAGTTTTAGGCGAATATTACGCAAGCCCCTGAAAGTGAAAAGATATTTGATATCTGATCAGACCAGAGAGATATGGCTGAATTCGTGAAAAAGTATACAACCCACCCTCCACCCTCTTAGGGGTCGAATTTCAAAAAACACTTTTTAGGTATTTATATGAAGAAGTTGTGGAATAAAAATTAATTCAATATTTGAGTAGACCTAAGAGATATGACGAAAACCGTGAAAATATATGCATTCCATTTTCACTGATAAATTTTTTTTCCCCCCCTTCCGAACACCAATGAATATTTGAAATTTTTTTTTATCTAAATTACTTTTCTAGTTGATTTACATATACGTACCGAGTTTCAACTTGGTAGCATAATCCGTCTATTAGGCCTACTTCTTATCCCCTCCACTTTCATGCTCCATCTTCCCTTTAAAAATGTTTACTTTCAGCAAACTTCATTTGTTAACCTTTATACAGAAACCGAATTTTATTTCTCTAGTGCAATTGATTCGTGAGATATCGTAATCTAAAGTTTTTTACCCCCCACCACCGTACGCCACTGCCCCTACTCAAAAATTTGTTTCCGATCTATTCTCCTAGGATACCTACAGATATTCATTAAGTTTCAATTTTGTGACGTTAACCGTTTAGGAGATATGGATTTTAGAATGTGTCGATCTCGGCTTTTTTGCGTACGGCGGACAGACGGACTGAAATTTTTTTTTGCTTTTTTCGTATCCACTAGTCATGAAACGTGGAAAAAAAATTTTTCAGGGTAGCAAATTTTTTTTTTTAAAAAATCGATAACAATACTGTATTATTAAAATAATAAAGTAAAATTGGGTAATGACATGGGTCCATAAACTCGAAAATGCATCGATCCTTGAAGATTAAATTTGGTATTTTTTCACATTAGGTTAAAATCGGAGGTTTTTTAAACTAGTCCTTGCGATAACTGCCATACACACGACATTAAAGCACGTGGCAACACTTACTGAGCGAATTACCACAAATCACGCAATATTGCGCGAACTAGCGCGAATGCGAATGTAAAAACAGTAAGTTCGCGTCAGTTCATAACTCTAGTCGAGGTTCGCGCATCTTCGCGTCGATGACGTGAGTAAAAGGAACTCGCATTGAACACGTAGTGTTTACACATTCGCCTATGCATTCGTGTGCCGTGCGAATGTAGACAATGCGCGAATTCGATGGTGGAAATACGGCACACATTATTAACTGCATTTTATACACTTTATTTTTCTTTACCATTTAAAAAAACGCGGTAGTATAATGACACTTCTCCGAGTAGTTACTATAAAAATGTCCTGAAAAAAATTGGTCCGCACTCACGATAACTCGAGAATACGTTAACCTTTGAAGATACATATTTGATATAATTTTCTTTTAGGCAAAAAACTAAGTTTTATTAACTACTCCTTGGAATAAATACCATACAGAAGTCATTAAAGCACATGGCTACATCTATTGAGCGAATTACTATTATACAAATCACACCTTGCATTATTTACTAGATACATTTTGTAGACAATATTTTTTCTTCACCATTTGCAAAAAAGGGGTAGTATAAAGACACTTCTTCAAGTAGTTACCATTAAAATGTTCTTAAAAAAATAAGCCTTGCATGCGACTGAACTGGCTATAACTCAGTTTCTCTGTTGAGTTCGATTAAGCAGCGTTGAATTGCATCTGATAGTGTAGTACTAACTCAATTGAGTTTTACCACTTTTTAGTAAATCTAATGTATATGAAAAGCGCAAACATTAGTGCGACAATAGTGGTTTTATGGAGTAAATACCCGGTATATATTTCGGGTATTTACCCAATAACATGCTCATGTAACAGTTTTATACGGTAACGCACAATCTGATTCGTTTAGGGAGGAGCATTCATAAAAAAATTAACAAATTAAACATGGCAATTAGTACCTATTTAACAGAAACGGTTTCTCTGTAAAATAAGCTCGCTCGAAGGTTTGTCTACAATGAATCTTTTCGTCTAAAGATCAAATTAAATCCGCCATTATATTAAAACTTTTCCATTCAAATTCCATCTTAATTGTATAATTATTTTTTTTTTTTTTTTTTGTATAGCAAAATTTGTATTCAATACACAAAAACCACAAAATTGTGCAATTAGGTTACGGCGACCAATGTCACTCGGTTACAATTATAAGGTCCACGTTCAAGGCACTACGCAATTGGCAAAAGCCATAAGGTCGTTTTGTACTTTATTTTTTTTATTATTATTTATATTTGTTCAAAACTCCTTTTTCGAACTGGAAAACCTTCGTTTTATACACAATAAATCGAAATAAAATACAAAAGTCGTCTGTTCGAAAAGCCATTGTCGTTCCGATTCAATTACTTGAAAATATGAGACAAAAATCTTAAAGACATTCGTTAATTTCTTTTGGTTTGTCGCGACAAGGTATCTTCCACGGTTACAATAAGAGTGCGTGACGTCGTTATTCATGCATGACATTGAATTGCTGAATCTCATGCTTCAGAGGTTATCGTGCTAACGATGATTTAATTAAAATGCATCATGGCATGATACATGAAACTTATGTAAGGTGTTGCCCGAGAAAAATTTGCATAAAATTTAAAACAATAATCGAATCACACACGAAAAGCACATCGTGTAGGTACCTACGACGTACCTGGTCTGCGTAAATAATAAAAATAATAAAAGAAAACGTAACAATACTTAATTCTGTAGTTACATTATATTGTCTTTTTATTAGTGGAGGCTTTGCTTAGTCATTCCGTGTGGACTGGCTTGTTTAGATCTTCTTAAATCCATTTAATTCTATTCAGTCTTCATGAATGGTTGTATAGTGGTCGTATAGTGGTTGTAAAATTGTCGTAATGTTTGAATTAGGCGCAAAAACTGAGCCATTTATGGTTATTATGGTTATTAATCAGTTTTAAGCATCATTAGTGTGTCTAGTTCAGCCATTAAACGAAACAGAAAAAAAATCTGTGTTTTTTGATGAAAATTAAAAAAATTTCATGTTTTTTTACAGGATAAAAAACAAACACTATTAAAACACTACTTTAGAATGAATTTTAAAAATTCATTTCGAACAAGACTAAATCTTCGAACATTGAATTTATGTAAGACATCATGTTCGACTTTGTGTTCAGAATGCTTTCGAGAGGTGTACAACCTGAAAATGGGTCACTAAAACAAAAATTATATGCGTGAGTGTATGATGTTAAATAGGTCTTGTAATATATTTGCGAGATATTTTTCAATTCGACGCCAACAAACCAAAATACACTCGAATTCATTACGTTAAAAAGTTTCGTTACGATTTTGTGAAAATTATTGAAATTTTTTTTTCTTTAGCGAAAGATTTATTGGTTTTGTATTGCGAATTGGACAGGACGGCCAATGAACTTCTTCCGCTATTTCGTAGATGTTTAAAATTTTCATAAGAAATTTGATCAGAAAAGTGTGACAAAATGGAAATAGCTAGTGAGAAAATAAAAGTGAAAAAATTAATTTCGGCTAGAAATTATTTAACAAATTATGTAATTTAATGAAAATTTTAATTAGGAGAAAACGGAAATAAGTTGGTTTTTTTCTATTAAAGTTTTTTTATGTCACCTCTAAAAATATACGAAACCAGTATTCGTTTTAGTATATTTCACCTGTGTTATTTTGAGATAAAGATAATATTTAAGTCACTAAAAATAATTATGTGGTAATTAGACATTCAAATTGGATCATTAACGATGGAAATTAGCATTATGTTATGCAGTGTGTATGGGTTACATTGTAGTAATAAAGACCAGAACACGTTTGTGGCTTACGTAAATTCAATATAAAATTATATATAATAATTAATAGGTGTCTGGGTGCCACTTTATTATTTTTTGGGGAAAAGTTCGGAACGCATTTTATGGTGATGTGCAGTGTAGGTTACCATGCCACTGACAACCTAAAAAAACGTTCCAAACACCCTCCGGGTTAGTCTTAAGGCTGTCAATCGGATAGTCTGATGTTCATTGGGTCTGATGAGATATCGAATTGTTTTTTCCTTTAACGGGTTTTATATCTAGCCCTTAAACTAAAACACAATTTGATATGTCATTAGACCCAATAAATATGTGGGAATTCGCAAAAACGTACGCACTTATTTCACACCGTGTAGGGGCTGAATAACGCAAAACCCTGAAATTAGTTTCGGGACGGTTATATATAAAGCACATAGAAGTAAAAACGAATTCTATATCTCAGAAGACGTAACATATTTGTCGGAATTAGTGACAACTTCAGCAACCACCTTGCACCCCATTTGAGTAAAATATCAAACAATGCCTAAATCGGTTTTTTGGTGTTTATGTTGAAAGCCTTTAAAAGTCAAAGGAAATTCGATATCTAATTAGACCTAAGAAATATGTCGGAATTCGTGGAAACGGTGAATATAGCAAAATCTGGAAAACAACTTCTATACGCTTATATTAAGAGCACGCAAAGGAAAAAATTTATTCGATGCGACGACATACCTAAAAGATATGTCGTAATTCGTGAAAATATAGAAAAAAACCTTTGTCACGGACAGTTTTTTTTTCACAATTCCGTACGCCAATGTAAATATTATTTTAGTTGCTTAAATTACTTCTGTAGTACATCTACATATGCAAACCAAGTTTCAAATTTCTAGCATAAGCTGTTTCTCAGATTCAAAAAACCATCCGCACCTTGCATGGTACTTGGCACCTTGCTGCCTCTATCAAAACTTTTATTTTTCCAGAATGTCGCTGGGATGGCTTTATATAACCGTGGAGGTTCTCCTGAAATAATTTTTTTTCCTGTTTTGTGGCTTACTAGTCCTGCAATGTGAATATAGCAAATTTCAGGTCCATCAGAATTCTTTATTATTAAAAAGTAATAAAGTAAAAGAATTGTGATCGATTTAAAAAAAAAAACGTTCTTACCATGGAATTTGTTTTCTACTAATAAGTTCAAAAAAATCTTGTCCGTCTGACCGCCGTATGCCGTACGCTAATTCGTTTGAAGGTTTGTAGCTCCTAAACCCTTCAAGCTATTAAGTTAAATTTTTTGAATTGGGTAAATTGAGTGGATCCTCTTAAATGTTCAGTATTTGGTGGATGGTGGATCATGGATTGGTATTTTAGATGAAATATTTTGATTTCTATATCTCAGGAATCACTAAAGAAGTTGAAACTTAGAATTTATATGATAGTAGAGCCAGGAGTGAGCAACTTTATATACACATGAAATTTGATTAAATCTACATCGGGGAGAATAAAATCGAGTGTCATATCTTAAGAGAGAGTATTTAACTAAAAAATGGTCTGACCATGGACCTTAACCCGTATAGCGTAATATTCGATACTCCACCGGAATTCGATAACAAGCTTGGAACTTATACAACAGGTTGATCCAATGTACCTCCACTAGGAGAAATTTGAGATACAGGAATGAGGAGGGCAAAACCCAAATATTCCGAATCTTATATCTCTAGAAAATTAGTATTTGTCTAAAAATATAATGTTAGATTGAGGTAGCAACGTACGCTGGTGGGGCATTTTTCTACCTCATAATCTTAGTAAATCTTTAAGTCACAAAAAAAATTGAGGTGTCACAGAAAAATTGGTCGGTGAAATGGGATCTATATTTATTCACGAATTTCATCATATCTCTTAGGTCTTTTGAAATGTGGAAATATTTTTACTTCCACGAGCTCCCCAGATAAAGGCATAGACTTTGTTTTCAAAATTTTTTGACATTCAACTCCCGAGGGTGGTGTAAAGGAGTTATATACCCGTTTTCACTAATTCTTACATATCTCGTAGGTTTGAAGAGATCGAATTAAATTTTTACTTTAGTTGGCTTTCTATAAACTAGACTTTTCGATATGGGGTTACTTTTTCACAAATTTGCAAGGTTTGATTAGATATCGAATTCCTTTTGACTTCCACGGAATTTCTATATAATCGCCTAAAAATCTATTATAGGATTTTAAAGGTGCTCTTACACGAGCAATTTTTCAAGCAATTGATTGCCTGGCGACTATTGCCAAAACTAGTGGAGCGATTAATGGAGCAATACAGGGCAATATCATGCTAGTTGCGGCAATATTTCGGCAATGTGGCAATGTTTTTACAGATTGCTGGTATTGCTCGCCCTATAGTTGCTGTATTTCCACTAGCTTGGAAAATTCCGAGCAATTGTCCTCCGAATTGTCCTCACCGAACATTCAGTTGTCAAGTTTTGTTTTGAATTTTGCATTTATTTGTCAAGTTTCGTGTTATAATGGCTTGGAATTCAAATATTTCCAAGTTTTATTTTAAGTTTTAGATTTGTTTGTCAAGTTTGTTCTTCGTGTTGTTCACTGAATTGTCCGTGTATGATATCTTTGCCAAATTGCTGAGTATTGCTCCATATCGCTAGTCACTGCTGAGCAACGAGTTGACCACCAATTGATCCATATCGTCAATTGCTGATATTGCTGAATTGAATCAAAATTGTCTGGAATTGCTGCAAATTGAGCAATTTTAATCGCTCGTGTAAGAGCACCTTAAAGAAAGTGTAAGGGGTTTGCATTTATTTCCTCTTAGGTCCGATTGAATATCCAATTGATTTTTACTTCCATAGTTTTTTTTACATAAAGCCTCAAATTTTATTTCAGGTTTGATATTCAAGTAAAGGAGTTGTAGTCTCATTTGGATTCCGGGACACAGCGGCTATGAAGGTAATGAAATAGCCGACTTAATGGCTGGGAAAGGTTCAGAAGCTGACTTCATGGGACCATATTCATTCTGTGGGATACCATTAAGCACAGCCAGAATGAACATCCGAATGTGGCAAAAATCGCCAAGTGCCATTCACTGGGACTTGGCACCGGGCAACAGTCACTCAAAGCTCTTTATGCATTCGGAAAAAAAAACATTTGATTATCTAAAATTAATTACCCGAACCCTAATGGGAGCTCTGACTGGACATTGTTGCATGAAGAAGCATCTCAATAGGATTGGTCTCTCTGAGACTAAAATTTGCAGAATATGCAATGACGAAGATGAAACACCAGAGCATATCCTCTGTGAATGGGAGAGTTTAGCTCACAAAAGACTTCGTCACTTCGGTCAGGGTTTCATGGACCCATCGGAATTGCTGACCATTCCTCTTCGCAAAATACTAGGCTTCATTGAAAGCGCCGGGATTGAAGAGGAATCATAGTCAAACCGGGGGGACGTCACAATAGCCCCAACTGTGGCTGCAGTGACAGAGGTTAACCATACTAACCCCTATTTCCAATCTATCTATCTAAAGGAGTTGTATACGTTTTCACGAATATCGCCATATTGCTTAGGTCCGAAGAGATATTGACTTGGTTTTTACTTCCACGGGCTTTTTATATAATGGCCTAAAAATCAAATTCAGAACTTCTCAATATTCAACCCACCAGGCGCTTTAAAGGTGTTGTATACGTTTCGGGTTTGATCATATCGAAGTGATTTTCACTTCTATGGTATGTTTATTTTCATTGTCTTTTATTAAAATTTTTGTATGAAGATTTACTGATGAATATTAAAAGTTGATCTTACAAGGAGCTATTCTAATGACAAAATTGACTTGAAGATCTGCATTGCTCTTCTAAAGACGATGAACATGGCAGAGAGCCTGAATTTTATTTATTGGAGAATTCAAGGCTCATCGGAAATAATTTTGGATAGACATGGACTTGAATGAGGGCTATTTTTATAAATATTAGAAACATTGTTGACGAAAGAACAACCCTGAAACTCGGAACTCGAAATATAGCTGTTGTACCGGAACGTTTTGCGAAAAATGTTTTTTCTTTCTTAGTTACACTTTATTTAAAAAAAAGAGTTGCTCAATTACGAAAATGGCTTAGAGTAAAGGCGAATAACTTCGAAAGTTCTTTCAGTAAAAATTTACTCTCGCATGAAAGGTGACAATATATACTCGAAATATCAGAACCCGAAAACTAACTGTAGTATCGGAACGTTTTGCGAAAAATGTTTTTATTTTCCTAATTAAGCCTAGTACTAACTAGAAGCGAAACGAAATTTCCCATACAAATTTTTCGTTCGATCGAAAATTGTTAGTGGATTTTGTATGTAATTTGACAGAAAATTTCGTTTTCGTTTCTAGTTAGTACTAGGCTTTACACTTTATTAAAAAAAAGAGTTGCTCAATTACGAAAATGGCTAACTTCGAAAGTTATTCAGTTACAGTAAAAAATTTACTCTCGCATGAAAGGTGACAATATAGGATGGTGCCACATATGAACAATTTAAAGATCAGAACCCCCATTGCTGTTTTATCGGAAAGTTTTGCGGAAAACTTTTTTTTCTTTCCCAATTACACTTTATTAAAAAAAAGAGTTGCTCAATTACGAAAATGTCTTTGATTAAAGGTGAATAACTTCGAACGTTTTTAAGTTACAGTAATAAAATTACCCTCGTTTGAATGGTGACTGAATAGGCTTTTATAATAGCCCAAAAATTAATAAGGTCAACCATCCCGTTTTTCAGTTAAATGACCCGAAATTTTTCTACTGGGATCATTTACATTTACATAAAAGGCAAAGAGATTTTTGAAAAGCTTAAAATATTTTATCTAAACATTGGGACTTGGGACTTTATGAAAGCCTTACAATTTTCTTACATCAAAACCCTCCAGAATGAAATTACTAAGCGAATTACCTTGAAAAGTTACCTCAACCAATCACTGGATCACGTCTCTGTTATACTATATGTATTTTTTGATTAATTCAGATGTTAAAATCGGATAAAATCCATTTAAATCAAATCGCGATCGCCTTACTCCGACGTCACGAAGAAGTTGATTGATTAATGGGTTTTCGTGAAGATTAAAAAGTCGCACAATTTAAGATTTTTCAGTGGCGACCATTAACTAGTTTCGCCCGTATAAGGCGACTATCTTGACTTGACCTAATTGCGCCCTATTTGGTTGAATTGAAATTGAACAAGTCGCACGAGAACGTACAAAGAAACAACTGTAAGGGAATAATTTTTTTATATTTAATATTTAATAGGGAGACACCTTTATTTCTTTTCTTATAGGCAGTCAATGTCTGTCTGAATAAAATATATAACAATCAGAAAATTACACAAAGCGCGTATATTTGCCCCGCCGGTTCGACTGGGCTTTGAAGTTTTGTCTGTTCGAGCAATACGACATTAATTAGCCCATTAAAAATTTAACAACATTCTATTGTTAGCTCTAAAGTACACATACGTCGAACCTTATTTGAAGCCATAATTGTCTAAAGTTAAAATTATTCTCTAAGAAGAGCTGGGGTTGTTTTATTTCGAGCTTGAAATGGTTTTCGGTGATATCTTAACGAATAAAAATTTTATGTTTGGATAGTCACAAAAAGTCGTGCAATGAATCGGGTTTTATGGAACAGAAACGTCGAATTTTGCTTCACATATCTAGACAATAAAGTATCTGTTTTAGTGGTACCTTTTAGTTTGTTTTTACACTGGATTTACAATTACTCATCTTTTCTGATAGGAAAATAGTGTGTTTGAAACGAAAAATTTGAAAAAGTCAATTCTGAAAACGTGCGGAAAGAAAATCTTCGAAGGGAAAGAAAGTTCAAAATTTGTTCGGAAAATTTCAAATTTGACAAACATGGAAAAAGTGCAATAAAAATCGATATTTATTATGATTGATCTAGTTGTTAATAAGAAATTAGGTTTAACTTAAAGTATGGGTTGGTTGGTTTACGTGGTGGCCTATCAGTCGAGACAGAGCCCAATTAGCACAGAAAGCGCCGTTTTGATATCACTACTCGCTTAACCTAGTCGTAAAGGGCTGGGGCTGGAGTGGATTATCATATCCATCCAGAGCTGTTTAAAAAGGTAATCAGTTCCCCAATCTCATTTTCCAAGATCTCATCAAGGATATCAAAGAAAGGCGTGCCTAATGCACGAAGTCTGGCTCTAGCTAGGCTCGGACACTCGCAAAGAAGGTGGGTAACAGTTTCCCTCTCATTGGCATCCCCATAACTGCGGCAATTGACGTTAAAGGGAATGACCAGTATGAATGTGTGGTCGCCGATTGGCCAGTGGCCCGTGCTGACCGCCGTCTATACGGCTCCTGCTCAAGAGTTCTAGGAAGATCCTTCTGCCGGAACAGAACGGCAGAAGGATCTTGCTAGATATGATGCAATTGGTTAGTTGGTCAGTCCTCTCCATCTGGAGTTTACGATTGTAAGGAAGTGGGATGATATTTGGCGCTTAACAGTACGTAGTGGGACTTGAACGGGTTCCACGAGAGAGCTCTCAAGAACATACCCTTGCCTAACTAATTCGTCTGCCCGCTCGTTACCCTCTATTTTGCTGTGACCAGGGACCCAAAGCAGGGTAACTCTGACCCGACTTCCTAAGCAGGCAAGCTCCTTTCGGCACTCTTCGACGAGGTTAGAGGAAGTTTTAGCCGAATCTAAGACCTTGATTCCGGCGGATTGGTGTGAAGTCTTGCTTCAAAGTCCGACAGGCCTCCCGGATCCCCGGTATCTCCGCCTGGAAAATGCTGGTGTAGTCCGGTACGAAGTAAGACTTTGAGACATAGTGTGTCTGAGAAAACACCCGCTCCGACTCCGCAGTCCATCTTTGAACCGTCGGTGTATATGGTTGGTTGGTTGGTTTAAGTGGCACCTCTAGACGGAGCTCAATGGCCGTTTTGAAACCACAAACTCGTATTAAACCCGGATGTTAGCGGTTGTTGTGACTAAGGAATTTAAAGGATGAGTGCGAGGAAAATTGATCCGTTATATCCATCCTGTACTGTCCAGGAAGAGTAATAACTCTCCAATTTTCTTAACCGAAATCTCCCTCAGGTCCCCGTAGAAGGGTTTGCCTAGTGCTCGCTCTCGGGCTCTAGCTAAAGCCGGACATTCGCAAAAGAAACAAACGAGCGACTCTCGCTCATTTGTGTCCTGGCAGCTGCGGTAGTGTGCATTAAACGCAATGCCCAATTTGGCAACATGATCCCCAATTGGCCAGTGAACCGTACTAATCGCCGTGATTCTGGAGATGTCTGCCCGGGTCTTGTATAGAAGTTCGTCTGACTTGGCTCGGTTGTAAGATGGCCACATCTTCCTAGATATGGCGCAGGTAGTTAGGCTTTTCCATCTGGAGTTAGCCGCTGATTGGAAATGGGAAAGTATTTCTCTCTTGACAACTCCTAAAGGAACGTGGACTAGTTCTGCTAAAGAGCCGGGAAGAGTGGAGCCCTTCCTGGCTAGTTCATCAGCCCGTTCATTTCCCACTATGTCGCTATGCCCTTGACCCAGAGCACAGAAACTTTGAGCCGCTCCGCTAAACCGGCTAGTTCGCTACGGCATTGCCGGTATATATGACTATGTCGAATTCATGTATGAGCGAACTATTCTTCCATTCCGCCCTGGTTGGAAAGCTCACAGCGAAATTCTTCTTGAAGGTCAGTCTCGGGGTAATATAGTCGGCGATTTAACCATTTCCGTTGGTGAAGATTCTAGAAGCTTACTGTTACCGTATGGCATACCAGCACCCAGATTCCTTTAGTCTGACAGCGCTACACGACACACTATTTCTGATTTCTAAGTCGATAGGTAATAGATGCAACAGTACGTTCAGAGCGTCTGTCGGACATGACCGCATTGCACCTGTAGTTCCAACATCTGCAGTTCTTTGAACTTTGCTGAGTTTATTTATGTATGTATGGGGTACTCTTCGAAGTCCGAAAAGGGTCCAGAGGTGAGCAAAACAGTTCATTTGAGTGAAGTACTTCACAACTAGTCATTCACTTAAAGGAGTAGTTCAGTGAAGTATTTCAATTGAACTGTTCATTTCAACTTTTCTCTTCTCTAACCAGCCGCTCAGTAATCACTAGTCACCCTTCAATTAAACAGTTCACTTACTCTATTCTCTTCTCTAACCAGCCGTTCAGTAGTCACTCACTAGTCAGTTAATCGTTCAATTGTCTGGTGTTAGTAGGTTGGCTTCACTAAGCAGCCGCTAACCTAGTCAGTCAGTTCAGTTTGGATTGTGACTACTCTACAGCTACTCTTCCTTTTAATGGAATGTGAAGGTATTTTTTTCACACCGCGTATACATATATTCATGCAATGCAAAATACCGCACGCATATTGAATTAATACGAATGAAATATATGATGAACAAGGGAGAGAGACGAGTTGTTACTTTGTGAAGAATTAAGTTGTGTCTTCGCTATGTGTGTTTTTAGGAGACACGAAGACGGACGAATCAAGAAGATTGGTTGGTCTGTCTCTCTTCTCACCGTATTCATACAGTTCACTGTTAGTCTTCGTTCTTTTATTACTCGTTTTAATTTTCTCTTATTCACCTTTCGAATTGAACTGCAGTTCACCAAAATGACTGAGTTACTTCCGTTACTCATTTCAATGAAGTATTCTTTTAGAGTAGCTCACTCGTAAACGGACCATCTCTAGTTCAAATAGGACAGCCAGTGATCATCGAAATGTACAAAAAGATGAAGGAGGATCACGGTATTGGAGAATGAATTGAACCAAAAACTGAAGTCATTCCACCAGGTGAACTACTCACCTGTACCTCCGTAGCTTTACAAAATATAAAACATATTATCTGCGGTGCAGGTTATTCGATTGACCATATTTTCTTTATTTGTTTAGTAACTTGCATCGCAACTAAAGGCGCGCCAGACTTTTGTTAAAAAAATAATAAGGCTGTGACCAGATTGTTGGCAGATTTTTTTGCTTCATAGCGCAGTTATTGATATAAATATCTGAATTTTATACAGAGTGTATTGTCATAAAGTAGGGCTCTAAAAACTGATTAAAATACCCATACAAATATATACCCGTTTTTGTACCGTTTTCGAGATATGCTGTTTTAAAAAATTTGGATTTTTGTATGATATTTATATGAACTTCAACTTCCAAACTATTAATGATTCTCAAATAATTTAATAAAATATTTGGAGTCTTTAAAAAAGCTCTTCAACAATGTTTTCAAAAACGGGTTAGTTGATTTTTGCCGAAAAAAAATATTTATATTCAGTGATCTAAAAAACGGGATCGTTTACTAAAAGTCTTTTCTTTGTATTATTAAAGCCCGTGTTGTGAACTTTAATTTGAAGGCAAGTTTATTGCGCTAGCTTAACTACTTTAGAATTTATCTGTATTTAACTAAAATCATTTCATCACTTCAATAATTATTTTTTTATACTTTAGATGAAATCTGACAGTGTTATAAGCTTAAGCCAGCCTAAAAGTTTGTAACGCATAGAACCAAGCCTCGGACGAAAAAAATAAATTATTATAATATATTATTTTTTGTTTATTTGTGGCCAAAAACTCCAAATCCACCCGGTTTCCGTCTGTCTGCCCGTACGCACGATAGCTCAAAAACACCTAGACCAAGAAAGATGAAATTTTGAATCTGGATGTTTGGTCTAATTTTTAAGGCTAAGTTCGTTAACGGGCAAAATCTCTCTTACTCCTAGCAGCTCCTGCCATACAAAAAGTGCTTAAGAAAAGTGTTCAAGAATATTGGCCAATAACTTCGGAACACCTTAAAGGTATGAATATGAAAAAGTTCGCATGAGTCCCTTGAGTAACTGCCATACAAAAAATAAAGTAAAAATATCCTCACTTAATTTACAGAACTTACTATAACTTAAAAAATTGTTTAGCCACGCAGTTGAAATTTTGTACAAATTAGTTTTAAGGGAAAATTCTTCTGGTAACTTCCCTAAAAAAGTCCTTCAAACACGTGTTCAAGAATATTGGGCGATAACTTCAGATCGGTTGTCTCGATTCAATTTACGGAACTCGTTCAGCCACGAATTCCAAATTTTGTCCAAATTGGTTTTGAGTGAAAACAAAGATGAAGTTTACTAGTCACCGAAATTCCTTCACTCCTTTGGGTAGATCCCAAACAAAAAGCCCTTAAGACACGTATTCAAAAATAGTTTCCGATAGCTTTCGAACGCTTCAAGCTAGGAATTTGAAATTTTGTACATATTAATTTTACTTTATTATTTTTTAATTTTTATATTATATCTCAAAAACCGTACCAGATATGATCTTGAAAATTTTACAGGAGTTGGGGCCAGTAGACCTCTAGTAGGGAAATTTTGGGGTGTGGTTTTTGGGGGTGATGGTGAAAGGGGGTAGAAAGGAAAAATTTCTGATTTCTATTTCTCGAAAACCGTAATGAATAGAACGCTAAAAATTTACGATTAAATAGAGCCACTATAGAGACACCCTAGAAAAATAATGTTTTTAATAGGGGTACCAAGGTACAGGGGTGAGGGGTGGTTTTTTATATCTCAGAAAAGGCTTATGCGAGAAAGTTGAAACTTAGTACGTATATGTAGATGCGCTACTAGAGTAATTAAAGCAAAAAAGTTCACACTTTTATTGACGTTCAGAGGTTGAGTAAAAAAAATATCTGTGAATCCACATTTTCACGTATTTCGTTAAAACTTTTAAACATGTTGAGCTGTCAAAGCAATTTTACATCTGCGGGCTCTTTATACATATAAGCGCCTAGAAACGTTCTTCCAAATTTTTCGATATCCAACCCTTAACGGGGTGATAAAAAAGTGGTTTTGTACATATTCACGAATTCCGATATATTTCTTAGGTCTATTGATATTTGGAATTCACTTTCAGTTCTAGAAGCATAGTAACCTACACCGCATTTCAGCATTAAACGCGTTTCGGACTTCTACCCAAAAAATAATAAAGTTACGCCCAGACTGTTGGCAGATTTTTTATATGGCTCCAGGTAAAGGGATAAATATGTTAGAAATCTCGTCAGTCCTTCCTCCATCTTCCATGTAAAAGTCCTTTGAAACAGAAAATTTTACTTTCGGTTATTAACCTAGTTCCCGATATGAAATTTAACACTTTACTCTCGATTAGCAACCGTTCACACTCCTCAATCTACTTTATCCCCAACTACAATTTAAATCGGAGTTCAGTATTTCATGTAGAGCATCATACGATCGTAAATACAGTATGATTTTTCTGCTATAATTGATTCGAAAGATATTGTGATCCAAAGTGTTTCATGAAAGGTTGGTGTCTTTCCGAAAAAATATTTTTCAGAGAAATTTTTTTGAGAATGGTCTACTTTGAATGGGGGCTCAAACATATTGTTTAAAAACTTTTTGAAAATGGCTCTATTATCATATGTGTATGTTCCTGTGAAACAGGACACAAAGATTTTCCTCTGAAACTCTCACGTTTACACCCCAAATCGGAAAAAAAGAACAAGACCGATAGTGGCAACCTAGTCTACCTTTTAGGAATTATAAAAACGTATCGCCAGGGGTTCTTGATCTATACTACGCCAAATCAGTGTTTGTACGGCGGACAGACGGATTTTTTGGAATCTACAACCCTTGAAATTTGAAAATACAAAATTTAAGGGATGCAATTTTTTTAAATTTTAGGTCAATATCAATTCTTTCTTATTTAGAAGGTAAAGAAGTGAAATTAGGCACCATTTATTTTTAGACGAATCAATATCTCACGTCATAGAAAATATTACAACAAACTGTATAATTAGCAGTATATATTGTTGCCGAAATGATAAAATATATTAACTAAAAAATTCATCAATTTTAATCATTGCACGAGTATAAATCAAGCCACCCCAATCACTTAACTATCTTCAAACTTTGTTTGATAACCAGCTAATTTAAAGATGATATCAATTATAAATGAATTGTTCATCCCATTCGTTTCGACAAGATTTTATCCAAGCAATTTGCCGTCTTATAATTAAAATTTAAATCGTGCTCATTTATTGTATGTACACATCAAATACATGCGGACTAATCAAAAACTTGAAGCTTATCGTCTGCTTTTTGAAAAATGTGTCTTAGATAATCGAGGTAATTAATTAATCACATATGAAATAAAGTCGGCAATTCAATTGCGAGATAGAATTTAAGAGGCAATAAAATTGCTTAGAAATTTCGAAGCTAGTGAATTTCATAAAGGGATAGTGTAGACAAAATGGAGAAAACCTGTCCGAAAAAAATAACGTGTCACAATTAACTGATTAAAATTCAAACCTTGTTAACGATAAATCTCAATCAGAAACCGATTAAAGGTATCGTCGTAAGTAACGTCATGTCGGAAGCAATCAATAAACAATAAGATTTCTGCCGTGTTTCCGTTTCACGCAGCCTCATAAAATCATTGCAGGAAATCGTATCAAAATAATTATTACAGTGCTTTTTTCAGAAGTTTTTTATATGATCTCAGTTTGATTGATATTAAAAGTGAAGGCAGAACTAAGGAAACATAATTTCAGATAGTTTTTAAAGTCACCGGTTTTGTTTTCATCTCAAGATTGTTAAAAATCCGTTTTGGCCCGGTCGCATGACACGACACGGTTTAAGTATAACGACGAAGTGAAAGGAAATTAATTTTCGGAATTTTTTTTTGTGAAAAGATTTATCCTATACTAACTAATTATTAATTATCGCTTGAATTGAACATGATGTCTTGTTGGATGTGGCATAATGAAAATATTATCCGCATATGTACGAGTACATCCGTTATTTTTCTTTTGGCAAAAGCGATGTAATCAATTAATAAAGAGACAGAATTTAAGTCGTTGTAGGATGATGTGAATCTTGTTGTGCAATTAAATCATTGAAATATTTTGAATTTTTTTCGAGAAAATTAGCGGACAAGATGTACAGATGTTCATATCAAAAAAGAAACTTGTATACCTTTTCCAGTTCTTCATTACCACGAGAATTGGCGAGTATACAAACATTTCAGAGAGGAAGGGATTACAATTTTTAATAATCTAAGCTGAGAGCTAAACTTGTATTACACTGTATGTCATGCTGTCAAATATTTGACTAAAAAAAATTTGACGAAAAGTACTGTCAAATATTTTCCGCCAAAATAGACCTAGTGTAGAGTTTGTAGAGCAAATAAAATAATGTGGTAAACAAATATTTGGCGATTCACTATCTGACAGCATTTTCCAGGGAAAATTGTCAAATATTTGAGAGGCAGTATACAGCGTAATGCTGGCTTAAGAATGACTGAAAGGTCTGATTTAAAAGTTTGCAAGTTCTTAGTTATATTCAATTGTGAAAGTGTATTTAACCTACATTTAGTCTTTGAAAGGGGCGCAGCGTTAAGAACCAGTACGCACACTAGGCATCAGAATGAACCATAGCGATCCCTTCGAAATCTCGTGGGTAAAGCTTGTGTAACACTGTATGCCTCCTTGTCAAATTTACAGTAACAAACAATGCGAAATATCGAATTAGAATTATACTCACAGTATCCGGTAGGTCAAATTCGTTATTTCGCATTGCTTATTACTCCAAAATTTGACATAGTGTCATGCACTGTAATTTACAAGCTTAACTAATCACTTCCAAAACAGTTAATTAAATCTAAAGTTTTCAAAAAATGGACCCAACTAACGCGGAATAACTTTATAGTTATAATAACCGGTACCGACGTAGGCCCGACGTCGTACAATCAAACAAATACAATTTAATTCCAGTCTTATGCCAAATTGGAATAGCGACAGTACGACGTTTTAGTTATAAAGCCGTAATTGAGGTTTATAATAAACCAATTTTAACTTTTTGATCACGTCTTGACAAAAATTATTGCTGGTCATTAAATTACTAAAAACTAACTTTTTGGTTATTTGATTCAAAAATAACTTTTCGTTATTTCCCGTAACTTTTTAGTTATGATAATAGCTCCGTGCCGACGTAGTTTACTCTGGACGTCTTGACAAAAATTATTGCTGGTCATTAAATGACTAAAAAATAACTTTTTGGTTATTTGATTAAAAAAAAACTTTTTAGTTATTTCCCGTAACTTTTCAGTTATGGTAATAGCTCTGTGCCGACGTAGTTTACACTGGACGTCTTGACAAACATTATTGCTGGCCATTAAATGACTAAAACATAACTTTTTGGTTATTTGATTAAAAATAACTTTTTAGTTATTTCCCGTAACTTTTTAGCTATGATAATAGCGCCGTACCGACGCAGTTTACTCTGGACGTCTTGACAAAAATTATCGCTGGCCATTAAATGACTAAAACATAACTTTTTAGTTATTTGATTAAAAAATAACTTTTTAGTTATTTCCCGTAACTTTTTAGTTATGATAATAGCTCCGTGCCGACGCAGTTTACTCTGGACGTCTTGACAAAAATTATCGCTGGCCATTAAATGACTAAAACATAACTTTTTGGTTATTTGATTAAAAAATAACTTTTTAGTTATTTCCCGTAACTTTTTAGTTATGATAATAGCTCCGTGCCGACGCAGTTTACTCTGGACGTCTTGACAAAAATTATCGCTGGCCATTAAATGACTAAAACATAACTTTTTGGTTATTTGATTAAAAAATAACTTTTTAGTTATTTCCCGTAACTTTTTAGTTATGATAATAGCTCCGTGCCGACGTAGCTTAAACTAATTATATGTGTTCTTTTAAAGTATAAGTAAATGTTAATACAGACGAATTCAAAAACATATCTTATGTCGAAATCAATATTTACTTTCCTTTAAATTTTAATTTAACCGAACCTTTAGAAAAAATGCCTGTCTTGATCAGTAATGCAAAATGCATTTTGGGAAAAGAAATAATAATGGAAAAGGAAATTAGATCTTTCCTGTAGTTCTACACAGTAAAAAAATCCATTGAATTTTACATCTTTTGGATCAGGCAAATATGCCACACCTTTTCATGTAAATTTACATTAGGATGTAATAGTAAATTTGAATATAATTTTCAATTTTCGGTTAGTAAATTTTAATTTGAAATCGGTAAATTTCACGGACGCAGCCACTGCATCTTCGTGGTTTCATATATTACATGTTTTTCGTCATAAAATTCAAATAGATAAGTAGAATTACACGAAAAAGAACGTTATTTTCAATTCATATATAAATATAGGTAATTTTACACGAAATGTTGCGTAATTTTGCCTTTTCATGTAAATTGTACGGTTCAGTTGAAAAGTACATGAATAATTTACTAATACCAGTAATTTCGTGTAAAAGTGATTGAAATGTGTACTTTTACTTGAAAAAATTAAATAGATATAGGTACTGGTAATTGGATTGAAAATTCATTTTTTTTAAAACAGTGTAGTTAATATATTTATTCTCTTTTCAAATTAGGCTTCGTCAATATTCAACTTAGTGTTAAAAATGGTTTTCAATTATTTTATTAGTTTCTTTTAAAATTACATTTCATTACGCAAATATGCAAAGTAAATTTTTTACTGCTTTGAAAAGTCCTTTGGGTTACAAACATAAGAACAACATCAATAAATTTCGAATCATTACTCTTTCTTTTAAAATCTCTTCTTATCATGATTATGTCAATAATTAGTATAATGATTTGCAGAGAGAAACTAAAACTACAAAGTCTATTTAACTTGGAAGTTAATTGTAAAACCTGCCGGTTAAAAATATGACCAAATTGTAATTTGTACGACTTCTTGGTTACGAGTGTCACTAAAAGTTATTTCATTCGCTTTCTGATAAGAAATTTAATTTAGGTGATGACTATATTTACTAGAAGGCTATTTTGGCAAGTTTTTGACATTTTTATTTTGAAAAATGGAACTTCTATTCATGTACCTTTATACGGATTTTGTTTTCTTATTTGCAGATTATTGGTCTAGAACCTAATTTACAATAAAATTAAATAATTTAGTGATTAACTTGTTTTGCGGCTCTGAGACTTTAAAAAAACCGTAAATGATGAAATCAAAATAATGAACATTGGTGTTGTTCGAGGCATTTTTGAAAACAAATCGGCAAACATAGATTCCTTAAAAAGTAATTAATATTTTATATACGTTCAAAATTACTCGATGATAATTTTTCAAACGTGTACGTTTATTACTTTTATCTTACAATAAGGACAATAAGGTGTTACATATGAAGGAATTATTTTGGAACCATTTTTTGTAGAAAAAAGAAAATCGAATAAATAACTGATTGGTGATAAAATAATGTACAAGGTTACATAAATAACCCTTAGCCAACTTCTTTTAAGAAGGTTGTTGCATAGCTATGCCGACATCGATACGATCCCAACACCATTTCCCAGAATAGTTGGCACGACGTCACTTAGACCTCGGCGTGACGTTGAGAGTCCGTCCAATGGTTATAACCGACTTTGGCACGACGTCGGTTAGACCTCTGCGTGACGTTGAGAGTTCATCCAATGGTTATAACCGACTTTGGGATGACTGAACCGTGTTACACTGGGAATCATCTTAGCTTATCCTTATATTTCTTATTGACCCCTTATACCAAATTTTTCAGCACCCTATCACAGCGTGTTTTACTATTTTTACTTCCTATATAAATAAATTATGCATTGAGTGGGAATTGAACCCCGGTAGGTCATCCCGTATTTTCCACATAAATTCGATTGTATGCATGCAAAAAAAAACTCAAGGATATCTTTATGACAGCTATCTGAAGGAACTCCTTGTTTCCCATTTCACTTGCGGCGCGTAAATGCGTGAAAATGTAGTGTAATGGTAAAAAATTTTCTAGTATTGGTCACGTAAAGTTAAGGAGCAAGAGATGTCTTTTAAGCAACTTTGTATGGGAGTTACCCATTGAAGTTTCGAGATATTGCTCCAGAATAAATTTGACCTTAACTTTTCAACCAAACCTAAATCTCAAACAGAAGAAAAAGAAGAATGTCTTATTCTGGGAATATCGTCGGTCGTGGGATGAATTTAATAAATTTTCAAGCACATTCGTATGGAAACTATTGGAATAAGATACACGATTTTCGCTATCAGAAATAGTACAACACGAATTTGTATAAAATATTTGGTCTCTTGTTTTTATTAGTTTTGGTTTTTTTTTTTAATTATATTTGGCCATATGTGCAGCTACAAGTCTTAAGGATATGTTGATAACAGTTTTGGTAAGATTGCGACTGTTAACAAATTTTATAATATTTTTCTAATTTATTACGGTGCAAGAAAAAATCAGTACTGTATGGATATCGCAATATTTCTTTTGTGTACAGTGTTAAATTGAGTGTAGGTGGGTAGTCCACTCGATTTTAAATCACTTCCTCATAACAGAATTCAGTCAGTTTTGGTACTGGTTATGCAGAAGTTCTAGATATTTTAATATTTGAAGAGAAAGAGTTCTGCTCGAATTCCGCTAGAGTACCGATGTGCTACTTTTTCAGGAGATCCGAGGAAATTATCCACCTGAAGCAGTTCCACAATAAATTACCTATCCGTTCCTAGTCCGATCAAAACAAAAATTATACTTACGGTACAACTAATTCGTAATTTCAAACCAGAAATTCCGATAGGCTTCAATAAATTTTCCTACCTGGCCTGGCGTCCAACGCTTCCACTTACGTTTTATTTGCAGTCATAATTCAGAAACTGATGAATTGTGGAAGTGAAAAGCGAAGTATTGCTACTTTGTATCGCTCGGCAAGGCTGTAAGCAAACTGTTAACATTTTGTCCATCGTACTGAAAGGCGTACACACTATCCATGTTTATGTTTTCAAACAAAACGGCAAGCTGGTTTATTACACCCAAACACCGATGTTCGCGGATTTTATCCATATGAGCACACGACTGCCGTAATCGATAATCGCAATAAAACACATTTTACATTAAATTGCGTGGAAATTATTTCCCGATTTTCCTTAACATTTCCGGTTCAAGTATCTATGACCATATAAACGTTCGATTCTCTAGTCTAGCCGATTTTTCTCCATCGATGAAATTGCTAATCCGTCATGATTATGATTAATTCAAGCGAAAAATATTCGATTTATTCATGTGAGCATAAATAAAAAAAAATAGAAAAGCCACGATAGCAGCATCCTGTCGTATGGTACATCCAGATGAAATACTTAACTTCGATTTAAATTAGTGATAATAAAAGAGTGAAGAGAGAACTGTGTATTTTCTGAAAAAATAATCGCATATAATTTTAACTTGATAGCTCAACGCATTCGCGAGTTATCGCTAGTTCTGGAAAACGTGAGCACTCTTTTTTAAGGGACATGTGTGTGGTATCTATACGGGCAGTACCTTTGTGTTACCTTTTTTATTTCCGTATTTTAAAATAGTGTGTTCCCAGATTTGTGGGTTTTCTAGTAATCGTACAATAACTGTAACTGCGTGTTCTGATTATTTTTTCGTGGTAACTACCCCATGGAGTAGAAAGATTTTATTCATTAACACATTCAATCTCCCTGTTTGTCTAAACTTACTGCATAGCTCAAAGCAATCTCCAGCTATTGCGAGTTCGACCTACAGCAAGCTCATTTTTTTTAATGACATTCGTATGGTTGGTACTCGAAAGGTGTACCTTCATTCTGGTGACCAAATTTTCAAATGGCGAATTAAATATTTAGGTGTCTTTAATTTTAACTTCCCAGCTTTACGGCTTTTCTGGATATCGTGGGTAAATACAACTGCACTTTTTAATGACGGTTGTATGTACGCTACCCAAAAGAATAAAAAGATTTCGCTCACTAATAGATTTAAACTTACTTTTTAATTGAAATTAATTAGTATGAAATTACAATTTTTCGGCTGACCTTTTTTTTGTAAGTTCGAACGAATAAATGTACAACTTTTTCAATGACTTTTATATGGAATACATCTTCCACAACTCTTGCGATTTTTTGGAAAATTAGGTGTACCGAATTTCAGCTTGTGTTGTATGCTGAAATTAACGGACAATGGTGGGAATAGATTAAAAAAAATTTGTATGGTAGCTACTCGAATGACTGAATGAAGGAATATTTGAATTGTATAATACCTCTTAAACGAATTTTCTATTTTGATTCAGACTATAATAAAGTTTAATGCGAAAAAAAACTGCAAACATGAAAACAAGCCTTATCCAAATGGAAATGATACCTTATTAATTTCATATCTAATTGGCTGTATAAATTCAAGGCCGGCTTAAATAGCCATTCCGGCACTTTGTGTGTACAACAATTCAATTAAACTATAAACTTTTAATTGGTAAATATTCGCTATGTTAAATGCAAATGAATTCAAGTGCTGTTTGATTCAAATAACGTCAGGCCGTATTCCAACGTGCACAGCCATTGTGTGTGTGAAGTTGCAGTGGATAAATTCGCTTATTAAATTCTCAAAATGAATTAAGCCACGGTGAAAGTTATATGAGTCTACGCAGGAGGATACCTTTGTAAACTGCCAATTTACGTTGGATACAGATTGCAAACAAATTACGTTCAATCATTGTACTGGCTTCCGGTTGGATATTTTGCAGTCTAAAAATCACTTGATTATACTCTTGTTGAATTGGTCTGGCTCTGGTCTTGTCAGCTTACGGTAGAAAGTTGAAACTCGATATACATATATGGTGACTAGACGTCTTTTAGGTGGGAACTAGAGATGAGCCGTTCACGAGAGAACTACTCTATAAGATCATTTCATTGAAGTAAGTGAAGTAACTCAGTCATTTTGTGAACTTCAGTTCAATTCGAAAGGTGTATAAATAAAATTTAAACGATTGAAGGGAGAACGAAGATGAAGTTTACTAACTGTACGAACACGGTTAGAAAAGAGATAGCCAACCAACCAATCTTCTCATTTTTTCCGTCTCCGTCCGTGTCCCTCAGAAGCACACACATTGAAGACACAAATTCTTCTCTTCCGTCTGAGTGGTTCATCATATATTTCGTTCACATTCATTTCATATGAGTTTAGTATTTTGCAATGCGGGAATATATGTATATGCAGTGCGAGAAGAATACCATGACATTACATTATAAGAAAGAGTAGCTGTTCTTCTTCCTTCATAAAACACAAACCAAACTGAACTGACTGACTAGTGAACGGCTGTTTAGAGAGGCCAACACACACACCAGTTCAATTGAACGACTTACTGACTAGTGAGTGACTACTGAACGGCTGGTTATAGAAGAGAATAGGGTAAGTGAACAGTTCAATTAAAGGAGTGGTGACTGTGACTATTTTTTTTTTTTTTTTAAAAACTGGCTTCTCCAGTTAAATTTTTTTAAACGGCTATTGAGGACGGCAGTAGTCAGGACAGCGAGCGATTGATCCCAGTCGGGCTTTCGTGTTGGCGTTTCCTCTGACGCTGAAAACAACCAAAAAATTCTTAGAATTAACCTCTCTGGTAGCTTCACCTTGAAAAAATTTCATTCTCATGAAAATGAACAGTTCAATTGTAGTACTTCACTGAACTAACTCTTTAAATTGAATGACTAGTTTTGAAGTCCTTCTCTCAACTGAACTATTTTGCTCATATCTGGTGTGAACTTCTTAAATGTAGTGGTCCATAATAAACTGACGTGTATTTTTATCTAGAATACTGCTTACTCTGTAAATTTGTACCTAATGAGTATCTCCACCTCGCCACGCATGTTGAAATTAATCATAAAACTAACCTAACTAAAAAGTGTTTTGAGAATAAAGTTTTTTCATTCGACTTTAACATATAAAACTATAATTTTTTTCTCTACTGTAAAAGAAATAGTCATTGAGTTACTTAAAAGTCGCTGCAGCACACACGTACATATCGACCGAAATTCGATAGTTTGAATAGTTCAATGGCAACCCCCATTCGCAATATTTCAATATGGGGAAATAAAAATGCACTCAAATTAGAGCCAAGTAGGTTAGCCGATGTTACTAATCTCTTCAAAACTTGTGATTAGAAATAATTGTGAGAAATTATTAAGTATGTTATTTGATACTTAATAATTTCTCGAAATTTGTAAAGTTAAATTAGTTAACCTGCGAAAACATTAGAAGAAAATTGAACAGGCCCTTTGTATCCTCCATAAAAAAGTGCTTGGAAATATTTCTTCTTTTGTGTTCTAAAATATATTCTTACGCTGAAAATCCTAGAGATCGAGTTAATTAATGAGCGTATTTCCCCTACGAGTTTCAGTAGCGGATCTGGCTAGCCTAGTGACTAGCACGCTGGTCTGCTAATAAGAAGATCAAGGGTTTCAATCCCACCATACTCACAATCCTTTCTTTCCGTTGCTGGTGCCTTCAGATTTTATAAAATTCTTTCTGGGTAAAATTATCGAGAAGACCATGGCTCAATTTGGAATATAGTGCCATAGAAGAAGAAGAATGAGTTGTGAAAATAAAAAAGTGTTGATGACTACTGAGAACATTTTGCTGTACTTCATTCACCCTATTGAATTTCAGTGCCCTCATCTCCCTTTTTTAAAGTTATTTCTGAAATAAACACCTCCTCATTCGTGTTTCGTTCGTGCCCACCAGATATCGACTTAGAATCAGGGTTTTATTAGATAGTATGCCATGCTGTCAAATATTTGACCACAAATTTTGACACATAATTTGAAAACAAACATTTGACCACAAATTTTGACACAGTAAAAAATTTTCAGGTAAAAACGCCTTAAGCTAGTATTACAATGTTTGACCATGTGGTCAAATTGAAGTAATAAGCAATGCGGAATAGCGAATTTCAATTATTCTCGCAATATCCGCTCGGTCAAATTCGCTGTTTCGCATTGCTTATTACTGCAATTTGACCACATGGTGAAACAGTGTAATACTAGCTTTACATATGTAATTTGCGCAATATTAGATAAACTTTTTTGACAATTTGGTCACAAATCAAACATAACCTTTTTTATAGCCGTCGAAATAGCCTAGATGTTTGTTACTCTTAAATGTAATATGCAATGTTCAGCCAAAACTGATAAGGCGTGTAAGGAAGATACTGTCTAAATAAATTAAGCTTTTCTTTGTGAAAACTTTGGTGGGTTTTGCATAGTTTGGCCACCTACAACTTTAAATGGAAACTAAAATCCCACCTGTGGACACATGTGGACAAATTTGCCCAATAAGAAACTGTGTCCATCTCGTCATATCAACAAATCTGGTCAGTTTCCAAGATGGACAACTTGTTTCTTCGTATATTGACGACATCAAGCTTCAGTAAAATATAGGAAGAGAAAAAAATAGAAGACACAGAACCGATCCGTGAGGAACTTCGCTGTTAATTGAAATAGACCAAGAAACTGTGTTGTGATCTAGGGGTATGCAAAGTGTTATTCAATAGGTACATAACAATTTTGTAGTTTAATACAAACGCATCCTTAAACTTTTTTTGCTGGTCTGTCAATGTCTAAACGTCAGTCAAGGTTTACATTTGAATAGCCCTGAGAACTTCACCATGATAAATGTAATGTAAACCTTGACGTTTTGACAGTGACAGACCAGCATAAAAGTTTAAAAGTGCGTTTATATTTAAATACAAAATGGTCATCTTCCTATTGAATAACCCTTTAGTATTCATTTTCTAAAGGATGTTACAATAACTCGTTCCGACGTTAAATCAAAATTAAAAACAAGTAGATGATGGAGTTTATGAAATTTTTATAAAAAAAATTTATTTGGTCCATGGCAATTAAGTATGGAAAAGAATATCACTCAAATGCTCGCCACGACATACTCGACCTGTTTGTCCAAATTTTTGATGACATCGCGGCATAATAGCTCCTCAATTAGACCACCGTGGTTTGTTATCTCGGCCTTAGTTGTTGAATGTTGGTGGGTTTATTGGCGTTAACCTTGCTTTTGAGATAACCCCAAAGAATGAAGTCCAATCTCGGTGCCCAATTGATTTCGCTGTTTCTGGAGATTATTCGAGTGCCTTTGGATTTTCATCAGCCCATATTCTGCAATTCTGCTTGAGATGGAAATGAACCTCATCAGAAAAGAAGATTTTGGTCGTAATAGGACTCAACAACTTTTACAAGTTCTGCGCGATTGATAATCTATTCATGATGCACCTTACCAACAATTTGCCAAAGACTAAACTACCAAATTGTCAAAACAGATGTCAAAAATTATTTGACTTTCAAGCGTGATTCACAATAAACTTCGGAACGAGTTATTGTAACACCGTTTACGAGTATTATCTTAGTGGATGAAAACAAATAATTGTTTTAATCAACATGCAAATAAACCACCGGATCTTTCATTGCCCGCATAAAATTTGTCATCGAATAATTCTGAAGAATTTTTTTCGCACCGCAAAATTACCGAGTTGTTGATTTCTTCGTTTTACACAAAAAAAAAATTGACAAAAATTAAGTTGTCATCAAGGGGCATTACACGAGATGATTGAGTACTTCTTCGTTTGTATCTGGCTTATAAAAATATTTTTTCCACCGAATAAATTGCTTCTTATTTCCGTTTGATTAAATTGGAAAAAAATTGATACACGTGACTGGAACCAACTTCTTGCATTTCTTCTTAACTTACGAAGGAAAATTAGTGAAAAAGAAAAAATTCGCAATCGGAACTCGACTCGTTTCCTGAATTGCGTGCAAAAGCAATTTTTTTTGTATTATCTAAGACCGAAGATGGGATAAGATACACGCAATTCTATGCTACCGTGGATTAGATTACCATGAAATTGCATTGCAGATGGTGATAATGAGTTAACTGTACAAACACCGAGTGGTCCATAAGTGCAGAGTGCACAGATTGCTCTGTACTATGTCGTCGTACTGAAATAGTTCACTGAAGATACTTAGATAAGATAGAATGTATCTATTCTGTATAGAAGATGCTTCCGTGAGTATAAAACTGCTTGCTTATTACGTTTTGATTAAAATTCATTAGGAACTGTCTCCCCGTGCTATTTCGTGCTTACTACCGGTTTTCTAGTAATTTATCGTTGACTTAAACTCATTTATCACATGATTTAATTTTATTAATTTGGTTTTTTTCATCAATTTCAGGTAAGAATAAACAGTTTGTTTAACGCGATATTTCGGTAAGTTTTAATATATGCATGAAGATGGAGTTAATGATACTAGTGACCATTTTACGACTAATTTTTAATTTACATAGTATAGTGCGACATTTTCTTTGAAGTTCACCGTATATCAAAAAATCCTGAAAACGGTTTACCGATATGAAGTGTCCGTAGAAATAAAATTAATTCAACATCTCATAAGACCTAAGAGATATGACGAAAATCGTGAAAATATATGCACTCCATTCTCATAGAATAATTTTTGTCTCACTGCCATCTACATATACACACCAAGTTTCAACTTTGTAGCATAAATCGATCCTGAGATTGGAAAAACATCTTGTGGCAAAAACCGCTTCGGACGGATAGTTTTGCCCTCCCTATCGCATCCCATCATCCAAGTCGGAACATTTTTTTGCAATTTGCTACATTATCATAAATCTAAAAAAGTTTCAAGTTTCAACTTCCTATCATAAGCGATTCTGGAGATATAGAAACTAAAATTGTACTGTTTCTAGGCACTTAGTTGAAAATTAATTCTATTTCTCATAAGACCTAAGAGATATGATGAAATTCGTGAAAATAAAAGGATTCTATTTTTCGGCCCCACTTCCATATATACAGGGTGCGCCATCTTTAATTTCGGTATGTAAACATTGAATAACTTTGAAAAAAAAACCAACTGATTTTTATATCTGAGGTATTTTTATTGAATTTGGTCCTTTAGAATTTAGTTGGATTAGTTTTACTTTATTATTTTAATAATACAGTATTGTTTTCGATTTTTAAAAAAAAAAAATTTGCTACCCTCAAATTTTTTTTTTTACGTTTCATGACGAGTAGACACGAAAAAAGCAAAAAAAAATTTCAGTCCGTCTGTCCGCCGTACGCCGTACGTCGACCGCTGTACGCAAAATCGTTTGAAGGCTCGTAGCTCCCAAACCCTTTGAGCTATTAAATTAAAATTTTTTTTGTGAATAGACTGGGTACGCCCCTTAAAGTGACCAAATTCTGAAGGGTGGGGGTGTGAGGGGGAAGTGTTTTAGACGGAAAATTTTGGTTTCTAGATCTCAGGAACCGCTTATGGCAGGAGGCTGAAATTTGGAATTTATATAAAGCTTCAGTAGTGGACCCATTTGCAAAAAATTTGCCGATATAGGTGAAGGGGTTTGGGAGTGGGGGGAAAAATAATGCGTCCGAAACGCAAAAAAGGTGAGATCGACACATTCTAAAATCCATATCTCCTAAACGGTAAATGTCACAAAATTGAAACTTAAGGAATATCTGGAGATATACTAGAAGAATAGATCGGAAACAAAAATTTGAGTGGGGGCAGTGGCGTACGGGGGTGGGGGGTAAAAAACTTTAAATTACGATATCTCACGAACCAATTGCACTAGAGAAATAAAATTTGGTTTTTGTATAAAGGTTGATAAATGAAGTTTGCTGAATGCAAAATTTTTTAAGGGGGTGGTGGAGCATGAAAGTGGAGGGGATAAGAATTTTTCTAAAAAATCACGTCTCATATCTCAAGAACAGTGTAAGATAGATGCTTAAAATTTTTACCAGAAGTAGGCCTAATAAACCCCTAGCAGAAAACAAATTTTTGGAAGTGAGGGTGTAAAGGGTGGGGGTGGGGGAGGGTGAAAAGGAAAAAGTTCCGATGTTAATATCTCGACAACCTATGATGATATAAAACTGAAACTTGGTATTTAGATAGAGCTATATTAGTAGCATCTTGGAAAAATATAATTTTTTATAGGGGTAGTATGGTACGGGGGTGGGCGGTGTTTTTCCTATCTATAGAACGGCTTATGCTACAAAGTTGAAACTTGGTACGTTTATGTAAATCAACTAGAAAACTAATTTAGAAAAAATTTCATATATCCATTGGCGTTCGGAGGGGGGCAAAAAAAATGATCAGTGAAAATGGAATGCATATATTTTCACGATTTTCGTCATATCTATTAGGTCTTCCCAAATATTGAATTCATTTTTATTCTCCGGCTTCTTCATATAAATACCTAGAAAGCGTTTTCAGTATTTTTTAAAATTCGACCCCTAAGGGGGTGCAAAGGGGTTGTAAACTTTTTCACAAATTCTACTATATCCCCATGTCTTATCAGATAGCGAATATCTTTTCACTTTCACGTGCTTGCGTAATAATCGCCTAAAACTTGTTTTTAAGTTTTTTCTTTTTTCAGCCCCTAAGAGAGTATAAAGGGTTGAACACGTTTTCACGAGTTCCGTCATTTCTTTTAGAAGTGATACGAAATTGAATTGGTTCCAACTTTCTCGTGCTGTCTTCATTATTTATTTATTAACTCCTTTCAGGATTTTTGGATATTCAACTCCCAAGTGGGTGTAAGGAGGTTGCATATCTGATGATATATCGAATTAATTTTTACTTCCTAAGGTTTCCTATATAACCGCCAAAAAGTCAATTTCAGTATTTAGATATTCAATCCTAATGGGTGTAAGGGGGTTGTATGCTTTTCAAAGTTTCGACATATTTCTTAGGTTCGATGAGATATTAGATCGCTTTTCATTTCCACAGACTTTTTATATAATCGCCTACAAACCCATTTCTCAGTTTTTCGATATTCAACCCCCAAGGGTTTGTATATGTTTTCACAATTTTTGCCATTCCTTAGTTCTGATGAGATATAAAATTGATTATTACGGCCAACCAATTCACGATTTTTTGAATTTCCAGAACCAAGGAGGTGTGAAGGGTTTGCTTACGTTTTCACAAATTTTTCAAAATCCCTCGTGCCTCAGGAGATATCAAGTTGCTTCTTATGAAATCGTCCAAAAACGTGTTTCACAATTTTTTCGAAATCAAACCCCAAGTGGAAGTAATGGGTTTGTATACGTTTTAACAATTCGTCATATCTCTTAATTCTGATAAGGCAACAAATTCGTTTTTGCTTCTATGGGCTTTTAGTGTACATAATATACTAAAATTCGAATAGTCTACACGGACTTTTCAATGTTTAATCGGCTAAAAATCTCTATTCTGAATATTTTTATATTAAGAACAAAAATAATTTTCCAAGAAATCTAATAATCTCGAAGCAGCTCATAATACACTCCGACTTTGACCACTCCCGAACTTTGACCCGAAAAATAATAAAGTTTCGCCCAGACCATTGGCAGATTTTTTGAATACAACATCAATCAAGTGGCTGCCTCTATTGGCCACAGCAAAATGTGCCCTTTTTGCTGCGTTTTCCATTACTTTTTCGAGCATCTCATGCGGTATAGCGATGATTTCGGCACGGATGTTTGCTTTGAGCTCGTCAATGGTCTGAGGCTTGCTTGCTCGGTGGCCAGTCAATGTCGCCTCTTTTCGACATCAGACGTCCAGGGAATTTTCGTTGCAGAAACTGAATTGTTCCATTGCAGTGTGGCATGGTGCACTGTCTTGTTGAAACCAGTAACCATCTAGACCTTTTTTACGCATTTGCGGGCAAACATAATCCACCGATATCGTTTTCCATCGACTGTTTCGTTTTGTCGAAAAAAAAAAATGGCCCAATTATGGTTTTGACGCAAACGCCGGCCCAAACCGTCACTTTTTGATCATGCAATGGCGTTTCATGGATCTCGTGTGGATTCTCCGTTCCCCAAATGCGGCAATTTTGCTTATTCACGCCGCCAAAGAGTATGAAATGGGCCTCGTTGGTCATCAAAATTTGCTTCCAAAAATCAGGTTCAGTGTCAACCATTCGAGTGACTGTTTGGCCGTATTCCAAGCGACGTGGACGGTCTGTCCGCAATATTCTTTGTGTTAATTGCACTTTATACGGAAACAAATACAAATCATTCTTCAAAATGCGCCGCAAAGTGGTTCCACTGACGCCAAAATGCTGAGCGCGGTGACGATACGAGATTTCTGGGTTCTCAGCAACGCTCTCTCTGACCGTTTCAACCAGTTCATTGGAACGTCTTGGTCGTCGATGAACTACATGTGGACGATCTTCCACTGTCCCGTGCTCAAAAAAATTCGACACCAAACGACGAATAGTGTTGTCAGACGGTGCCTGGTGGCCACGATATTTTCGACGATATACACGTTGAGTTAACACAATGGAACGACAATTCTCAAAATACAGCGTCACAATTTCGGAGCGTTGTTTCGGTGTGAAGCGATCCATGGTTAAAATTCTACTGAATTGACGTTTCCAATTCCGTTTGACGTTTCCAATTCTGTTTGACGTTGTCCAATCAAGTCTATCTGTCGAGAAATGTCAAAGTTATTCAATGTTTACATACCGACATAAAAGATGGCGCACCCTGTATATACCCACCAAATTTCAACTTTCTCGCATAATTCGTTCCTGACATTGGAAAATCACTTTGTGGCATGAACCGCTCAGGAATTATGCATTTTAGAATGTCTTGATTCTAACTTACGAGCTGAAAATTTGGCTTTCACTATCTTAGATCCATCAAAGTTCCAAGTTTCGACTTCCTATCATAAGCGGTTCCTCAGATAGCTCAAAAGGCTTGTGTGCTACAAGCCTTTAAACGCGTTTGTATACGGCGGACAGACGGACATTTTTTGTTTTTTGCGTCTTTGGGATCTACTACTACCGCAGGTTTTTTTAAACGTGAAAATAATATGGAACAAATTTTTTTTTTTTTAAAAGTTGATTATTGAAACAATGCGGTTAAAAAAGAATTTTAATTTATATATAATAATATATTTTTTAAATAAAAATAAATTTTTGAAATAAAAATACTGTTATTTTCCAGTGAGAAAAATAACAAACTACCATTGTCTAATTGAAAAGCGGAAAAAAAACATCGGATTTGTCACATTGCAATACCGAATGAGACAGCCGTGGACAATTCTGCAATGTTCAACATTCTTCTCGAACACTTTTCCCCTTATCGGTTCTTCTTAACATTTCCCGAACACTTCACATACACCACCAAATATACGAGAAAGCTCTTGGCTCAACACATGCAGTATATAAGCACAGCAAAGTTTACACAGTTTTTACTACTGTGAAGCGAGACGACGATCACTTTCTACGCGAAAGTGTTTGCAAAGCGATTTATAAAATCGGGCAACGTTGTCAGTAGTACAATTATTCGTGCGATTATTGATTGTGAATAATAAAACGTTATTATTTCTATCAATTTTAAACGAATTGCGTTTTAATTGAAATCCCGACAAAACCCTGTTGCGCAATCCTGTCAAAAGTTTTTCATGTTCGATCTATCTGATCTTTCTGAGAGACTACTACTAGAGATGGGAAATTCGGATCTTTTCAATGAACCGGTTCACCGGATCTCGCTCTTTTCATTGAACCGGCTCTTTGAGCCGGTTCAAAAGATCTAGGTGGATCTTTTGCACTGCTGTACAAGGGGACTGCAGATTAATATTGAAAAACCGAAAACTAATTTAAAAAAAAAAATTATGAATAAGTTATGAGCTTTAATGAAAATACTCAAAGTTGATTATTTTAAGAAAACGCTGGGGGTATTGCGGGAAATAATAGGAAACTAGTTTTAAAAAATATTGGTCTAGTCCTGGATTTGACGGCATAACAATTAAATGTCTAAAAATATTAAAAGATTTTATATCAAAGCCTCTTACACACTTAATTATTTTTAACCTTTCGAAGAGTGTATTCCCTAAAATTTAGTAAACACTCAACAATTATTGACTTATTTCCTTAATGTATATCGTTGGAAAAATAATTGAAAAGGTTGCAAAGTAGAAATTAATGAGTTTCTTTAAAAGACATAAAATATTAAACGAATGTGAAAATATTTCTATGGCAAGAGCGAAGCGCATATCAGTCAAACATGAACGCGATATAGAGAGTTTTAATCCTTTTAGCCACGCAGAGCTGCGCAAAAGGTAGTTGGAGCGTAGCGCGCGTCAGCCAAACATGAACGCGAAAAGGGAGTTTTAATCCCTTTAGCCCTGCAAATTTTGAGATAGCGATATCTTTTAATTTCAAGTCGAGCGGGGAGTGAAACAAATTGAAATTGACTTAAATGTGGAAATACCATAAATGAAAAATGTAAATTTTCATTTTGGAGTTTTGGTGTCCAGTAATACTTTTTCCTAAATCTATCTTCCATCTTCTCTTTTCAATTTATATTCCATCTTTAATCTTCAATTTTCAATCTTCAATATTCAATTTTCAATCTTCAATTTTCAATCTTCAATCTTCAATTTTCAATCATCAAACTTCAATCATCAAACTTCAATCTTCAATCTTCAATATTCAATCTTCAATCTTCAATATTCAATATTCAATCTGCAATCTTCAATCTTCAATCTTTAATCTTTAATTCTTAATCTTTAATCTTTAATCTTTAATCTTTGATCTTTGATCTTTAATCTTTAATCTAAACCCACTATCCTCCACCATTCATCCTCCATCCTCTATCCTCCATCCTCCATCCACCATCATCCATCATCCATCCTCCATCATCCATCTTCCATCCACCATCATCCATCCTCCATCCTCCACCCTCCATCCTCCATCATCCATCCTCCATCATCCATCCTCTATCCACCATCATCCATCATCCATCCTCCATCTTCCATTTTCCATCATCATCATCTCAAAGATCCGCGAACCTTAAAGATCCAGGAGCCGTGATGATCCGCGAACCGCAAAGATCCGTCAAGATCCTGTGTGCTGTGAAGATCTGCGAACCGCAAAGATCTGCAAAACACAAGGATCCGTAAAGATCTGTTGAGCCGTCGAGATCCGCGAACCGCAAAGATCCGTAAAGATCTGTTGAGCCGTCGAGATCCGCGAACCGCAAAGATCCGTAAAGATCTGCTGAACCGTGGAGATCTGTTGAACCGTCGAGATCTGTTGAACCGTTAAACCGTAAAGATCCGTGGAGAAGATCTGGCTCAGTTGGATCTTCTGCTTGAGCCGGTTCATTGAGCCGGCTCAGATCTGAGTTACCCATCTCTAACTACTACCCCATTGATTCCGGCTGGAGAAAGACATTACTCGAATTACATCAAGGTGGTTGTAAGCCATTGAGTTTAACAAAAGGGAAAAACTTGGTATTTGGTCCGAAAGGAAGCCCTTCGATATTATTTCTCGAATTGGATTAGGGATATTACGGTCATCCTTTAGTCCGATCTACTTGAAATCGTTTCAATGTATTTTGGCAGAGTGAAATTTTCAGCAATAACTTCGAAACTCCGAAATTCCAAACCAATGCTTTGAGTCTAAAGTTGTCGGCAATGACCTCTTTTTCAGAAGATCCCAAACGTGATAATTAGAAAATTATATTTCGAAGCATTTTTGAGATTATCTATAAGTTCTGCTGAAACTTGAAAATACAAAATAATAAAACATCATTTATTTATTTTATTTTTCTTAAATTAGTGTAGGTACACCATAATTCTGATTATTATTAAATACAATAAATATAAAATGATATCAAATTTTTTTTTGAGTGACAAAATAATCGGATCTTAAAACATTCTTATCATCAAATTTTATATTGTTTTACCTTATCATCCACCCGTATTTGATAATGCCTTTATTTTTATTTCGTTAGAGAAAGAACTAATTAATCTAGCAACAAGTCAAATATAATTTTTTGCCATGAATCACGTCTGTAACAACACTTCAAATTTGTTAAGTTTCTCATAGCATTGAAAGGTTAGTATATGTGCATATGTAAAAAAATCATGTAATCTAATTCCTCATGATTAATTTCAAAAACGAACTGTTTTCTTAAATTTTTTTTTTGCTGTAATTTGACTTAAGATTTTAGTCTTAACGTCACGTTTGCAACCACGGAATTTGTATTGATTGATTATAAATTTGACAGAAAAATGTAAAATTTTGACAAATTTTGACGAAATATGAGTATGTTCTTTTTTTGTTAAATCAAAAACATTTTAATTTTCCTCGACATTTAGGTTAAAGCACTTGGGACTTTAAATTTACCTAGGCATGTTTTGTCTTCAACAATAAGATCATTATTTGTGTTACAAAATATTAGGAATGACTTAAACGGCTCGGTTCTTTTGAAATCTGCAACAAAGTTTATATTACTTCAAAACCTCATAAATTTCGCACACATCTCATAATCTCGTTACCAATGTATGTTAATTTATGATCCTGAAGTTGCGTAAACTTATCTTTGCTGCATAAGAACCCTATGCGACATGTTACACTTTTACGACGACTTGAGAATTACCCTTAAAATACACTATTCAAAATTTGGCCGAGAGCTAGAACAAATCCGATTATGCATGAATTCCTCCAAGTCAACGTCATAAAATGTTAATTTCGCGTATCTTCAAATGAATGCCGAAAGCGCTTCCAAAACGGCCAAAACTCATGTAAATCCAAACCGAGACTACCTCAACCTTTTTAAATAAATGTAACAAAAACACAAATTAAAGCCCATAACCGCGGGAATAATAACGAAAAAGACACATAGAGAACACATTAATAAATTGCAGAAAATGGCCCATTTCCGACTTGAGATACTTTTGAAAGATACTGCTTCTAGTCTGTTCTGGTGAGATAAATTCAAAGTTACGATTGATAATCTCATAATAAGTGGCTCGTTGCCGGTATATGACTTAATATAAATTTCATTTTACCTCTAGAGAAGAATCCTCAGAAATTATACAACTCGTTCTCGTTCGTTGTGCATTTCACACAAATGAATCAGTTCTAAAGTCGGCCGGGGGTTAAATTTGGAAATTTTTGGCGCATTTGCCAAAACGACAAAAATCCTTGTTGTTTTTTTGACAGAAAAAAAAGCAAAATTTTTTGTTTGTTTGAATTGAAATATAATTTTATAAAATGTTGCAACTCACAGCCGTCTGAAAAATATTTTCAATACGGTAAGTTCGAACGAAAAGTGAGAGTAGAATAGTGTTGTTGTTTCTTTGAAATGATTCATATGGAAAATTTTAGATTTTGGTTGATTTTGGTTTTAATGCGAAGTTTATATAAATGTTTTTTCTGTGCGTTGGATCTGCATCGAAATGAGCTTTGTTTTTGTTTACAATCGCGAATAAGATGATGAATCGCACTTAAACTGGATTTGTTTTTTTTTTTTAATTTGCCGAGAAAAAAAAGGAAAAACCAGAAACTTTATGAGATTTATTTGTTTTAAGATTTAGAAAGTTGTTTATTTTAATTGGCTCTGAAGATTGCATTTTTTTAGTTAATTTCTGTATTGTTCTTAGCATTAATTTGTCACAAATTTGATAAGAATCTCGTTAATTTTATCTTAATACATTTTATTGGATAAAATTATATTTATTTATTCAAGCTGTATGCACGTTATTAATAACAACGAAACACCATGGGCGTCCCTACGAAGTTCGTACGGAGAGGCAAATGGGGTTTAAAGGGGGAGGCTGAAGTTTTGGTAAATGGTTGAGCAGATAGACTCAGAAATAGGAACCAATTGTTGTGCTAAATAGTTAAAGAATACGTTAAAGTGGAAACAAACTCAATATCGCATCGAACCCAAGAGATTCAACGTAATTCATAAAGTTACGAGTATAATTCAACCCCCTTTTAACCTCCTAAAAAAATCATGAAACTGATTTTTAGGCGTTTATATAAAAAGCCTATTAAAGTAAAAATAAACTCTATACCTAAGAAATATTTCGGAATTCGTGAAATCGTATACAAGCCCTTTACATCTCTTAGCAGTTGAATTTCGAAATATGCTGAAATAGATTTTTTAGCGATTATACTATAATAATAAAAAACCTGTGAAAGTAAAAAGTAACTCGATATCTCATCAGACCTCTATAAGGGTTGAAAATCGAAAATTCCTGAAATTGTTTTTACCCGATTATATGAAAAGCCAATGGATGTAAAAATCATTTCGATATCTCATCTGATCTAACAGAAATGACGGAATTCGTGAAACTTTTACAACCATACTTTACACTTATTTTTGTAATTTATTTTTTTATTATATATTCAAAACTTAACATTTTTACAACACAGGAAATATGACGAAGCTGTATCTGATTTAGAATTCTAATTCGAATCCTCCATTTGGTAATGGCATCATTGGATACAAACCAGCTACAATAGCAACAGCAATTGCGGCAACATATGAACTGATGGAATTCATGATAACTAAAAAATATTTAAAAAAAAAAATAATTAAATTACTTTTTAACAAGTATATTAATCGCGATTGTTACTTACAATTGGTTTTTGTATAGTAGTTAAAAAATTACTAATGAAAATTGAAGTAAAGGGCTCAGTTTTTATACCAAATTTGATCAAATAAATGACAAAGAATGCACCTGCTTACACCAAATTTAATATTTATGTAGCTGCTTTCGTAAATTAATATTTGACTAATGGAACAATTGTTAATAAATCCACAGCTAAAAACCTAGATTAGGTTGTTCAAATATAATTTAAACAAGTGGAAATTGTATTATTTATTTGATCAAAATTGTTATTTCAATTGCAAATTCTTTGGTAAATTTTTTTCTATTTAAGTTACAATCATCAGTAGAGTAAGTTTTATTTGGTTAATATTCATTTTATGATAATCATGAATTCATTTATATTTATGTTACCGCTGCGCTGTTATTTGTATCTACAGTTTTGGAAGCTGGTGTTTTCATAAACTATAAATGCAATCATAAATTTAAAATTATTTCATTTTCATATCTCACGTGGAGAAAATGTTAAGTATTGAATATCTGAATTATTTAAAACAAATACTTATTACTTGTAGTTTTTGGCCGATATGGGTTGAGTGATGGCGGGGGGGGGGGAACAATGCATCTAAATTGCTTCAAATCTGAAATTGAAACATTCTAAAATTCATATCTTATGAACGGTTGATGACAGAAGGTTGAAACTTTATGGTTGTCTTATGTTACAAAGTGGAAACCTAGTGCATATGTGCAGATGTACTACGGAAGTAATTTGAGCAAAAGAAAAAGTTCCGAATTTTATTAGCGTACAAAATTGGAGTAAGAAAATGTTCATGAAAAGGGAGTTTTTTTTCACTTTTCACGAATTTCGTTATATCTTTTAGGCATGTCGAGTTATCAAATTAATTTTACTTCTACGGGCTCTTTATATAAGCGCCTAGAAACCGTTTTCCAAATTTTTCGATATACAACCCCTAAAGGGGTGAAAAGTGGTTGTGTACCTTTTCACGAATTTCGATATATTTCTTAGTTCTAATGAGATATGGAATTCACTACGATTTCCTCAGAACAATGACCTTGACTGCATATATCGCAACAATAGAAAGTGAACTCGAACTATAAGATATTCAGATCAAATTATCATAGAATATTATCTTCATTGTCTTATCGTTTAAGTCAATCACCGTCAGTTACCGCGTACAGAAACCACAAAGAAGCCTATCCCATCCGAAGAAAAAATAAAACTCGATCGTTATAAATTTTCTCATGATCTTCGTTGCATTATCATGCGAAAAAAAAACAATCCCAATGAAAAGTGCATTAGCAGAAAGTGATTCGATTTGAATGCATCATTTCTATTATTTTCCCATACCCACACCCAGCATGGCATCTTTGATCAATAAAACGTTGGAAAAAAAAAGTGAAAACCAAATGATATCGCATTTCTTTTGAAATAATGAACAGTAATTGTAGAAATTAAAGGTGAAATGATCCCAATTAATTAGTTCGTGATTGATGGTATTTAATCAAATGCCTAAACTTGTTCAAAAAATACTTTGATCTAATTGGAATCGTTCAGGGTGTTGCGAACGGATCGCATTTATTTTCACTCATCGTCAAAAATACAACACCATGGACAATCTTTTCACCACACTCCGATCCATTACATGATAATGTGCCTTTTGTAATCGAACATGAAAAAGAAATTTGTGACTTCAGCAGTCGAACAATTCTTTTGTCATCATAGAGTTAATTAAGATAAAGTCGTGTAAGAGTAAATCAATCAAGCCAATGACATTGTATGTTATACGCCGACTGAATTTTGCATTTTCTTGTAATTGTTTACCTGTTGAAGCGACTTGATTTTATTGTATCTACCACTTTTATAACTACTAGTCTTTAGGTATTTTTTCAATATTTTCACAAACAAGTAGTAAAGTTTTCTGTAAATTTACAATGGTGATAAGTTTTGCTTTTATGGAGGTAATTGTTTAATTTAGCTCATAGATTATGAGTGGACTTATCAATCGTGGACTCATTAATAGATTATTTTATTGATCACGATAAAAACAATATCAATAATGGTTTATGCGAAAGGCAAACAATAAAGGAAAATTAGTTCAGAAATAAAATTATAAAGGAGATATAAACTTTAATGAAATGGTTGTAATAAGAACTATAAGATCAATCCAGCTCAAGAAGACACAATAAAGATTATTTCATTATAAAGTCCGAATTTGGTTGCCTTTAACACAAGTGTGCATTGATGGCAAAAGTTGAAATACCTTCTCAAGAACTTTTTGATAATGCGGCAGGCAAGCCCAATATTCACCCCTACCACAAAAACAATTATTGTTATTACATTAAAGGGTTGCCATATTTTCAAAATAATAATGGCAGAAACAGGCTATGATAGTGGGATGAGAGTATTTTTCTGTACCAGGAACAGCTTATGCTAGAAAGTTAAAACGTTAGAAATTCGTGTAGATGTACAAAAGTAATTAAAGCAAAAAGATATTTCAGATTTGCTTTGGTATACGGAAATTTGTCACCGAAGAGAGAGTGCTTAGGTTCTTACGAATGCCGTTATATTTCTTAGGACTTGTCAGACATCGAGTTTAATTCACTTGTAAAGGTTCTTTATATAAACGTGAAAAAATTGTTTTTAAGATTTTTCAATATTCAATCCCAGTGTGTGCAAGTAGTACGTTTTTACGAATTCCGAATGGTCTTCACTTTCACGGACTTTTCGCATAATTACCTAAAAATTGATTTCAGGATTTTTCGGTGTTCACCCCATTAACACTTCGATACCCAGGCTATGCCGAAAATTTCGACAATGCCATTTAAAGGGACAGTGTTAGTTTTAGAGGGTGTAAAGTGGTAGTATTCCTTTTCACGAATTCCGTCATATCTCTTCGGTTTGATGATCAAATTAGTTTTTATTTCTATGGGCTGTTTATTTTTAGTCTTTTTATTAATGTAATTTTTATATAAAGAATTAGTAATTAATTTTGAAACTTGTGTCGTATAAGGACCTGTTCAAGTGGTCAAATTAACTTTCCAAATAGCCTTCTAGGTCCAGGTGCCGGACTATGACCCAAATCGGAATTGATGTTTTAAGAGTGAAAGTGGCGTCGGTACTTCTTTCGTTCACTTACTTTAACTGTTTCTCGGAATTTAGTTCTGAAAAATAGTAAAGTTGCGCCTAGACTGCTAGCATATTTTTTGCATTTCTTTTCTACTATACTAATTTTGTGTATATATTTTTTTTTTACTTTATTAGTTTAATTTTGCATTTTAATATTGCAACTCTGAATATTTTTTTTCGTTTTCTTTTATTTATTTTGTTGTGTTTTATTTATATTAATTTTTTTACTTTATTATTTTTTAATAAAAAAGTATTATGATTGCTCAAAAAATTCCAAAAAGTCGGTTACCTTAAAATATTGTGTTTTCACGTTTTTGGACTAGTAGACATCAAAAAATAAAAAAAATAATGTCCGTCTGTCCGCCGCTTACGCCACACAAAGACGCGTTTGAAGGCTCGTAGCTCACAAACCCGTTGAGATATTAAATTACGTATTTTTAGTAGGTAGACTTGGATAACCCCAGGCGGCTATTTGGGAACATAATTGCAGTGCCTGATTCACCACAACCAGCGTTATATTTTGACCACGTTTCCGACTAGGACCAAAACCTCAATTGAGTGGTTGAGTGAAAGGGTAGCGTAAGCCACATTGCATTTTTTGATGCTTAGGCTTTTTCAGTTTGACCACAATAACCATATCTTTGTGTTCCAAACTTATTTATTCACCATAATATCTGTACCATATACATTGCTTGACAATATAACAAAATAGAAATTATTTCTTTTTGAGAGTAATTTTTCAAATTACGTCTAAGTTTAGAGTCCGATATCTCATTTTGCAGCAATGTGGCTTAGGCTACTTTGCCACTCAACCACTCAATTGTAGATCCACTAGAAAAGTAATTTATATAAAAAATAATCATATATCCATTGGCGTACAGAGGTGAGGAAACAAGGGCAATAAAACTAGGACGCAAATATTTTCACGAATTTCGTCATATCTCTTAGGTCTAATATTGAATTGATTTTTCTTATTTTTCTTTTATGGGGTTTTCAAATAAATACACGCCACTGTAAGGCAATGGAAAGGGACTACGAGTAGAATGTAGGGATGTCATCAGTGGTAGTCTTCTCGCGCCTTATGAGACTTTAGGGTGGGTGCACAAATTCTCAGGTACCTACTCCACCATATCATTGAGTGCTGCATAAAGAAATTCTTGTGAGGAGGCAGTTTTTTTTGGGAACATGTGCTAATTTAGTGAAAGAGGAGAATAAAATTAGCAATTACCTGGGATCTGCCGCCTCAGGACTCTCGACTGATCATCTTAGTCGTACATCATTTGCAATTGGGTCAAAGTTCGTAAGTTCGTCTTTAGTCTGTCCGTCCGACGACAGACCAAATTGAACACACTCCGCAAACTTTATTCGAACGGCCACGTGTAATACATTTTCACGAATTTCGTCATATCCCTTATGTCCTTTTAGATATCGAATGAGTTTTTACTTTCACGACCTTTAGCTCTCAAACTCTTTGAGCTATTAAGTTGAATTTTTTTTTGTTGGTAGACTGAGCAGACTCCTTCCTTTTGAGTGGTGGGGGTTGCAAAAATATTGCTGTTTTGGGTGAAGGGGTGTGGGAGTGGGGGGAATAATGATACGTCCGAAACGCTCGAAAGCCGAGATCGAGACATTCTAAAATCCATATCTCCTAAACGGTTAATGTCACCAAATTAAAACTTGATGAACATCTGTGGGTATACTAGGAGAATAGATCGGAAAGAGAGGGGGCAGAGGCGTACGAAGATGGGCGTAGAAAAATTTTAGATTACGATATCTCCAACCAATTGCACTAGACAAACAAAATCGGTTTCTGTATTAAGGTTGACAAATAAAGTTTGCTGAAAATAAAAATTTTTAAGGGGGCGGTGGAGTATGGAAGTGGAGGGGATAAGAATTTTTACCAGAAGTAGGCCCACTAGACCCCTAGCAGGAAAAAAAATTGTTGGGGTGAGGGCGTAGAGGGTGAGGGTGGGGAAGAGGGAAGAGGGAAGAAGAAAAAGTTCCAATTTTTATATCTCGAGAACCTATAATGATATAAAGCTGAAACTTTATATTTGGATAGAACTATAGTAGTAGCATGTTGATATATATAATTTTTCATAGGGGTAGTACGGTACGGAGATGGGGGGTGTTTTTCCTAACTATAGAACGGCTTATGCTAGAAAGTTGAAACTCAGTATGTATATGTAAGTCAACTAGAAAAGTAATCCAGATTAAAAAAAAATTTCAAATATCCATTTGTGTACGGAAGGGGCCAAATAAATTATCAGTGAAAATGGAATGCATATATTTTCACGATTTTCGTCATGTCTATTAGGTCTTTCCAAATATTGAATTCATTTTTATTCTACGGATTCTTCACATAAATACCTAAAAGGTGTTTTCATAATTTTTTTAAATTCGACCCCCACGGTTGTGTAAAGGGGTTGTTCATTTTCACGAATTCAGCCATATCCCTCCGGTCTGATTAGATATCGAATAACTTTTTACTTCCACGGGCTTGTTTATTAATCACCTAAAACTCGTTTTCAAGTTTTTTCCTTTTTCAACCCCTAAGAGGGTATAAACGGGTTGAACACGTTTTCACGAATTTCGTCATATCTCTTACGAGTGATAAAACATGGGATTGGTTTTCACTTCCTCGGGCTTTCTTTACATATATCTAAAAACTAATTTCACGTTTTTTTGATATTCAACCCCAAAGTGGGTGCAAGGGGTTGCATATGTTTTCACAAATTCCTACATATTTCTTAGTTCTAATGAGATATCAAATTCATTTTTACTTCCTAAGGCTTCCTACATAATCGTCAAAAGTTGATTTCAGTATTTTTAGATATTCAACTCCAATAGGACGTAAGGCTTTCGACATATTTCTTAGGATTTATGAGATATCAGATTGGTTTCCACTTCCACAGACTTTTTATATAATCGCCTACAAATGCATTTCCGATTTCATGTAATTGCCAGAAACCTAATCACGAAAAACCTCCTAATCGCTTATTAACTGATATTATACTATGACTTAGACCTCTTCCCGGAGTATGACCCAATTATGTAATTCATATGTTATATGTGACAGCGGCGTTTAAGTATTCTAGCGCGACCCCATTCTAACCGCTTCGCGAACATTTTTTTAGGTTTTCAGTCACATAGTAACCTACACCGCGTCTCAGAATTAAACGCATTCCGTACTTCTAAAGAAAAAATAATAAAGTTGCGCCCAGACTGTTGGCAGATTTTTACATGAAGAACCACTAATGAATGGGGAGAGCTGTTTTTTAAAAAGAGCTATTCCAAGGACAAAATTAGGCACCGGATGTTACTTTTTAACTTTGGCCGCGTATCGGACCGAAAAACGGTATTCGGGTTTAAAGGATTTTTGTAGCGCCTATAGTAATGTCATATTTCGATATTATCCGCTTCTCGAAGCTTTTCCCGATAAATAATAAAGTTACGCACACACTATTGGTAGATGTTGTTAATTAATATTGTAAAAAAAAATTTTGTACAATATGTAGACCGAAAAATGAACTAAATTTCAGTACAGATGGAGTACCGATATTCGCTATTAAATCAGTTTTTAATATCATAATTCAATCAGTTCCCAAAATTTTCCGTTCGGCTCTCTGCATGTTTCAGTAATTGGATGGGGAGAAGAGTTCCTCTCGAATTCCGCTGGAGTACCGATGTGTTATGCGCGAAAAAGTAGGTATTGCCAGTTAGAAGTGGAAGTTTTGTCGGTCTTTACGTTTTTTTTGTACAACACGATGGATTCTAATCGGCTTTCAGGAATCGTCGTTGGAGATAACGTCTAACCAGACTATCCCTAAAATTAGTGGAATACATTGGTCAAATTCAATTTATTCTCCTGTAAAATTGCCAATCTAATTCGAAATCTTTTTCGGCCAAGACTCTTCTGCCCGGAAATGTTGCATGTACTTTTATCCAGACCCACCCAACAAATGCCTTCTGGCAAACTTGTACTAACGGTCTTATCTTCGAAAAATTCACACTAATATGGTGTGTAGTATGCTTCCAAACCGATAAATTCAATGTCATCGAATTAAGTTGTAAGAAGGCCTACCTACAATCGTTCGTCCATTGGAATTTTTTCTTCTCTGACCCAAATCGCGTGAACATATCAAACTAAGCCATCTGCGATTAATGTCCATCGTGTTAAAGAAAAGATTAAAGAAAAATTATAACGCTACGTGTGCTACGCGGTAAGGCCCTGAAGGTGAAAAATACGCCTATTTGCAAATTCATCACGTTTGCATAGATTTATGTTGTCTATAGGTGGGTACTTCACACATCTTGACGATCTTAAGGACCGAATTACACTATGATTTCTGATGGTTCCTGGAGATTGCAGTCATTTTTCACGCTACTCGACAACAATATCAAAACTTGCTCAATGTTACAATATTTCTGCATGTTGAGCGTTACGTTCTTCACGTCTGAACCTCATCAATCGCTTCTTAAGAGCCACTTTAAAAGACCTACATAAAAGTGTCGAAATAAAATTCATCCAACACTTTTCCAGTTGACTGCATCGGAAACAAACGGAAAATTTTCTCACTAAATGTCTTCAGGTGGTAGTCGATGATTTTGCCATATGCAAATTTTATCACTCTGTGTTGATACAGTACCTGAACCGATGTATGTCCCGGTGTTATGAAATAAATCGAAAATAATAACAATACGATGTTGTCAATTGGCCGGGGCAAACACTAGCGAGATTTCAGCCGGGAAATTGTTTTCTGTTTACAAATTAGTCCAATGAAAATATTTTCATGACTGCGCTATTGTCACACCTTTTAGTCAGCCAGGTGCGATTATCGCATTAGCAGTTAGCACCTTTCTGAAGTGGATTAGATGATGGCGCCCTAAAATCACAGACGAATGTGCACACCCTCAATCGTATGTTTGTGTTTTTGTTTTTCGCCGTAAGAAGCCGTGTGTTGTGATTACACAATTCCAAAATAAATCGTGGAAATAGTTTTTTTCGATATCTTTTTTTTACATGAAATTGTCGTAAAATCGCGGGGATAGCTAATAGCACTATTCACCTACCTTCAGGTGAGTTAGCTATAAGTTGGCACTTAAAATCGATGTAGCCGATTCGAAATCGTACCGGGTCAAAGGTTGCACTTACGGCACAATGAACACCTTTGACCACAGTTTTTTGTACGCCCGCAACGCTTACAAGTAACCATAAAAGTTACAGGACAAAAAAATAACAATTTTATTCAATTGCTGCCTTAAGATACCCAAACAGGGTCTAAGTAATAGCGAAAACGTGCCGACGTGTCAATTGCAATTTCAATTGCAAAACAGGAAGTCGTTTTGGCCGTTTTCAAACGAGATCGTCACAGTTCACTTCTAGAGTTCTTAAGGCAGTTCGAGTGTAATGCAGATGTAAGACGGAAAATTGCATCTTTAAGAAGAAGTTGCACTAGCGTACCTAATGCAGAGCATACTAACGAGGACATGTCATTATGTCATGTAGACGGTTTTCAGTTTGGCTCTTTTTATGATGATGTCACATAATTTCCACAGTGCCTTTGATGTCATCTCGTCATCGCTTATTGTTGTTATTATTTCGTATTGCCCAACCTGTTTTTCACGTTGGCTTTTGATTTCGTTCTTTTTGAAGGATTTTTCAATGTGCCAAGTTTATCTCGATCTGTGTATCTTTTTGAGATAAATCTGCTCTGACTGTGGCTTATAGCGTCGTACATTGTGCCGTGGTCGTGTGGGGTTAATGGCGAGGTCATAAATGAAATCATCAAATTACGACATAATATTTTGCCAAGTCAGTTTTTTTTTTCATCGCCGAATGAAAACTTATTTTTGAATCACAATCCAATGAACTTAACTTCGATTTGATGAGATTTGTTCTGGATTAACCGAATGATTCATACATAGGTACATAGCTCAATCTACGTTTCCGATCAAATGAATAACTTCCATGCAAATGTCCTTAAAAAAATTGGTGTCTGAATTCACCTGAATACGCCAATTCGAAAACGCTATGAGCTGTAAAAGTAAAATTTTATGGAAGGAATTTTCGAGCGAAGACACAATGCAGTAATGTTCTAAATCAATCTAGGTACATAATGAGAAAGCTTCCATCCAAATGTTCTTAAAAAATGTGGTCAAACCCTTTGCATTCTTAATTCAGAACACATTAAGATTAATAGCTAATTGACATCGCAAGATTTTGAAGTGGATTTCATGAGATCTTGAGATTTCGACAAATCTCTGTCAAAATCTACTAGTACATTTGAACGATTTTAAAATCCGTTCAAATTACTAGATTTTGTGGAAATCCGACTGGAAATCTACTAAAATCATATACATATGTATTAGTAAACTATATTGCTAGTGGGGCTTGTCAAAGTCAGTATTTGTTGGAAACAGATGATTCTCAATTTGCCAATTCAATCTATTGATATTGCAGTGGCTTGCATGAAGTTCATGTGAATGCGTTAATAAATAAATTGAACAATTATATAATAAATAAACTTTAAAAATATGTAGTTTATTAAAATGTGGCCACTTTCATAATAATAATATGAATTTTTAACACATTTTATGTATTGTTTTACTTTATTATTTTCTAATAATACAGTAGTGTGTCGATTTTTTAAAAAAAAAATTTGCTATCCTGAACATTTTTTTTTTCGCGTTTGAAATTTCAGTCCGTCTGTCCGCCGTACGCAAAATCATTTGAAGGCTCGTAGCTCCCAAACGGTTTGAGATATTAAATAGAATTTTTTTTTATGAATAGATTGGGTAGGCCCCTTGAAGTGACCAAATTCTGATGGTGGGGGTGTGAGGGGGGAGGAGGGGGAAGCGTTTTAGACGAAAAATTTTGGTATTTAGATCTCAGTAACCGCTTATGCTAGGAGGCTGAAATTTGGAATTTTTATAGAACTTCGGTAGTAGACCCATTTGCATAAAAATTGTCAATATGGATGAAGGGGTGTGGGAGTGGGGGGAAAAATAATGCGTCCGAAACGCAAAAAAGCCGAGATCGACACATTCTAAAATCCATATTTCCTAAACGGTTAAAGTTACAAAATTCAAACTTAATGAATATCTGTAGGTATACTAGGAGAATAGATCGGACAGAAATTTTTGAGTGGGGCAGTGGGGGGGGGGGGTAAAAAACTTTAGATTGTGATATCTCACGAAGCAATTGCACTAGACAAATAAAATTTGGTTTCTGTATAAAGATTGACAAATAAAGTTCGATGAAAGTAAAATTTTTTAAGGGGGCGGTGGATCATGAAAGTGGAGGGGATACGAATTTTTCTAAAAAGTTACGTCTCATATCTCAAGAACAGTGTGAGGTAGATGCTTTAAATTTCTACCAGAAGTAGGTCTAATAGACCCCTATCAGAAAGAAAATTTGGGGGTGAGGGTGGGAGAGGGTGAAAAGGAAAAAGTTTTGATTTTTATATCTCAAAAACCTATAATGATATAAAGCTGAAACATGGTATTTAGATAGAGCTATAGTAGAAACATACTGCAGTCACGATCGGCTGCAAGCCAATCGTATAATACTCTAGATGAATACTGAACTCCGATTTATATTGTAGTTGGGGATAAAGTAGAATTAGGTGTGTGCATGTTGTATGTCCTTTATTAAGGACTGCTATTAGATTGCTACTCAAAACTAAAAGACAATATTCAGTGTTTAATTTCATACCTTGAACTGGGTAAGTCATCGAAAAAAAATGTCCTTTTTAAAGGACTTTCACATGGGAGGTGCAGGAAGGACTCATTCGATTTCTTAAATATTTGTCTTTTTCCTTGGAACCATTCAAAAATTCATGTGTACAAAATTTCAAATTCGTAGCTTGTATCGGAAAAAAATTGTTGAACACGTGTTTTAAGGATATTTTGTATGGCAGCTACCAGAAGGAGTAAAAGGATTTCGCTGATTAGTAAACTCGAACTTCCTTTTCACTCAAAACTAACTTGTACAAAATTCCGAATTCGTACCTAAAAGATTACTTGAGTTATTGTGAGTTTTGTAAATACATTTTGACAGGATATTTGTATGGCAGCTACACGAAGGACTAACAGGATTTTCTTCATAATCATATATTTAGCTCCAACTATTGGAAAAATAATACATACAAAATTTCAAAGACGTAGCTTAAACGCTTCTAAAGTTATCGACCAATATTCTTGAACACGTGTTTTAAGGACATTTTGTATGGCAGCCACCCGAAGGAGTAGGACGATTTGGCCCGTTAACGAACTTAGCCTTACAAATTCAACCAAACATCCAGATTCAAAATTTCAAGATCCTAGGTGAAGGCGTTCTTGAGTTATCGTGTTCACGGACAGACGGACGGACGGACGTCAGGCGGATTTGAGGTTTTTGGCCACAAATAAACAAAAAATAATATATAACTTTTTATCGTCCGAGGCTTGGTTCTATGCGTTACAAACTTTTGGGCTGGATTAAACTTGTAATACTCTATATGATTTCATCTAGAGTATAAAAATAAAATTTTTTGTAAGGGAAGTATGGTACGGGGATGGGAGATGTTTTTCCTATCTATAGAACGGCTTATGCTACAAAGTTGAAACTTGGTATGTTTATGTGAATCAACTAGAAAAGTAATTTAAATAAAAAAAAATGTCAAATATCCATTGGCGTTCGGAAGGGTGGGCGAAAAAATTTATCAGTGAAAATGGAATGCATTTATTTTCACGATTTTCGTCATATCTATTAGGTCTTCCCAAATATTTAATTCATTTTTATTCTACGGCCTTTTCACATAAATACCTAGAAAGCGTTTTCAGGATTTTTTGAAATTCGACCCCTAAGGGGGTGTAAAGGGGTTGTATACTTATTCACGAATTATGCCATATCCCCAAGTCTGATCAAATATCGAATATCTTTTCACTTACACGGGCTTGCGTAATAACCGCTTAAAACCTGTTTTTAAGTTTTTTCCTTTTTCAGCCCCTAAGAGGATATAAAAGGGTTGAACCAGTTTTCACAAATTCCGTCATATCCTTTAGAAGTGATAAGTAATTCAATTGTTTTTACTTTCTCGTTTTGTCTTCATATTTATCTATTAACTCCTTTCAGGATTTTTGGATATTCAACCCCCAAGTGGGTGTAAGGAGATTGCATATGTTTTCACAGATTCCTACATATTGCTTAGATCTGATGATATATCGAATTCATTTTTACTTCCTAAGGTTTCCCATATAAGAACCAAAAAGTCAATTTCAGTATTTTCAAATTTTCAATCCTAAGGGGTGTAAGGGGGTTGTATGCTTTTCAAAGGTTCGACATATTTCTTAGGTTTGATGAGATATTTGATCGCTTTTCATTTCCACAGACTTTTTATATAATTGCCTACAAACCCATTTCTCAATTTTTGGATATTCAGCCCCCAAGGGTTTGCATATGTTTTCACAAATTTTGCCATCCCTTAGTTCTGATGAGATATAAAATTGGTTAATACAGCATTTGATGTAATGACCTAAAAACTAATTTCACGACTTTTCGAATTTCAAGAACCAAGGGGATGTGAAGAGTTTGCTTACGTTTTCACAAATTTTTCAAAATCCCTCGTGTCTCATGAGATATCAAGTTGGTTCTTATGAAATCGTTTAAAAACCTGTTTCACAATTTTTTCGAAATTCAAACCCCAAGTGGATGTAATGGGTTTGTACGTTTTAACAACTCGTCATATCTCTTAATTCTGATAAGGCAACAAATTCGTTTTTACTTCTATGGGTTTTTAGTGTACATAATATACCGAAATTCGTATAGTCTACAGGGGCTTTTTCAATGTTTAATTGGCTAAAAATCTCTATTTTAAATATTTTTATTTTAAGAACAAAATTAACTTTCCAAGAAACTTCATAATCTCGAAACAACTAATGATATGCTCCGACTTTGACCGCTCCCGAACTTTGACCCGAAAAATAATAAAGTTTCGTCCAGACCATTGGCAGATTTTTTTAATAATCGGTGATAGGCTTTAAATTTAAAAAAATGCTGCACTGAAATTAAATAATTATAATTAGGAACAGTGTCTAAGTGCGCTAGTCTATAAAACCAGAGCTCGTAGTTTCGAATTCTACGAAAATTACGATTAAAGCGGTAACATTACCGCTGCTGCTACTTCCCTATGCTTCAGAATGGGAACTTAAAAGAAGCACTAAGGTAAAGCAACAAAAAAATTTCCTTATTAGTTAAGTTGTCCTCTTTCTGAGTGGAACTTACAGGTGAACTAACTTATCATGGACTTGTTTATAATGGACTATTTGCAAGGTCCCGATTCAAGAGCTTAAGAATAAATATCTTCTAAAGACTAATTTTAATGGTCTCATCGAGTCCATTTAAACCCAGCTCTACTTATATCAAAATATATAATACTAGAGTATTCCAAAAATAAATTTAAAAGCTACAGTAAAGTCTTAAGCTCGTTCTTCAAACTTGGTCGACTTATATCAGTTCGGTCTAAAAACCCTAAAAATATTTAAATATGTTTAAAAAGTTAGACACAACTCCTCAGTACCATTCGAGAGCTCTTCCTAGTTCTCAGCAAAAACCAAAAAAGTGTTTCGACTTGAAATTTTATGTATTCGGGAAGCGGCTTAAAAAATCAAATTGTTTATTGAAATTATTTATTTTTATCGTCGCAGATTTGAATTTAGTATTTAGTATGTTTCCAAAGGGGCAAACTTTATTTTTATTCAAAAAAATTGTTTTGCAATATCAAATATTCTGCCGACTTCCCTGGACTTAGATATTAGATTTTTCAGTCAAAATAAGCAGCTGATTATGATTTTTTCTATTCAACTCCTACCTATTGATTTTGTATGGAAAAATTGACAGGCTGCAATATAGTTACTAAAACATATATGACTAAAATCGGCTTGAATACCCCTGAAATTGATGTTGCACCAAGTTCACAATTTCACCACAATGTTCACTGTCACAATTCAAATAAAATTATAAAATTAGTTGCTCGGAATGCAATCTTTGATATTTAATAACTTTTTTATTTGATTCGCGCTGATGCTTGTCGATTTTTCATTGCAGAAAAGCGTATGATCTTTCTTACAAAATACTTAAAAAATTTTGACAAAACATACAGTTCATAAATTTTTAATTGTCAAATAAATCTCTTCAAAGCGATGTAAACGCTTTTTGAGATTTCAAAATATAGTTACCGAAATCTGGCAATGTAATTCAGCTAGTTAAGCTGGCTAGAAAAGTTCTAGCCAGTCAAATTAGATATGTTTTGTATGCGAACCCGGACATTAATTTTACAGCTTGTTTAAAATCAAAAAAAAAAGAAATAAATAATTTTGTTCAGAAAAAACAGTACTTTGAAGTAGTTAACATTTCTGTGAACAAAGAACTCGTCCTTTTATGTTTCTTCTCAAATACCACCAGAGCTTAACAAGATATAATCATAAAATTGGAGAGTATTTTAGAGAGAAAATTTTGGATTTTATATCACACGAACCACTTGTGCTAAAAAATTTAAATCTGGAATTTATGTCGAGCTTTGACAGTATAGTCGCTTACAAATAAATTGACAGTCTGGGCTCAACTTTTTCATTTTTTTAAGTAGAAGTCCGGAACGTGTTTAATGCTTAGATGCGGTGTAGGTTACTATGCGGCTGATAACCTGAAAAATGACGTTCCAAATAGCCTCGTGGTTATTTTTCTCTTCTGCTCCAAAATTTTACATTTAGTGGACCCCACTTGTAATCCTATATACACAAACCAAATTTTACCTTCCTGGTATAACTCGTTCGAAAGATATTGTAATCCAAAGTTTTCTACTCCACACTTCACCAACCCCCTTAACAAATTTAGTTGTTATCTAGACGCCTAGTAAGTCTTAAGATAACCACAAAGTTTCAACCTTCTGGCATCAACCATTCCGGAGATATGGATTTTAGAATGATTCAATCTCAGCTTTCAAGCGTTTCGGACGCATTGTTTTTCCCCCACTCCCACGCCTCTCAACCCATATCTACTATTTTTTGCAAATGGGGTCACTATCATAGTTCTACATAAGTTCCAAGTTCCATCCTCTTAGCATAAGCGGTTCCTGAGATCTAGAAACCAACATTTTCCGTCTAAAACGCTTCCCCCTCCTCCCTCCTTCCTCCTCCCTCCTTCCTCCTTCCTCCTCCCTCCTTCCTCCTCCCTCCTTCCTCCTCCCTCCTTCCTCCTCCCTCCTCCCCCTCCTCCAAATCCCCTCCAAATACCACTCGTAGGGGTTCACCCAATCTATTCACCAAAAAAAAATTCAACTTTATATCTCTACGGGTTTGTGACCTACGTGCCTTCAAACGCTTTTGCGGACGGCGTATACGGCGGGCAGACGGACATTTATTTTCGTTTTTTAAGGTTTATTAGTCCTAAAACGTGAAAATTCGAAATTAAATGGTAGCAAATTTTTTTGAAATTTCAGGTCGATCGCAATACTTTCTTATTTAAAAGTAGTAAGGTATAATGGTAGATTTGGGTCAAGGTTTACGGGAAATGCGTCCGAAACGGTCGAAAGCTGGGATTGAGACATTGTAAACTCCACATCTTCTAAATGTTTTATGCCACAAAATTAAAATTTAATGATTGTATGTAGGCACACTTGATGCGTATATCAAAAACAATATTTTCAAAGGAGAGGTGGCTTGGAGTGGTGAACGGTAAAAAACTTTGAAGTACGATATCTTCCGAACAATTAAATCAGAGATGTAATTAAAACTGAGACTTCGTTTTGTGTATATGTTTGGGGGAAATAAAAAATATTCATTAAAATCAAGTTTTGTATATCTCAAGAACGATTTCACATAAGATCTTGGAATTTATAGAGAAGTTAGGACCAGAATATATCTAGTAGAGAAAAAATGTTGTGGTTGTGGGTGAGTGTTGGAGAGGGTGGAAAGAAACAAATTCTGATCTTTATTTCTTGAAAACCGCTAAGCATGGAAAGCTAAGAGTTGTCGTCTGTATAAAGCCATAATAGTGACACCCTAAACACACTCTTTTCGTATCTCAAAAACGATTAATGCTAAAAAGCTGAAACATGGGGGTTTGTATAGATGTACCAAAACATAAATTTTAAAAAAAAATGGGCAAAAAAATTTGTCATTGAAATGGGGACGGATACGTTTTCACGAATTTCGTCATATCTCCTAGCTGTGCAGATATCAAATAAATTTTACTTCTGTGGCACCTAGAATTGTTTTTCAATATTCAACCCATAAGGCGGTATAACGATGTTGTGCACGTTTTCACGAATTCCCGCATATCTGTTAATTCTAATGAGATATCGAATTCCCTCTTATTAAGGGCTAAGGGCTTTCTTATTATATTTGATCGCCTAAAAATAGAGTTCAACATATTTTGATACTCAATTTACAAGGAGATGTGGTTGTGAGGTGGTTATGGAAGTTTTCACGAATTCCGACAAATTTAGATATCAAATTCGCTTAATCTTCTATGGCCTATACCTATCTATATAATCAATTGCAAATTAATTTCATGATTTTGCTGTGCTGAAACCCTAATGTGATTGTGTACAATTTTAGGAATTCTTCTTCTTAGATCTGAAGATATATCGAATTGTCTTTTACTTAAACGAGGCTTCTATATACTCGTATATTCGCCTAAAAATGGTAGATTTTTAAAAAATGTTGTCGCCAAAATGGGCCTTTTCATTATAAAGTTTAAAATTATAGGTTCAGATTTGAAATCAGCGTCTTTGAAAACCCTTCAAGTGTAAAAATTTCAGTTGATTCCGGCATATTTTCCAAAATGGTATTGCCATATTGCATTTTCAATTTCCAAATACCATTCACATAGAATCGTGTCAAACTCATAAAACTTTTTACGTTATTATTTATTAATGAAGTGTATGCGTTATGATATTCCAAATTTATTTGCTCCCCCGGAAATTTTGTATTTTCATGTCAAAGGAGAAGAGAGCCCAAAGTTATCGGTTTTCGAAAAATCACCTGTACACAAGTGTCACGTAGTAATTCCTTTTAAAATTTATTAGCGTTTATATAAGCTTTCTTTTGGCTTTCAGTTCATATTTTTAGATATAAGATTAAGACACTCTTCACGGGGTATAGAGTGATTGTGTTACGAAAACTACTAGGCCACCAAGACAACAAGTTAAGAGTCGAACAAACAAAAAGATCAAGTAAGGTTTATATTTCACAAATTTGATTATTTTGAAAATCCTCAATCTAATTTTTGAAGGATAGACGCCATTCGCTTCAAAACCGACGTTAAAATTTAAAAAAAAAAAAATTTTCCGGAACCATGGGTCGTTTGTTTTTCAATGAAAATGCATTTTTTAGGCAATTAAATTATCTATAAAATTCATTATACACATTTTTCATGTAGGTCTAGCCAAATTGGATATTTTTCAGAAAAGTGCGCGTAAAAACTGGTCTTTTTTGAACAACCGGTAAAAAAGTAATGGGTACAAAAATTGTATTTTGGGAGTTACACAAAAGTTCAACAATAGCTCAAACTATTGAAAATTTGATATTCCACAAACTATAAGTAACCACCAATTTTTGCTTTAAGCTGCGTGAAAATGAGCTATCTGCAAAAAATCGGTTTTTGACGCCATTTTTAATTTTTTTTAAATAATAGTGTCTACAATTGGATTTTAATTAGAACCTCAATATGAACAAAATTGGAAAATAAAATGTTATCCGTGACCTTTTCCAAAGTAGAACCATCTATTGACTGGTCTAACCTTATACTAGACCAAATCGTGTTGAACAAAATCTTGTCTTGCTCTTAGAAGTTTTGGTTGTGCAGCACATATACCCAGGTTCATGAAATTCAGAGCAGGGCTCTGAATGTGCAAGACCAAGCCTCTGAGTATTGAAATCTGCTTTAACGACACCAAGACTGAATGTGCAAGATCCAAGCCATTATGATATTGTTCTTGTTTCACCAAATTTTAACAGCATATCCGGTATTTAGAAATTGGAATTAAACTGAGACACGTCAACCCTGACCCAATGTCCACACATTATTTTCACTCTTCGTTCTTCCCAGGCTAAATCAACTACTTATTTAAGCCCTCTCAAAATAAAACCTTAATTCTGGCTTAGCTTATCGTGCAAGTAGATAATCTTAATTACAGCTAACTGTGTGTGTGTCAAGGCTCGAAATCGCATCAATTACGCTCCATCGAAATGTCATTAACCACACACTTAATCTGGGATTATTATGCTTCAAAATGCTCACCTAATCTTAGCTCTAACCTTGCAGTGGCTTGACATCATGTAGCATTCCTTCTGGAATCGGTCTGCCGAAATTATGCAACCTGAAACCGAAGTTCATAAGTCTAGGTGCACAGGTAAGTAGCATGGAAGTCTTATTGTTACCTAACTTAACGCATGACCCGGTAGTGTGACTCTCTCTCACATGAGTGATGTCGAAACATTGCGCCTTTGGCAATCAACAGAAAATTTCCTGAATTCCTCAAAGGTTGCTAAAATATTCACACACTGCACACCTATAAGAAGTCGCTAACTCGCTGTACCAGAGGCAGAGGAGGCCCTCTTATGCTTCGCTTGTGCAAGGCGAAGGTAAATTATTTGGCTCAATTGTGGAGCCGTCAGGGCAACTTTCCATTTCATTTTTCATCAACGGTCGGCTGGCAGGCTGGGGGGGCGGTATTGGGGGTGAACCTCTGCATTGCACACGACTAATTTCCATTTCGGAGTACCCACACTTTGGGAAACTGGATAGTGAGACTGGGAGCTAACTTGGCTCTAGGGCGGACAGTTTGCCGACAATTTGTTCTTTTTTGTTCGAATTCCACGGGCAACCGTGCGCGTCGTAGGAAATCCCGAGATTTAAACAATTCACCTCTAGGAGCAACTAATGAAAGATGATTTCCGGAAAATTTTCAGCCAGGCAATTATAACGTTGCAGTTAAACTGTCTGGCGAATTTGCTTTGTCCTACGCGGAAAATGAGGGGAAAATTTGTTCTATTCAGGTGAAAATTAGCAGCAAGTATTGCCCTTGATATTAAAGAAGTACGAGTACAATGCGAACGTCGGGACTAATATCTTCTTTGTTTAAAAAGATAACCACAGAAAAAAGTCTGGAGTTTTAAAAAACCTTCTTAAGTGTGATGTGATTTCATTATAAATTTACTTTTTTTTAAATAGTAAATTAATTGTGGCCAATTAAACAAATGTCTACCCTCAAAGTTTGTTTTAAGGGTAGTAAAGCCTAAAACCATATTTTGAGACTGATTTTTCGAACTCTCATACAATTTTTATTTCTTTAAAAGCCTTGAAGTGTTTTTCCATTATCTTAACGGCATGAAACTTATAACATTTTTTTTACATTAAATGAAACCATTCGGAAATGTTAAATAAGAGCCATCCTAGTACACTTGCTTTTGCAGCTGTATAACGCACGTTGACTCCCCATCTACGTTCAAAACTTTAAGGGTATATTATAAAATAACTTGATCTCAGCAAACTGTTTGATTCGCCAGATCTCGAGTACATTCGGTAGTTGTGCGGAATATACGTGTGAACTTCAGAACTTTTCACGCTATTCTAATTGGATATTCAATGAATTTTTTCATTGAATCAATGAAGTTTATATAATAGACTTATGTCTTTATTTGAATCAATGATTGTCGTTTATAAGCTAAGGAGTTCCTTTCATTCAATCGATGAACATTGTTCAAAAGTCGATGCATCAATGAATTTTGTTCAGAATTTGAAGTACTTCTTTCATTGAATCATTTTTCATAATTTTACATACTCCATTCATAAAATGAATGATTATTATTCATACATTCATGTATTTTATTCGCTAAACTAATGAACACGATACACATAACTTCACGTATTTTTTTCGTTGAATTAATGAACTTTGTTCATAAGATGATGTATCTAATTCGTTTTAGACTTATAGCTTACCTATATGTACCTCTAACTAATAACCGAAAATCCTGAAATGTTAAAAGATTTGCGTGAAATTTTAAAAGAAATAAAACTAAATTTAATTTGATTAATTTCTAATATACATAATTATATTATAGGAATTTATTTCACCGTACCGATCAAAATTGGCACTTTGATGTGGCTGGTTTTAAAATTAGTGTTACAAAAATAAGTCTGTAAAAATTGTCTGATCGCAGAACAGGTTTTTGGATACTTTAAATTAAATAAATGATAAGTTTTTAGAACACAATTTACCGCCCTTATATCATAGAATGTCAATTTATCATTTTGTAATAATAAAATATTGTGATCCACCTGATAATTTAAAAAAATTTAGTCCTTGCAATTTTATATTTTTATGTTTTAGGACTAATATGTAGATCTCAAAATTGAAAAAAAAATGTTTGTCTGTTTGTCCGCTGTATACCGTACTCAAACGCGTATGCCGTACTCAAACGCGCATGCCGTACTCAAACGCGTATGCCGTACTCAAACGCGTATGTCGTACTCAAACGTATTTTTATCTCAAATACCGCTTATGCTAGAAAGTTGAATCTTGGTATATATTTGTAAATGTACTAGGAAAATAAATTCAGCATAAATAAATTCATTTCGTATTGGCACCCGGAGGTAGGACGAAAAATTTGAACGTGAAGTTGGTTTTATACATTTTCACGAATTTCATCATATCTTTTAGGTCTATCGAAGTATAAAATTAATTTTACTTTTGGTTGCTGTTGTAAGCGCTTAGAAACTGTTGACCAGATTTTTGATATTCAACCACTAAGAGGGTATATAGTATTGTTGCGAGCTAGGGGTTCGCCGGGATTTCAAGTAAAACACAATTCGGTTAAAATAAAAATAAGTTCTATTAGCACAATTATTCGCACTGTACGGCAATACCGCCCGCTTTTACATAGCACTTGTCTCGATCGCACTCTATCAATCGCTTTCCACCAATACGGTCGCGTACTAGGTGTCTGTCACAGTCGACGTAATAAAAATTACTATGTCCTCGCTGAAAGCTTAACGTGCTTTTATACTAGCCGGTTGCAGTCTAGGATGTACTTGAATGTTCGCTTGGTGATGTGTGTGGATGGTTCTCGAAAGCTTTAGAGCTTTCGATTTTGATCTTCGTTCGGTGGTGTATGTAGAGGGTTCTAGTGAGCTTGAGATCTTTGATCCTCATTGGATTCTAGTACATTTGGAGAGCATTCGATAAGAAGGGAGTTACAATCGTGTTGTTTCGCCTTATATACTTCGGCTAGGTTTCTGATTGGGTTATTTTGCAACTAGGTATTCGGTTTTTGCTGTTTCCATTATGTGAAACGATCGAGTTGCGCGGTTGCCAGGTTTACATGTAACAGTATTATAGTTGTGTAGGTTTTCACGAATTCCGACATATTTCTTAGGTTCAATAATACGAGAATGTCAAATTCGCTTTTATGTTTATTGGCTTTAAAAATAATCGTCTAAAAATCAATTTAAGCGTTTTTGGATATTCAATCCGCAAGGGGTGTATGGTGTTGTGTTCTCAAATTCGGACTAATCTTTTAAGTCTAAAGTTATATCGAATTCGCTCTTACTTCTGCGGGATTTATAAATAATATAATACAATCGCATAAAAATTAATTTTAGGCTTTTGCGATATTCAATCCTTAAGGAGGTGTAAAATAATTGTGTACGTTTTTACGAATTCTGATATATCTCTTAGGTCTGATGAGATATCGAATTGCTTTGCTTTATTTTACTTTAACGAGCTTTCTGTGCCTTAAAAATCGGTTTTAGAATTATTAAATATTTAACCCCTAAGGAGTTATATTAATATTTTATGCCATAGAAATATAAATACTGGAGACGACAAGACGCCGTTTTGTATGAAGCACTTTTTGAAGCCAGATTGAAATTTTTGTATGGAGCGCTTGATGCCAGGTGGCAGTGAAATGCACATAGTAGCCTAGTACTCAAATGTATGACGTAGAGTAGAAAATGTAAGTAGTAGTAATGTAAGTTGAGTGATGTAATGATGTGATGGTTTTTTTGCCATTTTTCCTAATAGTGCAAATACTCACGAAGTCCAGTCGGACATCCAACATAGTTGGATGACTGACTGACTGACTTAAGACTGTAAGCAAATAAACGATACTCTGATCCGCCCCAAATCATCCCCCACTATATATATCTTAGAGTGCCCATTGAGGCCATTAAAAACGTTAGCAGAATAGAAATTAATTTAATTTTAGCTTTAGAATTAAGACGAAAAATTGTTAGGTTAAAATTTAAGGCACAAATAAAGCACTTTTTAAAACCTTAAAACCTAAAACCTGAAATGCATGACGTTTTTCGTGTTCAAGACCGGAGTATAATATAAATGTGAGTAAGATGCTAACAGTAGCATATTGTTTATTGCCGGTCCTTTGCGTGGAATCGTCCGGCTTCAAAACAGTCGCTGCTCGTCATCTCCAGTACATATATCTCTATGTTTTATGCCCATATTTTTATTAAAAAAAATAAATAAATAATAAATTTGTCAACAGTTTGGATGCAACTTTATTATTTTTGTGGTAGAAGTCCGGGAGACATTTAATACTAAAATGCTACTTCTGTAAATTTTTTCATAGTTTCTCTTACAGCTTTAATTAATGGTTGTATATTCTCGGGCCTATGTTGAAGATGATGAAGATGGTCCTCCGCTTCCTGTGCCGTTATACCAATGAAAAAGAAGGCGTTCTCGGGAGATACTAGACTCTTCAAATTTTTTGCAAATCTGGAAACTTTTAAAAATAAGCATTGAATGCTCTGTTTCTCAGAATATAATACTACGATCTGTGTACATACGTTCATGAATTCATTCATTTCATCCATTGGTTCAATGTAGTTTTTCATTGACTTTTGATTTTATTCATCACAAGTTGATGAAATAGTTCCGACTCATTAATTTATGGACTTTTTTCGAGTTGACGAACTTCGTACAAAATTCATTGATCTTTGTTCATAAATTGACGTATTCCGTTCATTTAATCAATAAACTTTGATTGTTCACGTACTTCATTGATTGCATCAATGAATATTGTTCAAAAGTTTCCGTATTTGATTTGTTGAAGCAATGAATTTTATTCTCAAGTTAATAACATTGTCCCTTAAGTCAATGTATTTTTACAATAATTTATTATCTTAAAAATAAAATAGGTTTTCTGTATCTTTGCAAAAGAAGTAGAACGTATAAGAAATATGGAAATTGAAATACATAATAATTGCTTCTTTTAAAATATGGCCTTACTTCACGGCACTATTTATCTTTTCCCTCCCCTTCACGTGGGTCATGCTTACTTATTACATATTTTATATATTTTTTGATGAAATTCCTCGTAGAATCAATAAAGTATACATTGAGCTATGATTTTTTTTATTCTTTAATTTAACGTAAAATTTTTCATTATTCAGTGAATTTTTTCGTTGCAATTATGAAATTTACATTGATTTACGAATTGTTTTCACTATTTAATCATTCGTTAAATCATTGAACTAATTATGATGAAATTATTTCATCAAATTATGAATCTTTTCATTCTGAGGTAGTTTTTGTTTAAGTGACCGAAGTTAATGGCCGTCCGTTCATTGAATCACTGAAAGCTTCAAGAAAATCAAATTATGTATTTTCAATTAAATTGTAGATTGAATCAATGAATTTGTACATAAAATCAATGAAGTTGCACAATGAATCAATTAGTTTGTACATAAAATCAACGAATTTGCACAAAAAATCAATGAATTTGTTATGGAACACCAAAGAAATTTGCGGACGGCGTATACGGCTAAGATATGGTATTTTTTTATTTTGATCACACCACAATAAAAGCTACATCAAAAGTAAAATTTGAGTATGATTTATTTGTATCGTTCCTCAACTGCGCTTCTTGAGTTTCTTTCCAACTTTATAAATAAAAAAATTGTTCTTTCAACTTTTTTCAACCTTCAATGAATTCTTGAATTTTCAAACTTTTACTGTCGATAAATTCAATTGCAAATCACAATGGAATGTGATGTTGTACCTGTGTTGTGTTCGGTGTTATGTTCCCAGCTGAAATTGTTTACAGAATCAATAGGTATACAAAATATTATCGTGGAAAAATACCTCAACTTCAGCAAATTGCCCTTCACAACTCGCGTCCGCGACTTCTCAACAATTCATTCATTATTTGTCCAATTAGGAGCACTTTAGCTACGCATTTCGCCAATTTGCAAACGAAGCGAATGAAATCGAGCAGAGCCGCACAAAGCTTAATAATAACAACGCAAGCAAAGTTTGCATAAATGACCTTGACCGTGCGAGTTTCCGTGCGGTACGTAAATCTATTTATCATTTCATTTTACAACTTTTTTTTTATTTTCTTCTCGCAAAACGCCCCCGTCCGGCCCCCATTCGAAGTTTTTAAGATTTGCGAAAAAAAACTTAATTTCTTACGAAATTTGCCCATTATTCGTACTGGTGATGTATACAAAGTTTTCGCGTAAACAAATTTTTATATTTGTTTTTCTTTTAAACCGGCGAAGGAGAGGCTTTTCAAGGAAAATGAGAGAAAGTAAAAATGCTTTTCATTATCGCAATTGTAAATTGTAAAAGTGGCTTATTTGTTGATCATTTTATCACAAGCCGACAAGTAGAAGGAAAAACAATCCTTGAGACTTTCTTTAATAGTAATGTCTCCATTTATCTTTAATTTCGAGAGAAAAACACTTGTGAAAATATTATTAAAACAAATTTATAAACTACGATAAGTGTCTATTATTTCGATTTTAAACTTGGTCCCAGCAACTTTACAGAATTCTTGTCTTCTGGACTTTTAAGTGGACCCCTCCTTTAGGAATAGAAAGATTTCATTTATTAAAACCCGCTTTTCCTCACGCGAATGTATTCAGTTATTTTTTCAAAAAATAGGTATGTGTTGTAGCTACTCGATGGAAGATACTGTTATAGACATACCCTGGCAACCCGACCTCTTATCAGTGACATCGAAGTTTCCAGAGAAATTTATAACCTCCAATAGCGTAGAAATCACTACGCACTTCTCGCCTGATCTACACACTTCCTTCATGCTCTGCACGCACCACCGAATGTGCTGTAAATCGTTCGACTCAACATATGCAGTATATAAGCAAAGCAGTGCTTCTACTGCGAAAGTAAGACGCCGATCAGTTCTACTGGAAAGTGAATTTTCAAATCAATTTTGTTAAGTGATTTCCATTGATATCAGCAATCTCGAAGTAAATGAAATCGGAAAAGTTGCCAATAGTGTGATAATTGAATAAAGTAATTTGTATTACTTTATTATTTTCTAGTTATACAGTATTGTGATCGATTTTTAAAAAAAAAAAATTTTCTACCTTGAACAATTTTTTTTTTCACGTTTCATGACTAGTAGACACGAAAAAAGCAAAAAAAAAATCAGTCCGTCTGTCCGCCGTACGCCGACCGCTGTACGCAAAATCGTTTGAAGGCTCGTAGCTCCCAAACGGTTTGAGATATTAAATTGAATTTTTTTTTATGAATAGATTGAGTAGGCCCCTTGAAGTGACCAATTTCTAAGGGGTGAGGTGTGAGGGGGGAGGGGGAGGGGTACGTTTTAGACGGAACATTTTGGTTTTTAGATCTCAGCAACAGCTTATGCTAGGATGCTCAAATTTGGAATTTATATAGAGCTTCGGTAGTCGACCCATTTGCATAAAAATTGTCAACATGGATGAAGGGGTGTGGGAGTGGGGGAGAAAATAATGCGTCCGAAACGGAAAAAAGCCGAGATTGACACATTCTAAAATCCATATCTCCTAAACGGCAAATGTAACAAAATTGAAACTTAATGAATATCTGTAGTTATACTAGGAGAATAGATCGCAAACAAATTTTTGAGTGGCGTGCGGGGGTGGGGGATGAAAAACTTTTGATTACGATATCTCACGAACCAATTGCACTAGAAAAATAAAATTCGGTTTGTGTATAAAGGTTGACAAATGAAGTTTGCTGAAAATAAAATTTGGGGATACGAATTTTTCTAAAAAATCACGTTTCATATCTCAAGAACAGTGTAAGGTAGATGCTTAAAATTTTTACCTGAAGTAGGCTTAATAGACCAATAGCAGAAAATTTTGGGCGTGAAGGTGTAGAGGGTGAGGGTGGGGAAGGGTGAAAAGGAAAAAGTTTAGATTTTTATATCTCGAAAACCTATAACGATATAAAACTGAAACGTGGAATTTAGATAGAGCTATAGTAGTAGCATCTTGGAAAAATATAATTTTTTATAGGGGTAGTATGGTACGGGGGTGGGGTTGTTTTTGCTATCTATAGATTGGCTTATGCTAGAAAGTTGAAACTCGGTATGTATATGTAAATCAACTAGAAAAGTAATTTAGATAAAAAAAAATTTCAAATATCCATTCGCGTTCAGAAGGGGGGGGGGGGGGGGGCGAAAAATGTATCAATGAAAATGGAATGCATATATTTTCACGATTTTCGTCATATCTATTAGGTCTTCCCAAATATTTAATTCATTTTTATTGTACGACTTCTTCATATAAGTACCTAGGAAGCGTTTTCAGGATTTTTTTAAATTCGACCCCTAAAGGGGTGTAAAGGGGTTGTATACTTTTTCACGAATTCTGCCATATCCCCTAGGTCTGATCAAATATCGACTATATTTTCACTTTCACGGGCTTGCGTAATAATCGTCTAAAACTTGCTTTTAAGTTTTTTTCTTTTTCATCCCCTAAGAGGGTATAAAAGGGTTGAACAAGTTTTCACGAATTCCGTCAAATCCTTTAGAAGTGATAAGTAATTGAATTGGTTTTTACTTTTTCATGCTGTCTTCATATTTATCTATTAACTCCTTTCAGGATTTTTGGATGTTCAACCCCTAAATGGGTGTAAGGAGGTTGCATGTTTTTTCACAAATTTCTACATATTGCTTAGATCTGATGATATATCGAATTCATTTTTACTTCCTAAGTTTTCCTGTATAAAAGCTAAAATGTCAATTTCAGTATTTTCAGATGTTCAATCCTAAGGGGTGTAAGGGGGTTGTATGCTTTTCAAAGCTTCGACATATTTTTTAGGTTTGATGAGATATTAGATCGCTTTTCACTTCCATAGACTTTTTATATAATCGCCTACAAACCCATTTCTCAATTTTTGGATATTCAACCCCAAAGGGTTTGCATATGATTTCACAAATTCTGCCATCCCTTAGTTCTGACGAGTTATAAAATTGATTAATACGGCATTTGATGTGATGACCTAAAAACCAATTACACGATTTTTCGAGTTTCAAGAAACAAAGGGGTGTGAAGAGTTTGCTTACGTTTTCACCAATTTTCCAAAATTCCTCGTGTCTCATGAGATATCAAGTTGCTTCCTATGAAATCGTCTAAAAACCTGTTCCACAATTTTTTCGAAATTCAAACCCCAAGTGGAAGTAATGCGTGTTTGTATACGTTTTAACAATTCGTCACATCTCTTAATTCTGATAAGGCAACAAATTCGCTTTTACTTCTAAGGGCTTTTAGTGTACATAATATATCAAAATTCGAATAGTCTACACGGGCTTTTAAAATGTTTAATCGGCTTTAAATGTTTTTATTTTAAGAACAAAATTAATTTTCCCAGAAATCTAATAATCTTAAAACAACTCATGATATACTCCGACTTTGACCGTTCCTAAACTTTGACCCGAAAAATAATGAAGTTTCGCCCAGACCATTGGCTGATTTTTTCTTATTAATTTTAATCGAATTGGTTTTTACTTGAAATCCCGGCGAACCCCAAGCTCGCAACTTTACACTGATTTTTACTTTTTTGGTTCTCGTAATTTCGAAACTATTTTGGGTTAAAGTGTGGGAAATTTTAAATTCCTTGCTTTACAGATTGTTGGTTAATCATGTGATTCAAGAACTTCTGTATGGGAACTATCCGAATGAGTTCAGCGATTTTAAAAATATTTCGTGTAAAGCTTCTCCTTCTCGGCCGAACGAATTTTTTAATTGATTCACGAATTTCGCGAAACTTTTAAATATCATAGAAGCTACACACAATAAACTCGGTGAATTTTCTTCATATTCAATATTTACACTATTGGAGAAGGTATACCGAATTTTAAAGACCTAGCCTGAAGCGGACTTTTGAAGAACTGTTGTATGGCAGCTTAAGTTTTAACCTTAAGCCTAGAACTGCATTCGGTGCGAAACGAAATAGATTGTAAATCCCATGTTAGAAAAACACAAAAATGTCGATCACTTTTCGCTTTGCAATATTTTGTTTCGTCTTGTGGAACTATGCTGAATGACGAAACGCCTAGTTGCTAACAGATGGCGTTATGAACATTTGACTGGTCTGAAACTGTAACTGATATTTCAACAAAATTCATAGGGAGACCTATACTCCTACGAAGCTGAGCATATCGAAGGTAGCTTTTTTTGGTGTTCTGATTGGTCCTCAGTGCGTGAAAATAGAAAGCGTTATGTGCTTTTAAAATAATGTCTGGATCGATTTAATCGATAATTGAAAGAATTTGCTCATTGGACAATTCTGACATTTCGTTGATAAACACAGTATCTGCTGAATAGAAGAAGAGTAGCTTTTCTTTGTCAACTGTTACCACACACATTTGCAGAAAGTAATTTCTTGCATCAAAATGCGTTGTTTTTTTATCACTGATCTATTTGTTCATATCGTTACGCGTCCTTTACGAATTTCCCTTTGGTTACAAAGTTTTTAAAATGGTTCTAATTTTATAAACAAAATAAAATTTGCCTACAGTCTGGTCGCAACTTCATTATTTTTTGAGTAGAAGTCCGAAACGCGTTTGATGCTGTGGTGGAGTGTAGGTTACTATGCGACTGATAACCTAAAAAATAATGTTGCAAATAGCCTCCTGGATATTATTTAGGTTGTCAGTCGCAACCTACACCGCATCTCAGCATCAAACGCATTCCGAACTTCTAACCAAAGGATAATAAAAGAATAATAAAGTTTCGCAGATTTTTTTTATTTACTTATTTTTTTCAACATAGGGGATAAAATATGGACGTAACCCCTTAGGGGTTGAATATCAAAAAATTCTGAAACCGATGTTTCTGTGATTATTTAGAAATCCTGATAAAGTAAAAAATAGTTCGACTATCAGAAGTGATATGTCGGAATTCATAAAAACGTACACAATCATTTTACATCCCTTTAGGGGTTGAATATCGCAAAATCCTGAAATTAATTTTTAAATCATTATAAATAGAATATAAAGCCCATTAAAGTAAAAGCCAATTCTATCTCATTATACCTAAAAGATTTGTCGGAATTCGTGAAAACTTGAACAATTCCTTACATTCCCAGGGGGTTTAATATCAAAAATTGCTTAAATCGGGTTTTTCACCTATTATATTTAAAGCGTTTAGAAGTGAAAGTGAATTCGATATCTCATTAGATCCTCATATATCGAAATTCGTGGTAATGTACACCACCACTTTACACCTCCTTAGGGTTTGAACGTCGGAAAATTTGAAAAGGCCCTTAAGGGGTTATGCCACTCTAGAGGCTGAAAAAATAGGTCTTTTTCGGGATTTTTTTTCAGAAAAACTACAAAATAAATCGAGATTACGAAAATGGATATTTATAATACATGTTATTGACTATGTACAGGAATTTTTTTTAAGCAATTAAATTCAAAATGGCGCTGTGCAGCGTTTTTGCGGTGACGTCTCCGTTTTTCCAGGATCCATGGCCGGACACCTAGTGCCTGTAATTTTTGAACTATGATAAGCTAATAAATTTATTTCGATTACATATAACAACAGCCAGAGAAGTACGTAGAATTTTTTCGATATTTTAATTTTTAGCCAAATGGCGCACTTCTAAAGTGAAAAGTGTGAAATTTGCCTAAAAAATCGTCAGAAAATTGTTAATAACAAATGAACTATGCAATATAAAAAAAAATCCTACGTACTTCCATGGACAATATAGTTTTAAGGATATATTCAAAATTTCAAGTGAATCGGTTGATAATTGTTCGAGTTATGTTTCCGGCCAGCTTGAAAAATGTAGTTTTGAGATAAACGCGTTTGAAGTTTTGAGTAGTTGAAAATCATGAATAATTTTGCAGGCGGCCTTGTACTAAAATTCAAAAATCGAGTCCTTAGGGACTTTTTTCGGCCATAAACTTTTGGGACAGCATTTTTGAGGTCCTAAGGAACAATTTAAAAAAAAAAAAAATCTCTTTTTCGAAAACTCTAGAGTGGCATAACCCCTTAAGTAAAGAGCCAGCTGAAGTGAAATCAAAGATGCCTAAAAGATATAACAAAATTCGTGAAAATGTGAAAATGCCCATTTTTACGGAATTTTTTTTTACTCCACCTTTGTACGCTACTGAAAATCCGAACTTGTTTTAGTTTGTATTAATCGTGTAGTACATCTACATATACGTACCAAGTTCCAACTTTCTAGCATAAACCGTTTATGAGATATAAAAAAACCCTACCCCGTACCTTGCTCCCCTTATCAAAAATTTTTTTTAAGATGCCACTATAGTCGTCAATTTTAAGCTTTCTAACCTTGGCGGTTTTCGAAACATAAAAATCAGAATTTTTTGCTTTCCACCCCCTCCCACCATCACCTCCTACTCCCGCATCCCTAAAATTTTAAAGAACATATCAGGTAGGGTTCTTGAGATATAAAAATTTAATTTTTTGAAAAATCGCTATACCCCCACTTCCCCTCAAAAAATTTATATAGAATAGATTCAGAAACCATATTTTATCTTCCTGATTAAATTGGTTCGAAAGATATTGTAATCCAAAGTTTTTTACCCGCCACCCCAACATCCTACCTCCTCTCTCCAAAAATTAGTCCATATCTAAGCTCCTAGTATCCCTTAAGGCAACTACAAAGTTTCAACCTTATGTCATCAACCGTTCAGGATATATATAATAGATTTTAGAATGTTTCAATTCCATCTTTTGACCATTTTTTCACCCCAATCCCACAACCTTCAATCCCTTTGGATATTTTTGCGAATGGGGCCACTATCATAGTTCTACATAAGTTCCAAGTTCCAGCCTGCTAGCGTAAGCGATTCCTCAGATCTACAATCCAAAATTTTTCATCTAAAACGTTCCCCTCACCGACCCATTAACTTCACCCTCACCAAAAAAAGACACCATCGTAGGAGAATCTACCCAATTTCAACTTAATGTCCCAATGGGTTTGGGAGCTACCTTTAAACACTTTTCCGTACTGCGGACAGACGGACATTTTTTTAAGCTTTTTTGGTGTTTACTAGTACTAAAACGTGAAAATACGAAATTTCAGGGTAGCAAATTTTGAAATTTCAGGTCGATCACAATATTTTACTATTAAAAAATATCAGCGCCAACCGATATAATTCCCTTTCTGGAAGACCACTGGACCTTTGATACTTTTTACCCAAAACTAATTTCGATTTCCGACGTTGTAATAGGTTCTGAAAGATGGCTACACAAAATCTTCGAGAACTTTAGTATGGCGACTAAATGATGGACAAGTTCTGTTTTTTTCTTCAACAGCCAACAAATAGAGAAAACAATCCTTCAGATTTTCTTCAGTAATAATGTCTCTATTTGTCTTCAGTCTCAACGTGAAAACACTTTTGAAAATATTATTAAAAAAAAATTTAGAAATTGCGATAAGTGCACTTTGACCCCGTGTACAACTTAACTTATTCGCGTCGAGGTAATTTATTGTTCACAATAGCGAAAAGTCCGGTTTCAACGATAGTAACAAGAAACAAAAAGTTACTGACATCCTCGACCACCAGTGAAACTAAACGCTTACGCCAGTCGCTAAATGCATCACCAGTCGCGTGTTTACAGACTCGATATGAAAGGAATTCCACAAAAGATTTATTGACCATTAGGCCATTACCTTTTGTTGGACGACGCAACTGACCATCTTTACGAAATCTCTTTATATTTGCAATTAAATTATTTATTACCGCACTTCTTGTATGTGGTACGTACAGTGCAGTTTAGTACGAGCGAAAAATTCATTTCAGCTTTATGTTTATAAGGTCAACGTTGTCGTTCGTGCGAAATTGCATTTAATTATTTTATTTAATCGCTAAATGTCCGGTTGGAAGATTATGGAAGTAGTAAGATTCACTTTCCTTAAACGAAGAGAGTGGAACTAAAAAGGAATGTGATGCGGATAATACGAAATTGCAGATATTCTTAATATGGTGGAATACTGGCGAATTTTTTCCTGGTTCAAAAGAGCGATTGATTGCTTAATCCATCGTACTGTCCAGGTATTTAATATTCAATTATCTAATCAAAAGTGTACAAGTTTCTTTTCCTTAACTACTTTTGTTGGGTGATAGAACAACAGAAGCGTCCAGCTCGATATTCAGTTCTACAAACGACTTTAGATTCCAGAGAATCTAGATCATCTCTAGGTATAACTTTTTCTACAGTGATAACCACCCAAAATCGCCTTGCTGTATGTCTGTTCGTCCGCACGATATCTCAAAACACATTGATTTAAGAAGTGGACATTTGATATCTATTCGTTCTAAAAAAAATTGAACGATTAAATTCCTTAAGTGATGAAAATGAGCTGCTCCTACAAAAGCCGTTAAAGAAAGTGTTCACAAATACTGGCCAATAACTACAGAACGCTGCAAGTAACTTTAAATTTTAAATTCGTTACATTTTCTATAATATTACAAATTCTTCATGTAGTCACCATATAAGAGTAATTTAAAAATTTGTGCATTTAGCTGCCGAAATCAAAAAAATGTTAATCTAGGAAATATAAATTTTACAACAATTAGTTGTTAGTAATGAGAAAATCCCCTCGTCTAACTCCCATTCAATAGTTACTCACCATTTAAAAATTCGAGTGTCTACCAACCAAAAGTTCTTTAAAAATGTGTGCTGGCTAAAAAAACGCTATAAAACCTAAACAATTGTATGATTAGTCTTGGAGAAAAGAATGATGTACGAATGTTAAGTAATAAGAAAATAACTGTAGTCCTTGTGGCAGCTTCCATAGAGAAGTTCTTAAGAAACAAGGTCACTAAACACAACAAAATCGTGCTTATCTCTCATTGAAAAGGGTGTAATATTAAGCACGTTCTATTCTTTTTTCTTTATTATTTTTTAATAATAGAGTACATATTGTGATCGACCTGAAATTTCCAAAAAATTTTGCACCCTGAAATTTTGTATTTTCACATTTTAGGACTCCCAAAAAAACAAAAAAAATGTCTGTTTGTCCGCCTCACGCCGTACGCAAAAGTGTTTTAAGGCGCGTAACTTACAAACCCATTTAGATATTAAGTTTATATTTTTTGGTGGGTAGATTGAGTGAACTCCTACTAGTGGTACCTTTTCGGGGGGTGTGGGTGTGAGTGAGAAAGTGGGGGGGAGCGATTTAGACGACCAATTTTGCTTTCTATATCTAAGGAACCGCTTATGCTAGCAGGCTGAATCTTGAAACTTATTTAGATCCAGTTGCAAAAAAATGGTCGATAGTGGTTGAGGGGTGTGGAAGTGGGAGTGGGGGGAGGGGGAACAATGCGTCCAAAACGCTCGAAAGCTAGGATTCAAACATTCTAAAATCTACACCTCCTAAACGGTTTATCTCCGAAGGTGGAAACTTTTTGGTTGTCTTAAAGATTACTAGGAGCCTGAAAAAGAATTAAAATTTATCAGGAGGAAGGTGTGTTTTGGTTTCTGTATATAGAACAACAATTAGAGTCTACTGAATACAACATTTTAGAGGTGCGAGCAAATGAGGGAAAAGCAATTTTCCAAAACAATCAACTTTTCTATATCAAAAATCGTACCATCTTGAAAATTTTACAGGACTTAGGCCCAATATTACGTAGGTTGCTACTTAAGTTTTGAGATATGGCAACACTGATGTGAATACGTCAAATCTGACATTGTCGTCGTAAAGTTTGACATTTTTAGTGGTGAACGTACTCAGAAAGTGTTGTCATACGAGTGCTATTTGTGTTGTTTACAGATACTAGAAATATTCATCTTGGTCGAAAAATGGAATTAAATCGTGAACATTTTCGTGCGATGATTTTCTATGACTTTCGACGTGGATTAAACCAACAGCAGTGTGCCGATCAACTCGCTTCGACTTTTGGTGATGAAGCACCATCTCGAGCCAACGTGTTTCGCTGGTTTTCTGAATTCAATCGTGGTCGCACTTCGCTACAGGACGAATTTCGTAAAGGTCGTCCAAAATCGGCAGTTGTGTCAGAAAACATCGATGCTGTGCGTGAACTGATATTGCAAGATCGTCATGTGACATACCGTAAGATTGAGGCATTCCTGGGTATTAGTTCCACTCGCATACATTTAATATTGCATTCAAAAATATTTGTTCGCTTTGGATACCGCATAATTTGACAATCGCTCAAAAAAAAGCTCGTGTCGATTGGTGCATAGAAATGTTGAAAAAATTCAAAAGTGTGTTGATCTTCATGGAGAATATTTTGAAAAACAAAGCCATTTTTGATTATAAATATTTGTTTTTATTTGTCTATCTCAAAACTTAACAACAACATTGGGCTGCAGGTGTGGGGTTGACGGTGGAAGGTGGTGGAGAGGAACGAAACTTGTTTTTATTTCTCCAGCCATTATTGAGTCATCCTAGAAAAATAAAATTGATGATAGTGGTAGCAAGGAACGGGGGGAGGGGTTTTTTTGTATTTCGAAAACGTCGCAGCGTTCTGTGAGTTTGACGTATAGAACGCAAATTTCGAAAATAAATTTCCACAATTTGTAAACGTTATTCTGGTGTAATACCATAGATACACTGCTTGTATACAAATTACGTTATTCAAATCATGATATGCGATACAAGATAGCATGATTCACAGCCCATACATGTTATACTTTGACATTTAGCTATCAAAGACAAAATTTACGTTGCAGTATGATGTTCCGGCGAATAGCACTTTCATTGCTAATAAAGAAATGTACAAAGCGAACCATCATATCACACACAAAAATGGAAACACGCTCAAAGAATTTCAACTGACGGAAGAATATAAAAATCCACAAGTGTCGTTCATTGGAATTTCAGTAACAGATGGCGCTGATGGCAGTTAAAAGGAGGCTATATTAGCTGAAATCATCGAATTTATATACAAGGAAACAGGTTGGATATTACGTCGATATCAGCTCTTTGACGTACTATGTGCATAATATTGGGTGATACACTGGTGATATTGACGATATTATGATTTGTATACGAGCTGTGTATCCAAGGTATAAGTCTTTCCATGATAATTTGCCAAAACGTACACCAGTCAAATTTGACAGGTATCTCTACTGAAAAAACTATGTATACCTACCTCTAAAAAAAACACCCTATACAGGGTGCCCGGTACTCCGTGGACAACCTTGTAAGGGGTTATTCCTTGATATATTTATACTCTAGATGAAAACATACTATGCATCACAAAATTATTTGTACCATGGAAAAAAATCTCTATCTTTAAGTTTAGCCATGTTTAAAGTGCGCTTAAGGGGTTATGCCACTCTAGAGTTTTCGAAAAATCGATTTTTTTTTTGTTTTAAATTGTTCCTTAGGACCTCAAAAATGCTGTCCCAAAAGATTATGGCCGAAAAAAGTCTCTAAGGACTCGGTTTTAGAATTTTAGTACAAGGCCGCCTGCAAAATTATTCATGATTTTCTACTACTCAAAACTTCAAACGCGTTTATCTCAAAAATACATTTTTTAAGCTGGCCGGAAACATAACTCGGACAATTTTCAACCGATTCACTTGAAATTTTGAATATATCTTTAAAACTATATTGTCCATGGAAGTACGTAGGATTTTTTTTTATATTGCATAGTTCATTTGTTATTAACAATTTTCTGACGATTTTTTAGGCAAATTTCACACTTTTCACTTTAGAAGTGCGCCATTTGGCTAAAAATCAAAATATCGAAAAAATCCTACGTACTTCTCTGGCTGTTGTTATATGTAATCGAAATAAATTTATTAGCTTATCATAATTCAAAAATTACAGGCACTAGGTGTCCGGCCATGGACCCTGGAAAAACGAAGACGGTACCGCAAAAACGCTGCAAAGCCGCCATTTTGAATTTAATAGCTTAAAAAAAACATAGTCAATAACATGTATTATAAATATCCACTTTCATAATCTCGATTTATTTTGTAGTTTTTCTGAAAAAAAATCCCGAAAAAGACCTATTTTTTCAGCCTCTAGAGTGGCATAACCCCTTAATAGCTTTTGGGAAAAATATGTTTGGAGGAAAAGGAAGCGACTAATGTCCTTAAAATACCCAATAAAAAAGTTAACGCAATTTATTTAAAGCAAAGGAATTAAAAGCAAAAAACATTTTAACAAAATTATTTGTACCATTGAAATTTATTCACAAAATTATTTGTACCCCATGATAACACTGTTATTTCTGAGAAAATATGAGACAACCCATAGTTTTTTCAACTGAAATCAGTAAGGTATTAACTTCTCAATTGTTTTTCGTGCTTAATACAAGTGCGACGATTAAATATTGTGTGAAAATTCCGAAAGTGCGAGAGCTGGCATTCGAGGATAAAGTATATATCATTAGTCAGTACAGAGCCGGGGTTACTTTGACTAATATAGCAAAACAATTTAAGTGTCATAGAAATACCGTTTTGTATCAAGTTTGGAAATTAAATAATACAAAAGCTTTGAAAACGGCACCCGATAGGGGCAGAAAGCGTGTTACATGCAATAGAGAAGATCGGGAACAGTCTCGTGTTGGATCTCCAAGCATCCAGACCTGCTTTATATTTACTGTGCGCAAAAAAAAAAAAAAAAACCGGTTAAAATTTTACTAACAGGTTTTTCTAAGTACTTTGTATCAATTTCGGTTAAACTGATTACGCGAAGTAGAACTATAGAAAGATAAGCCTCTTATCCAGTGCAAACTCCAAAAGGGGTCGAGATGACCCCCCTGAAACTCTACTGAGAAATAAAATCAAGATGCCAAAACTGTCAGCAACTACCTCCTCCTCGGAAGGAACTCCAAGAAACAGATTCCAGCCCTTAGCTGATCTACCCGAAGACAATGAAGGTGACGAATCATCTCGGAATACACCAAAAATAAAGGTACCAGCAATACATTTTCCTAAACTGGATCGTGAAACTATCAATGTTATTTTAAAAACTATTCAAATAACGGATTTTGACGTCAAAAATACGTCTACTGGGAAAAAATTATTTCTTAACTCAATCGAAGACTTCAATAAAACAGAAGAATACCTAATCTCTAAAAAAGTCAAGTTTTTTACGCACAGCCGTTACGATAAACGTCAAATCAAAATTGTGCTCTCTGGCCTCCACCAAATGCAGCCCGAATTGCTGAAGGAACACCTTAAAGAAATCAACGTGATCTGTGACAACATCAAAACTTTCCACTTATACAATAAAAAATATGACGATCAAACATTCTACATAATTTATTTTGAGCATGGCTCTATCAAATTATCAAATCTGCGACAAATTAAATCTGTCATGAACACAATGGTCCAATGGAACTTCTACACACGGAAGCGATTAGGCCCAACTCAATGTCGTAATTGCCAAATGTATGGTCACGGCTCTTCGAACTGCCACTTGGCTGCATGTTGCATGATTTGCAGTGAAGAACACCATCACTCCACCTGCACTAAAACCAACGACAACGAAATAAAATGCGCTAACTGCTCTGGCAAACACCTTTCTTCAGACAGAACTTGCCCGAAACGACAGGAATATATCCAAATTAAGGATAACATAAGGGCGAAACTCAGAAAACCCAATAGGACCAACGATCATATTAACCAGCGAAAACACCCAACAACCAACAAGAATCCCAACACAAACTCTGCGGAAGAATTTCCTACGCTCATTAGACGTTATCCAGCACCACCACTTCTGACGAGCTCAACTATCAATGGCTCGCAATCTTACAGTCGAGTGCTACGACCTGACATGCACGCACCAAACACCAACAGCAATAATAACAGCAACAATCTTTTTACTGCTGAGCAACTAATACAGCTCTCAACGGAACTTATTTCCAAACTAGCAAGCTGTCAAAACAAGCAGGAGCAGTATCAGGTACTCGTCGAACTAGCTAGCAAATTCCTCTATGGCTAATCCAGGCAGCCTTAAATGTATACTATGGAACGCTCAAAGCCTACGAAACAAAACCATCGAGACATTTGATTTCATTGAGCGCAACGACATAGACCTATTTTTAATAACAGAGACATGGCTCAAGCCGTCTGATAAATTGTTTAATGTTAAATATCGTGTATTTAGGAATGATAGAGAGAATCGTACGGGCGGTGGCGTTGCGATTTTAGTTAAAAAGGAACTAAAAAACATTGTTCTTCTCCCTCCCACATCAACCAAGGTAATCGATAACCTATCAATTAAATTTGCTGATACTGGCTTACAAATTACGGTAGCGTATTTTCCCGGTACCAATCTAAATTCCACTACCTTAAGCCATTTTCAAGATGATCTGAAGCTCTTGATTCGGAATAAATCCAAGCTTATTTTAGCCGGTGATTTTAACTCCAAACACAGCCACTGGAATTGCTCCAGATCCAATAAGGCGGGAAGAATTCTATTTGATATCCTAGGTCGAAGCAACTGCATCTTAGAACCACCGAATGCACCCACTTACTATTCACCCAACTGCCGTGGGTCGACTTTAGATCTTATAATCAAGATAGGGGTTACCACGAGCCAAGCCACCACACTAAATGAGCTCTCCTCACCTCACTTGCCAGTGTCATTTTCCATTCTAGGTAGGGTTATTAATGACAGTGAAGCTATAAAAATTACTAACTATAGCAAGACCAATTGGAATAGATTCCACCGTATTCTGACACAATCACTAAACCTCGATGGATTCAACCTATCTCTAATGAATCGTTCAAAAGTAGATCGTATGATAAATCTGTTTACAAATTCAATCTTATACGTGGGCGATAAATGTGCACCTAAAATCACAATAAAAGGAAATAATCTCACGCTAAGTCCCAAAATAATAGAAATGATTACCTCGAGAAATATTAAACGTCGACAATGGCAACGGACCCGTGGTAGCCATTTAAAGTTCGAAATAAACCAATTACAAGAGCAAATACATAAAGAAATTAAATTACTGAAGAATAATAGCTGGAACAATATGTTACACCAACTCGACAAAGGATCCAAAAAACTTTGGAATCTTAATAAAATACTTAGAAGAAGAAAGACTGGTATACCTGACCTTCAATATAATAATGGCAAGGCGGTGTCAACCGGAGACAAAGCCGAACTCTTGGCGAATTGCTTTGAATCTGCCCATCGAATCACTCAAAATCTTAGTGACGTAACTACTACCAACCTAGTAAATACGACCCTGCAAAATTTCGAAACTCTTCCCTACAATCTAGACGCAACAAATTTATGTAAGCCGAAAGAGATCAAAGCTATTCTACGAAGAATGAAAAATAGGAAAAGCCCAGGTATAGATCAAGTTCCAAATATCCTTTTAAAAAACCTTCCCAGAAAGGGAATAGTATTCTTAAACGCTATATTTAATAGTTGTTTAAAACTAGGCTACTTTCCGGATAAATGGAAAAAAGCTATAATTATACCTCTACAAAAACCTGGCAAGGATGCATCAATTCCATGTAACTATAGACCTATTAGCCTGCTATCTTCTATAGCCAAGATCTTAGAAAAAATAATACTAACCCGCATGCTTAGTCATACAACTACAAATAGTATTATACCCAACTACCAACTTGGCTTCCGCCAAGGCTGCTCCACCAATCACCAATTATCTAGAGTAACAAGCTTTATCAAAAAATCAGTGAAAAACAAAGAATCGGTAGGGATGATTACTCTTGATATTGAAAAAGCTTTTGATTCGGTATGGCACAATGCTCTGATATACAAACTAATCCAACTCTCATTCCCTATATATCAGATCAAGATTATACAATCCTTTCTCCACGACAGACAGTTCCAAACAAGAATCCTGTCCACCCTTTCAGCGAGTCGACATATTCCAGCGGGAGTCCCTCAAGGATCATCTCTTAGTCCCCTACTGTATAACATTTTCTGCTCTGACCTACCAACAAATTCTGTCTGCGAAATAGCAGCCTACGCGGACGATCTGGCTATTTATGCCAAGAATGATAACCCAAATCTAATCATAAATTCCCTTCAAAGACAACTAACTGAAATAGAATTGTATTTTGCCAAATGGAAAATCAAAATAAATACTTCCAAAACAAACGCCATCTTCTTTACCAGGAAACGAGCCGCTAGATATCTCCCTAGTCCCAGTATAAATATTCTTGGAGACCCCATAACTTGGTCACAAAATATCAAATATTTGGGATTACACCTAGATAAGAAACTTACGTTCCAATACCATTCTATCGAAGCAATTTCGAAAATAATGAAGAGCATTCGAATACTGTACCCTCTTATTAATAGGAAATCCCATCTTTCCACCGAAAACAAACTGCTAATTTACAAGTCAGTTATGCGTCCCATCCTTTTGTATGGTGCACCGGTTTGGAACTGCTGTTCTAATACCCACAAAAAACAAATGCAAATTACCCAGAACAAGTGCCTCAAGATCATTCTGAATAAGCCCTGGTATTACTCAACTCGCCTACTGCACAAATTAGCAGACCTACCGCTAGTACAAGACGCTATCACCAAATACGAGTTAAAGTTTAAAAATAAATGCGAATCGTCAGACAACCCGTTGATTCTCTCTCTCCTTCCTACATAGGCGCAAATGTAGCAAACTTGTAATTACCGCACTCCCAGCTCTAGTTCTTACTATAAGCACTAGATTACTTTATGTTTTTATTTTTATTTTTTATTTTATTTTCTCCATACAAGGTTTTTGCTAATTCCTTTTCCTTGTGTTAACTATATTCCAATACATAATGTAAGTAGACTATTCACACTTCAATATTAATTTATTAACAAACTCCATGGATGCAAAGGATTTATCCTGATCACCAAACAATTTATAATAAGCACTATCATATTGTTATTACTACGGAATTAAATAAAGAATTTGAATTTGAATTTGAAGATCGGGAAATCGTTGGAGTGGTGACTAAAGATGACTCAATTCCAATTAAAATATTGCTTCAAAATGTTAACTTGCACCGTGAACACAAAATAAGTCATATGACGATTCGACGGAGGTTGGAGGAAGCGAATAAAAAATGTTATGTAAAAAGGAAGGTACACTTTAAATCGGAACAAAAAAAAGTTCGCAGACTGGAATTTGCAAAAGAATATATTGATAAGCCCTTAGACTTCTGGAAAACCATTCTGTGGACAGATGAGTCAGCATTTTCGTTAGATGGATCATATGGCAAAGAATATTATCGTCCTGCCTTAAGAAAAAAGCAACAGCGAACCATTCCGTTTCGCCTGCACAATGGGGGAACAATAATGGTTTGGGCTGTATGTATACAATGGTATAGGAAAACTGGTTGAACTAAAAGGAAAAGTTACCCAGTTCGTTTATTTGGCAACTGTTAATGATAACGTCTTCCAGTCAGCAAAGGCCTTGATTGGGGAGGACTTCATACTGCAGCAAGATAATGCTCCTATCCTCAAAGGTCTTCAAATTACTTTATTTTTTAACAAAATTCAACAAGAGCTTCTACCTTGGCCCTCTCAGAGCCCGGATTTGAATGTGATTGAGAACCTTTGGCATTACGTAAAGCAACAAATCAAACATGAAATCGGAAAATCGCAACGAGCTGCCTGGAATGAAATAATTGAAATTTGGAATAATATTCCCAAGGATATAACGATGAATTTAGTGGAATCAGTTCCAAGGCGACTGCAGGCAGTAATAAATGCATAGGGAGGCAGCACCTCATATTAAATGTCGAAAAAGAATGACTTTTTCTTTTTATTTCTGGTATTTTCCAGTATTATTATATGAAGTACAAATAATTTTGTGAATAAATTTCAATGGTACAAATAATTTTGTTAAAATGTTTTTTGCTTTTAATTCCTTTGCTTTAAATAAATTGCGTTAACTTTGTTATTTGGTATTTTAAAGACATTAGTCGCTTCCTTTCCCTCTAAACATATTTTTTCCAAAAGCTGTTAAGCGCACTTTAAACATGGCTTAACTTGAAGATTGGGATTTTTTTCCATGGTACAAATAATTTTGTGATGCATAGTATAGAGTATTATAAGTTTAATCCAGCCCGAAAAGTTTGTAACGCATAGAACCGAGCCTCGGACGAAAAAAAGTTATATATTTGAGTTTAGTTTTCGCCAAAAACCCCAAATCCGTTTGCTGTCCGTCTGTCCGTCCGTCCGTCCGTCCGTCCGTCTGTCTGTCTGTCCGTCCGTCCGTCCGTTTGCACGATAACTCAAGAACGCGATGGCCTAGAAAGTTGAAATTTGGTCACCAGCTGTAAAATGGAAAAAGTAAGGCTAAGTTCGTTAATGGGCGATATCCTTCCACTCCTTCGAGTACCTCCCATACAAGAGTCCTTAAAACACGTATTCACAATTATTGCTCGAACGCTTCAAGTTAGGAGCTTGAAATTTTGAATACTTAAAGTTTACAATGTTTGAAACGAAAGTTCTGAATATGATGCAAATCGAATGAGTCCTCCGTGTAGCAGCCTACAAAAGTCCTTCAAAAATGTATACAAGTTACAGAATCCTCTATAACTCTAGTACAAGTTAAAGCAGGGATTCAAAATTTTACAAGAATTAGTTTTATATCAAAAGCAAGACTGATTTCATTAATTAGCGCAATCCATCAACTCCTTCGGGTAGCTGTCATATAAAAGTTCTTAAAACACATGTTCACCAATATTAAACGATAACTTTAGAACGCTTTAAGTTACGACTTTGAAATTTTGTATACGTTGATTTTATAATAGTCGCAGTTGAAGGTATTAATATGAAAAATATCCCGTAAGTCCTTCATGTAGTTGCCATACAAAAATTCTGTAAAAATGTCCCAACTTAATTTATGGAACTCACTATAACTCAAGAAATCGTTTAACCATCCATTGAGTAGCCACTATAAGTTTCTACCTGTAAATAAAAGGTCATGCAATAATTGTATGTGCACTCCTCATTCTTTTGATATAATTCCAACTAAAATATAAATCGAAGTTCAGTATTTCATCTAGAGTATCATACGATTGGCTTGCAGCCGATCGTGACTGCGTTATGTTTTATGACAAAAATCGTTCCACAAGGAGCGTCAATTTTCAATATCCGTGGAGATACAGGGTGGTCAAGAAAAGTGTTTCAGACCTGTATCCTCACTCACTTAAAACGTTATATCTTGAAAACTAAAAATCCGAATTCAAAGTGTTATAACTTGTTTGTTAGGGAATCGAATTACCTTTCATTTGATGTAACAGCATAAATTATAACTGCACCCGATTTTGAGATATTTACTTCAAAACACAAATTTTTCCTACTTCAATCCTAAAATTCCGTGATCAATGTAGTTTTGCTCAGAAAACCCCATTATAAAAATGTCAGTTTAATTTTATTTTTTTATGTATACCATATTATTACCTACAAAAGCTGTATAATCATCTAAAAATTAATTTCTGGAGTTTGCGATATTCAACCATTAAGAGGGTGTAAAATGGTTGTGTAATAGTATTACGAATTCCGACATATCACTTGGGGCTGGTGAGATATATCAAATTGTTTTTAGTTCAATGGGCTTTCTATATAAACGCCTAAAAATCGGTTTCAGAATTTATTGATATTCAACCCCTCAAGTGCTATGCCGATATTTAATTCCGTGTTTTTATTGAAATTGAAAAAAAAATAATAAATAAAAAATCTGTCAACAGTCTGGGCGTAGCTTTATTATTTCTTGGGTAGAAGGCTGAAACGCATTTAATGCTGAGATGTGGTATAGGTTACTAAGCGACTGGCAACCTAAACAATAACCAGGAGGCTATTTGGAACGTTATTTTTTTAGGTTGTCAGTCGCAACGTAACCTACACCGCATCTCAGCAGTGAATGCGTTCTTCACTTCTATCCAAAAAATAATAAAGTTGCACCCAGACTGTTGTCAGATATTTTAATTTGTCCGATTTTGGATAATGACTTAAATTAAAGCTGCAGCACAACTCATTTCGATCCGTTGTTAACCTGAATGGTTTGAAATGAAACGTGATTGTTTTTCTTTCCGGAACTGGTTACTAGTCTATGCCGCAACCCTATAGCTAGGCGGTGTATGTGCCAGTTTGCCAGTACAATATTTCCAGTTTGGCCGATGTGCCATACTTCAACAAGTAGTTAACCATTTTCTTTTCTATAAAATTGGAACGAAAAATTACATTTTCCTTGTTGCTCATTAAAACTAAACAATAAGTTCCAAGTTGCTGTATAGTATTATTAATTTCCTTAAATAGTAAAACTTTCCCAGTCAAATTGCAAGACTAATAATGCGATATTCTCAATTTTACTGCAAATAATCAACATAAATTTGAAGTAATATACCGCAACGCCAACCATTAAATTAATTTTAATTTCTAATTGCTCGGTCAGTTATAATTTTAATTGGATTCTACAATTTCTTCGGAAAATGTAAATATTACCTTAAACAAATTACAATCATTCGAATTTATTGTACTAAGCAATCTCGGTGAAGAAACCCCTGAATGTCTTGTAATTGTGGTCATAAAACAGCTTCTTCTCGTCATCCGAAAAAGGTACAGTGTGGTAGCTGTCCATCTGAGTTCAATCTGGTCTGCTATCGAAATTCCATAATTAGAATGAAAATTTCTTTTCACCTTTTTTTTTTGTTTTGAACTAGCCTAACGAAATGGCCATAGATTCAAAGTGGTGAAAAAATAAGATTGAAATCTTAAGACCTAGCTGTAACAACAACCGTGCAACTATTGTAGCCGATGGTCACCTTTTCTCGTTACGCGTTGTGATTTTCGAGCGTAACAAAAAGCCACCTAACGATCCGTCTTAAGGAAACTACTCTACTCCCCATCATTGGCAATAGTACAAATCGTGCGCTTTGTAAGAAAAACCTATGACTATGATTTTTCCTTTTTCTTTGAATCAACGATTCGGTAACCAGCAAGTAGAGTCACCGCGATGGATGACCAGTTAAAAACACGATCGGGAAGATGATGATGGAAAGTGAAATCTTGCGAATCAAACCTACAACAAACGGGTAATTGCAGGTTTTTAGTAATGTAATGGTAATTCCGGTGGCAACATAGCTTCCATAACTTCGCCATATGATAATTTGCGCGTTCTTACGGTATTCATCGGAGTTTACGATGATCACATTGCATCGCCTGGGTCATTAATCGTAAACAATATGTTTGTTTCTTTTGATAAGTATACATATGTTTGTAGAACGCGTGACGTGATTGTTGTTACCTGAACGTCCGGAACGTGTAATCAGGTGATGCTCGAGGACATATCTATAAACTATAATGCCGACTCATTTTCAGACCGGTTTTACTCTTTTGGTTATAATTATACAGCCATTTCACTAATTTGTTATTAATTTTTAAATTATTATCCAAAATTTCCGTAATTTAATTGTTTATTATTGTAATAAACAGATCCTATTCCGATGGTGTGCCCTTTTTCACAAAACTGCTCGTGATTAAAAATTACAAAGAGAGTGGCCGTAAACAGGATCCAAAAGAAAATTCGTTTCTAAATCAATTTATGACACGGTAATAGTCCACTCTGGCTACTGCGTCTGCAACCGAAATAAGTTCACAATCATCAACATCACGTGTTCGCACACAACGAACTATTAGGTCCTCTCTCAGTCACACCCGTCATGCAAATCGCTCTAGTGGATAGCGTTTTTTGGGGGATAGACTGACGAACCCCATTCATTGGTGACTTTGAAGAGAGGTGGTGAGAGTGGAGGAGGGGAAAATTGAAAACAAGAAAAATTTTGGTATTTACGAGTATATCACAAAAACCGCTTGTAGGGGAGAGTGGGGCAGAGTGGGCTAGCAAGGTAAAGTGGGCCCCTTTAAAATTTCTAGTTTGCAATAGCGCCATCTTTTAGCAAAATAAATTATACGATAAAGCTTCATAAATTGACCAGTGCATTGAAATATACTTTAATTACAGTTCCTTAAATTTTTATCATATTACGATTTTGGCACCGTCTGATGTAAATATCAGTGTTTAATATTGTCATTAAAAAAAATTGTTAGCGAGTGAGAATTGTTTGGAACAGTATCCTTGAGCTCGGCGTACGGATTGTGAAACTTGAAAAATAAGCTTTGATGATTATTTAAAAAATATATAAATTTTGTTTAATGTTCAAGTTAAGTACTAAACAGAACACGGACCTCGACTTCGACTGCGACTGCGATTTGCCTACCTTGCGGAGTGAGGTTCGACTACGCAGTTGGTGTTGAACAGAACACCGACTACGACTTCGATTCTATGCAAGCAAGAAGAAGAACGAGTGTCAAGTGTCACTTCTGTTTTGTTTAATATTTTTGAAAATGGACGTGTTTCTGATAGCGTGTATATTTTATATAGTGTTTTTAATCAATTTGGAGTGTTTGCGTTTATTAATTACGAGAAAGTGAATAGGAATCGAGACGAATTTGAAGAATAGAAACCCAATAGGCAAAGCGTACTCACGCAAAATAGCATCAAAATTCTATATGTAAGATAAAGACAGCATGTACTAAGCTATCGTGGTCTCCTCTTAAATGTAAACAGAATTCAATTCATTTTGAGAGGTCTTGTAAATATTATATATATAGTGCTCGTACAAACTATAATAGTAAATATATACATCAACCGGCGATATCGTTCCCAAAAAGTCTAATCAGTTATATGACTTACATACGGTTTCGTTTCGACGTATAGTATACGAAACTTTTCTTGCTGGGAAGTAGTGGAAATCCGAGACTACAACCGCAGTCCTAGAATTAGAGTGTAGCACGACTGCGCAGTCGCAGGCGAAATTGGTGTTGTGGGCATCGCCACATAATCCTGTGTATTCTAAAGACAGGGACTGCGCAGTCGCAGTCGAGGTCCGTGTTCTGTTTAGGCCTTGAGCCCCGGGCGCATTTTACCCCATACCAATACAATTTTATTTGATAATTAAAAATAATATTTTTAGCATGGCTAGAACATACAACAAAAAATCAATGCAACAATCGTGGACTGAAGTTGCGATGAAAAATGCAATAGCTTCTATTGCTGAAAAAAATTGACCTAAAGAAAGCCAGTAAATATTTTGGTGTTCTCAGGGCTACTCTTCAAAGCAGAGTACGCTCTCAACACACTTAATTTCGTTTGAATTTATTTAAATCATATTGATCCATTTCCATATTCTTTCGCTCCAGTTTTGGGTGAAATTATAATATACCCCTTGGAAGGCCCCAGCAGTGGGGCAAAGTGGGCACTTTGAAGTATGTATAGAAAGGAATAGATATCCTTTTTATAAGCAGTAAGAGTTTAATTTCACGAATATATGACTAAGCTAACATCCTAAGCTAGCGATTTTGCGTGAAAAGGATTTTATAACTACTACCCATTTTACAGAATCTCGGTACAAACCTTAGGGGGCTCACTTTTCACTTTTCACTTACGGTGGGGCTGACGATAGGAAAGTTTGGTAATCAAAAAGTTTTCAGATTTATTTTTCAGGAACACCACTAAGAATAAAAAACTAACAGTTGATATCTGTTTGAAGCTGATATCTTTTTTTGATAGCCAAAGCAAAGTGCGTGTATCTCAAGAACGACTTATGCTACAAAAATACAGATTTCTATTGGCGTACGAAGAACATAATTTTCGTGGAAAGAAAAGGATGTTGTTTACATTTTCACGAATTTCGTCATATCTGTTAGCTCTTTCATGGCATCGAATTAATTTTACTTCTGCGTGCTCTTTGTATAAGTGCCTCGAAACGGCTTTCCAGAATTGTCGATATTGAGCCCCTAAGGGGGGTGTAAAGTAGTTGTACCTCACGAATTCCGACATATTTCTTAGGTCTAATGCGATACCGAATTCGCAGTGGGGTTTTTTTTGGCGTTTTTATGAATTTTTTTTTCTTTGTATTTTTCTGTATTTTCTGCATTACAAAAAATCTGCCAATGGTCTGGGCGAAACTTTATTATTTCTCGGGTCAAAGTTCGGAAGCGGTCAAAGTCGGAGCATATCATCAGTTGTTTCAAGATTATGAAGTTTCTTGGAAAGTTAATTTTGTTCTTAAAATAAAAATATTTAAAATAGAGATTTTTAGCCAATTAAACATTGAAAAGGCCCCTGTAGACTATACGAATTTCGGTATATTATGTACACTAAAATACCATAGAAGTAAAAACGAATTTATTGCCTTATCAGACTTAAGAGATATGACGAATTGTTAAAACGTATACAAACCCATTACTTCAACTTGGGGTTTGAATTTCGAAAAATCGTGAAATTAGTTTTTAGGTCATTAAATCAAATGCCGTAATCAGAACTAAGGGATGGCAAAATTTGTGAAAACATATGCAAACCCTGGGGGGCTGAATATCCAAAAATTGAGAAATGGGTTCGTAGGCGATTATATAAAAAGTCTGTGGAAATGAAAAGCGATCTAATGTCTCATCAAACCTAAGAAATATGTCGAACCTTTGAAAAGCATACGACCCCCTTACACCCCTTAGGATTGAAAATCTGAAAATACTGAAATTGACTTTTAGGTTCTTATATGGGAATCCTTAGGAAGTAAAAATGAATTCGATAAATCATCAGATTTAAGCAATATGTGGGAACATGTGAAAACATATGCAACCTCCTTACACCCACTTGGGGGTTGAATATCCAAAAATCCTGAAAGGAGTTAATAGATAAATATGAAGACAACACGAGCAAGTAAAAACAATTGAATTAATTATCACTTCTAAAGGATATGACGGAATTTGTGAAAACTTGTTCAACCTTTTTATATCCTCTTAGAGGCTGAAAAAGGAAAAAACTTAAAAACAAATTTTAAGCGACTATTACGCAAGTCCGTGAAAGTGAAAAGATATTCGATATTTGATCAGACCTGGAGGATATGGCATAATTCGTGAATAAGTATACAATCCCTTTACACCCCCTTAGGGGTCGAATTTCAAAAAATCCTGAAAACACTTTCTAGGTATTTATATGAAGAAGCCGTGAAATAAAAATGAATTAAATATTTAAGAAGACCTAATAGATATGATGAAAATCGTGAAAATATATGCATTCCATTTTCACTGAAAAATTTTTTCGCCATCCCTTCCGAACGCCAATGGATATTTTAAAATTTTTTTTGTCTAAATTACTTTTCTAGTTAATTTACATATACATACCGAGTTTCAACTTTGTAGCATAAGCCGTTCTATAGATAGGAAAAACATCCCCCACCCCCGTACCATACTTACTATATACGTACTATATTTTTCCAAGATGCTACTACTATAGTTCTATCTAAATACCAAGTTTCAGCTTTATATCATTATAGGTTTTTGAGATATAAAAATCGGAACTTTTTCCTTTTCACCCTCACCCCCAAAAATTTATTTTCTGATAGGGGTCTATTAGACCTACTTACGGTAAAAATTTTAAGCATCTACCTTGCACTGTTCTTGAGATATGAGACGTGATATTGTAGAAAAATTCGCATCCCCTCCACTTCCATGATTCATCGCCCCCTTAAAAAATTTTACTTTCAGCAAACTTCATTTGTCAACCTTTATACACAAACCGAATTTTATTTGTCTAGTGCAATTGGCTCGTGAGATATCATAATCTAAAGTTTTTTACCCCCCACCCTCGTACGCCACTGCCCCCACCTAAAAATTTATTTGCAATCTATTCTCCTAGTATACCTACAGATATTCATCAAGTTTCAACTTTGTAACTTTAACCGTTTAGGAGATATCGATTTTAGAATGTGTCGATCTCGGCTTTTTTGCGTTTCGGACGCACTAGTTTTCCCCCACACCCCTTTACCCATATTGACAATTTTTATGCAAATGGGTCCACTACCAAAGTTCTACATAAATTCCAAATTTCAGCCTCCTAGCATAAGCGGTTACTGAGATCTGAAAACCAAAAGCCCCCTCCTCCCCCCTCACACCCCCACCCCTCAGAATTTGGTCACTTCAAGGGACCTACCCACTCTATTCATAAAAAAAAATTCAATTTAATATCTCAAACCGTTTGGGAGCTACGAGCCTTCAAACGATTTTGCGTACGGCGGACAGACGGACTGAAATTTTTTTTTGCTTTTTTCGTGTCTACGAGTCATGAAACGCAAAAAAAAATTTTTCAGAGCAGCAAATTTTTTTTTTTAAAAATCGATCACAATACTGTATTATTAGAAAATAATAAAGTAAAACTGGCAAGTCAAGTTAAAGTTATGAAAATTAGTGACTTTGTCTCCGGTTAAATTTTTTATTTAATTTTTTCCTCTGGTATATCTTCATGGAAGTTCTTACCCGAAGCCATTCTTGAAATTTTTTTAATTTTTAAAAAGGGATTATAAATCTTGTACATTTGGGAATGTAGGTGGGGATGGATTCGGAGCTATGTAGAAAAGAGTTGTATACCAGATAACGATGGACATTACACTTAAAGCTCAGTTGGTTGTCCGAACTTGGAAACACTCTTACTGGGAATGATTGCACACCGATTGACTGATAAAGCACGGGGGACGTACGTTACGACGTACTCATTAGCGCGCAATGCATTATAAGTAGCTCTGGTAAATACATTTCGTGATGGAACCAAATTGGCGAGGCCCTCGGAGCAGTCAACATTCAAGTAACGATGAAAGAGATGACCAGGCTCTCTTTCATCCTTACTCCATTTCATTCATGTTCAAGTGAATCAATAGTAGCAGTTATGGAATCATTACCTATTAACTTAAAAGCTCTTCTTTGCACTCTGTCCAGAAAAGTCAAAGCAGATTGAGAGGCACACGCCCAAATAAGAGAATTGTATTCAAGCCGGGCTAAATCAGATGGAGAGAGGTACTTGTTACATCTGTACTGTACGTAAACAATTTCAAGCACTGAATAGCACCTTTTGCAGTGCTCAAGATATTTCGTTGTGATCAGTCCATCGCAAGGATTCAGTTATGTCAACTCCAAGCATCTTGAAGCTATCAACGTTAGATGTAGTTACTACTCCAAGTGAGATGGTAGGTAGGTAGGTAGGTAGGTACGCGTAGATGCCCGTGAGAACACGGACACACTTAGATCTAACAAAAAGTTCCGTTGTGTTACCACAGGATCATCGAATCCGGTCCTACTCGTCAAACCATTTAGAGCTTGTAATGAAGCGTTGGATTCTCGCGACCTCCATTGCGGCAAGGTCACTAAGAAAGTTGAAGAAGTAACCTCCAAGATGAGCTTTCCTTCTAGCGGATAGAGCTGGACAGGTACAGAGAAGGTGAAGGACTGTCTCCTCCTCCTCCTCCTCCTCATCCAGGCAGCTTCTACAGAAGTCGTTTGAGAAGAGGCCGAGTCCGACCTATAAGACAGTGTCCTGTCAGGACACCGATTGTGGTGCTGATGCTCGCCCTTTTGAGCAAAGTCAGCCTTTTAGAGCGTTTTAGATCCCGCTTCGGCCAGATCTGTCTCGCAGTGTGACATGTAATACCATCTGTCCATCTTGAGTTGGTTTGAGATGATATGTCTTAAAAGACAGCTCTGCGTTTTCGATGCATTGAATTCGACTCACTTCTGTATACAACAGTCCAGTATCCAGATCCTGAGTTCAAGAAGTCTGTCACGTTTCGAAATTCGACGCGCTTCAGTGATAGACGAAAAGCTATAAGAGAAGGTAATGGTACTATCATCGGCAACGCTATAAATTGGATAAGAAGTACTTGAGATAAGATCATTAATAAAGATTAAAAAAGAGTAGGAGTAAAGACCGAATCGTGAGGAACGCCAGCGTTACTGAAATGAGGATTTGAATTGAAAAGTTCAGATTCCTTTAGCTTGGATGATATTTTCACGGATTCACAAGATATAGGTAAAGACGTGCCGGAAAATCCTTCAAATAAGGCGGTTTACTACTATCCCTGAAATATAAAAATAAAAAATTTCAGTTCAATCGCAATAAAACTATATCACAGTGACCATAGGCTGAATACAAATATTAATATCTTAAAAGTGTAATCATCTTGAACGCGACGCGTGCTCGTTAAGCAATGCGACGCGATGACAGCTGATTAGAATGCATATTAGTGAGTGCAACCAATTACAGTGATATCGCATCGCTCTAATCGCGTCGTTTTGATAGTCTATTTTCTAATTTCGTCGCTCATGTGTACACGATTTTGACACATTCGTTGGTAATGTTTAGTTTTTTTTAACAACAATCGACGGCAAACCGATAATAAATATATATAGAATAAAAAAGTAGGTTACTGCGAACAAACTCTTTTAGTATTTAATAATACTATTTGGCAATTGCAGGAAGCAATTCAGTACGCTCATTGTAACTGGTGTTGCAATATGGTGTGCGCGATGCGATTGTCTCATTAGATATCGTGAGTCTGGTCGAATGAAAGTACGAACTTTTTCAAAACTTTTGTATGGTAGCAGCTCGAAGAAGTTAGCGTCTTTCCACATGATATGTTGCGAAATTCACTAGTTTTTCCACTATTGTATCGACGTGTTTTCTAATTGATACAATAAGCCGCAAATTTTAGCGTTCTTTAGTTATCGCGAGTTTTGATGAATAAAAACATTAACTTTAAAAAAATTTGTATGGCAACTACTTCAAGGAAAACTTTGATATATTTTTAAGTTTTTGTTCTCGTAAAATAGCGAAATATTCTAGTATGAAAAGTTTAAAATTTTTAGCTTTACGAGATTTCTGGTCCAAATGATTGATTTCAGCACTTTTGTATGGCAGGTATAGAAAGGAGCGGAATAATTTTTCTCACAAACGAACTTGAAATTTTTTATTACTAAAAAATTACTTTCTCGAAACTGAACAATTTTATGAATTATTTCACGATCGATTGAATTAATGCACAAATTTTTTAAGGAATTTTGTATGTTAGCATCACAAAGGTCTTGCTACTCCCAAAGGCCGAGAAACATGTTCGTTGTGTTGCTATTGAAAATCAAATTTTAGATTTCTCGCTTGAAATGAAAGTTAAAGGTCAACCAGTAGACTTTATATGGGAGGAGGTACAGAAGGAAGCCGAATCATTTTTCTCACTAAAAAACTTGATCTTATTTTTATCATTAAAAATATTACGGCATCCAAACTTGTCTTCTTGAGTTCTTATAAGCTCAATAGAATTAATGCACACATTTTTGGAGGACTTTTGTATGTTAGCTTCTTGACACTTGGACTATCGAAAAATTAGCGTAACTATATCATATTTTATATTTCTAGTTTGAAACATCCGTAACCTTAAGTGACACGTTTTTCCAAGACATTTGTACTGAAGCTACCCATATTTGTGGAATGATTTCATCCGTCGTTGGTAAACTAGAGCGAACTGACATTGCGCATTATTGTCGAATATTACTATTAACTTGTAAAGTGGCGGCCTTTCTTTTAATAATAAATTGCCCGTCACCCTCAATTAGTTAATATTTGCATATTCGACTAGTTTTTTTTTTTTAATATCTTGCATATGAAGTGTAGTGTCGATTATATGTAACATGTGATGCCAATATATCGACATAGTTTTCAAGTGTTTTCCACTTCTATTGATTCCCATTTCGTACGATAGCTGGTAATTACTGCCCATTTATTTGCCATTATTTCTAATATAAGACGGTGGCGTGTAAATGTGATATTTGCGGAACCATCAGCGACGGTGGGTTTTGTTCCAAAGATGTTCTTCCTTCTTGCACTACATATAGTGATATAATGTTATAGGTAATTATTTTGATTGAACGTAATTGATGATCAATTGTGAATTTAGTTTCAGTCCAATATGTGGGCCGGAACTGTTATTGCAGTCTCAAATCTTGCATGTATGTCTGCGATGAAATTTTGAACTAGATTCAGCTCTAGGTCACGATTCTGCAGAGAAAACGTAATTATTTCGTTAATGTGGAATATACCTGCTATCAATGAACAAAACTGTACACTGGTCACTGTGCATCACCAATGTACGTTGGGATAAATACAGGAAAGCAAGAAAAACGTTGCCAGTGTCGTTAGATCATGAATACAATTTCTGCTTTTGTTCGCCCTACAATTTAGCAGCACGGAGTAACATTAAAAATTTTATATATACAAGAAAATCATCGCGCTGCACCAAATCCGGTGGCTATCGTGGGAATGCGGCAGTTTTAATCACCAAATTCCAGTAAAACTGGCCCTGCGCTGTACTATTTCTTATGAGATCGTAGTTGTATTTTTTGAGACAAATTGGTGTATTAAAGTGCTTAGACGCGGTGCGTATGCACAATACTTTCAATTAGCGAAGTGCGCAAGAAATACAACAATGTTATGGAACTTCCAGAATCTTAAGATAATGTATGATAAATGGGGCAGATTTTCTGATTCAAAAAGATTTTGAAAATATGGAAGAATAAGCATTTGAAAAGAAACTATTTGGTTGTACCATTGAAGATTGGAACGTGGTCTCGATAGCCTAATGTAAGCGTTCTAGTCTATCATTACAGATACCGTGTGTGAGTTAGGATGACTTGGTTTATCTACTCAGTTTTTTCCTGATGCAGCCGCAAAATATTATTTCCAACAATCCTTTCGTACCCATTCCCGTCGAAGGTTGAAAAACTTATCCCCGGAGAAATGAACGGCTTTGTGGAGCTTCAAAAGAAAAAGTCTGTTCGGTCCTCTCTGAAGAAGCAGTTTAACACGTTCAGTGCTAACGACACTGCTTCGCGCCCAACGACAATTTTGACTCCTTTAAACAGCATTGCCAAAATTTTTGGTGTTAAGGTAAATCGTCAAAAATACCAGGAACCGACTAGGGTTGTTAGCGCCGTAGTATACGTAGAGGTTAGTGGACTAGAGTTAATTTTGACGATAGCACTGCAAGAAAGACCTCTTTACAATTTGAGTAATTGGATGTGAGCCTTTAGTTTTGGTTTGCTTCACAGAAAGTTCGTGAGAATCAGGCCTTCGCAGTCGCATAACTACACTGTTTCCCGTACATCGTCCCTTCAGCTTCCGATACTGAAATTGATTCGGATCTGCAAAGTGTGGCTACTCTGCAGAGGGGAACAACCTTCTTCAGTAACCTAGCGGAAGAAAGGATACCAAGTGGCGTATTACCCCTAAACCCGAGCCTTAAGTTCCTTTCCTCAGGACTAAAATAGTGGTATCGTTGTAGACACCTCTAAACCTTCCAAAAGTGCAATAATTCTTGTTCATGAATCTGAGTTAAAAATTTCAAAAATTGAGAAGGAAAATCGAGTGAATGGGAATCGTCTTTTGAAATAAATGGCGAGTTCCTGAGAAAGTTTCGTTTTTCCGAAGGATTCGTTTAACAAAATACTAAAACCTAAAATCTCTTCTTTCTTTCAGATTTATGGGAGTTTGTGTTCAAGAAGGACAACTACATGCCCTCACGGAATACATAAACTGCGGCTCGCTCGAGCAAATACTAGCGAATGAAGATGAACCACTTAACTCAGCCCTGAAAATAAGACTGGCACTTGGGATTGCAAGAGGTATGCAATATGTGCACGATGCCGGCATATTTCACAGAGATTTAACCAGCAAGGTAAGACGTGAATTCATTCAATCACTTAAAAACCTTTAACACATTTTTTTCTTCGTTTACAGAACGTCCTGATTCGAAAAATTTCGGAAGGTTTGATGGACGCGGTTGTAGGAGATTTTGGTTTGGCTGCAAAAATTCCTAAGAGATGGTAACAATCTTTCGTAGTTTGCGATTTTTTAAGAACCTTTTGATGTTAATTTTCCGTTTCACATTTTAGCACTGGTAAGACTCGCCTGGATACAGTCGGTTCGCCGTATTGGATGAGTCCGGAATGTCTGAAAGGAACGTGGTACGATCAAACCAGTGATGTATTCTCCTACGGTATAATACTGTGCGAGATAATTGCTCGAATCGAAGCCGATCCAGATATTTTACCCCGTACTGATAGCTTCGGCTTAGATTATTTAGCATTTGTTGAAATGTGTCCACCGGACACACCACCTGTATTTTTAAGATTGGCTTTCTATTGCTGTACCGTGAGTTGAGAATTTTGGTTTTGGTATTGAAGTATGAAATTTAATGTGTTCTCTCGTTTTTAGTATGATGCAAAAAGTCGACCGACATTCAATGATATTGTTAAGAAACTGAACTACCTGTCCGAGGAGATTTACGATGATGGTAACTCGATGAGTTCGCTGGAAATCAACACGAGTCCGAGTAGTAGTGATTCGGAGACGCAAATCTCGCAACCGAATATCAATGAATCGTCGAGCCTGAACAACAATAATCCGTTGTTTCAGAACAACAATAACACAAGTATTAGCAAACGGTATTCGATGGATGTAAACTGTGGCCCAATGTTGTATAACGGCAAGGATCAAGAAGTGGTCAAGCCACGCATCAAGAAAACCACAAAAAAGCTGGACACCGACATGCAACATCGGCGCTCCCTTAGCGAAAACATAATTCATTTTCCGTTACATACAACTCCCAGTGATAAGGCGCGTTGTCATCAAATCAATCGTCCAAATTCATCAAATACACCAACCCCCGAATCGCCGATTTCGACGAATCTAACACTAAGGAAAGTTGCGGAAACGATGTGTTTGAAAGATCCGCAATACAAACCGATTCGAATGGATCACAACGGTGTCAAGTCTAATCCGTTTACGGCCTTAGCACAATTGCGTGGCGTTAAGAAGATTCTCGGTGCCAATCCAAAAACATATGCTGCGGGTGTAGGCGATTTGTTTAGTTCGTGCTTTGAAATGTCGGCGCCATTCTTTCGGGAATTGGCTGCATTACAGAAGAGTGCCAAGCAAAGTAACGAGCCGAAAAGTTTACCGTCATCGCCGACAACGACACGAAAATTCGCTCCCGATTTGAGTATTGTTTCGGCCGCTGCTGCCAAAAATAAACACATTAAAGTGCCGAACGGCAGCATGACGACCCTGGACTGCGAGTCGAGCAGCGATGACTCGAAAATCGACTTCGATTCGTTCAAGAATACCGGAACGATACGAAAGTACAAGGCAAATTCGTTGTTTACGCATCCGCTATTTAAAAATATCCAAAACGACGAGACCATGATAAACTGTGACGCGACATACGGTGCAGTCTATGATAGCGAGAAAAAGAAGGATTTGTGCGATTCGAATTGTCCGGACAATCCGAAACCGTTGGCACGACGTGATTCGATCGAAAGCGGGTTCTTCTCGTGTTTTAACGAAGACTCAGATGCTATTACTTATAAAACAAACAATTGCAATTGTATCGACAAGATCAAGACCCAATTGAATTTAGAGATGCCGATCGAAAAGTTGGCAAGCATATGCCGATGTTGTTACTATACGGCCAATCAAATGTCTAGCCAAACGTTAAACGACGCGTCCAATATCAATCTGCTGGACGATGCAACATCGACGAATGTCAGCTCATTGCGTAGTCTTGACGATCTTGAATTGTCCGATTCGCGCAAACGATACACTTGTCATCATCATCTGCTCAGCAATATCGATGCTACCTCAATCGATATGGGCCTAATCAATCGATTGGCTCTCGATTCCGAGATCAGTTCGCTCGTCCAAAAAAGTCAATTCACCAATCAGTTGCTCTACTGTAAGAATCGTACGTCGTCAATTTACACGGACAGTTCGGACGATATAAGCAGTTTGGCCGGATCCGATTCGCTTTTGTGGGATGATCGATCGTTCAGTTCGATACCGAACACACGTTCAGCACAAATTGCAAAAATCGTTGAATACTTTGAACGCAAGGGTCAAACATTGAAAACACTTAAAGTACCTGATTCGTTTAAGTCATCATCATCTAGTACGTCGCTTAGTAACGGAAGCAGTTTGGCTCTTGGTTTGGGCCCGAACAGTTGTACATCGTCGTCGCTAGCAACTGCTGCTGCCCTAGCTGCAGCGACAAGCGTTACATCGTCGAGCGTTTCGGGAACACAATATCCCGATTGTTTCAATTCCGGTGGTAGCAGTAGCGGTTTTCGATCCGACTATTCAGGTATGTCCACTGACGAATTCAATTCGCGTAGTACATTTAAACATTATCCAACAACAACATGCGATTATGAGGCATTCTGTTTAGATTTAGATCGCAAGCCAACACAGCAACGTTTGATGGTATGCGAAGGTGCTGTAAGATCAAAACTACAAATTTTCGATAAGTTAAAACAGAGTGGCCAAAAAGAATAAAACGGAACAGAAAAAAACCCGGCTATTTTACTTTATTTTTATTTCTTTTTAGAGTTTTTAATTTACCAACGCGTTATTATTTTTGTATTGTAACATTTTTTTGAATTAAATGATTATTGTCGAATGAAATGTAAAAACACTAAGAAAACACAGCAACAAGTTAGAATTAAAGATTTTATAATAATAACAATAAAGAAAACAACAATGCTGTAAATAATTACACTACGCCACTTATTAAAGAAGAAGAATTACACCACGATGAAATTTAGTAAAACTTTCTTTTTCGTAAATAGGTGTGACATTATAAAGTTTACAAAATCTCTCCTATTTATAAAATGAATTATGTATTTATTAAAAATTAAGTAATACGACAAAAGGAAGTAAAAACAAATAAAAAAATCAATGAGATATACATAAAAACCTACATATTAAAATCATTTCCTTTTATTAAATCTTATACATTGATTATAATCCGAATTGTACGATATATATATTTTTCCTAGTCGATAAATATCTTAGAATGTAACTTTACTTGTATAAATTACAATGAAAGCAAAACAGCAACAAAATGAAGATAATAAAATCACAAATTTACTTCCATATTATGAAATAAATTCAAGGAAATATCTTCCAGTTAATTTTAACAATCAAAAACAAAATCAGAATTAAGTTCCCGAAATCATTACTTCCATAAAATTTGCCAACTATGTTGTTTATTCCGTACCGTTTTCGAAATTATCCCATAGCCCTCTTATAGAGAGCGGGAGTTTTCTTTAATCGGGCTGGTTTAAACTTGTCAAGCTTTTGCCTCCCAAAAAGATGCCAATCATTTTATTGTTTATGTATTTTATTTTAAATGATTTGAAATTAAATTGTCACTTGAAATCGATTTGGACTTTAGTTTTAATTATGAAAAAAAAACTTTGTTTTAATTTTATGTACTTCATACTAAAGAAATTTGATTGTTAGAATTTTGTATTATAAGGCAATATCTATTTACTGTAAGATAAATCATTCAGGAAAACATAGAAACAATAACAACAATATGTTGTATATGGTTGCAGTATTAATAAGGTTTGGTACATTCTTTATGTATTCATTCAAAGAAAATTGTTTAAGTGTTGATCATTCAATCGGTTTATTTGTTTATAGTCACGAATTTTAAGTAATAAGATCGTGTGGTTATTTTTAGAAATCGTTACATCGCTTTTCATCACTTGTTACAAAATGTTTACGGAATTATTCGTTGGTCTTCTCAATTATCTGCATTCTGGAGAGACACAAGACTGCACACAAAAAAAAACCTGTCTCAAGAAAGGGGTTGGTGAGTTCTTTGTCCTAATTTCAAGTCATTCGTAACCATCGGCCTGAATTGTAAAATTGTTTTTATCCCCGGGGAAAATACGGAATAACATTTTCAATTGGTTGCCAGGACCCTAAGCAATCTGCTCGATTTAATTACCTATCGTTGTAGCATTGGGCAAGGTACTTCAAAACGATATACGCGCCTAGTGGTACAATGTAAATATTTATGCGGGGACCACAATTCGCGGCAAAAAATATTCTACCGGCTTAAAAAAAAATTTAATTGTTAAATTAAATTAAAGAAGTAAATTAGAAATATCTCTTTGCTTAAATGTTAGTTGTTTTCCGGCGTCAGTAGGGTTTCTGGTGTGAAACCCCAACACGAAATCCCCGACTGTTGATTAATCGCTGTCCTTGAGGACATGACAGTTGGAAAACCTTCACTGGATACGCCAGCTTTATAAGATTGTGTTGGACTAGGTCCGAAGGAGCTATTTCGTCATCGGAGGGCATAGACTCGTCAGAGGGTGTATCATGCCTACTATCCGAAACACCCTTACAGCTGGTGGAATTGCTGAGCAATTAGTTCAATGCGTAGACAGATGCACGAGTTTTAACAAATCTTAGCACCAAATTTGTTGCTTGAAAGCGAAAAAAGAATGTTTAATTCCCTTAGCAACGCAAAGCAACTCTAAAGTTAGTTCAATGCGTAGCCTTTTAGCCTCGCAGCGGAATCCAAAAAGAAATTAAATGGGGTCAAGGCAGAAAATTGAGAAAATGACGAGTGGCAGGACACTCAAATTTGATATAGATAAACTAAAGGACGAGACTGTCGCGTCAGCTTATAGGTCAACGCTGCAAACACGCTTTGAAGCGTTACTATTATAACTGACGAAGAAACAACTATCGATCAAGAGTGGACACAGTCGAGAGATGGTATCAGAACGACAGCAGAAGAGATCATAGGACTCAGATCCTAACAGAAACGTAATGACTGGTTCGATAATGATTGCAGTGACGCAATAACGATAAAGAATGAAGCTTACAAGGAAAACATTGAAAGACCGACGAGAGCCAAAAAGGAAAGATACGACGAGCTTAGGCGATTAGCAAACAAAATCTGCAGACGAAAGAAACGAAAACACAACAATGACATAATTATAAACCTAAACAACGACATGAACTCACATAATCTACGATCCCCATATACTGCCGTCAAACAAATAAGACAAGGTTATAAGCCACAAACTAATCTCTGTAAGGACAAGAAAGGAAGAATCCTTAGTGACGCAGAACAAATTAAACAAAGATGGGTTGAGTACTTTAAGAAGCTGCTGAACCCAAACAGAGTGACGGCCGCCGACCCAATTATTACACCAAGTGCTGCATCTTATGAGCAGGCATTAACTACGGTACCCACTGTCGGAGAAGTGGAAGCAACCCTGCGCGACCAAAAAATACACAAATCACCTGGAGGTGATGCAATACCAGTGGAGGTCCTAAACGGAGGTGGTCCATACCTCACAAATCTCCTACACAAAATCATGACAAAAATTTGGATTGAAGAAAAAATACCCGACGACTGGCCCAAGAGCATTATATGTCCGATCTATAAGAAAGGAGATAAACTGCGATGTGAAAATTACAGAGGCACATCATTGTTGTGGACGTCCTACAAAATACTGACGAAAGTAATTCAGAATCGATTAAAGCCTTATACAGAAAGTATTATCGGCGAATACCAAGTTGGTTTCAGAACCGGACGATCTACTATTGACCAGATATTCTCAGTCAAGCATGTGCTAGAAAAATGCTGGGAGTATAACATTGACGTGCACCAGATCTTCGTGGACTTCCAACAGGCTTACGATAGTATAGATAAAATAGATAAAGATAAAATAATGCTTGACTTCGGAATTCCATCAAAACTCGTCCTATTAACAAAAATGACCATGACTGACACTGAATCCCATGTAAGGATACAAAACGAGCTTACCCAAAGCTTTCGAATAGAATCCGGGCTGAAGCAGGGAGATGGACTCGCTCCCATGCTCTTCAACGTCGCCCTGGAATATGGCATCAGAAAGGTACCCGTTGATACCAGAAGTACCCTACTAATCAAGTCCACTCAACTAATGGTGTACGAGGATGATATAAACATCATGGCCAGATCTGTTCCTGATGCGAAGGAAGTCTTCCACTGTCTAGACTCAGCGGCAAAGGATGTCCGGTTAAGGGTCAATGAGAATAAGACCAAGTTCATGACCCAAACAAGAAGAAATGCGTCAACTAGACAAAATATGACCATAGGGGACTACAACCTGGAGAATGTGGATCATTTCTCATACTTGGGAGCACACCTTGTAATAGATGGCAACGAACTGGACGAAGTAAAACAACGGATCACACTAGCAAATAAGGCGTATTTTACGGTTCTCCTGATCTTAAAATCGAAGAAAGTGCACAGGCAGAACAAACTTCGCATATACAAGACCATAATAAGACCTGTGCAAGCGAAACGTGGACTCTCACCCAAGCGTCTGTAAAATCAATAGACGCTTTTGAACGACGAATTCTTCGAAGCATTTTGGGACCAGTAAGAGAAGGCACTGAATGGCGTATCCGGTACAACAACGAGCTGTATAAAATCTATGACGACCCAGCCGCATCGACTCTTATAAAATTTCGTAAGCTACAATGGGCATGCCATGTTGAGCGAATGGACGACGGAAGAATTCCCAAACGCACACTGAAAGGTAGAGCTCAGGGAAACGACCGGTGGAAATACCGCGAAAAAGATACGAGGACTCCGTTGACGCAGATTGCAGATCGCTTCTTAGATGGACAAATTGGAGGACGCGGGCGCTGAACCGAGATGACTTCAGATAATGTATCCTGCAGGTCCTGGCCCGATTTGGGCTGTCGCGCCATTGATGATGAAGGCAGAAAATTCCTTTTAATTCCCCTGACCATTCAGGACTATGAAAAGTAAGATTACCTAAATTTTTTCCTCCATTTTATGGCTACGTATCAAACAAGCTTTTGCTTGGCACTGCGGGTTTCAGTATCTATACTTTCGTTTTTCTGTATGCTCTATTGCTACGCATCGAATTTACTTTGGTAAAATTCTGTCTTCACGTTTAAATTAGAGTGATACTAAAATTGTCTTGTCCAAGTTTTCCGCATTTCCTTGATTTCACTAGGAACTACTTTCGGCGTTTCCTGTGTTGCGTAACTAAACATCATTTCCCTTTTGCATCAAAACTATGCTTTGGAACTCGATTTTTTCGGACTAATGGGACTTAAACTTCAACTACTCCACTAGAAAATCATTTTTATTTGATTTTAGAACAATTTTACACTCTTTTCTTCTGTGGTGTTTTCATTATGAAATTACACTCAACCTTCAAATGCAAAATTTCCAACTTTTCACAACAAAATGTTTCGCAATATTCCCTACAAATTTTTGTTCAATACATCATTTCGATTCGAGTTATTTCCAGCAACGTAGTTATGCGGTAGTTACGTCTGTTAAGGTACCGGGAAGGCGGGGGACTCCCCTGGGAGTTGTCAAGAGAGTCATACTCTCGTACTTTTTAACAGCTGCTAACTGCAGATGAAACAGTATAACCACCTGCGCCATATCTAGGAAGTTAAAGTCAGCGATACCCATACGCATTGTATGCTTCCCTAGCAAGCAGTGTCCCATCAGTATTCTAACGAGTAATCGCAATCTTTCCCAATTTCATGTCAATATTTTTTGAGAGCACCGTCTGTCCATTCTTGACCAGAATGCCCTAGAGATCCTACAGCTCGTCAGCCACTCCCACCTAGAGTTCGCTGCGTTCGTGGCACGTTCTCTGATAAGCCCTTTGATGCCGCTTAGCGGTGGACTAACCCTCTCTACTACTATTCGCGCTTATACCGATCCTAATCTCTCCAGCTCATCGGTCAATTCGTTTCCTGGTATGACACTATGCCATGTATCGAGCATACTCTATTCTGACTGCAAAGTACCTTGAGCACTTCTCGAAAGCGCTTTACTAGCTGGGATTTAATAGTCTCCGAAACGGGTCTAAATCAAGCGAATTTACAACAGAAGGATTTCCAAATGCATGAGCCAGTCGACCAGCACGAAAACCTCGTGAATCGTGGATGGAAGGATTCAATCAAATTTCGGGTTAGGGAGAGAGTTTGATCGCAATATCCGGCGAATGTCTAAAATCGGTTGTCCTCCTTGGCTACGCAACTACTACTAACGTAGTAGAAACATTTTTTGTTTACCCCTTCTTCATAAGGATTTTTGGCTTTGCTTTCTCCTCAGCTATCTATAGTTTTCCGCTTCAATATTAATTTATGTGAAAATTGCTGCGATGTTATCCTGTTTGGTAGTTTTAGTCTGAAAATTAAAAAAAAATTTGTGTGAATTCTCCAGATCCCGTTTCAATGGAAGCGAACGTAATAATTCCAAAAAATACGGACATTAATTTCCAAACCACAGCAAAGATGTTAATGTAATTTCATTAACACAGTTTAAATGTATAAATAAAGGGCCACTATTCAACTTTTTATCCACTGCTCCAAAAATCATCCATTCTTGCAGAAACTGTTTTTAATCCCATCGCAAACTCAAATTCTTAATTACAATCAAACGCAACAGCCATCATATCGAACCATTTTCTAAAATATTAACCTTTAAATCATGTCTGATTGCACTACATTATTTTTTATCATAAAAACAAAATAATCGCAATTAACTCAATAAAAGTCAATGGATTTAAAATTTTACAGCACTTTCATACGAAGAATCACTGAAATAAGAATTTTGCGCATGAAATGAGCAGATAAGTTAAAATACGAAAACAGTAATTATTAAAACGATGGCCTTATATACATTTTGGTATTATTCAATTTTTAAATAAATAAAATAAAAATAATCGATGAAATAAAATCAACAGACTTTGTACTAATTTTAGAATCATCAGATAATAACAAACAAAGTTATAATTAAAAATACAAACAGAAGTAATCAACTAATATGAAACATTATTGTGTTTATAAAAACAAAAAAGCACGTAGGATATTTTATTATTATTTTTATGTCGTAGAAAAAAACATAAAAAATATTTTACAATGAATTTAAACATAGGAGGAGATATTTTTTAAAAGTAAATTTTTAATTAACATTTCATATTCGACAAGTAAAAATTATTAAGCCCAGTAAAAATGTGCGTAAAAAAAGAATTATCATAAAAATCTTTAGACAAAAATAAAACACCTACCAGTTTAAGTGTTTGTTGTCATGAATTATTTTTAACAAAGAAAAAAAAAAACTAAATCAATAAGAACACTAGTACTGATAATAATTATTGTATTTGTATAAACATAAAGGTAAATATTAAAACAAACTATTGTAATGAAAACAATGAAACAGAAGAAAAGAAAACACATTACTAAATCGTCCAAAATGAATAGTATTTTATATAAAAAGTCGAAGAGAAGCGGAAATTAAGTTATATTTAGTAATAATTAAGTAAAAATAATGAAAATGGAAATAATGTAGTTGTGACTGCGAATCATATTTTATAGAATTCTTTATCATAGTAATTTGAAGAGTGGTGAGTGTCATAAGGATTTCGGAATTTTATAGCGGAAAAATAAAGGTTAAAAAGAACAGGGATGTGTGGATTATGTCGCGTAGATTCGTATAAGAAAGTACAGTAGAAGTTGTTTGATTGGAAATGTTTTTTTTCGTTGGGTTTACAAATGGATAGAGAAATTCTGCATCTGGCGCCAAGGCTTAATCACACTGTTCTCTTCGGACGCGATGTGATTAGCCGAATCAAGAGAATGAACGCCCAACCCCTTCATCAGATAAATCTAACCGGAGTACGAGCCTGTACTGAGCAATTCTTTCTAGTGGCAGCCAGTGCCATCTAAAACTCTGATGATTTTTCGAGCACAACGTCCCGAAACTCGCGACTCCTCGCCAAGATCCGAATATTCTTTTGGCTTCTATATAGCCACTCTGATCGGCCTAATGTAACTTTTCATGAGTTCAATTAACCCTGTAAGACCAGATATCCTCGTTGGGGGCACCAGCAAATTTTTCACGACACGAAACTAGTGAGTTACGTTCGCGTACCGATCGTGTTATAGGTTCAAAGGTTTCTGTAACTGCAGTTTAAGTGTTCCTCATATATCAACTCAGGCATCTTTGAAATCTAAAAAAACTGATAGCCTAACATGCACAATATGAAGTCTGTAGTCTCTTTTTCATCCGGTTGTTGCAGTTTCTCTTTTTTTTTAGAGCTTCGGTGTTTGATATCTTTCCACTGCGAGATCGTTTTCCACATCCTACCGTGCACATTTAAAATGGTTATTTGAATGATAACAATTACCATGTTTTCAATTTCTGTTTGAAGAGTTCATTTTTCGACATTAAGTGCTCCTACAGACTAGTGACTTCGAGTCAGGGGACAGTTGAATTGAATATCTAACAACTATGCAGTCTTATGGCGGCGAACACAAACGATTTAAAATTTTAATTTTAATTTAATTTTTATTGGACGACTAGTTTGAACAGTGTGCTCACGTACGCTGACTAAAAAGCTTCCCTATAAACAAAAAACACGAAAAATTCATGGGTCCTTATGTACAAACTACTACCATGTTAGCAGGCACGCTTGTGTTCGTGGCGATATTGAGGGTTAAATCGAAAAGTAAACATTTTCCCAACTTTTCCTCAAGTATGTTCAACATGCCGACCTCTTCCACCTTTAGTGAGTGAAAAAGACTAAAGTATGATCGCCGAATGCTTATACATCCGATCATCAAGTGCGTATCTACTCGACCTGCAAATGCCATAAAACTTAGACGTTCAAAATCAACTGTGCAGTTCTGATCACGGAACAAATAACTCTGCCGGCTAGTGCAATGGAACGAACAACAAAATAGCATTCGGCGGCATGACCCGACGCCGAGGATCGATACAGTGTCGACCGGCAAAGAATAACGGGAAGGTGCCATATGCCACAGAGTTCTTATACAATTTCATCCCTCCATTATTCGATGAGCGGTAGAACACAATTCATATGTAAATCCTTTCTACCGATCCTCGATGATCGTTCAGGTGGACTTCGTATGTAATTCAGATTCACCCCTCATCGATGACCAGTAGGCTCTACTTCATACTGACTTCAAACGCACTGTTCACTGAGTGCACGTATTGCTATCTCGTTCTTGCTCATTCCAATTTCAAATACAATGCGCGATAGGAGATCTCTCATGTCGACGAGTGCGGATGAGATGGTCGGATGCATTTCAGTATGAGCAAGAAAGAAATGCGAATACCTCACACGTATTCACAGATAGCAAGTACATAGTTGAACTTGTTCCCAACTGATAATCTTTTTTCAGCGACAAGTTTCAAAACTGTTCGCTGCCTCTTCATCGATGTTTGGTTTATAGGGTTAGTCTAGCAGAAAAGTGTGTGAGCAACTCGATCCAATTATAAAGTGAACTGTGAAAGTGAACAACTGAATTTTCTAAATTTTCTGCATCTCAGTCTAAATACTATGCTTGGACTATGAACTTTTCCTTGCGCTTCGTCTGACTATCTCAGGCGAAGTAAGAAGAAAACACTTTATAGCCTTTTTTATTTTTATTGAAGCTTTGAATCCTCTGGTACACCCTCTGTTCAGGCTCAACTGCGAGACTTTAACCAACAACAAACAAAGAAAAATATATTGGAAGACAGAGCAGTAAAAATTTCATGCAAAAAGTTTTTATTGAATTAAATCCTTATGACACAAAACCAACAAATTATTGTATTGTCGTCATTCATATCAAAAAAATCTGGAACTTATAATGTTTTGCAAATTACGGAGACTTATTAAATTTGTGCGCTGCTATCGAAACTAATTTCGAATCGTCGTCAATACAGTTATCATGAAACTCGAAATCGAAGCTAACATAAGGCCATTTAAATTAACTTTGGTGCCTGATAATTTTAAAATTTTGATTGTTTTAATTGCATTAACGTCTTGAACCGCTCAGATTAATACACAGTAGTGTACAATCCAGCCAGCTTCGGGATGTGAGGTCAGAATTCAGGCGGGGTATGGCAGTATGCTAGTAGGTGTTAATAATTTTTAGTGCTGTTTGAGATTGAATAATCTGTTGTCATTAGATGACCAATAAATTTGTGAGAGTCTCTAAAAAAGAGTATTTTTATTATTGTATCAGAGCTACATAAAAATAGCTGTTATTCAATGTCAGTACTGTAAAGTCTAGTTCAAGTCTAGCGATAGAAAACGCTACTCGGCTATTTTTTTAATTTAATAGAAGGCCACTACTAACAGTTGTACTTGATTGAAAGTAAACTGTTTCGTACAGTAATAGCACATTCTACTGATTCGAAAGAATATTTCGCTACAATCGAAAGCCTTGACATTTGTTCTGGTATTTTTTTTACCGCAGTTTATTTTTGTACTTAGGACAACTAAATATTTATAGCAAGCCACGCAGTCTAAAAATACAATCTTTAACACGTTCAGTGGCAGCGACGTGGTTCCGCGTCCATCGAAAATTTTGACACCTTTAAATACCAATTTTGTCGCGAGTGTTTGTCAATTTTTTTACGGTGTAATACAAGATTCAGTAAATTTATAAATCCAACACTCACTCAAAAAGGTCGCTAAACTACAAGCTGAAATTATTAGTAATCGAGTTTCATGATAAATCGTTTTGTTTGTCGGCTGTCTTAGCTTGGCTAAAATATTTCTTATAAATAAAGTGAAATTAATAAAATTTGTAGAATTAGGTACATATCTTGAATTCGTAAAAATTGAATCAAAGTATTTTATTATCATGTCGGGTATGCGATGATTTTTTTTCTGAGATGTTCACTACTTAATTTTCTTATTTTCATTTTAACAGCAATCCTTTTCACTATCATAACAGCTACCCATCATCGGGATGAAAATCGAACCTCTGGATTTAAAAAAAAACTTATAGAGAAATACTTGGAAAAACTATGTACAAAAAACAGGGACTAAAAGTGCGGTTATCGCGTTATTGCAGGTAAAGAAATAGCTGACCATCTCGCAATAGAAGTTGGTTCGTATCTGCAATTCGCTCGAGAGGACCAGTGCTATTCTGTGTTTAGGGAGAGAGGGAAAATTGCAACCTGTTTCTACAAAAGAGGGACTAGATTCTGGGAAGAATAATAAAAGAGCTCTGAAGCATTAACTGATTTAAATTTAAATTAAATAATTACTTTCATGAAACGAACTCCATCGTCCGATTTTATTATATTGAAAAATATACGAATAATCTAAAGTTTGCCATCTTATGCCTCGATTACATGTTGGGCCAACCAAAGCAAATGCGTACAAGCGCCAGAATGTAGACAGTCCACTTGTGTGCGTTGGCTACTTCGCCGCTGTGTCGGTGGCGTTGGTCTGCATTTGTCCGACTTCGCGCTGGCCTACGGTGGCCCAACATGTAATTGGGGTATTAGGAGTGATAAATGCCTGTGTACGGTATCGGTATTAAAGCCCTTTTTCTGTTCGCTATTAACGAAAATCTGATGGCTCCAGGAAATCCTAATCAAAATTACGGAACTTTGAAAGTAAATTACACCAGAGAATGTGCTCCAGTCCATCGTCCTCGTCATCACAGGTTCTTCAAATATTTCTCCGTGTGTTCTGCTAGACTCATCATCTATTTCTCTTGTATGTCAGGGAACAATTTTTGGGAAGTACCCAACCTGTTGAATTGAGACACCTGGATAACTCGACATGTCTATGGAAACGACTGTACGTAAACCTACTCCAAACCTAAACCTAAACCAATTTAAAGCGATTTCCATCCGACGTAACTCGAGACGTCGGGATCACCCGACCAGTCAATGGTCGCGTTTACGTGCGGACCAGACCAGTCTGAATAGACCAAAAAAAAACAGTTTGGTCGTACGCATAAACGCAAACCAAACCAGTCCATTTGGACTGATTTTGGTCTTGATTTTGGTACGAACCAAATGAAACCAAACCAGTCTCGTACTGCGAAAATGCGCACATAAGACCGAAAAATACCAAACCGGTCTATGTGGACTGGTCTGGTCTGCACGTAAACGCGACCTATGAAGACGACCGTACGTGAACCTACCCAGCTAGTATCAAACCAATTTAAAGCGATCTCCATCTTGATCCCTCGTCTGTTTAACTGAGGCTTAGGCCGCCACTGAATCCTAAGTGGATTCATCACACTGAATTTGTGAAGTCATTTTCTGAACACTTCCTAAAATCAATCGATCAATTTTTGTTGCTCCGAAATTGGTTTGCGAGAGTAAATCGGTTTTTTCTCTTTAGGTTTTGTAACATTTCAACATCGGCTCTATCTTAAATCACAAAACCTGAAATGTGCATATTACATGCAATCCAAAAAAGAACCTGGATGGAACGTACTACCTGAAGGGCCGGGACCTCTGTTATACTCGCCTGTGTACCAGTTTCGGAATATTTTTTTCTATATTTTAGGCTGTATGACACCCAATCACCCAATACAGAAAGTCAGGGCCCGTTTTGGGCTGTCGCGCCATTGATGATGACGATTACACCCAATCGTGATAGGTAGAATTTTACTGGTCTTATAAAATTGAATTTGCGGCTTGGTAGCTTTGAAGTGAGATACCCAATGACTTTCACAAGTTTTTAAAATATAGTTGAACAAGCTATCTTACGTGCTGTTTCACCCTCGGAAGCAAAAATCATATTGCGAAGTAATCCGAGCTTCCTTCCTCATTTTCTGAAGTAGAGGAAACATTCTCGCCCTTTACAAAACTTTGTTCAAATGTGTACTGCAGGTATTCGGATTGTTTACTTCACTTGCCTACGCCCGGCCAAAAAAGACATCCTTAATCTTTCTTTGGAAGGATTTCAATGGAGGTGGAGGGATTCCTTCAAGCAATGCGACCAGAGGACTTTTATTCCTATTGGTAGAGGCAACAATTTCTATTTTTTTCGATTAATATCGCCGTGAATCACGTTGCTACTGGTAAAGTCAAATTAAAATTTTAATTTGATTGACTCAGATCAGTCAGCAACGCGATGGTGATGTTCTAGCCTCAGCGACTGGCTTTTCCAGTGAAGGTTTTCCATTGGTCATGGCAATGGCAGTGGTCAAGGCAGCGATAGATCCCAGTTGGGAAAATGTTTAAAAACATCCTACAAATTTTTTAATCTAGCTTATTTGGTAGACGGCTACTTGTCGGAATACTGACAGGGCACCGATTGCTAGGGAAGCACACTATGGGGATCGCTGACTCTGACGTGTGCAGGTATTGCCTCGACAAATGTGCTGAGGAGGACATCACCCACATTTTGTGTGAGTGTCAGGCGGGAAGTCTTTTCTTTGACAATTTGGAGGACCTGAGGTCAATAGGGCATGATAAGCTAGTCAAGTTCGTTAGCGATCTGGGTTGCTTAGGGGATGTTTAGTGACCTACGAGGTTCTGAAGGGATCGCTATGGGCCCTTTTGGTGCCTAGTGTGCGCGGTGGCTCAACGCTTCGCCCCTTCTTAAAACTAAAACTAAAACTTATATGGTAGCTCTATCAATAAAATATCCATTCTTCTTAAAAAAAAAAACTTTACAGGATAGAAATTAAATATATTAAACGACATAGCTTCAATCTTGTTGAGACTTAAACCTTCATTTTGCTTCCACGGCACAACAACCATTAGTCAGGATTGACCCTTTGATTATATTCCTCCCATGTTCTACTGTGGGGAATAGGAAAAAAAATCTACATCGATTCGGCAGCACGTAACTCCGTAATTTACCTAGAAGTCCTTGCCTTGAGCTCGCCAATTTAAGACTTTTTTTTGCTATTTTGGTGTAGTCACTGCGCTGAACATAGACTGAGGGGGATTCCAACTCATTTTCATTCTTTTTTCGACTCAATTCTAAGCCAATGATGAGGTATTAATCATACTACTTCCGGTGTAATATTTTCTTAGACCCTCCGATAGAGTTGATCTTATAGCACTATTAGGCTACCTTTCCGTTCTCGTTGTCAAGTAGATTTTCAAGGATCCCAGATCCCAAACCTTTTCTGATTTTCAGTTTTTCGTTGCATAGATGATGCGCTGTTATTTCCTATTTTGATTCACAATTCTTGAGTTCTTTTGTAACCCCTTCGTAGGGTGAGAGGACAGTGACATTGCTCTTCTTCCTTAGATTATGGATGATAAGCCCATGACTAGGTCCGATTCGGACCCATGATCTCAATGTTAGTAAGCGCTTGCCTACTAGACTTCAGAGCCTTCACCTTCAGAAATTCTCTATATATTTGCTACAACGATACCAATTGGGTGAGCTGTGCAAATTTCTTTTTAATCTTTTAGGGAGCTATCTTGTTAGAACTTGATACGTCTTCACGTCAAGCTCGGAAGTTCTGTTCTTTTTAGTCTTTGAAATGCTTGGTTAAAGACAAAACTGAATACGATTTAGGTTTAGTAATACATTTATTTCGTTGGACAACTCGATGCCAAAAAAAAAGATATCGCTGTGTATCTGCTGGTATCAAGTAGTACATTCGTGTTTTCAGTAGTTTTTATACTTTGAAGAATTAATTGCCTTCCAAGAACAACTTCTAAAAGAAGCAAACAGCTTCTACAGTTTGATAGAAACAAAGTACGGGTAATAACCGGAATACTCACGGGCCATTCGCGCTTGAAAGATCATCTTAAAAGAATAGGAATCATAACCGATAACCTTTGCAGGTTCTGCCAACTGCAGGCAGAAACCTCTGAACATATTCTGTGCTGCTGTGAGGCAGTCGCAACTCAGCGCCACAAATGTTTCGGAGAACACTTTGTGGATCATAGTACCATTGCAAAAATAGACCTACACCAACTAGGTAAATTCCTAAGTGAAATAAAGCTCAGTGAGGACCTCTAGGTTGAAACTGGAGAAAGATCTAAGAGGTATAGCACAATAGACCACTGGTCGCGGTGCTTGGAGGAATCCCTCCGCCTCCGATGAAATCTAAATCTAAAGAACAACTTTGTTTCTTCCTAATTAAAAGTTTTGTTTCCAATAAATATCAGATTAAAAGTTGCTCAGAATGGTAGTTCAGTTAATAAAGTTGTATCAGCTAGCTCTCTTTTTAGCTAGCTTATCTCATTGCCCAAACTCCCAGATATGCCTTTTGCTAAGTTAGTGAACTATCTCCAAAAAAAACAATGTCCCGTCGTCATTATTTTTGACCAAGCCCTGCATTTCGGCTATTAAAATTAATCGTAACATTAATAAGGTTCTAATTGGATAAAAAGAATCAATAATTTCCACTAAGTAGTAAAATTTTTGGAATAGTAAAAATATTTTTAAAAAGTAAAATTGTTAAATAAATTTTAGACAAAATTAAAAATGTTCGATTAAAACAATTACACACATACACACACACTGCATCAGAATACAAATTTCATATTATTTCCTTAACAAAATATTAAAAAAAAAAAAAAATAAATTCATATTCATTAATTTTTCATCTGTACTACGCATATAAATAAAAATAAGTGGGCAAACATGCAATACTACAATGTAAGCTCTCGCTGTAGTTAAGTAAATAAACTAAAAAATAAAACAGCAACAATACAAAGTCATATTTTGCTGAACTTTGTTTTATTTTAAGTCCTTTTCTACGAGCTCAGTTCCTAAATAATTGGCACACTGAAATAATTATGGTGTGATCAATTTTTTTAATTTCAATTAAAAAAGTGTTGTGTTTCAAATCTGTATTTTAAAAATAACCCCAGCTACGAATATTTTTAAACGTTATAACGAAACAAAATTCTTTAGTTACTTTGAAACAATTTTGCTTAATTTTTTCCATCAGAATTTAAGAAACTGTTTGAAATGGAGTAAGTCTTGAACACAAAATCTAAAAAACACTTACAAAAATATTAAAAATAATATTTAACTGAATTTAATGTGTCAATCATTTTGTTATTGCGCTCGTATTACCTAAGTATTTTACATTTAAATTTAAACTTGTTTTTATTTCTAAGATTACATTATTCTTAATAACATGAAATCATAGCCAATTAAAATTACCTGTGTATTTGAAATAAGAAGAACGAAATAAAAATCGAGAAGAAAGCAAAACAAAAAATTAAAATACGAACCGAAACATACAATCATCATGAAATTCATTCGCCAAAAATACAACAAAATAATAAAATAACAAAAATAAGTTATAAAGCAAAAAAGTCTTAACTACGTCAAACTAATCAAACTCCTTTCGCATGCCAAATTTTCATTTAAGAACTTTTATTCGTTCACATTTAATTAATCATCGATCCCACATTTTGTGGTGTTTATTTGTTTGTTGTTTTCAGTTGAAAGAAGAAAAAAAACTAAAAAATAAATAAATTATAATGGAATGCATATTTATAAAAAAGAAAACTATGGATTTTATATTACATTTAAGTTTATTCATCAAATTTCTAATTATACATTTACTTTAATATTTATGTTTTGTAAATTTGTAATCTTATGGAGTTTTTCTTTTTGGGAAATTTAAAAAAAAAAGTATAAAATAAAAATAAAAAAATGATATTTTTTGGTAAAACAATAATAGACTTACTAGCATATTAATTTTCTAGATTTAAAACTGTTTTATTGTTAGACGAAGGTTATTGTAAATAAATTAAAATATTATATTTATAAAAAAAATGTGGTAAAGCCTTTTTTCTGATTCAAAGGAGTTGAGAAATTCCAGCAACTAATATACATCATCTGTTAAATCATCAATTTTTTTAAGGACATTTGTATAACCGCTACTCGGAGGAATGTTTTGATTTGACCTGGGGCCATTGGCCATATGATGTAATCCGTAGCTTGTCGTTCGACGTCTCACTGATGAGAGTTTGTTAACGGAACTCTTCTCAATATGAGTGATCAGCAACTGATGGAAGGAATATTTTTATTATTATATTTTATGCCAGGAGCGGACCTTCCATAGGAGCAAGTGGAGCAACAAATTTCTAGGGCGCCACACCTACTATTCCACCTACCTACTCAATTGTTCGGTCATGTACAATCCTGCAATTATCACTAAATTCACTGATTGTAAATTTTGCAATTCTAAAACCTGGCATCATACCTACATATACTTATTTATCCAAATACAATTTAACAACACGTCGTACACCCAAACATTTGTTTCATTCCCCTAAATATACGGTTGCGGTTTGATCTCTTCCAACTAATCTACACAATTTTGTGTGACCAACATGATTTTCCTACACTGATCCGACACGTCTTCATCGTATTGTTCGATCATACATGCGCGAATCTATTGACTTACTCTTTGGCGCAAACATTTAATCCGCACCATGGTTCGACATACAACACAGCCAAATTAATTGTGTGCATAAAACCATAGGGAAAATAGCTAAAAAATTCGCATATAATTATCGCCTTATGCTCCAGGATATTCATTGTGCTTCAAAAAATCACAATTGAATGCATATTTTACTTCTTTAGTCACTAGGAAAGGATCCTTAACAATTTGTGTCTTCAATATCAGATGCTGAATTGAGGGACGTAATTTGGGGCGGGGGGTAAATTTCAGAATTGAAGGGAACCGTGACTTTTTGATTTTTTCAAGAAAGACTATTTTCAAAAGAGTTTACAAAATGTACGTACTCCTTGAACTGTGCGTCCGCGCATATTCAGTCGAAGAAGCCTCTTTTTCACCACTTTCAGTACTGATCTTTTCATCATCCTGTATCACATCCACAGTCTTGACCGCGGATACGTTTCGCTCCTTGAGATCTTTTGATACATTCTTCCATTGATTCTCATAAGATGCACCTTTAAAGACAATCACAAATGTAGATGGAATTTCGTATCCTTCGTATGAATAAGCAATGCACTTTGGTTTTGTTCTATGGTGTTTATCTGTTACATATCAGAAAGCCCGATATGTAACACAAACCATAAATAGTATTATGAATCCTTAGAAATAATTAGGGGGCCAAATTAACAGCGGGGGTCACTTTACCACGTCACCTTAGATTTTTCGAAAACAAAGTTTAAAATTTGGGGCACCAAAACGTAGGATATTGCAAACGCAGATCCTTTTAATAGTAACCAACAGCAATAATTTATTTGGGTAGAGATATGAAATAGTTTCGTCCATCCAACCAAGCCCCTTATACAAACGGAATACCGAACGTACTCTGATATTCACCTCTCCCTTTTTATTAAAGTATAGAAACAGTAAAAATATTCTACCGAATGGAAGGAGGATGGGTGCCATTATTAAGTTCCTTAAGAAAGATGAAAGACCTTTGAATTAAAAAAGTCTCGTCAGATCTAAGAGGTAAAAACATACACAATCACTTTAAACCACTGAATTCTAGGCGCAAATATGAAAAGTTCGCAGAAGTGAAATTAATTTGATATCTCGACAGGACTAAGAGATATGACGAAATTCGTGAAAATTTATACACCCCATTTTCATTGACAAATTTTTTATCTTTTGTAACGAAAACGGAGGGGCTCTGAGGCGGATATTTGAGCCATCACCCAGAACCTCTGTTGATCGTTTGCCAGAGGAATGAAGAGCACCAGGAGACAGCACTTATTGCGGGCTTCTCAGGGCTAGGGAGTGGATATTACATATTCCCGGCACTGCTTTATTCTTATAAGGGTGCTGTCTAGAAAAAATTACGCTGTCTTCGAGACGTGGTTTTTGGACTTGAGGCGGTCCGGGTTCCTCATAGTCAAGCGTTTTGCGTGCATCCCTTTAATTGCGCCGAAAATCAAGAAAAAAAATACGGAATAATATACATCATCACAAAAAATTAAAAAAAAAATCTGATAACAGTCTGGGCGAAAATTTATTATTTTTCGGGTCAATGTTTAGGGAGCGGTTAAAATGCGCCAGAATTCTTACGCCACTGCCACATATAACACGTGAATTACGCAATTGCGTCATACTCCGGGACGCGGTTAAAGTTGTAGTATAAAATCAGTTGTTTCGAGAGTAGGAGGTTTTTTGGAAAGTTAATTTTGTCCTTAAAATAGAAATAAAAATATCTAAAATATAGATTTTTAGCCGATTAAACTTATAAAAAGGCCGTGTAGACGACTGGAATTTCGGAATATTATTTAACACTAAAAGCCCATAGAAGTAAGAACCAATTTGCTGCCTATTCAAAGTTTAAGAGATATGACGAATTTTGGAAACGTATACAAATCCATTACATCTAGGGTTAAATTGCGAAAATTGTGAATTGGTTTTACGGCCATTACTTAAAATGCCCGTAAAATTAATAATCAATTGTATATCTCACCAGAGCAAAGAGATGGTACGAACTTTGAAAACATATGCAACCCCTTCACACTCCTTAGAGGTTGAATATCAGAAAATTGTGTACGTTGAATATCAGAAAACAGATTTGTACGCGATTATATAAAAAATCTAGCAAATGAAAGCCAATCTGATATCTCATCAAACCTAAGAAATATGTCGAAAACTGTGAAAAAGTATGCAACCCTCTTACACCTCTTAGGGTTAAATATTTCAAAATCCTTAAATTAACTTTTTGGTGATTATACGAGTACAAGAAGCCTTAGGAAAAAAAATCAATTTGAAATCTCATCAGATCTAAAAAAATATGTTGGAATTTGTGAAAATGTATGCAACCCCTTTACACAACCTTACGGGTTGGATATCAGAAAATCCTAAAATTGATTTGTAGTTGATAGGAGTTAAAGCCAATCTGATATCTCATCATACCTAAAAAATATGGCGAAAATTGTGAAAACGTATGCAACCCCCTTAAAACCACTTGTGCGTTGAATAACTAAAAATCCTGAAAGAGCTTTTTAGATAAATATAAAGAAAATAAAGAAATTCGATATCTTATTTGATATCACCCCTAAGAGATATGACGAAATTCGTGAAAACATGTTCAACCCTTTTATACCGTCTTAGCTACTAAAAATTAGCTCGTAGAATTGAAAAGTTATTCGATATTTTTTGGTTGTTTTTCGTCGTCAAAGGAGTGTCTGGTACGAAACACCAAGACGAAAGCCCGACTGGAATCAATCGCTTTCCTGGCTACTGTCATTGAGGACATAACAGTTGAAAAACTGTTTGTAGAGGACTCATTCGATTTGCATTATATTATATTCGTGATTCTAGTATCAAAAAATGAAAAGTTTATGTGTACAAAATTGGAAGTGCCTAAATTAAAGCATTCAGCCAATAATCGGGACTACATTTTAAGTGCGTTTGTATTGGAGATATGCGAATGAGTGTAAGGATATCGCCCATCAACGAATTTAGCCTTACTTTATCCATTTAACCGGTGATTACTGGTGATAAAATTTCAACTTCCTAGGTCAACGCGTTCTAGAGTTATCGTGAAAACGGACGGACAGCAAGCGGATTTGGTCTGAACTGAATAAAAAATAATGTATTTACTTACTTACTTACTTATTTATTTAATTATTACAGTTATTCTATAAGATATTTACAGTTTATACAATTTCTATAGAGATCAGACGGGGAAAAAATTATTGTCTTTACAACTATAGTGTAGTATTTCTATTTCTTGACAAATTATGTTATTAATTAAAGTGATACTTCATTTAGGAAAATTTAAATTATTATTTAGCTTATTCATACGCCTTCTCGATGTTTTACGAAATTTTACGAATAAAAACGCATGTCTTTCAGGATCTTAGTGTTTACTTCAAGGAGTATGTACTCATTATTTTCTTCATATTAAGTTTTTCAATTGATCCTATTGAGAAAAAAACTTCACATATATTGGGGCTTTCTGAAGGAGTTGACGGATGTCGTTCACTTTCTATTTTAACGCGTTTTTGAGTTAAAGTGGGCTCTGAAATGGAAAGAACTTTTATATGGCAACTACCCGATGAACTCGCTTAATTTTTTTCATATTCAGCAGTTTCTTGAAGCGTTCAGAAGCTATCAACATTATTTCTATGCAGAAGGAGATATCACCCACCTCCCATGTAGAAGTTCATCTCTTCTGTTCAGCTTATGGGATAGAAGTGTTACCTTAAATATGACAGACACTGTTGGTTAAAAGGATTTTATCTGGAGATAGGCTGCAAATAACGGCGTTAACAACTCGTAGTTGAGTTGCCAATTATCCGGAGAGAGTGGTTAAAGGCGGACCCTTACTGGCTAGCAAGTTTCAAGATTCCTGCAAGGAAAAAGTAAGTTTATCTGTGTTGATCTGGAAAGATTTAAATTATCGCTACGAACTAATAACTCTACATTTAAAGTGTAGACAATTTTCAAACCGAACCCTGATGTAGTAAATGGGATTTGCATAGTTTTAGGGTAACTTGAATTATTTTGAATATATTTAAATTAACGGCCACCTTTAAAGTTTATAGGAGTAAACTAAAACAATATTCTCTCTCTATGTCTCAGGAAATGCTTATAATAGAAAATTAGAATTTGATACGCGTGTAGGATAGGGTGGCACATATTTGTATGGAGGATCTTTACGCCATAGATTTCGTTCATGTGGTGCGACCATAGAGATATAAATACTGGAGACGACAAGACGCCGTTTTTGAATGAAGCACTTTTTGAAGCCAGATCGAACGTTTTTGTGCGGAGCGTTTTGAAAACAGGTGGCAGTCAAATGCAAATAGTAGCCTAGTATTCAAATGGTTGGCGTTTTTCGTGTTCAAGACCGAGGTATAATATAAATGTGAGTAAGTTGTCGTGGCCTTGTGCGGAAAACTAAGAAAACGAATTTTAGTGAAAAAAACTGATTTTACTTGTGTTTGAAATGAATACTCGTCTATCATTTTTCGTAAAAGGTCTGACTGTGTCTAATACGTTTATTGGCTGATGTGGAATTTCAAAGCACAGTGAAGAAACCACTACTGTCTATGAGACACGTCGTAAAAGGACTCGCTTGAATCGCGATTGGAAGAACGTAATTTTGTAGTCGAAGCTTCTTTTCTGTGGGTTCTTTCTACCTGTCGTACCAACACAACAAGACACATCCAACGGACTGCTAAACATCCAGTAATGGACCATGGTTTGAGGCTTATTCGCCAAACAGAGATTTGGCACTTTTTAAATTTTTACAGTGAATTTGAATGCTTCTAAAATGGTCAAATTACATCAGTAGGCTTTACTACCATCTGTCCAAAGATGATTTATAAGGAAAAATTAAAATTTGATACTACAAGATGAGAACGATCCAAATCATTGAAGTCGGCTTTGTACTGCGTAGAAATAGGCAAGAATTTTACCAGTTAGCTTCGTGGTAGCGGTGTATCTTTTCATCACCTCGAGACAAATTCCACTTTATACATGTATGCGAGACTCCACCTCTTCCTTCAATATTGCCGTCTTTTTCACTCCTCGTTAACGATACCAGATAGTTACTACTAGATTACCTGGAATACTACCAGTGAATATACCCGTTATGACTACTAAATTAACCACGCTGCATTCCTATTGGAAAATCTTATGACACAGAATACCAAATACAACTTTTTCGAAGCTGGATGGCGAGTGTACTCGTAGGGTGTAGGATAGTGAATTTAATTACCACGTTCTTGCAGGGACTATGACGAACTGGATTGACCGTCACATTCAACAAATTCAAATCTCTTAGAAAATATTTTAGCATTTATGAATTTCAAGCTATGAATGTCAGCAGGAATTTCCACATATTCGAAACCCCCCGCCACCCCTGCGATCCTTCAAAAGCGTTTCTGTACGGCGGTAGATTCAATTCGTACACCGGACAGACTAACTGAATTTTTTTCTTGCAGTTTTATAAGGTCTATTTGTTCTAAAAGGTGAAAGTACAAAAAAGAAATTCAATTCACTCTAAAATGGTGTAATCATATGCAATACCGATTAAAAGTATTGCAATTTTATGGAATTGCAGTACTGTATCGGGATTGGAATTCAGAGCATAGTCACTCGTAGAGTCCCGGATTGTATTACTATTTAATAAACTTATCAGTAACAAAAATGTTCCGCCTCAGTGCAGGATAACTTTTACTGGAGCTTCGTATGGGTTCTGATGTGATGTATGGGTTCTGATGGGAGGGTGTTTCAGTGAAGGAGATGATGGAAGAGGGAGAAATAAAAAAAGTGTTTTGAAAATTAATTTTAATCATCATTTTATCGTCATTTAGTTGCTATGTATACATAAGTAAGTCTAGGTGTTTTTTAAAATTGGGTTCTCGTTATGGTACTCCAACGTTATCCGCATCACCCAAAATATTAGAAATTCTTCCATATTGTTGCGAGCTAGTAGTTCGACGGGATTTCAAGTGAAACACAAATCGTTTTAAAATCGTAACCTTTTATTATTCACATTCTTACTTACTTACTTATTTATTTAATTATTACAGTTATTCTATAAGATATTTACAGTTTATACAATTTTTGTAGAGATCAGACGGGGAAAAAATTATTGTCTTTACAACTATAGTGTAGTATTTCTATTTCTTGACAAAAGTGATACTTCATTTAGGAAAATTCTTTTTAAAAACCTATTAATAAGAATTTAAAACTAACTTAAAACTATCTTACAATAAAACTAACTTATTTAGCCAGCTTAGAAACAACTCTACATTTTAAATATTCGTAGTACTGAATAGTTCTGTAACTAGGGGGTTGTATAAGTTAAGGCATCTTTCCCGAAAATTGGTCATAGCTTTTTCCGATAGGTGTGAAATTGGACGAACTTTAGCTAAATCGTGGAGATGTCGTGTTGGAAAATAAAACGGTTTGTTTAAAATTATTTTTAAGCATTTATTTTGTAATATTTCTAGCTTTTTCTTGTGAGTTTTAGCACACGGGTTCCAAATTGGGGCTCCATATAGAATGATAGTCTGCATGGCTGTTTTATTTTATTTTCTTCGGAGAGCTTTGATTTCCGATTTATGAATGGATAAAGAGCATGGATGCTCTTTGAAATTTTGCAGGTAACATGTTCCGTATGGTCACGTGAGGTCATGTCCGACGGATCCTTTGAACGTATTGTTGCATTTATTACCTATTGATTTACATATCAGAAGTACTGTGTCGTGTAGCGCTGTCAGACTCAAGGAATCTGGACTGGGTGCTGGTATAGCAAACCTTACGGTCACAGTAACATTCTAGAATCCTTACCAGCGGAAATAGTTAAATCGCCGATCGACTACATTATCCCGAGACTGACCTTCCAGAAGGATTTCGCTGTGAGTTTTCCAACCAGGGCGGAATGGAAGAATGGTTCAGTTATAAATGAATTCGACACAGTTATATACACTGACGGTTCAAAGATGAACTGTGGAGTCGGAGCGGCAGTTTTCTCAGACACACACTATATTGCAAGGTCTTACCACTTACCGGATTACGCCAGCGTTTTCCAGGCGGAGATACTGGGAATCCGGGAGGCCTGTCGGACTTTGCAGCAAGACGCTACGCCAAAGCGAAATGTTGTAATCCTCTCTGACAGCCAAGCCGCAATCAAGGCCTTAGATTCGGCTACCACCTCCTCTAAACTCGTCGAACTGTGTCGAGAAGAGCTAGTCAAGTCAAAGTTACTCTGCTATGGGTCCCAGGCCACAGCAAGATAGAGGGTAATGAGCGGGAAGACGAATTAGCTAGGCAAGGTTCTGCTCTTCAGGGCCCTCTCGTAGAATCCGTTCAGGTCCCATTAGGGACTGTTAAGCGCCAAATATCCACCCACTTTCTCACAAACGCGAACTCCAGATGGAGAGGACTGACCAACTGCGTCATATCTAGGAAGATATGGCCATTCTACTCCCAGAGCAGAACAGACGAACTCCTGAGCAGGAGCCGCGTGGACGTCTCCAGAGTCACGTCAGTCAGCACGGGTCACTGGCCGATCGGCGACCACGCGGCCAGACTGGGTATTCCGTTTAACGTCAATTGCCGCAGTTGTGGGGATGCAAATAAGAGGGAAACTGTTATTCACCTTCTTTGCGAGTGTCCCGCCCTAGCTAGAGCCAGACTTCGCGCACTAGGCAAACCCTTCTTCAATAACCTCGATGAGATCTCGAAAAACAAGATAGGAGAACTGATTACCTTCTTGAACAGCTCTGGATGGATATGATAATCCATTCAAGCCCCAGGTCTCTGTAAAACTATATACGACCAGATTAACCGAGTTGTGGTATCAAAACGGCGCTTCCTGTGCTAATTGGACCCTGTTTTCGGCAGACGGGCCACCACGTAAACCAACCAACCATGGTCACGGGAATTTAATTTTGTATCAAGAATAAGACCGAGATATTTTATATTTTTTGACCACTGAATCGGTTCTTCAAAAATATTTATTGAGGGATTTGGTAGACTGCGTTTTGCGCGTTTTTTGGTAAAAAATATAATTTGAGTTTTAGCGGGATTTATTTTAATTTTCCATTTATAATAGAAACTTTATAACATATCTAACTGGCATTCAATAATCGCACTACTACCAACGCTGTCCGATTTTCTATACTACTTGATTTACACGATCGCTGCTACTAATGTCTTTACAAATATCTTCGCTTTACCGTAGTAGAAACTGTGTTTGGCTACAAACTTTGCCGTGCTTATATACTGCATGTGCTGAGTCGAAAGTTTTTCGCATATTCGGTGGTGCGTGTATGGAGTGTTCGGGACAAATTCGAGTAGGGGAAAAATGTTCGAGAAGAATGTTGAACTATAAAAAAGTTTGCATATTTTTCCATGCCTTTCTCATCGGGTATTGAAAGGTGGTCAATCGGATGTTTTTCTCCGCTTTTCATTTCGGTATTGGGAGGTTGTTGTTTTTCTCTCTGGAAACTGATCGAATTGTGTGGGTTGCCAAGATAGCATGTAACAAAATTATTCGCAAATTTTTTATATATCGATAATTAGTCCCACTAATTTCAAACTTAGCTTACAAATAACTAATCTCGTGGGAAAGTTTAAAGGCATAGAAAACCGGAACATATTTATGAGATATATCAGGAACCGCTAAAAAAATATGGAAAATTCAGCTCGGCCTAAAAAATTGTATTACAAAAATTTGTTGACAACTCATAATAGCAACCACCGGAGTAATAAAAGCCCGGCATATGACGCTAACTGAACATTCCAACGTGCTAAAAGTGACTTTCTCCATTAGTCACCGAACAACAGGTAAAACTTAACTATCTTTTCCTTGGGCAATTAAAGATACTGCGCCGGAACTCGGCTAGTCTTTGCGTCGATGAATGAATAATTGTCACGATTTGCAGATTTCTGCACGACAAAAATTCCATGGAAGGCTGTACGCTACGAGAAGGGTTGATTGGGTGGAAAAAAAGCTTCGGGCTTGTCGGATTTCTTGTCCATGTCTTCAACCCGTACAGGTAACTTCTGCAACGATTCATGACGGTTAAGACCATACCACATCCATGATTTACCATCGGCAACCTTCACGTGAAGCACAGAAACCACTTCTTCACTTTGCTTCTTCATTCAGTTGGAATCGATCCGACCTTTCGGTTGTGGCTTAAACACTATCTCGCAAAAACACTGCACTTAATCGTTGAGAATCGTTGTTTTTTTTTATTATAAATATAACAGAATTGTGCGTTTAGTGAATGAGTGAAAAAGAAAAATCTACGCGATTTTATCGACTTAAGAAAAATTCAAAAACAACAACAAACACGTCGTCAAGCGCACGAAAATTTCTTTTCAAGAAAGAAAACGTTGAAAGAGAAAATCAAACAAAATTGCATTTATTCCATTTTTTTTTTCTTCTTCTGTCTCTCTTATCGATAAATAAATTTAATAAAAATTCAAAGTTTGAAGTGAACATTGGGAAGCAGTTCTGCATACGAAAATGATTAAAAAATCGAAAGAAGAGAAATTTCCCTAATAAAATCGACAAAATCTTACGAAATTTTTGCTCAAGTGCGTTTAATTACAAATTAAATTAAACTGTTTGGTGTACAAGTGAATCGGCAAAGTATATGCACTACGCGCAAGTGAAATTGTGGATACCGGGGAACAGAAAGTGTACGAATAAAAAGGTAATTAAGGTCAGTCCCGGCTTCGCATTGCGATATGAAATTTTGTTTTTCAGGTTCCTGGCTTAAGTCTTTCGTTTTTTCTAGGCGAAAAGTTTGTAAGGGTTTTGTTCGTGCGTGTTATCCTGCTCATTAGGGTTTAGGGGATGTTTCCTGGAAATTGTTTACTTGAACGGATGTGGTAATGAGTTTTTAAGAGATGGTCGAAAAAACAATGTCTTTTTAAATGGTGCTCTTTGTGTTCGCTTTGAAAAGGATTTGCCCACAAAAGGATATCCTTTTCATTTCGTATCATGCTATTGTTATTTCGTTCAAATGCAAACGAAATACTAAGAAAATTTCCGCCAAGAAATTTATAAAAGACATTAACATAATAGCCCCTAAGTGGATTTCATGAAGTCCGTAAAAAATGAACGAATTCAACAAATTTCATTGAATTCTCTTGTGCGTTTTTATGCTGCTTAGCAATAAGATTGATTCTATGGATTTAATGTGGACCAAATTGCCGACAATAAGCACTTAATGTGATTGATGATTGAATAGAAGAAACACTTTTATTATTATTAATATGCAGGTGTGATCTTCGTGGAGTTGCGTGTTGATTTTTTTTCTTGTTATAATAATCGATGATCGCGAAAATTAAATCGAATGATTCGATCGATCAGTATTTTCTTTTCAATCATTTATGACCTATAATATTTGTGATTTGGAATGTTTTGTTGGTATTTTGTTCGGTTACTTAGTTGTTATGAGTATTTCTTAAAACCTAAAATAGTTGGTGGTTGGTATGGTTTGTGGGAAAGTTGGGCTAGTGGAGCGTTTAGGCATTGAATATGTTCGTTAAATAAAAAAAAGTAATAGCAACAAATTAAGACAGAGTGTGGTATTGCTTTTAGTGCGGGCTATTTTTTTTCCTCAATACTAATTTTTGTATTAAATAGTCAGAGATGTAGGACTTCAGCTAGTAGTGATAATTGAAACCATCACCTTTGCGTTAGTTGACTTAGTACACTTCATAATTTGCTGCCTAGTGGAAAAACGTAATTAGACAGAAGCAAAACCTGATGTCCTTTGAATGCGTGTTGCATTCAACCCAAATTAGGGTCATGGAATTTGTAGTAGGACTTCAAAATACTGGCGGTGGTTGCAATAAACTTTCTAGACCATAGACAAGACATTTTCTAGACCATAGACTTTTCAAGACAAGATGGAACTAAAATTCCCTGTTAGTAGCTAAGCCCAGTCGAACAGTACCTACTATTACTGACGGACATTGTATTAAGGTCAGTTTAATAGCTATGTCCAATTAGGAATGATTAATAAGGATATAATTTCATAATTTAGTGCTTTTTATCCGTGATTCTTAAAGAAAGATGAAGGAAAGCGCATGGATTCATACTAAATCCAGAAGAGATATAATTGTTCATCAATTAGACACCGGTGAAAGATTTGAAATCAAACGAAAAGTAACTGCCTTCAGTTTTCCATCATTTTCTAAAAGTGTAGTAATTTGGGTGACCCAAATGTGAGAATGTGCACCGTAGTTAACTCAAACGTCCCTTCTTTGCATTTATGTAGTCGTATATAATATGACGTATCATTTAGATGAATTTGTGGAAAGTGGAACTCTCCTGGGTTCCAGGGCACAGTGGGTTTTTAGGAAACAAACTCGCGAATGATCTTGCTAAAAAAGGTGCAAACTTTGGGCAAGAAAACGCGGTTTCGGTACCACCGCCTCTTAACGTCCTTCACAACTCCCTAGAGCAGAAGATGGTAAGCCTGTCCGAGGCCAGGTGGCAGGCTACATGAACCTCCAGAACAACGAAATAAATGTGGAACACTCAAAATGAGAATAAAACTAAACTCCTGTTAGCACTACCAAGGGCGCAATGCGCAATTTTAGTCGGAATTATTGCCGGCCATTGTTTGATTGGGGCGCATACGTACAGAATGGGGCTAATTACTAATAATCTCTGCAGGAACTGTAAACTACCCGGGGAACGGGATACGCTAGAATACCTCCTGTGCAACTGCCCAGCTCTTGCTAGGAGAAGGGTGAAGGCTCTTGGTGCACCGACCTTCACAAATCTTAAAGAAGTCTCGTTTAACAGAATGCAGAGTCTGCTAAACTTTGATACGGTAACAGGGACCTTTGAATTAAACGAGGAGCTCTCAGTACAGATCGAAACGCAAGCGCAACTATCATAGGTACATTGGGTCTCCTGTTTTTAGTGGTATCACTATGGACCCTCGTGGGTCTATGTGAGGCTTTGGCGGTCACTGTAACCTAACCTAACCTAGATGAATTTGTACTAATCTTATCTCCAATCTCTTTTCGCCTTCAGTCAAAGTCGTCAATCAGTCACTTGTCGGTTCCATCGATATATCTCCGGCTCGACGGACCAAAAATGTTCAATTTTCTTCCCAAGAAAGATTTTTTTAAAATTTTCTTCAAAAATTTAATTATTACAAGCGCAAGGGTAATTTTTTTTAATCATTCCAAAAGTGAAGCTATAGTAGGTGCATAGTGAAGTGCTATCAGCTAAACTCTACATTTTATCGAGAGCATAGTAAACACACCACTGCATTCAGTACCTTCAGTCAGTGTTATGATTCTTCTCTGCATTAAAGATTGTCGCAAAAGAATATGACGAGCATATTTCTTGATTTTTTCAAAATAAACTTCAATGTATCGTTAAACCTAAAATGTTGCTAGTTGTACTGGGAAAAAAGGTAGAAAATAAATCTGAAAGACATTTTTTTAATGACTTATCATTCCGGAAATAAAGAGCTATTAAAGATATTTTGGTTGAAAGATTTTATACGAATGCCGAGTTTCTTCACAACAACAACTTGTCAACGTTTACGATTTAGAGTAAGAAAAACATATCTTGTACTGGCTCTAACTTTCAGGGAGTGATTTCTATTTTCTGCTGTCTTTTTCGTCTTAACGATATTTTGATTATTTTTTTAATCCTAAGTAACCTCTTCACGGATTAAATACACAGCTATTTTTTTAAAGACAGTAGAACCATGAAGGTATAACTGACTTTTCAGGAAAGTAGCCGAGCTAAGTACAATTATTATAGGGATGCATTTTTAGGAGCAGGACTATTATGGATTATGCTCGAATATTGTGAAAGAAGTTTCAAATAAAATTACTAAGAATATTAACTGCGTCATTAACTTTAATCTAAAGTATAATTTTTTTTGCCTCAATAGTCTAGAAGTTATCAATTTTGTTCTTGTAGAATGCTTCACATTTCAAATGTGCTCAATCAAAGCGGCATATTACGATGTTTTTCTTCAGTTTTTGACGGGTTGAAATACGCGGTTTGTCTTGATATAGTGTAAGTACTCCTCAGGCTGAAACTTAGACTTTTACTCAGTTTAAAAATTAAGGGCTTTCGTCTATTTATGCAATACCAAATTGGAAAAAAAATCCAAGTTTTATTGCATAAAATTTTGTTTCCAAGCAGTAAACTCGATTGCACTATAGAAGTGTTTCTCCACTCAAGCTTGTTCAAAACTGTTTCGAAAATAAAAATTTCTTAAAATAAAAAGTGTTGCAATTTCTATGAAATTAACTTTAATGCGCTCTATGCTGAACACGAACAAGGTATGGCATATTCAAAACCAAAATACCAAAATACTTAGCCCCATAAGCCATAAAACCGAAAACAATATTTATCCAGAGTTACAAGCTCTGATAGCAGTCAGATATAGTCCAGGAAATCAGTACTGAGAACTCAAATTAAGTCTGTTGCCTGATAAAGTTAAGATTTTCAGAATTCCTTATTACGGAGTTAACGTAAGAAAGCACTATTATCTTCAGTTGGGCACCACTTCTGAATGGTTTTTATAAGATGGAATTTTAGTTCTACACCAGTACTGAATTAGGAACTGCTCTTTTTCTTTTCCTTCACAGAAATTACTTATTTTTCAATACAATCTTACTTTCAGTTCTGTACCATTACTGAAGTAATTCTGCTATTACAGATTCACATTTCAATTCTGTACTAGTACTAACTTAATTCTGGTTAACTTACTTCCCGAATTCGAATTCTTCTATTTATACATCTATTTGATGTCCTGTCAACTTTATAGTGATATTATATCATGTGAACTAAATGTGGTAATGATTCAGAAATATTGCAAAAAAAAGAAATGTCCGTTGTCCACATATTCGGTCCAATCTGATTGCTTGGTTTAAGGTGCTTTTCAATAAGCACGCCCATCATATATCTAGGATTTTTCTAACTTACAAACCAATTTTTTTATTAAGAAATTTTTGGTAGTTTTTCGGCGTTCGAAGAGTTTTTTGTGTGAAGCACCAAAACGAAAAGCTTGACTGAGATCGATCGCTGCCCTGGCTACTGCCATTGAGGCCATGACAGTTGAGAAAACTTCTCTGGAAAGCAAGTTTCAAAACTGTGTTGGATTGACTCATCAGAGGGAATATCATGCCAACTATTCGAAACACTCTTATAGCTGCTGGTATTGCTGAGCATTTCTCCATATGTGCCGAACCAAAATTCAATATCGCGAGTTATAATTTTGTGAAAGCCAGCTGACTAGGGCAGAATGCATATCTATCCTCAGAATAAGACTAGGCAAACCACTTTTCGCTATATTACGCTTTTTTGAACAGGGACAATCAGTAGATTGCTCAACATGCAGAGTACAGCTCACAGTAAAACATTTTCTGGTAGAATGTCCAATGTCTAAGCTGGTCCAATTGGGACCAACGAAAGATCCATCGGCAACACTGCATGATACCCTGGATCCCACAAACCGAGCAACACTGAATAAGCTTCGTGCGGCCTTTCTGTCTCACAGAATGTAGGATAAAATCTAGCTACTAAACATAAGTTAGTTTTCGACCAATACATATAAAAAAGACGGCATCATATAGCCCAGTAGCTAAGATGGCTTCAGACTTGTTACCTGTGAAATTTATTTCCAGGCAACAATAACAATAATAATAATAATAATTTTGTGAAATTTGCCATAGTACTTTATGATCAAGGTACATACACTGAAGGTCACTTCATATTTCAATCAATTTGGTTCAATTTGCTAACTAGGTTAGAGGTTTTAGAAGCTACGAGTCTTCTAACGCGTTTGCATACGGCGGACGGGGGTCAGATGAACTAATTTTTTTGCTATTATGGGGTTTATTAGTCATAAAATGTGAACAAAATAAAATCCGTCAAATGAGTCACAACCATGGGGTGCAGATTTAAAAAAAAAATTGGAGTTGAAATCAGTATATTTAAACGATCAAGAAAAATCATATGTGAAAACAAATTAATATTAACTAAGCGATTTATATCAACCATTTGGTGAATGTTTTCGCAGTACATTTTTTACTGAAATTACTAGTTTTCCGGATAAAAAACATTTTATTTTAATTTTCTGTGACGTTTCGGGCTCGACTGAGTCCTTTATAAAACTATTTTCAGTTTACATTAATATAAATTTTAGACTTCCTTTTCATTACTGTTGGAGTACTACTATATACTGAACTCTTAGGGAGTACCGATTACCAGAATTGCAGATAATAATAATAATAAGTTCACTCGGCAATCATCCTATTTAAGGTTTGCTGCGGCAGGCTATTAATCCGAGGAGTTGTATATGAAACTTCTCATTTCTAATATAAATAAAATTTCATACTATGATTTGAGTGAAGTTACACTTTTTTCACCTACCTCAGCGCCCTGGAATAGTCTGCGTCTGTCTAGTTACGACGCTGATAATTGCGTTTTGCTTCACAAACATTCTAACTTTCCATAGAAACATACTAGATCTACTTTTTATTAAAAATTAAGAACTAACAATTTCATAAACACACTTTTTTAACTTGGGGGACATTTATGACCTTTCCCTATGATTAACACTATGAACTTTAGATCAGCCGAATCTACAAAAATAGAATGATCTAAAAATGCGATTTTGAATTTTCTCATACGATTTTTAGTTATCGACCAAATTCAACAAGGAGAGAGTTAGTGGAGCGCATTCAGGAACTCCAATTTCAGCAAGATTTTAATTTTTTAGGAAGAAGAAAGGCGTAACTGAAACAAACTCTCATGCGATTCGAAAGAAAGTCAATTACGAATTCGATATTCCATCATAATGTATGTAAAAGTCGTACACGGTATTATAAATAATTAATATTTAAATTAAAAAAGACTTTTGATTTTTCGACTTTGCAGAAGAAAATCAAAACATCAACTTCAGCTACTGTTATTCTTTCCAACTACATATCAATTAAAATAATTATAAAATAATTTGTTTTGGCAATAGAGAGTTAGTCATCATCTAATATTAATTGATGTAATTAATTTTTTGTTGTTTGAAGCTGGTATTATTGTTTCGTGAAATCTTTCTACAAATTTTTCTGTTCGGAAATTAAATTGTTAACTCGTGCCTTCCATCAATATGATTTATAACAACTTTTATTTATGAAATGAGACAGAAACTAGAGTTTAAGGCCCTGTTTAGAATATTGTATAATAGATAAATTTAGGTATTACATGAATTATACAACTTATATTGATCCTGTCTTCAAGATATTTCTGGATTTGATAGGAATCGATATTTGATCTGTCACATCAAAATAAACAATAGTGCCGTAGGTAGCGCCATCTCGGCCATGAACATTGTATTTCAAAAGCGTCTATCTTAAAAAAATTTACAATTGATTGCATAGTTCTTACCTACTGTATGTAGTTTTGTCTTCTGTAGTGCTCCAAAAAAATTAATATGTCATATACGAATATGGGATAAACCTCGACATAGTCTAACCGCGCAGGGAAGATCGAAAGGTAGCTTTTGCTTTTAAGCATACAAGAGGGGAAACTTATAAAATATTGATAGATTCTGGTAAATCCTTTATCTGGCGCACATACTCGACTCAAGCAATCAAACTCAGCACATTATTTAAACACTGTACTGGCTAGCGCATGCTGCTGTCGACGCCGCTCCCGGCTGTCGGCTGCCAATTTTTCTGTCTAAGTGTAACTTACTTTTAATGGACACTCGTTTATAATGGACCATTTCTAAGGTCCAGAGCTTAAGAATAAATAACTTCGAGTAAAATGGACACTGGACTTATACTGATGCTCTTATCGAGTCCACTTAAACTGAGGTCTACCGTAATTTTATTACAAATAAACAACTAATTAAAATATAATAAAAATTAATAAGATTCTTCCTTTTACATTTTTTTTACTAATTAAAGACTTATGAATTTTTAGCTGTTTTTTCGGTGTCCCAGGGGTCTTTTGTGTGAACACCTCACGTAATATCCCGACATGAAATTTGAAAAACCTTCGCTACAAAGGTCAGTTTGAAAACTGGGGCTATCATGCAATCTTTCGAAATACCCTCATAACTGGTGGTATTGCCGAGGATTTGTTATATGTGCATTCCTGAACCGATATTCATTGCTGCGAATTATAACAAACTAAAGTTTGGCGTAGTAATATACAATTAAGGTGCATGCACTCAAGTTCATCTCGTATTTAAACCAATTTGGTTGTTCACTAGGATGTTAATTCTAATTACAGGTTGCACCCACTCACTAGTTAAATATTTTGACTCTAATACAAGTGCACTCGATCAAATCTAAACTACAGAAATTTAAATTTTTTCCTTATATATTTAAAGGTGCCAAGGCAGCGTTGGAATTCCAATTGATATATTTCATGTGGTGTTCACAAGAAACACCTCTAACGTTGAAAAAACAACCAACCATTTTCTACCCTGAAATTTTGTATTTTCACGTTTTAGGACTAGTAGATCCCAAAAAAGCAAAAAAAAAATGTCCGTCTGTCCGCCGTAGACGCCGTACGCCGTCCGCCGTAGGCCGTACGACGTCCGCCGTACGCCGTACGCAAAACCGTTTGAAGGCGCATAGCTCACAAATCCGTTGATATATTAAGTTTTATGGTGGGTAGATTGGGTGAACCCCTACAATTGGTATCTTTTCGAGGGGTGGGGGTGCAAGGGGGAAGGAGGGGGGCGCGTTTTAGACGAAAAATTTTGGTTTCTAGATCTCAGGAACTGCTTATGGTAGGAAGCTGAAATTTGGAACCTATGTAGTACAATGACAGTGGACCTATTTGCAAAAAAAATGGTTGATAAGGGTTGAGGGGTGTGGGAGGGGGGGGGGGGGAAAAACAATGTGTCCGAAACGTTCGAAAGCTGGGATTGAAGCATAATAAAATCCATATTTCCTGAACAGTTGATCTCAGAAGTGTGAAAATTTTGTTATCTTAAGGGATACTAGGAGAGTAACCAGGGGTTAACCTTTTTAAGAGGGGAAGTGGAGTGTAGGGGTGTGGGGTGAAAAACTTTAGATTACAATATCTTCCGAACCAATTATACCACGAAGATAAAATTTGGTTTCTGTTTATAAGATCATAAGTAGAGTCTACTGAATGTAAAAATTTTGAGAGGGGAGGTGAAGTACGAAAGTGGGGGATAACCATTTTTCAAAAAATTTAATTTTTATATCTCAAAAACCGTACCAGATATGATCTTAGAAGTTTTACAGGAGTTAGGCCCAGTAGAGTTCTAGCAGGAAAATAAATGTTGGTGTTGCTGGCGAAGGTGGTGACGGTGGGAGGGGGTGGGAAAGGATGGAACGAAAAGAATTCTGATTTTTATTTCTCGAAAACTGCAAAGCATAGAAAGCTAAAAATTGACGACTATATAAAGTCACTGTAGAAGTATCCTAGAAAACTAAAATGTTTAATAGGGGTAGCAAGGTACGGAGGTGGGGGGCAAAAAAAAGGCCAAAATTGTATTGATGTACAGAGCTGGCGGAATGCGGTGTAGATCACTATGCGACTGATAACCTAAAGATTAAACAGAAGGCTATTTGGAACGTTATTTTTTAGGTTGTCAGTCGCATAGTGACCTACACCGCATCTCAGTATTCAACACGTTTCGGACTTCTACCCAAAAAGTAATAAAGTTGCGCCCAGACTGTTGGCAGATTTTTTTTTAAAAACTTAGCTTCTATGGTAGTTTCACCACGAACAAGCCTTTTTCTTATTAATTAAGTACTACCAAGAGAAAGTGCTTGATGTTACATACTCTCAAAAACGCAATAACTATATCTCTATGCGGGGAATACGTGCGTTCGTTGACACAGAAATACACAAATCCTTATTGTGATTTCCGTAAATGCAGCAGGGGTAGAACAAAGTTTTCTAGTTTTCTTCCATACTCTTTTAGATCTTCCACCGATTGCAAGTATTAAAGTTCGGCGATTGCCATTCATATTTTGTAGAATATTCTGGACTTATACAGGCAGTTATTTTGACTAATAAATTTCTTCATTCTTTTTTTTCCTGGTAAAAATTCTGAGTATTAAGTTAGGCTCGACTACTTTTTTCCGGTCCGGAGAAAATCAGCGCATACACAAATGTTAATACAGAATGGAATTTTACTAGTATATACGAGTACTTCGTAGATAATAAAATTGGTTTCAATATCGGTGTTCGGATAGTAGGCATGATATACCCTCTGACGAGTCTATGCCATCCGATGACGAAACAGCTCCTTCGGACCTAGTCCAACACAGTCTTATTAACTGGCATCTTTCAATGAAGCTTTCCAACTATCATGTCCTCAATGGCAGTAGCCAGGATAGCGATTAATCACCAGTTGGCGATTTAGTGTTGGGGTTTCACACCAGAAAACTCCTCTGACGCCGGAAAACAACAAAAAACTTCTTAAGGGGTAATACCTAGTCGACATTTTTTTTTTCCATTTTTTTTTTTATTGGCTTAAATGGTGTAAAAACATGCCAAGAGTGATGTCTGACATCATTTTTTATTGAAAACAAATTTTAAGTGATCGTAAAAGACGAATTTTCGAAGCAAGGCGGAGCGCTTGAAAATGACAAATTGAGTTTCGGGGTGAGTTTCGCCCCTTTTACTCGTTACCGGCGGTGCAAAGGTACACTATATAGTTTCTAAATGAGGTATAGATAACGTTAATATGTAGTTTTAAGCAAATATTGAACATACGTTGTCTGTGTAGCCAAGCCTGTATCTTTAAAATTTCATGTAGTAAACACATTGTGAAACTTTAAACGAGTTTTTCTCGAAACCATGTTTTCAAAAACGGCTAGCAGTAGAACGCGAGTAATTTTTATCCGATCGATATGAAATTTTGGGTGTACCTTCTTAGATAGATTATCTAGTCTAGTACACACGATTTTTGAGTTTCATAAACAATTACGACTTTTATAAACAAATTGAGGCCGATTTTTTAGTTGAAAAATCGATTTTTTTTTCGAAGTGCTCGCAAATTTTCAAAAATTAAAATTTCTGAATATCCATGTGTACTATACTAGTAAAACTCGTGCATATCATGAACAAATTTTTTTCATTGTTCCACATATGTTCGTTGAAGACTTGTGCTGCTAGCCGCGGGACGCTTACAAAAAATCGACCTTCGTTCCGTGCACTGCTCAGCCGCCATTTTTTCATAAAAATTAAATTAAAAATTTTTTTTTTATAGTTCAAGATAAGTGTAATGATCCCTCAATATTTCGCATTCATCGATTTTTTAACAAAGACACAAAAAATTAACAAAAAACCGTCTTATTTTTTGCTTCCGACTAGGTATTACCCCTTAAATGTTAATACGTTAAACACGAGATTACTTGTGTGTTGCACCTGAATTGACGATAAAAATATAACTTTTTTCGTCCAAACTTTTGAGCTGGATTAAACTTATAATACTCTATATGATTTCATCTAGAGTATAAAAAAGAATCGAAGGCAGATCACTGTAGACGGCTTTTTTCAGAATAGTAGTAAATTTTAACAAATCAATTACATTTTCCATGGTCAATTTGAGAATTCTTTGGTTTGTTTTTTCGGCATCAGAGGAGGTCCCACACGTAAATCCCAACTGGAATCGAGTGCTACCTTGTCTAGTGGCGGCATGACAAGTTGGAAAAACCTGTACTGGTAAGGCCAGTTTGCAAAACTATGTATGAGGGCGGATTGATAATGACGTGCAAAAATTGAGAAAACATAATTTTATCCGGAAAAATTTATTTAGTCTCCTTTTAGCTCGATACACTTAGTCCAGCGTTTTTCCAATTTTTTGATCCCTTCCAAATAATATGATTTGTCCAACCCTTCAAAATAGGCGTTGGTTTCACTTATGACGTCAGTATTCGTGGTAAATCTCTTTCCAGCAAGCCATTCTTTCAAGTCTGGAAATAATAAAAAGTCGCAGGGTTCCAAATCTGGAGAATACGGTGGGTGAGGGAGCAATTCGTACCGTAATTCAAACAGTTTTGCCGTTGCAACAACGGACGTGTGAGCCGGAGCGTTGTCGTGATGAAACAACACTTTTTTCTTCGCCAAATGAAGCCGTTTTGCCTTGATTTCAACATCCAATGGAACCAATAACTCAGAATAATATGCTCCCGTCATTGTTTTTCCTTTCTCCAAGTAGTCGGTGAATATCATTCCATTGGAATCCCAAAAAACTGTCGCCATAACCTTTCCAGCCGATAGAACGGTTTTTCCTCCTTGAACCGACATCCTTCCATTGTTTTGGCTGTTGTTTGATTTCTGGAGTGTAGTGATGAATCCATGCTTCAATCAACGAAAAAATTCATTTGTATTACGTTAAAACAGTTGCAAACCGTGCTGCGAAGTTGTCACACGATTGCGTCTTTAGTCGATTGTGAGCAAACGCAAACCAAACACGTTCAAATGAGATGCTTACTACGTTAACTATCTCACGCACTTTTACTCGACGATCTTCTATCACGATATCATGGATTTTATCGATCATTTCTGGCGTGGTGACCTCATTTGGACGACCTGGACTTGGTGTGGTTTGTGTGCTCGTACGACCACACTTGAATTCAGAAAACCATTTGTAAATCATTCGGATCGATGGTGCAGAGTCCCCATAATGCTTACCTAATTTTTCTTTAGTTACTTTAGCTGTTTTCCCTTTTAAAAAATTGTGTTTAATCAACACACGAAATTAATTTTTATCCATTTTTAAAAATTTTTATAAGTCGACTTGCTTAGACGGCTGCTTCTCGAAAACTAAACGAGGTATCAGGCTTAAACTGTGCAGGTAATCTATTTAAGGATGGTCCAGGTAAAAAAAAATAACGAATTCCTTACCTGCCCACTCCTTCTTGATTTTTGCACGTCATTATCAATCCGCCCTCGTAATACTCTCCTTAATGATAACGAGAAAATGAAGCGTTCGACCCCAGTTGGGATTTTCGTCAAAAATTCTTGAGTGTTGGAAATATTGCAAATTACAAACGCGGCTTAGTAGTCAAAACTGTACCACAAAAAAAAACCCGCAGCCAATGAAGTATTACTTATGCATACGATCTACATGGTGCATTCGTTGTTTTATAAATTAAGCAATGATATAACAAAATTTTAACAAAAAACATTGAATTCTGGAATTCTTCACCCAGACACGCTCTAAGCTACTACAGATTAAAAATTTGAAATTAAAATTTTCCACTTTCAGTTTTTAATTGATGTTTCATCGGAAACTAATTTAACCATAAGCCAGACTTATAAATTAGCTACAAATCTGAATCTCCGAAAAATTAAAATTTTCAAATCATCTTAATCTCGAATCGGTGGGCTTAAAATCAAATTTCTAGTCTTCTTTTCTTCGTTACTTTTCTGATTATCTACGCAAATTTTATGCATAAAATACGTTTGGGGAATGAGTGAAAGTGGTTTCAAAATAATACCGAAAAAAAAATTCAATGTCATACCGTAGGTCGATAGAACTTTTCACCTGTTTTATTGCATTAAAATACAATCGATGCCAAAATCTAGACTATGGAATTTTGTGATATTTTTGAAAAGAGTTTTGCAAAAAACCGAAAAAAAATCCGCGGTTAATAAGTGCAGCCCACCATTCTAGTCGTCTTTCGATTCGGTCCAAATCAACTCGCCAGACTTTAAATGTAAATCAGTGAAAACCCGGATATTCTCACAGAAGCAAGTTCATCTTATGCATAAGAAACTGAAAAAAAAACAATTTCGCCCATATGTGGAGTTTGTTGCAAGTGTAAGATACTCGTTTCAGTGCATAGTACGTACATTTGAGCGGTCTTTTTTTCACTTATTTTCAGTTTACCTGATGTTCACCTTTTGCTTCGGCTCTATCCGAACGACTCGGTGGCCTAATAAAGTTGAGGTGTTTCCATACGCCTGGCTTACTAACGGTAGCGTATTCTATACGAAAACTTTTGCAATTCATGCACGCAACATGAGTAGCTCATGTATTTTTAACATAATGATTTTTGCAATAAACAATTGTTAAACGAATTGTAAGAAAACTGAAGGAAAAAGTCATCTCGAGAGAAATAGATGATTTTTGTATTTTTCTTCTGTACTTGATGCAACCAGCCACACAGCCTAAGAAACTGCTATGACTACGAGAAAACGGCTGATCTAATATTCGTCCAGGCGATAGAGTATATTCGCCAATGGCTTTAATTACAATCACAGCACAGGTAGATCTTTTGAATTAATTGGGCACGCACTGAATGAATGAACTAAAAAAAAATTGCAATTACTACGCTGCGATGAGCAATTGTGAACTAGCCAACAGATTTTTCAAAAATCTCTCAAAATTCAATGGCAACGGCATTTAAAGGTGTCGTCGTTCGAAGCCGAAAAAGTGAAATTGTTTTCATAAGCGGTTTTTCACTCGAGTCAACAACACACTAAACCTTACACCTATGCTGTGCTATCAACCGACAGGTAAGGTAAAGTAATAACCAACAAATACCGCACATATATGCTATGGTGTACCGCAACAGTCCGACTTAGCACCTTTGGAGTTTCCAGTTCGATAGTGTGATCAGCTTGGATCGATCGGAATTTAGGTCAGATTTCGCCGTTCCGATTTAATTCACGAATATTTTACCATATAGTCACAGAAAATGTATAAAATTCGTTTTATGAAAATTTATTACATCAGAGATAAACAAGAAGTGAATTATTTAGAAGTCGAACGATAAAAAAATAAACTAACTTTCTTTTAGATTTGTCCATCAAGTGGTCAATGGATGTGATTGATTTGTTTCTCATACCGTGCCGAATTGGCTGCTATTATGACTTACAGTACTCTTCTAGAAGTCGGAATTTTTTTGCTTCAACAATAGTTTCGATTGTGCGAAAATTCACACGATTTTTTTTTTTTTGTAAATATACTTACGAGTATTTGAAAGACAAACCTCAGTAATTTCGAGAAAAACTGGTTTCAATGAGTGCCTTGTAGCATATTGTTCTTGAAAATGTCGAAAATTATTGAAAAGACAGTCACTTTTTTTCGGAATAGTGAGAGTCACTTTCGTTTTCCCAAACGAACTGAAGAGATTCTAATTTATTTTAAGTAGTAAAATACGTTCTTTTAAGTTTCATGATTAACAATTCAAATTTTGGAGTAGATGAAGTGCTTTCATCATTTACGTATAATGCAAATTTAATTGTTATTGAAAATCGAAAACGAATTTGTCGCTAATATTAATGTAGATCCTCGTTTTTGGGGAAAAAAACCCAGAAAGATTTAATTAAGGTTTGGGCGAAAAAGGTGGGTTTTGTTCAGTGATGTCGAAAAACCCCAAATTTGTTTCATGTCCGTTCACTTCCAATCCGATCTGTTGAAAATGTATTCGATATACATTACTTTAATGCATTTTTATACTCTAGATGAAATCATATAGAGTTGTAGCGCACCAGTGTGCAGGTGGGCCACACCAGTTTACGAAATAGGGCCCGCGTCGCCGGTGGCCGAGGTAAATCTGAGCCGGCGGTGCTAGGGCGAGCGGTGGTCAGTTTACGACGCTCACTGTCGTTGGAGGTCGCAATCGCCTGCGTCCAGGGGCGAGCGTTGTGACTGGCGTCGCGATGGTACTTGACACTGAGACGCCTGCGTCCGGGGGCGAATTGCTGAAATGCTGCGGTGTCGGCCGCCTACGTCCGGGGGCGGGCGTCGACTTAGGCGTCGGGATGGAAACGATTGGCCTGCGTCCGGGGGCGAGCGTTTTCCTCGGCTCTGATAAGAGCCTTTCGACTTCGTTTTACTCTTTGAGTTCTGACAAGAACTATAAGTGCGATTTAGATTTCAGTCCTGACAAGAACTAAAATCTTTAAAGACTACTGCTTCCTGGGTAGCGTTTTAACGCGAAAACAAAGACGACCTCTCGGCCCGGATCCAATTTACTACTGATGGTTTATTTCCTAAAATTTACACTATTTAAACACTTAAAAATAATACTTGGTCCATCCCTTCTACTAAATATTTCACGATGCTAAGTGCATTGCTACAAATTCTAATGCAAACACAAAAGATGACCTAACGGTCAATTTTTGATGCCGAGTGCATTTGGACAAATTTTAATTTCATACAAAAGATGACCTAACGGTCAATTTGTGATGCTAAGTGCATCTTGACAAATTTGGTAAATGGATTATTGTGAGCCATTTAGGTGGACACAGTAGAGTCCGTCTAAATGACCCACAAGAGTATTATAAGTTTAATCCTGCCCAAAAGTTTGTAACGCATAGAACTAAGCCTCGAACGAAAAAAAGTTATATATTATTTTTTGTTTATTTGTGGCCAAAAACCTCAAATCCGCTTGACGTCCGTCCGTCTGTCCGTTTAAAACACGTGTTCAAGAATATTGGTCGATAACTTAAGAAGGGTTTAAGCTACGATATTGAAATTTTGTATGTATTACTTTTCCAATAGTTCGAGCTAAATATATGATTAAGAAGAAAATCCTGTTAGTCCTTCGTGTAGCTGCCATACAAATATCCTGTCAAAATGTATTCACTTAATTTACGAAACTCACTATAACTCAAGTAATCTTTTAGCTATGAATTGGAAATTTTGTACAAATTAGTTTTGAGTGAAAACGAAGTTCGAGTTTACTAATCAGCGAAATCCTTTTACTCCTTCTGTCAGCTGCCATACAAAATGTCCTTAAGACACGTGTTCAACAATATTTTTCGATAACTTTTGAACGCTTCAAGCTACGAATTTGAAATTTTGTACACGTTCATTTTTAAATGGTTCTTAGGAAAAGGACAAATATGTAAGAAATCGAGTGAGTCCTTCCTGCACCTCCTATGTGAAAGTCCTTCAAAAAGGACATTTTTTTCGATGACTTGATATGAAATTAAACACTGAATATTGTCTTTTAGGTTTGAGTAGCAATCTAATGGCAGTCTTTAATAAAGGACATACAACATGCACACACGTAATTCTACTTTATCCCCAACTACAATATAAATCGAAGATCAGTATTCATCTAGAGTATTATACGATTGGCTTGCAGCCGATCGTGACTGCAGTATGTTTTTGAGGCTAAGTTCATCAATGAAAGAAATCGTCCGCCTCCTTCAAACAGTTTCCCAACTAACGTCCTCGTCATTACAATTATTGCCTATTGGATTTAGATCAGTACAAGCTAGAAATCTTGAACATGGCAAACCTTAATTTTCCAATAGTTACAGGTAAGAATGCGAATACGTCTACCATCCATACGAAAGTGATAGAAAAATTTGGGTGTTAAACTTCTGAAACACACTATAACTCGAGAAATTGTTCAACTAATGAATCGAAACTTCACAGGAATTCTGTTTTGAGCAGCTGCAGCAATTATTGCCTATTGGACTTAGATCAGTACAAGCAAGAAATCTTGCACATGGCAAACATTAATTTTCCAACAGTCACAGGCAAGAATGCGAATACATTTGCCGTCCATACGAAAGTCATAGAAAAATTGGGGCGTTAAACTTTCGAAAAACTCGAGAAATCGTTCAACTAGTGACTCGAATTTTGTTTTGAGCAGGTACAGCACCTTGTTTGCAGTGACGTGGATACGGGGTGGGAGGATTATGAGTCTACTAAATATACAGAAAAATAAAATACAGGGTGTTTATTATGAGCATTTTAAATAATATCATAATATCCTATCATCATGTCAAATATAATGTTTATTGTTAAAAACAGAACGTAAGATATTATTTAAGTTTTTTAAGGTGAAGATATTATAAGATATTATTTAAGTTTTTAAAGGTAGAATTACAGTAAAAGCGACGCACGTGCGTTAAGCCAAACGACGCGATAACCGCTGATTAGAATGCATGTTAGCGAGTTCAACCAATTACATTCATATCGCATCGGTCTAATCGCTCCGCTTTGACAGTCTATTTTCTAATTTCGTCGCACATGTAACGCAATTTTGACACTTGCGTCGATTGTATATGTATAGTTCTAATTTTTTACAACATCGGAAAATGAATGCCTATACAATAAACAACAGGCAATATGTTTACAGGCTGCGAACAGAATTTCTTAGTATTTGATAATATTTTTTGGCAGTCGATGGAAGCACTTACTGTAACTGGTGTCGCGTTATGCCACGCGCGATGCGATTGGGTCAACGCGCGCGTCGCGTTTATCGCTTAGTCAAATCACCCACATGTCAAAAACCTATCTAAGATACTGCTTCTTTCTCAAGGGAGTGGATTGGTGACGGTAAACTTAATTTACTATGTACTCGTTCACATAAATTAAATCGAAAAGTTTAAAATTTTTAATACCCGAAAAATTGTTTTAGAACATTTAAAGAGAATATCAACACGGCAGATTTTCCCAGATAGACAAAATGTTCGAGCAGTTTGACACAACTTCATTTTTAGAGCAAACTTTGAGATGTTTTTAAAGTCGGACTGCAGCAGGAATTTTTACACCGTTCCATCCCCATTGGCGAAATTCAGGAAAAAATTTTCGACCATTTCGAATATAGGTGATGAATATAGAAAACTTCTAAAATTATTTGGGCTCTCCCGATAAAGAAGGAGATATACAATAAATTAATTAAATAACTTTCAAGGTATTAGAAAAATAACGTAAATTAAAAAATTTTTACCGGTCTGGGCGTAACTTTAAGTCGAGTTGCGAAAGAAGCGCCAACGCTACTGACATTCTTAAAACACCCATTACAATTTTAGGTCATAACCCAGGACGTGGTCAAAGTCGAAATATAACATCGGTAGTTTTGAGACAAGGAGGTTATTTGAAAATTTAATTATTTCAGTAGAATATCAATTTTAAAGGTACGACTTTGAACATTCACAGAAGTGTACACCTATTCAATATCTAATTAGACCTAAGACATATAGCGAAATTCGTGAAAGTCTTTACATGGATGCCCACACAGTACTTTGTAAGGCGGGGTAAAGGTATGGCTTCTAAGACTGTTCTATGACGAATTGAATGGAATGTATGACTTTTTTTCAATCAAGAATCAGTCTATCTTTTTGTCGCACCTATACAATTTCATCGCACCTGAAGATGAAGAGAATTCGAAACTTTCAATGACTATTCACTCTCAAAAAAAGCCAGGGAAGAAGAAATTTTTTCCGAATTTCTTATTAGGTGAAATTACCAAACTCTGGAGCTGTCATACAAAACTTAAAACCCAATTTTGTTTTATTGTGCAATGGACAGTGAACATATTGTCAGGAACTTTAAAATGTCACCAATAAATAGTACAGGAATAAAACCAGATGAAAATTAGGTATTTACTCATTCGAGTACATATGAAATCCCACAATAAACGAGTGTTGGTTTTTCATGAACAAGTAATAAGTCGGGAATGTGTTGTTGAAATAAAATTCGGACATGGAAGAAGGTTCGTTATATTAATTATCCAAACTCTTGTTGGATGAGGAGGTTCTCATACAAAATTCACAAGTAGTTACACTTATTGAACGAAATTCCAAAGAATAGCAACCAGAAAACAAGTTGAAATCAAGGCACTCTTTGCTGTAGCAACAATACAAAAGGTCTTACACAAATGGGTTAATTGCATTTTGTTGAGTCAACTTGAAGTCTCAGAATTAGTAGTAACAGTGTTCAAGGGTGATAAATGCCAGAGCAGTAAAAAGGACAGCAACATTTCGTACATTTCAAAATATTATTAGTTTTTTTTCTTACAAAATTAAGGGAATTCAGTTGACCACGGGATTATATCCAATAAATATCTTTCAAAAACTTTAGATATTTGAACTAAAAGTCGAATTGCAGTTTTGTAGGATACCAGAGAACTTAATCATTAAACTGAAATTCAGTTGAATAAACTGAGATTTTTTAATTTTATAATATTAGTAAGAATCTTTTTTGAGATCGCTACAAATTTTACGAAATTGGTAGCTTCAAAAATGTTATGAATCCGTACTAAAACTAGAGGTTGTTGTGATGGCAGTAATGCTTTTAGTGATACTACAAAAGTAGAAGCTAAAGGAAGGGATCGAAAATGTAACAACGAATGAAAGAAGTAAATAATTGGGTAACATAAGGCAGGTGGCTCCTCTTGTCCCCTTTTAAGGGCACTCTTGGGTGTATGATCTCTTTTACTCTGCCTTAAGGGATGCATATCGAAAAATCCAGAAATTGATTTTCAGGCGATTATAAACCAAGTCGATAAAAGTAAAAACCAATTGGATATCTCATCAGACCTAGAAGATATGAAGGAATTCGTGAAACGTATACAAACTATTTGCCCTCTTTAGCGGTTGAATATAAAAAAAATCCAGAATTTGGCTTTTAGTCGATTATATAAACAGCCTGTGAAGGTAAAAGGAAATTGATATGTTATTACACTTTTGTGTCTCTTAGGAGATATGTCCGAATTCGTGAAAAGTGTGCAACCGCTTTACACTGCCTCTCTTAGGAGATATGTCCGAATTCTTGAAAAATTAACACTTGCATTACACCTCCTTAGAGATAAAATCTCAAAAAAATATTGGAAGTAATTCCCATGCCTTTTTCTGATGGAAGTAAAATTAACTGGATATCTCAGACGACCTAAGAGATATGACGAAATTCGTGAATATATATGGATCCATTTTAGCCGAAGCTTTTTTTTTGGCTCCATCTCAATTGTGAAAATTGGAAATGTTTGCTTAAATTATTTTTCTCGTAAATGTACATGCTTAAACTAGCTTTCAACTTTCCAGCATAAGTCAATCCTGAGATAGAAAATAAGCCTCACCATTGAATCGCGCTTGGCATGCCAAAACGTTTGGAGCGGACCACTATTATAGCGCTATCCAAATCTTAAGTTTCTGCTGTCTAGCTTGATTTGCCGGCCGTAAGCACTGTTAGTTAATTCAGCACCGTCCGCATAATTCGGACCGCAGTCACTGTGTGTCAAAAATGTTGCCCTCCTTCTTGACTGAAACTGAAATGATAGATCTGCCAGTGTCACCACTGCAGTGTCATAACTATGTCTGTAACATTGGTTCTTTTTTTGAGAAAGCCTTATGCAGTCCTGCTATCTACGAAACTGCCTCAAGTCCATTACTGAAGTCTCTCACTAAAAGTTCCATTTCTTGGGGACTTTATTTCTATGTTGTACACTTTCGGAATGACACGGTCCTAGTCATTTTGGCGATGTATTCAACTGATAAAGTAACGCTTTTCTTGACTTTTTTCTGTTGTTCAAAGTGGCTTTGAAAGATTATGCAAACCAAAATGACAGCATAAACAAATCCATCTGCATACTTGGTATATGGTCATACGAGCTTCAGAACCTTTCCAGCATTTTTCGAGAACATTTATCGATTTATCTTTTCGTTCGTCACCAAGCAAAACGGCTGTTACGGCGGTAATTTTTTTTTAATTTAAAGAGTAGCAATCCATTTATATCCTGCCCACATCACCCTTCTCGTAGGCTTATATAAATTCATATCAATATTTCAACGGTGTCAACTACGTAAATAATAATATTGAAAGAAAAAAAGGTCAATAAAAAGCGCTACACAAAAATGATGCACTCATCACTGCTTGTTCCAAAACCCTATTATCAAGTATCCGAGACCCGAACCCAACAAGTGTTTCACACAGGGTTGCCAGATAGTTGGCTGCAGAATCCGCCTAGTGAGCTTATGAAATAGACCGAAACCCACATGATTACTTGAAGCCCAAATACTGCGCTCAACTTTGCAATTTTAATAGACCTACTTAAACGTGTTGAACATAATTGCGATTTCGACGACGAACTGTGTTCCAGAATTCGTATAATGTATAATAAATATTTTGGTTAAATATAAGGTTAAAGTTATAGTTGAAAAATAATTTCGTCTGGTTTTCAAGTAAAACATAATTTGATTTCATTTACTACTTGATCGCTTTAATCGATGAAAATCACTTTAAAAATACGCTTTCGCGTAGACCGTCTATTACTCTCGCAGTACAAAACCTTATCCCCCGGCTCTGCGGCGTTTATATACTGCATGTGTTGAGTTGCGAAATTTCCAGCATATATGCGGTTGTTTGTACAGAACACGGAAGGTTTATAACATGCGAGAAGTGTCTAAAACACGCGAGAAGAATATAGAGCTCTTTAGAGTTGTTGTTTTTCTCTAGAAACTTTAATATCAATAACAAGTGAGTTGTTCGGGATGTCAGGGTACACATGTAACAATAACTTTGGAGGGACAAAAATTTTTGCAACACATGCCTGTAACCTACCAATCCAGTAAAAATTATAATTAATACATTATGCAAAAAATAAAGGAACTCTATGACAGTCATCAATATTGGTAAATCTATTGTCTCTTGTATATGTTATATTTCTACGGGTGTCTATAACTTTGAAGAAAATGGTTCTTTTGTAGAAAGTCCACAAATAATGAACCGATTTTAAATTAATTTTTATTTTCTAATACCAGATAGACATCGTGTGAACTATTATTTTTCAATATTATGACTGGAGAACCGAAATTGAATGGCAAAAGGATTTGTGATATGACGTTGTTTGCAAACGTTGTATTTGAGCGTTGTATTTTAGCAGATTTAACCCAAGAGACGACTGAAATTTAGTTTTCTAATTTCTCTATTTTTATTTTTTTTTTCATAAATTGGGTCTGTTGTAAACTAGCAATATAACCCTATGTGTCCGAATAGCCCAAAAAGCTATAAGTAGCTTTTTGGAATTTATACCCGCGAATTGAACATTTAAATAGCCCAAATCGCGCGAAATAGCCCAATCTGACGACCTTAGTTGCACACTACGAGGGCGGTCTGATAAGTACTTGGCTTCACCGCCCGATGGCACCACTATCGCAAGAGAATACTATCTATACTATCGTGTAGTAGCTTCTCTTAGACGGCTACTGTCAAAATTTCAGCCGAATCGGACTCGTAGTTTTGTTTTAACCGCGTGTGGAAGCGGGCGTGTCCGCGGATTTTAGAAAAATGGAAAAAGAGCAATATCGGTCGGTGATTCGATTCTTGTTTTTGGAAGGGAAACCGCGCAGCAAAATCAAAGGGCGCTTGGATGCTGTGTACGGTGACTCTTCTCCTTCGATGGCGACCGTCAAAAATTGGTTTAACGAGTTTCAACGTGGTCGCACGTCAGTTTTTGATGAGCCACGCCCAGGTGCCCCGAAAACGCCTACCACGGAGGATAACGTGACAAAAATCCACGATCTCGTATTGACAGACCGCCGATTGAAGGTGCGCGAGATAGGTGAGATAGTAGGCATCTCAAAAGACCGCGAGGGTCATATCCTGCATGAAATTTTGGGCATGAGAAAGCTGTCGGCGCGATGGGTGCCGCGTTTGCTCACTCCGGACAACAAGCGCAACCGTGAGACCACTTCAGTTTGACGCTGTTTAAGCGCAATCCGAAGGAGTTTCTGCGTCATTTCGTGACCGTCGACGAAACATGGATCCACTGGTACACACCAGAGACCAAGGAACAGTCGAAACAGTGGACTTCACCCGGCGAACGTGCTTCGAAGAAGGCGAAGACTGTCCTATCGGCCGGAAAGGTGATAGCCACCGTTTTCTGGGATTCACAAGGTGTGATCTACATCGACTACCTGGAGAAGGGCAAAACGGTCACAGGGCTCTACTATGCCGAATTATTGGGCCGATTTAAAGCCGAATTTGGCGAAGAAAAAAGTGCTCTTCCACCATAACAACGCACCGGCGCACACCTCCGCCAAATTGGGCTACGAACTGCTGCCCCATCCACCGTATTCTCCAGATTTGGCCCCGTGCGACTTCTTTTTGTTTCCATACTTGAAAAAGTCACTCGCCAGGCAGAAATTTGAGTCGAATGAGGAGGTCATCTCCGCCACGGAAGCCTACTTTTCAGACGGGTTAAAGAAGTTGGAGCATCGCTGGGTCAAGTGTATCGAGCTAAAAGGAGACTATGTTGAGAAATAAATCGCCACTTTTCCAAAATTTTCGTTTTTCTTTTGTAGGCTAAGTACTTATCGGACCACCCTCGTATGTACGTAAAGCAAGCTTTCGGGTTGAACGGTATTTCATTAACATCAAAAGCTTTATTGACCATGTTAGATCCAAAAACTTATCATGAAATGCGTGATAAGCGATTTTTAGTGGCTGGCACCGACTCGAAAAATGAATTCTCGAGTTAAGTTGATTGTTTCATTTAAAGTTCCAGTGATAAAGCATCAACTAAAAAGATATGTACATAATAAAGTTTCTCATATCTCAGCGCATGGAAAGGCCGGACTTGATTATGGATCTAAATGTGTCTCAAATTCCGAAGCGATTACCTTGTTAAAGAGGTTTCGGCTATGTACGTATACCCGCTTGACGTAATTGTATGAAAACTGTAGGGTTTCTATTAAAGTTTCCTACCAAACAATATAAGCCAAGCATATCTTAAAATCCGTACCTAGTGACCAACTTAGCCAAACTCTTTTCTTATTGCTACACTCAATCCCAAAACTCATAATAATGCATTTAACCTAAAGAAAAATAAAGCTAATAGTATTACACGCACATTACGTACCGCACTGCAAACGAGTCTGCCTGATTATCTCGCTACATTTTTCCATTTTTATGCGATTTTTCTTCCATCCAATTTTCGAAATACGAAGATGAAGAATATGTAACAAAATGAAATTTCTATTCTCATCCTCATCAAAAAATTCATTTCCGCGCAGATCGTTAAAAAAGTTATCCATAAACAACTTGAGCAAAATAAAATTGTTCTTACATTACTTTGCAAAAATATAAATTACAAAGTGATTACCAGTTGAGATAAATAATAAAATTGAAAAAAAAAGTGGAAGATAACTAGCAATTTGGGTCATTTCGAGCAATTCATGCCGCTTATAGCAAAAATAAGCGTATCTAGGCTCTAACACGTAATGCTAATTTCCCAACTGAATGGCTTAGATGGGGACTAGATTTCCAATTTGTCTTAAGTTCTTATGGTCAAAGACTGCCAAAATAAACAGCTTAAGCTGGGTGTCTTTAACTTCGACGTGGTTGGAATTAATAAAAACAATAAACAAAAAAGTACCGAAGACCCGCTTTATTTTGTAACCACTGACCTAATTCCACAGTTATCCAAAATTAATGAGCGAGACTCTCGGTACTTTGGGTCATACACACTAGCATAGTATCTACAGGTACTACAGGTGCCCATCGCGGGCAAGATGGACAAACAATTTGTACCGCTGCCAATCATCGCACCGGCAACTCCGTATACTAGAAACCACATTCGGATTTCTTGTGACCTCCTACAAAACAGTTGACTGACTTCTTCGATCTTCCGCCAGATATAGTTAGCGGTTTGGGATGCATCAAGAAGTCTCTGTGTTGCATAATTTCTATGCAACTGGCTCGCATTCGAGTATGTGGAGTGGATGGAGTAGTGCACTTGCATTACTCCACAAAAGCATAAGAAAAAAATCCAACAACTGTAACCGCGACAGTAAGTGACTACGATAATCCGGTGAGTACACATATCACGTATCACAAATGTCGATCGTACGAGTAATAGCGTCGCCCCTTAAAGACGCGATCTCATTTGCATGCTATCGCAAGTATATCGATTTGCGTCTATTCACAGGTACAGGTAAGTTAGAGACATTGCCGGGCGACTATGACGCTAGTACCACAGGTATTTCAGTTAACGGTAATCGTATGTGGTTAGTTGAAAAAAAAAAATGTAGTTCAAGGTTGTACTATAGTTGCGATTGCAGTACCTCCCATACCTGGCCATTATGCCTCCATACGTTTAATAACCACATACAGGAAATAAGCGTTTATGTAGATTTTTCCACTGTACCTACTAATAGACGTTGTCTGCCATCTTTTGAATTTATACTGATATTGAATCGTTAGGTCATCCAGGTATTATGGAAGAAGGTAGGTAGGTGGTTCATCGAAGCATAATTTTTTTTCGCGGTTCGATTACCGTCGATTTTAAGCCGGCACGACAACCACTCGTCTATTCACCTGTGGTGAGTGACTGGCCGAGTGTGTGATTTGGATCTTTAATAGACACGATTTATAGCCTAACTGCATCTTAAAAGGCCCAGAAATCTTCAATTATCGCAATATTGTTAGTATTCTGCACAAGAAGCGTGCAATTATTAATGCGAAGCGATGATGCTATTAAATAAATCGATTAGTGGGTTCGTTTATTTCGTAATTGTTACTTAGGAAAGTTAATTTCCTGGGGAAATTGAATTTTGGTATGCCGAAAATTATAATATTATTTATTGACTTTGTTTCGACAGCTTTCCTAGAATTTTAACAGTTTGTTCAGATAATTTATCAAAATATGTAAGTATCATCTGGATGATAAAGAAATTTTATTTCACCGTATGACCGGAAACGGTTTCAATCATATAAAATGAACGCGCCCTGTATTTTAAGAACTTTAAACGATTTCACTTAATTGGGGAATAGAGTCACTGAGTCGGTCGAAACAGTCACGAAGAAGAAGAGCAACATTACGTAAATTTGTAAATATAGGTATACCGGCATAACATATCGGTACTCTAGCGGAATTCGATCGGAACTCCTTTCTAATACATATACACGCCGAGTTTCAGCGGAACATTTTTAGTATAGATTAAATTGTGATTTGTTGAAAAAAGAAATATATATTTTTTTCCAATTATTTGTTCTTGGTATAACTGCCACTTCGTTAATAACTTAATAATTAAAACATTGTACTAGTTCACTATGTAAGAAAACATTGCGATTTTCGGTATTCGCATTCTGAAGACAATACCTTACAACCTAGCGACCTAGGCAATACAGTATAGAACATTTTACGGAAAATCATAGTTTTAACTCATGTCAGTGCGGGCACAGTACTGACTTTAAAAATTCTTAAACGTTGCGTTGCAAAAAAAATATTTTTTTTTTCTTTGAGCACGTGCAGTTTACAGCAAAAATATCTAAAAACGTTAAATTTCACCATTTAATAAGAATAATTACAATTACAGATGATAAGGAAAATCGGAAAAGTCAGCAATTTTTTTTAGGATCTAAACAGACATACGATTTTTTTAAGTCAAGTACAGATAATATTCGATTACTCGGTAATGGTGAATATTTCTTTATATTAAACTCAATGAGTCTATATTGTGGATATTGAATTCTTTTGAAGACATCTGTCTTAACAATTTTTCAATCACTCGCCTACAAGACAAATTACAATACTCATTCAGTTCTGTTACAGTACTGAATTCTCAAGTATAATTTTTTTTTAATTTATAATTTATTTTAACAATTTTGGTTATTTTCTGCATATTCTGTATATTCATTGCACTTCTCCTCCATTCACAGTACTATTTCGGTACTGCAGCACAAAATTGCCTCAGAACTAGCCTTTACAAATAAAACTAATTATGATACAATATTGATAATAGAAAATTTCTCTAAGGAAAAAAAGGAAACAAATCAAAACAAAGTTTGGGTTTATTTTCAATGATATTCAGTACCGATTCTGTGGTGCAATGAGGTCATGTCCGACGGATGCTTTGAACGTATTGTTGCATTTATTACCTATTGATTTACATATCAGAAGTACTGTGTCGTGTAGCGCTGTCAGACTCAAGGAATTTGGGTGCTGGTATGGCAAACCTTACGGTCACAGTAACATTCTAGAATCCTTACCAGCGGAAATAGTTAAATCGCCGACCGACTACATTATCCCGAGACTGACCTTCAAGAAGGATTTCGGTGCGGGTTTTCCAACCAGGGCGGAATGGAAGAATGGTTCAGTTATACATGAATTCGACACAGTTATATACACTGACGGTTCAAAGATGAACTGTGGAGTCGGAGCGGGAGTTTTCTCAGACACACACTATATCGCAAGGTCTTACCACTTACCGGACTACGCCAGCGTTTTCCAGGCGGAGATACTGGGGATCCGGGAGGCCTGTCGGACTTTGCAGCAAGACGCTACGCCAAAGCGAAATGTTGTAATCCTAGATTCGGCTACCACCTCCTCTAAACTCGTCGTATAGTGTCGAAAAGAGCTAGCCCACTTAGGAAGTCAAGTCAAAGTTACTCTGCTATGGGTCCCAGGCCATAGCAAGATAGAGGGTAACGAGCGGGAAGACGAATTAGCTAGACAAGGTTCTGCTCTTCAGGGCCCTGTCGTAGAATCCGTTCAGGTCCCACTAGGGACTGTTAAGCGCCAAATATCCACCCACTTTCTCCCAAACGCGAACTCCAGATGGAGAGGACTTGCCAACTGCGTCATATCCAGGAAGATATGGCCATCCTACTCCCGGAGCAGAACAGACGAACTCCTGTCAATTCCCGCAGTTGTGGGAATGCAAATAAGAGGGAAACTGTTATTCACCTTCTTTGCGAGTGTCCCGCCCTAGCTAGAGCCAGACTTCGCGCACTAGGCAAATCCTTCTTCAATAACCTCGATGAGATCTCGAAAAACAAGATAGGAGAACTGATTATCTTCTTGGACAGCTCTGGATGGATATGATAATCGATTCAAGCCCCAGGTCTCTGTAAAACTATATATATACTTCATCAGCCCTCAACGACCAGGTTAAACGAGTTGTGGTATCAAAACGGCGCTTCCTGTGCTAATTGTTCCCTGTTTTTTTCAGCAGACGGACCACCACGTAAACCAACAACCAACCAACCAACTGATTCTGTATTATATAAAATACGGGCGACTTCAAGCGATTTCAATCAATGTCGTCTGTCTATCACTTTGGTTCCAACTAGAACGAGCTATATATATTTCACTGGTCTAGCAGTACCGCAGTGTGCTGCAATATTGCTGCCATATTGCACATACAACAGATTCATTTCGCTGTTTTTTCAGACCTCAATTCATATGTCATTAAACTTTTCAGTACTACAAGACCAATACCGAAGTGTTATTCAGGTAGAGTCAATTATACAATAATTACATTTTTTTTGGGAAAAAAATTTAACTATTTTTGATCCGTCGAGCCGAACTGGAATCAGCTACCAGTAAAAGCCAAAATAAGTGAGGAATTAATTTTCAGTGAGCTTGAATTGCAAAATGGTTAAGCTCCATTTTATTGAAATGAATTCCGGTGGGTGATTGTGCCTCTTCTTGTCTTCCTGAAAGGACGGTTTGACGTCCAAACAAACAGCCCTCCTCTCTTTTTTTCCCGGATGCTCCACGGCACTGGATACAAAAGGATCCTGTGGCATATTCAATGTTTTCGTCATTCAATTAAAAATTGCAATTCGAACGGCATGCCACCATGGTTGTGGGAATTTTGAAATGCAAATTTTTAATATTTAACAATTTAAATAATCATAAGACCTTAGAATATTATTTGATTAAATACCTACATTCAAACAAAATAGCGCCATGTGACTTTATCGCCAAAACTAAATAATTGCACCTACGCTTAACAGACTTTGTATATTTGTCTGTTCTGCACCAGGGGTCCATCATGGGAATAAGAAAGCTTACTTCCATAAACATAATCGCTTCATCTTAAGTAACTTCAGAAGAAAAATTCACTTAACTCTCGGTAGCTCGAATCGCCAATTCTATTGTTGCCAAATCACTTTCCTGCCGTTTCTTAACGAATTAAAACGAAATTATTATTATTAATAATATTTCTCTTCCTAAATCAACTATAAAATGACTGGGCATTATGCGAATCTGTTTCGTCTATAGAAAAAAAACACAACGTTGCACTGTGTTAATAACTTTTAAGTATAATCGCGTATATCTTTCAGCCGGACTAGCCGTAAGTAATTCAGCTACTCATTACAAAAGTGGTGAAAGTTTAATAACAATAATAGAAGAAAAAAGCATTATTATTAAAGTTTGTCCAGACGATAACACCCAGGTTATAGCAGAGAATATAAAATTCGATAATCTCCAGATTTCATTTTCATCATAATTTTTGCACATTGTTGAATTAGAGAAGTTGAGTGTTATGCGAATGATGCGGAATTGTGGTGAGATTGATGATGACTCTTTTATCCGGTGTTTCCTAAATTGCCTTGGGCCTGTATGACCGGTTGCCATTGTTCAGAATTCTTTTCATTTCGGAATTACGTGTGATAAAAATCATACGAATTTGTAATACAAGTGGCAGGTGCACAATGGAGTGATGATAGGATTATGGGATAAGTCGCTGCCGTTTGGTTGCTAAATATTTTGTGAAAGAAATAGACCAGTTTTTTTTTATTATATTCGTAAATTGCGTAATTTAATTATCGCCCGAAGGTTTCTATCAGAGTAAATGCTGAAGAAATTAACTGGACTTCCACGCTACGTACGAATATTAAAAGATCTTCTTCGTTTGTATTTAAAATTTAGTTCTGACTTGAATGTACAGACGGATATTTTAAAGTGACGTTATTGACGCTTTTGAAATATCAATTACGATTTTCGGTCATAGGCTAGAAAACGATAATGGAAAGTTAATCTTATCACGAGAATGTCTCCTTATAGCATTCAATTTTCAACATTTATCAATGATTGAAAAAAAATTTTTAATTGAAATAGATTTTTAGTCGACTGTATACAAAACCCGTACAAGTAAAGAACAAATCGTTACCCATCACAACCTAAGAGATGTGGCGGAATTCGTTAAACGTGTAGAACTCTTTCTTCCCCCTTGGGATTGAATACCGAAAAATCCTGACACCGATTATGAGACAATTATATATATAAAAAGACCGTCAAAGTAAATACCTCTGCAATATCTCATCAGAGCTAAGAGATATGACGAAATTCGTGAAATACTATACAATCATAGAGATATATGTACTGGAGATGACGAGCAGCAACTGTTTTGAAGCCGGACGATTCCACGCAAAGGACCGGCAATAAACACTATGGTCCTATTAGCATCTTGCTCACATTTTTATTATACCCCGGTCTTGAACACGAAAAACACCAAATATTTGAATTCTAGGCTACTATTTGCATTTCACCAGATGGCCATCAAACGCTCCATACAAAAACGTTAAATTTGCTTCATACAAAAAAGACGATGTTGTCGTCTCCAGTATTTATATCTCTATGTATACAACCCTCATACTCTGAACTGACCGCAAACACACCTCCCTTCCAGTTGTTCTCCCATTTGAATATTATTAAGGTAAATTTACACTTGTAAACATTTTGCTCTAGGTAGAGCAGTAGTGAACAATGCAGTAGAGCTAGACTGCTCTAAGCATTTTGAGAAGAGCAATTCATCCTTTTCACTTTATTATTTTTTAATAATAAGGTATTGTGATCGACCCGAAATTTCAAAAAAAGTTTCTATTGTCAAATTTTGTATTTTCGCGTTTTCAAAGGTGTTTGAAGGCGCGTAATTCACTAACCAGTTGAGATATTAAGTTGAAATTTTTTTGGTGAATAGATTGGGTGAACCCCTACGAGTGGTCTATTTACGAAGAGGTGTGAAAGCGATTTAGACAAAACATTTTGGTTTCTAGAACTTGGTTTCTTGGAACTTATGTTGAACAATGACAGTAGACTTTGCAAAAAAATTGTGAATAGAGAGAGGTTGAGGGATGTGGGAGTGGAAGAAAAAAGAATGCGTTCGAAACGGACGAGCTGCCATCGTGAGAAACGAGGGATTTTGAAAAATTTGTGAAAACGTAGGCAAACCCTTCACACCCCCTTGTTTCTTGAAATTCGAAAAATTATGAAATTGGTTTTTAGGTCATTGCGTCAAATGCCGTAATAACCATTTTTATATCTCATCAGAACTAAGGGATGGCAAAAATTGTGAAAACATATGCAAACCCTTGGGGGTTGAATATCGAAAAATTGATAAATGGGTTTGTAGGCGATTATATAAAAAGTTTGTGGAAGTGAATAGGGACCTATCTCATCAAACCTAAGAAATATGTCGAAGCTTTGAAAAGCATACAACCCCCTTACACCCCTTAGGATTGAATATCAAAAAATACTGAAATCGACTTTTTCGCTTTTATATAGGAAACCGTAAGAAGTAAAAATGAATTCAATATATCATCAGATCTAAGCAATATGTAAGAATCTGTGAAAACATATGAAACCTCCTTACACCCACTTGGGGGTTGAATATCCAAAAATTCTGAAAGGAGTTAATAAATAAATATGAAGACAGCACGAGAAAGTAAAAACCAATTCAATTTCTTATCACTTCTAAAAGATATGACGAAATTCGTGAAAACATGATCAACCCTTTTATGTCCTCTTAGGGGCTGAAAAAGGAATAAAAACTTAAAAGCAAAGTTTTAGGCGATTATTACGCAAGCCCATGAAAGTGAAAAGATATTCGATATCGATCAGACCTGGGGGATATGGCAGAATTCGTGAAAAAGTATACAACCCCTTTACACCCTCTTAGGGGTCAAATTTGAAAAAATCTTGAAAACACTTTCATCGTATTTATATGAAGAAGCCGTAGAATAAAAATGAATTTAATATTTGGGAAGACCTAATAGATATGACGAAAATCGTGAAAATATATGCATTCCATTTTCACTAATAATTTTTTTCGCCCCCCTTCTAAACGCCAATGGATACTTTTCTAGTTGATTTACATATACATACCGAGTTTCAACTTTCTAGCGTAAGCCATTCTATAGTTAGGAGAAACATCCCACACTCCCGTACTATACTACCCCTATAAAAAATTATATTTTTCCATTATGCTACTACTACATGTCTATTCAAATAGTTTCAGTTGTATATCATTATAGGTTCTGTAACGAAAGTGATCCGCTAGAACGTTCAGTTGACAATCGTCATTTTCGAAATTTTGAACGTAGCCTGGCAGACTGAAAGTCATCCTCCATCTGTCGGAAGAAATCGTCATTTCTTCACCAAAATGGAGAATAACTTCCCGAGGTTTTCCTTGACTAGTCGTCATTGGACGACATATGTCTCACGGACGGCCATTGGAACGACTGAGCATCTAGCATAAAAGCACGTGCACCTACAGATGTTCATTAAGTTTTAATTTCGTGACATTAGCCGTTTAGGAGATATGGATTTTACAAGCTCTCGATCTCGGCTTTCGAGCGTTTCGGGCGCATTATTATTCCCCCCACTCCGTCACCTTTTCACCCATATCGGCAATTTTTTTGCAAAATGGGTGCACTATTAAAACTCTATATAAATTCCAAGTTTCAGCTTCGTAGCATAAGCGGTTGCTGAGATCTAGAAACCAAAATTTTCCATCTAAAACGCTTCTCCCATCTCTCCCCTCGCACTCCCACCCCTCAAAATTTGGTCACTTCAGGGGGCCTACCCACTCTACCCACGATTCAACTTAATACCTCATAGTGTTTGGGTGCTACGAGCTTTCAAACAATTTTGCGTGCACCGGTAGACGTACGGCGTACGGCGGACAGACGGACTGAAATTTTTTTTTGCTTTTTTCGTGTCTACTAGTCTGTTGTTCAGGGTAGCAAATTTTTTTTTTTAAAAATCTATCACAATACTGTATTATTGAAATAATAAAGTAAAATTACGAGTATACCTTCTGAAATGTTGATATTACAAGGTTGAAACTTTGTGGTTGTCTTAACGGATACTATGAGCCTAGAGAAGGACTACAATTTTTCCTCTGATGGAGGTCTGTCTACTGTACCTAACTCCTGTAAAAATGAACACTATATAATATCAGGTACGGATCTATAACAATTATTTTTTTTTAAATTTATATCTCTCCACTTCCGGGCTTCACATCCCACCTCAAAAACGAGACATTAATGAGCTTTGGCGTTTAACTGACTTCATAGACATTACTGAAAGCTAGAGCAAGTGTAAATTATTGCTAGAGCATCTTACGTAGAGTATGTCTAGACTGCACTAGCTAGACTATTAAACCTAGAGCTAGATCGAAAATATTAATTCAATGTTCTCGATGTGTAAATTTATCACAAAAATGTAGTTCCAAAATTTGAATTTTCCGAAGAAAAAAACCGTACCGGTCATAGGTCATTCCTTTTTCTTCGAAGAAAAATATTCACCAGGTGCCGACTACAGAACTGCAGAAATTTGCTTTATGTCCAATTTTTTGCGCCTCACATGCAACACGCACAAAATTATTTTCAATCGCAAGGAAATTGAGCAACAGCCGCAACCGCCATATAATAATTTAAACCTTTTGCCGTTAACAATTCGCTTAAATGTAACAAAACAACAAACAAAAACTCATTGAATAAAGAGTTACTAATAAAAGTCAACTTACCGCCAACTTCTGATCTTAATGTTGCTTTTGAATTCTTCGAGTAGACAAATTTTCAAAAGAATCGGCGATGGTAAGGTCACAAATTTCGTCATTTTTTGCGAATATTAATGGAATGACCCTGATTATATAGAAAACCCGAGGAAGTGAAAACCAATGCGATACATTATCACTCTTAAGAGCTATGACGGAATTCATGAAAACGTGTACAACCCTTTTATACCCTCTTTTGTGTTTAAAAGGAAAGAATCCTGAAAACCGATTTTAGGCGATAAAAAGGCTGTGGAAGCAGAAAGTTACTCGATATCTAATCAGACCTGACGGATATGGCTGAATTCGTGATAGTGTATACACCCGAGTCGAATTTCAAAAAATGCTGAAAACACTTTCAAGGCATTTATTTGAAGAACCCATAGAACTAAAATAATTTCAATATTACGGAAAACCTAAGAAATATGACGAAATTCGTGAAAATATATGCACCCCATTTCACTGATTTTTTTTGCTTCACTTCCGTACGCCGATGGATATTAGAAAATTTCTTTTATTTAAATTACTTTTTACATCAAGTCCCAAGTTTCTAGCGTAAGCCTTTCCAGAGATAGGAAAAACACACCCACCTCCTATCTAAATACCTAGATACCAATTTTCAGCTATCCATCGTTAGCGATTCTTGAGATATAAAAATCGGAATTTTTGTCCGTTTTAACTCACGTGAAAAAAAATCAAGGTAGCGATTTCTTTTAAATTGTTCACAAAATTGCATTATTGAAATAATAAAGTAATAGTGGAACACCTGGTGCGAGCAAAATTTCATACATTATCTTCACCGTGGATTCCGTTGTGATAATGCTACAGGTTATCTAGTTGTTACTTACAGGCGGAATATCGGATATTCTACGAAGGAAAAGTAACGTGTGTCTTTGGTAATATTTAGGCCATTTTCTTATTTTGTCTATCCTTGTCTAAATGCATTAAGAGCTCTATCCAAATGATCCACTTAAATTCAAAATTTATTACTTCTAAATTAATTATCGTAGTTAAAAATGTTATTGCCAAATTTGGAAGTTGCTTACGTACTCCTCCACTAACGATGAAGGAGAAGACATTTAATTTTACTGTTTCACTTGAAAACTTCCATTTGTGTAATAAGCGAACAAAACGAATCATCAGATTTGTTGTAATTAAGTTTACACAAATTAAGACGTTTTTCGGTATTTCTTTCGTAATGCTCAATTGAAATTGATTATTTAGCCGAATTCCTAATGGCTAATATTTCGGTAATTTAATGGTCACGATGCTAAATGGTCACATGTCATACAGAACGGGCATTAATGTATATAACAGTATAAGGGGTGATATTAGACTGAATTACTTTTACCCTTATCCCAATTAATTTGACGTCGGCCAAGTCTTAGCTCTTAGGTCCATCTACCACTTTATTTCTAGTCATCACCGGTCGCTAGACTCTCTGTCAATTCAGTTTTGCATATGACAGTATAAATAATGGATAAAATTGAAACTACCTACCAAACTCATAAACAAAATTTCTTTTAAATCTTCTAAAGGCTATTCTAGAGGATTTAAAAGAAAACTGTTCATGTCATTAGTCCAATTAGAAAGCCTTTCAAGATCAATACAACTTTTTTAGCTTTATCCAATAGAAAATATACCGCATTTACGACTGGTAGGATTTAGGAAATTTAATGAAAATTTTGGGGGTTATAAAAACGTGAGAAGTTTAAATATATTTAATTAGTGTGTGAAGTATTACTAATATTAACATGTACCTTTGCTGACAATTAAAAATATGCTATATATTTCCCATTTAATGTATGGGCTTTTGTATGGTAACAACCAGATGTTTTTGAAAGTTCGCATACAATTCCCTTAAACTCAATTAACGAGATTTGGTCAATAAGGAATTTCAAATAACTTAACTTTTGATAAACATACGGTTGGAAGATTTAAATTTTGTTGCAAACTACGATAGAAGGACATTCTGCTTTCGACTGTAAGTTTTACCAAGGAGTCAATGAGTTCTAATTGCCTTAAAGGAGTCTACCTATTATTTTACGTATTTTTGTATATTCGCCAAAAAAAAACTCAATATTTTCGTTAAATTGGATTAGGTTAGTTACCTGTTAGTTACATGTTAGCTTCATAGTTAAATTTTTAGTTCAAGTGAGCGAATGCAAACACATATTTCAAAGGTACTTCTGAATGGTAGTTACTGGAAGGAGTTTCTCGATTTTGGTTCTTGCTAATTACAAATAACGAAAAATTGTAGGGGAATTTTAATTTTTCAACTTAACCGTTTCTCCCTGAATCATGAAGTGGTAACTTATGTATTTAAGTGACTTTTGTATGAGAGTCACCACAAGTTTTAGAGAGATTTAACCTTGCTTTTTGACCTAAGCTTAGATGAACACGTTCTGGGTTTATGGCGATTGCAAATATTTGTATGGTATAAAGATTTGAATGGTTTGCTTTTAAAAAATAACACTCTTTATTTTTTAATTTAAATTTAAATTTAATTAAATTTAAATGTATAAATTGATAGTTTCTCTCACAATCCTAAAATCAAAGTGCAAGCGTATATTTAAACGACTTATGTATGGAAGCTATGAGAAGAAGAACAGAAATTTTGCGGACATACATTTCTCACTAAACATCTGATGTAAAATTTTAACTTCGTAGACGAAAAATTTACTATACGGCTCAGAAGGGAGAACCTTAGTTCTTACATTTAGTTTTTCTTAAACATTTTAACAATCAAAATGTTGAAGAGAGAGAAAAATAATATGAAAAATTTACTATTCAAATTGAGTTTTATGTACAAAATATGGTAATGAAAAATCACAAAGTGGTAACAACTTCTCTTGAATCACGTCTTTAACCACATTTCCAATTTTAACCGGCAAATAATAAAGTTGCTTCCATACGGTCGTTTGGTAGATTTTTAATTAGCCCCAATTTCGTTGTCAGTATATCGAATTCGATAACAAGTTAACAAACTTAACCGGCGCAACTAATAGGCATAAAGTGATTTAAATTACTGTCCATTTAATTCCATCTGATTTCATAAAAAAACTCATCGTTTTAATGTTTTTTTTTCGAAAATAAAATAGGTAAATTGGTTAGGTAAAAGGCTAATGACTTCCATATGTTGTATAAGAAAAGTGCCTAAATTTGATTAAATCTAACTAAGCTAATCACTTTCGGAAATAAGTCAAGTGCGTAACTTTCAGCAACCATCGGGCATTACGAGAAGTCACTAAACATTTTCTTTGCATTACTCATAAAAAACAATTTAAAAAAAGAGAAATTATGTGAAAAGTTATTATAAAACAAGTTTGAAATAATGAGACTTTGTCAAATTTTAAGTAGCAAGTACCCACGGTATCAAAGTAATTACCCGACCAAATGAGAAACAAATTAATGTAGTAAATTTGTTTCTTAGAAAGCAGTATAACTTTCATATAGATTCTAGTCACTCCAGTGCAATTGGGTATTAAAAGATTTAATTCAACTTTATTAAATGGTGTAGTATGTCTAGTATTTTTTGTCTTATTTTCAATTGTAAGTAGGTGTGGTAAATTAATTCGGACTGATTAATTCTGAACTTTCGGAGTGCAATAACTTCGCCCTGAGGCTTACAACACAATAGTCAGAGGAAAAACATGCAGGATGGAATATTAGCAGGAATGACAAGGAACAGGATGAGTATTCTCGCACATGCTGAATATAAGCATTTTTTTCGCCAAATGCATCACTTTAGCTTTTATCAGGAGAATGAAACTGATAGCTCTAAAAGAGTAGTCCTTCTAGAACTCCTTGACGACTGCATTCTCACTTGCTCGAAGTTTATATAGAAGATTTAAGGTTAGGTTAGGTTTAGTAAAATGGGTAGCCCCCCGAGCAGCCAAACACATAGACCGCCAACGGGTCCGTTGTGATTTGTGATCCCACATGCACGGGAAGAAAAAGAAAAACCCGTATGCCCAGGATATCTCAGATGAAGTACACCGCCAGTCTGACAGACTGCAATAGCTTGTCTTGTTACATCAACATATACTGTCGTTCTTGAGTTCCAAACGATGACTGAGCGGCTAGCCAACATGTGTACGCCATTGGCCAAGCGTTCACAAATCCCTTTGATTTGTGACGAAAAACCGACATAGCGGCGAAGTAGCACCAGCGCCGACAAGTGGTAGCCAACGCACACAAGTGGACTGTCCACATGTTGGCGCTTGGACGCATTTGCTTTGGTTGGCCCAACATGTATTTGAGGCATTAGGATGACGGCGGGTTTGTCCAAGCACAAGCCCCTATCAGTGAGCATGCCTGAACGATCACTATCATCTCTGCCTGAAATACGCTACATCAATCCGGTATTCTGAATGCTTCGCCATAACGAGGTCAACGAAGAATACTCCTACACCCGTACCCGCGTCTTATATGAAAGTCACCTTCATGGGGCTGATCTACATTCCACCACTCTCTGCTAGGAATCTCGTTGAGAATCTCCTAAAGAGTTTGAGCTGCGGAATTAAGTAGTCAGTTTCCTCTAACGGGACTTACTGTACTCGCAGGAACTTCATTAATACACACGCCCTAGGTTTACTCGCGCATCTCCTAAAGTGCAGCTTGTAATCGAAAGTCTGAGTGCTTGGATAACGCTCTGGAAGTAGTTCCACCGAGCCTCCCTGTTGCGCCAAAGTAGGCCATCAAGCAAGCGGTTGACACCTTACTATGGTGAGGGTGGAATCGTACCATCTCCCACATCAGCAGAAACCGCCTCTTCAACACCGCTCTTCTGCTGGGATGACTTAACGATTAGCCTGACTAGTTCAAAACGGACCATACCCTTTAATACCTCCAGGTATGGAAGCGATGCCCTGCTGAGGGTCAAGAGGTAGTGCTGATCAAACTCTTGCTTCAGACCCATCAGTGGCGTGGCGTAATAATTGAACTAATGGAAGCGATTGGTTAATAGCAAAAATTTCCAAAGGTTATATTTTCTGCGAATTGGCTGCATATTAATAGAACCCCATCTTAGCTACTTTCAATACTACTAATAAAAAAGCGGACAGGAATCACAAACGGACCTAGAAGTTACATTTCAATTCCTAACTTCATCCAGAACTCAATTTCTATCCTGCTATCTATCTAGCCCTTGTCACACATTGCTTTTCAGTCCACAAAAAGCAATAGGCTGTGCTACGCGAAAAGAAAAAATCTAATAACAGTCTGGGCGCAACTTTATTATTTTTTTGGGTAGAAGTCCGAAACGTGTTTAATACTGAGATGCGGTGTAGGTCACTATGCGACTGATAACCTAAAAAATAACGTTCCAAATAGCCTTCTGGTTATTCTTTAGGTTATCAGTCGCATAGTGACCGACACCGCATTACTCCAGCTCTGTACATCAATAAAATTTTGAACTTTTTTTCTGCTTTAATTACTCCTGTAGTACTTCTACATATACATACTAAGTTTCAATTTTCTAGCATACGCTGTTTTTGAGATATAAAAAACCACGTCGCGTACCTTGCTACCCCTATCAAAATTTTTTTTCTAGGATACTTCTGCAGTTACTTTATATATTAGTCAATTTTTAGCTTTCTATGCTTTGCGGTTTTCGAGAAATAAAAATCAGAACTCTTCTGTTCCAATAGTCTGGGTGGCTTAGTGGCTAGAGCACTTGTCTTTGGTGCACCTGGTACCAGGTTCGAATCTGCTTGGCGACAAGTAATTTTCGAGAATGGGATTGGGTGCCGGTCTACCAGTTCACTCAGCTGTAAATGAGTACCTGAGTTAAAATCGGGGTAATAATCACGGACGAGCGTGTGGCTAACCACACTTCACCTCCTAGTGTTCCGTTGGTCTAGTAATGAAAGAACTCTAGCATTAATTCAAGGCCTAGGCGCAATTTGGGCTGTTGTGCCATTGATTATTATTCTTTTGTTCCACCCCCTCTCACCGTCACCCCCTTTGCCAGCACCACTAGAAGTCTACTGGGCCTAACTCCTGTAAACTTTCTAAGATAATATCTGGTACGGTTCTTGAGATATAAAAATTAAATTTTTTGAAAAATGGTTAATGGTTATCAGACTTTCGTACTCGACCTCCCGTCCCAAAATTTTTCAGTAGACTGCACTTGTGATCTTATATACAGAAACCAAATTTCATCTTCCTGGTACAATTGGTTCGGAAGATATTGTACTCTAAAGTCTTTAACCCCTCCCCCCCCCCGACTACACACCACTTCCGCTCTTAAAAATTTCAGCCCTTCTCTAGTCTCCTAGTATCCCTTAAGATAACTACAAAGTTTCACCCTTCTGAGATGAACGGTTCAGGAGATATGGATTTTAGAATGCTTTAATACCAGCTTTCAAACGTTTCGGACACATTGGTTTTCCCCTCACTACCACACTCCTCAACCCACCAATTTTTTTACAAATAGGTGCACTATCATAGTACTACATAAGTTCCAAGTTTTTAGTTCCTGAGATCTAGAAACCAAAAATTTTCGTCTAAAACGCTCCTCCTCCTTCCCCCTTATACCCCCACCCTCAAAAAAGATATCAATCGTAGGGGTTCACCCAATCTACCCACCATAAAAATTGCAACTTAATATCTCAACGGATTTGTGAGCTATGCGTCTTCAAACGGTTTTGCGTACGGCGGAAGGAGTACGGCGTACGGCGGACGGCGTCTACGGTGGACAGACGAGCATTTTTTTTGCTTTTTTGGGGTCTACTAGTCCAAAAACGCGAAAATACAAAATTTTAGGGTAGAAAATTTTTTTAAATTACAGGTCGATCACAATACTTTATTATTAAAAAATAATAAAGTAAAAGTGGAACCAAATTCCACCTTCCACAGCGGCCATGCGTAAGTCTCTACTACTCGTGAGAACAAGTTGGAAGCAAATTCTTCATTGCTTCTAACCTACGGTGTTGGTATATTTCTTTTAATGACGTCATAGTAGATCTTTTACTGAATCAATCAAGACTCCATAGAAGCGATTTTTGAATTGCTTCCATGTTTCTTCTTCTTGGTTGTTTTAAATGCTTTCTTTTCGTGGTGTTGCCAATTCGGCTCTGTGAGATAGTCGCAATTAGGTTCTTGCGAACTTTTATTTACGCTGTTTCGAAGAAAATGCTTAAGATATAATTGTCTTTCGCGACTTTTTTGCCCGATTTAGAAAAAAGTGCATCTCAGCCTAATGTAAGAGAAGCAATGCTGCCCTTGTTTTCACGAATGCCACGCCTCTGAGCTTAAGTACAAGATACATTAATTAAGAAAAAAACATACATGCTTTATTTTTTCACCATTTTCAAGGAAACGAAATAGGTTGAATCGAGGTTTCTGTCGCAAAGCTACCATACAAACGTTTCATATAAAAAAAATTATTGTTCGCCCAAACACGCGACAACTTGCGAACGGATAAATGGGATTGAACATTATTGAAAGATAAGAAAAAGTTTTTAACTCTTTCACCCTTATCAAAAAATAACCGTCATATCTTAAAGCTATATTGCCATCCATTGCTGTAATTTCAGTCGGTGTACTTCTACCCAATTAATAAACAAGGGAATAATTTAAGTCAATTAAACAATGAATAAAAATCAGTTTAAATTTTTTTAAATGTTTAATTCATAAGAAGACAGCCGAAACTTTAGCAAAATAAGCTGACAACTTCCGCACGACAATCGCGCGCCAAGCCCAAATAACCTTTCACCATATGTTCCTTAAAGATTATTTCGCTTAGCTCTATAAGGCGGTAGTAAGGTAAAATAATTTTTAATAATCGTAGCTTGGCGTTTCACTTCTAGTCTCTTTTGCATTGTTGATCAAGCCAACGACCTGGCCTAATTAAAGCACAGACAATAAATTAAAATATATTTGTTTTCGTTGTCGTTTCATTCAACCGATTCAGTCGGACTCAATGAAATTCTTTTTATCTCATGAAATTGTCACCTGTATTCGATTTCTTTACGCATTTTTTTTGGGTTCGGCGGTTTTTTATCCGGATCTTGAACCTGTTGTTCATGTATCGCAATTACATATCACAAAATACCGACCTCCTACAAAAATAATGAGATTTTGGCAAATCCTCTCTCTCTGTAAGATTGCAATAGTCAAGCGCACCGAAGAAAGTCAAGGAATGTGGGAGGACAACTTTCTTCGGAGTCAAGGCAAAATTCTAAAAGTTGCCGGGCCGTATGATAATGTCGACGATCGTCATCTTATGTTGTGTAGATCATTAACATAATAAGACACGGCCAGATGCAGCGTCATATTATGGTCGTTATCTGCATTTATGCGATATTAAAAACGAAATGCAATCGAAAGCCACCTTGCCGCGATCATTTGGGGGTCAAAATGCTAATCGATGAAGAAGATGCGATCTTCGGAAGATCGGTTCAAAGTGGTCAATGTCACCACTACCGATTGGTAGATCACCTGAGAAAGTAGTAGCCCCATGATCGTTACTTGCGGAAGTGATCTTAAAAGGATCCTCGATCGTTTGCATTTTCTCATAAATGATCGGTGAGATTGTGGTCCATGTGGCCAAAGTGGTCAATGTCACCACTACCGATTGGTAGATCACCTGAGAAAGTAGTAGCCCCATGATCGTTACTTGCGGAAGTGATCTTAAAAGGATCCTCGATCGTTTGCATTTTCTCGGTGAGATTGTGGTCCATGTGGCTATGATATTCGTGACTTTGTTCTGGCTGACACAGTTTCCGGTTGACTGTACAGTGTACTTGGTATCAGGTGAACAAGCAGTCAACTGACTACCACGATCAGCTTTAATAGTTACCAGTTTTTCAAAATCTGATATTTTATATGAGAGCCGATTGACGATTGAGTGCACGAAGTGGAACGCAAAGTATGTCACTATAACTCACCTTATTCCTACACCAAGCCCAATATCTACGAGTACGTTTCGGGCTGCTTTCAATTGTATATTCATATTTCTCGGTTATGGTTATGGGACGTGATAATTCGTTTGAGTTTAAGAGTTCGTTGCTTAGTAATCATCATACGAGTACTTACATCTGTATGGATGCATTCCGCATATTTTCCATATGAGTTCGGACTTTTGCTATTTTGTATTACCGCGAGCGGTATCTTTACGTACCGTACATTCGGCATTTAGATACAAACTCAACTTATTTATTTTGTAGTCTTTTAAATTTTCTTTTCATTCCGCACGCTTTAACATATTGTTCACACTTTTCTACTTGCTTAACCTTCTTCCTAGCAATCTTATCTGCTATCTGCACATCAATCTTACATACTTGAATGAAAAAATTTCTCGCATTTAACAGGTTAATTTAATGTCATTGAGTGATTTATAGAGCAACTTTCGGGGCGGGCGCTTAAGATTAACTTTCGTTTTTCTGACGATCAAATTCGAAATGAATATGAAGAAAAAAAACTCTCTCCAGGTGTATTTCGCTGCAGCGATTATTTGAGTTAGGGTAGGCATTTAATAGTTGTAAGAATAAATTTAAAAAAAAATCGGCCAACAAACAATCTGGGCGAAACTTTATTATTTTTTGGGTGTAAGTCTGGGACACGTTTAAGATTTAGTTGTCGACTGACAACCTAAAATTATTTCTACATAATTAAGTCAATCATTTACTCCAGCTAGGGGTTTAATATCGATAAAAAAAATTAAATTAATTTTTAGGAGATTAAATAAAAAGACCGTGGAAATAAAAACGCATTTCATATCTTATCAGACCTAGGAGATATGTTGGAATTGGTGCAAACGTACTCCTTCACACTCTACATACATATATGTACAAAGTTTCAACTTTCTGTGATAAACCAATAAAAAAAACACCATCCAGCCGTGTAACTTGCGTCCCCTATTAAAAATTTGCTGAACCCAACTTCACACCTTATATCTATTTCACCAGATTCTATATATTCCAAGGTCCTATCTTAAACAGTTCTTGAGATAAAAGTGAATGATGACGTGATTTTTTAAAAAACAAGTATATCACACTCCTGTGCTCCACCGCATTCCACAACAATTTTATATTCAGCATTTACCCCAAAAACCAAATTTTATATTTTTGTTTTGACCTATAACCAACAACTAAGCTTCAGTTTTATGACATAAACCGTTTAGAAGATATGAATTTTAGAATGTCTCAATTCCAGCTTTCCCTCATCCCTCACTACTATCATAACTCTATATAAATTCCAAGTTTCAATTTCCTAGCATAAGCCGTTCCTGAGATCTATAAATCAAAAATTCTTGTTTAAGACGATCGTCCTACCTCCCCCCTTACACCCGCATCCTTATAAACTGACCACTTAAAGGAATATATTTGGAACTTTATAGCTCAAAGGGTTTGTAAGCTACGAGCCTTCAAGAGCGTTTGCGAGTGGCGAACGGTTTATACGACGCACAGACAGACTGACATTTTATTGCGATTTTGAGGTTTACTATTCCTAAAACGTGAAAATGCAAAATATCAAGGAAGCAATTTTTTTTTTGGAATTTTCGGTCGATCACAAGTTGTTGGAAGAAAGCTATGTAAAACCGTCTTCAAAGAACTTGAAAGCATCTTATATTCTGTACAGGAAGGAATTTTGAACTTCTACCTTTATGAGTCGACGAGAGCGACGACACAACAGAACATTGCCTTCTCGAGTGTCCAGCTTACTCTTTTGCGAGAATGCACGTACACGGCGTTGATGTTATGAGGATGAAAGAACTCTGATCTCGCTTCCTACCTGAACGAAAAAGTTTGGGTAGAGACTGGGGGATTCGAATATACTCATAATTGGCCATTTTGGCCTGAATGCTCAAGATGCGCTGCTTTGCTGCGTGTCTTCCGCCACACCAAACAACAACAACCTTTATGAGTTCGCTTATAACCGTTTACGTCACGTTATATAAGCACTTTTGTATGGAAGGGTAGGACTTCGCTCATTAACTCCAACACGAACTCGATGGACTTTAAATCGGAACTGATTCGTATAAAATTTCAACTTCCAGACTAATGGATTTTTTTTATTTTTGGGGTAAATTGTTCGAAGTCTTCTATATGGGTGCTTCGATTTTCTTCCTATAAATTCGTTTAGCTGACAATGTTAGAAAATTAAGTTTTAAATTTAAAATTCCTTGAAGCTTGAAGTATTCAGAACATATCGGCAGAACTTGTTTCAAGGTATGACAACACAGAAAAATTGTGCGGATTTCCCAGACTGATTATGTCGATCTTTCTTTTTTCACTTGAACCTAACTCGTTTAAAATATCCACTTTCTGTTTAAGTGAATTCCGGAAAGTACTGGTAACAGATTTTTCACGAATTTTGTATGTAGGTTATACAAAGACTGAACCGATTTTCTCCATACTTCATCTTTTGCTTGAAACTTGAGTCAATGTTTCAATCGTTCTTACCGGTTAGTAGGTTCAAATTTTAGTTCATGGCTCTGTATGCTTACCACTGGAAAGCAGTTTGCTAAATTTTCAGCTGGATTTTTAGCTCCAAAGAAAGGAAGCAGAAATTTGGAACCCCAACGTCTAATAAAATGCTTAAAACTAAGTTCGCTAATGGGCGAACTCTCCTTTCGTATAGCTCCCATGCAAAAGTCCTTGAAAAATTTTAATATTCATTTGATAATATTTCAGAAAATAGAAAAGCTTCGAAGTCAAAATTTTACATCTAATCATTTAGACTTTTTAGAGAAAAAAAAGATCAGCGTTGTAATGTTGCATAATCATTCCTTTGGTAATTCTCACATAGACCTCCTCATTACTGTGGATACACTAGACTGTATGATTTCGAGATCTCTAAAACGAGATCTTTAAAAATTAAAACACGGTAGGTAGGTAGGTTGGTTCGCGTGTATACCCGTGAGACCACGAACACACTTAGACCTAAAAAGGTCCGTTGTGTTACCACAGGATCATTAAATCCAGTCCTACTCGCTAAACCATTTAGAGCTTACAATGAAGCGTCGGTTTCTCGCAACCTTCGTTTCGGCAGTGTCACTGAGACTATTGAAGAGGTAAGCTCCTAGATGAGCAGGGAAGATGAAGGACTTTCTCCTTCTCCTCTTCATCCAGGAAGCTTCTACAGAAGTCGTTTGAGAAGAGGACGAGTCTTTTAGCATGTCGGCCTATAAGTGTCCTATTAGGGCACCGGCTGTGGTACTGATACTCGCCATTTTGAACAAAATCAACCTTTTAGAGTGTTTCAGATCCACCTTCGGGCAGTTCTGTCTCGCAGTAGGAATATCCTCTGCCCATCTTGAGTTGGTTTTCTCCAATGAGTCCAATCCAATAGCAGTTTACATTTGAAGAGAGGCACACCCAGATTCCGATGTTCCGGCATAATCTGGAGGATAGTGCCGCGCCGATCGAGTTCGTCAACCATAACTATAGCTACTTGGAAAAGCCCTGTGCCCTGCCACCCAGAACCGATGAATATTGACCTGTTTGCCTTCTCCTTAAGAGATGATCGAGATTTCACGGCGACCTTTGATATTGTCGAGGCCGATTTCAAGGATTTTATTGCCGCTTGGTTGGCAGTGAAAATCATAATATCCCTCAGCTAGGACAAGGCCTCCTTAATCGCCATAAGCTCCGCCTGATAGACGCTGCAATGGTTCAGAAGGCGTAAAGAGTTGCTAATATTATGCCGCGTTTCCACTATCGCCTTCATGTGCATTGGACATGTGCGATGAACGCGAATGTCTAGGCGATAGTGGAAACGCTACATTCGTGCTCTACGCACATCCCTTTGATGTGCGTCCAAACACCGCCATCGACGCAAATGTAAGTGATTCTCGACTGGAGTTGCAAACTAACGCGAATGTGCCGTTTCCACTTACGCATACGCGCTAGTTCGCAACATCCAATGCACATGAAGGCGATAGTGGAAACGCGGTATTAGATTGGATTGTTGAAATTTAGTCTGAAACTTGTTACATTTATTACGCGATAACCAAAGAACATGCAAATCGAGGAATTAAAAATGTTACACACTGTAATTTTCCACCATGAAAACAAAAACAGGTAAATCAAGTTACGCCTTTGAGTAGCTACCACACAAAAGTCTTTAAAAAATCTGCCAATGGTCTGGGCGAAACTTTATTATTTTTCGGGTCAAAGTCGGAGTATATCTTCAGTAGTTTCGTGATTATGACGTTTCTAGGAAAGTTAGTTTTGTTTTTAAAATTAAAATATTTAAAATAGACTATTCGAATTTCGGTGTATCATGCACACTAAAAGCCCATAGAAGTAAAAACGAATTTGTTGCCCTATCAGACTTAAGAGATATGACGAATTGTTAAAACGTATACAAACACATTACTTCCAGTTGGGGTTTGAATTTCGAAAAAAATGTGGAACAGGTTTTTAGTCTATTTCATAAGAAGCAGCTTGATATCTCATGAAACACGAGGGATTTTGAAAAATTTGTGAAAACGTAAGCAAACTCTTCACACCCCCTTGGTTCTGGAAATTCGAAAAATCGTGAAATCGTTGAAATAACTAATTTTATATCTCATCAGAACTAAGGAATGGCAAAATTTGTGAAAACATATGCAAACCCTTATTGGTTGAATATCCAAAAATTGAGAAATGGGTTTGTAGGCGATTATATGAAAAGCCTGTGGAAGTGAAAAGCGTTATAATATCTCATCAAACCTAAGAAATGTGTCGAAGCATACTACCCTCTTACACCCCTTAGGATTGAATATCTGAAAATACTGAAATTGACTTTTTGGCTCTTATATGGGAAACCTTAGGAACTAAAAATGAATTCGATATATCAAATCTAAGCAATATGTAGGAATCTGTGAAAACATATGCAACCTCCTTACCCCCACTTGAGGGTTGAATATCCAAAAATCCTGAAAGGAGTTAATAGATAAATATGAAGACAGCATGAAAAAGTAAAAACCAACTCAATTACTTATCACTTCTAAAGGATATGACGGAATTCGTGAAAACTTGTTCAACCCTTTTATACCCTCTTAGGGGCTGAAAAAGGATAAAACATAAAAACAGGTTTTAGGCGATTATTACGCAAGTCCATGAAAGTGAAAAGATATTCGATATCTGATCACACCTGAGGGCCATCGCCATATGGAAGAATTCGTAAAAAAGTGTAGAATCCCTTTTCACCCACCCCCTTACGGGTCGAATTTCAATAAATCCTGAAAACACTTTCTAGGTATTTATATGAAGAATCCGTGGAATAAAATTGAATTCAATATTTGGAAAGACCTAATAGATATGATGAAAATCGTGAAAATACATGCATTCCATTTTCACTGATAATTTTTTTTGCCCCCCTTCCGAACGCCAATGGATATTTGAAATTTTTTTTAATCTAAATTACTTTTCTAGTTGATTTACTTACACATGTCGAATTTCAACTTTGTAGCATAAGCCGTTCTATAGATAGGAAAAACATCCCCCACCCCCGTACCATACTACCCCTATAAAAAATTATATTTTTCCAAGATGCTACTGCTATAGCTCTATCTAAATACCAAGTTTCAGCTTTATTTCGTTATAGGTTCTCGAGATATAAGAATCGGAACTTTTTCCTTTTCACCCTCCCCCACCCTTACCCCAAAAAATTATTTTTCTGCTAGGGGTGTATTAGACCTACCTCTGGTAAAAATTTGAAGCATCTACCTTACACGGTTCTTGAGATATGAGACGTGCTTTTTAAGAATAATTCGTATCCCCTCCACTTTCATAATCCACCTCCCCCTTAAAAATGTTTACTTTCAGCAAACTTTATTTATCAACTTTTATACACAAACCGAATTTTATTTGTCTAGTGCAATTGGTTCGTAAGATATCATAATCTAAAGTTTTTTACCCCCCACCCCCTTACGCCACTGCACACACTCAAAAATTTACTTCCGATCTATTCTCCTAGTATACTTACAGATGTCCATTAAGTTTCAATTCTGTGACGTTAACCGTTTAGGAGATATGGATTTCAGAATGTGTCGATCTCGGCTTTCGAGCGTCTCGGACGCATTATTTCCCCCCTCCCCCCCAACCCTTCACCCTTTCACCCATATCGGCAATTTTTTTGCAAATGGGTCCACTATCAAAGCTCTATATAAGTTTCAAGTTTCAGCCTCCTAGCATAAGCGGTTGCTGAGACCTAGAAACCAAAATTTTTCGTCTAAAACGCTTCTCCCACCTCCCCCCTTACACCCCCACCCCTCACAATTTGGTCACTTCAAGGGGCCTACCCAGTCTATCTACGAAAAAAAATTCAACGAAATAGCTCAAAGGGTTTGGGTGCTACGAGCCTTCAAACAATTTTGCGTACACCGGTCGACGTACGGCGGACAGACGGACTGACATTTTTTTTTTGCTTTTTTCGTGTCTACTAGTCATGAAACGTGAAAAAAAAATTTTGAGGGTAGCAAATTTTTTTTTTTTTAAAATCGAAAACAATACAGTATTTTTAAAATAATAAAGTAAAAAATTGTGTTTGCCTTTGTACTACCGTAAAGGCTAAAAGGCACATATTGCCCATTAACTGCAAATATATTTTTCTTATTTTAACTTGTATATATAGTTTAACTTATAAAGGCTGCGAAAGAGTCTGTGAGAAATGTAGTTTTTTTTTAATATGTTGGGATGGCAGTACCTAGACTAGACAGTGTTTATGTCATCAGTCGGTTTCAATCCAGACCAGCTTCCAAGATCTTAATGAATATCCCCTCAGCAAATATAAGCCGGATGAACTCCCAATATTAATTCTGATTCGATGCGAAAGTAACATCTTCACATTTTCCCTCTTACTTTTTAAACTATAAATACAATTTCCATGTAACTGATTTTCTAAAAATGAATTTGAGTGACATTTTACAACATGTAATACATCGGTACATTTTTCAAATAGTGAAAATCCGATGATTTTCCATTCGCTTTATAGAAAATTTATTACCTATCAATCATGCACGCAACAGTAAGTACTCGGTATCATTTTCAAAAATTTTCCTTTCAACTGCATCTCTTTCTCCACACTATACATACGTCTATGTCTAAATAAAAAATAATTTAAACTGTAGCACTTCACACTTTAGCTAATTGCAATTTCGAAAACAGAAAATCATTTCAAATCGCATAAGTACTTTACCGTCTTGGCTTATAGCAGTTCATCTAAGAGAGTTAAAAGTTGTTCGACTGTATCGCGTATGTTGCAGTCAAAGGACACCATAAAAGATCGGAACAACATAAAAAAAAAATGCCCAAAAGTGGTAAAGAAATGATCCAGTCTTTATGAAATGGAAGTAATCATTCGAATAACTGGTATTCAATGAAGTCACGATCAACGATCATATGGGTAGTGCGTATGTGCGGATCCACTATAAGACTAGGTACAAATTATTCATAGCGGAACCAGTCCGCACAAATAGACTGTGCTGATCATATAAAGGGTCGGCGATCATTTGTTGAAGATTCACTGGATCTACAAGAAACATCGATATCACATCAAGTGCAGGCAGGGTACTCGTCTTCCGTATACAACTTGAACTTAACATGGAGTACCACTGATCGCGCTGATGTACCAACTGCCAACTACCAATCATTTCTTATTCTCAGTACGATCGGTAGTGTTATGATCGATTGGCATATCGAATGATCTTCACGGCGTTCTACGATTTGAAGAAGCTATCTGCCGATCATATTTCAAGATCCGACCTGGGAGAGTTTTATGGAGAAATTAAAGGTGATCTTCAGTTCAGCTTCCGATAGATGGATGATCTTCACATTTTCTCGAGCTGCACGATCGACTAGTTTGAAGAAGATTTTTCGGCTTTTGTATTGAGAGAAGGGAAATTTTTCAATTATCTCACATCTTACGTTTTGATCAACAAACGATCAGTATGAATTCGAAATTTTTTAAGAAAAAAAAAACACATTCAAATCGAAACATCGATCAAAAGAAGCAGTTTTGTTTTTAAGAGATTTTCCAAAAAATCAAGTAGGCGTCAACATTTCGGCACATAATTACTTATTTTTGATACACTGCTTCTTCAGAGCGCACCGCTCAGGTACTTACTTGGGTAGTGTTTTCACTTTTCGTTTTGGCAGAAAGCCATTGAACTTCATCCACTAATTTCTCTATCATTAGTCACTTATTTTGTTCCGCCATTTAAATTCAAACTTGAATACGACGCCGTGTGTTGCTTTGAAGAGTAGAAAAGTGAACTATTGTGTAGGAAAGTGAAGATTTTTGCCAGAAAGTCATACCCATTTGTGCAAGCAATTTTGGAATAGGAGAAATACGTTACAGACATCGCCGACAAGGTTTGTCGTTTGGCTTGTGGGTCATGAGAGTTTTGTAACTTTCAATGTCACGGCGACGGACTTCTCTTTCAGTTTCTAAGATACAATTGACTGATTGAGAGCTAATTATCTTCAATACAAAGCTACGCGACATATCTTCAACTTGACTGAAGATAATTGAATGGAAATTACCTCTACAATTGCTGGCTGGAAGAAAGTTTATAATGATAGGTAATTCGATAGTGTCAGTACTAAGTACTTAAAGGAGGCACAAGTCCAGCGATGGCTAGAAATGAGAAATTGGAAAAAACAAAATTCTTCGTTTGGTTGAGTGACTAATAATGATGAGAACTATAAGGGTTAGTACGGGCTGGAGACTAAATAGTTGGGCGACTTTTTAATTGCATTGAGCTGCGCACACTCATATCTGGCTGACATATCCGATATCCATGCGCCCATTGCTCAAACCACTCGGCCGACAGTTGCAGTCAATTGGTACTCGCATCAACCTATCACCACCGCTGGCAGAGTATTAATGCTGCAATCTGCATCACACCGGACAGATCTATTTACATGTTACACACAACACAAGCAAATGCAGAGAGACGGGCTTGTGTGGGATTTTTAATCATGTTCGTATGCGCATTTCCATAAGCTTTCGGGCTAGACGACTGTTTAGTAGGGCTTCGATCGAAAGGGAATTTTCTTGCATATTCAACTGTTTAGTTTGGACGAATCAAAACGATCGGTGTACACGCTTCCATATAGCTGCATAGCCGTTAGCCATCCAACTAAAATATCGCCCGATTAAAAATCTGGTCTGTGGGTACTCTAAAGAATCATTTCGGTCTCGACGGAAAGGATTAAAGATCCAATCAGAGCTCCCAAAGGGTCTAAAGTTTTATATCAACCAGGTTATGAATTGGAATCTGAAAAGAAGACGTGTCTTGAGTCGTTCAATGGAAAGATCGAGACAAACAATCCTGAAGAAAATTCAAGGAAAGAATAAGTCCTGGCGAAATTTAAAACGTGTCTTTTAGATGATTTAAGCGTATTCAGCTAGCTAGATGAAAATTGGGCAGCCCGTACACACCAGACTGATTGGAGCAGTAGGGAACGACTTATATGCGGCGGGAATACGTAGGGAAGTAGGGAACTGCAGATATAATACAAGGAATAAAGTAACATATGGCGAAAACATTTTGATGTAGGGCGTCGTATGATATTGGGCTGCTCTTGGGCGAAAATATTGTGGTGGTTATTTTCGACACCCTCTCTTGACGGATAGTTTTACGTGATAGAGGCTTATATTGCTCTGATGGCGTTATATGAGGTAATGTAATAATCCAAAAATGGGAGACATGTATGAAATTTGAAGCTCTGAATTAATACGATAGCATATTTACTATATTCTGCTTCATGCCTTCGCAACCCTAATGAATAAAATGAGTAAAATTTTCCAGAGAGATCTACAAAACTATAGAATAAGAACAATCTCGTAAGATCACAACAATTTCACATACACCATGTAGTAGGGATTTCGCGACGCACCACATGTGGTTTAAGAGAGCAGCACCGCTTTTAAGTAAGGTCGCCCAGCCCGAACCGTTGTACCCAGAAGCTTGAAATATCGGCAGTATATTCATTCAATAACGTATGCATTGTCTTAGAAGTGATTTTTGTGAAATTCCACTCCTAAGGTGGCAAAAAAGGGTTAAATATATTTCTTTCATTCCTCAATAACTTTTACCATAATCTCATTGAAATATGGAATTAATTTGCACTTCCGCGAGCTACTTATACAAACGCTTAAAATATATTTACAATCCATAAGGGGGTGAAAAGGGGTTGGATATATTTACATGAATTCCCAATATCTCCAAAAAGCGATGAAATATCGACTTATTTTTTACTTCCTCCTTATAAAAACGCCTGAATCCGTTTTTGGGAGTTCTCGGTATTCATCACCCGAATGGTGAAAAAGAACTAAATATATCTTCATGTAGGTATCGCTCCTAGGGATGTTAATATCGGAAAAAAATATCGATATATCGATATTGAAAATAATATCAATATCGGCTGACGATATATCGGAGAAAAATATCGATATATCGATATATCGAATATTTTTTCCAATGAAAAATAAACTCCAATGCTGCATCAAAATTAACATTAATAAAAAAATACGGCGCACGCGGCTTTTAGCAAACCGAAAGCTAATAAATAAATGACATTTGATTTCGTTGCCTTCGGTCACAGTTGCCAAATTTGGCTATTTTTAGAGTCTGAAATTCAATTTCAATTTTGTCATTGCAATTTCAATATCTGAGAGTTTTTTGATTGAACTATTGGAAATGTTGGTTAAAAGCGGAAAATTCTTCTCTGTTGACTTATGAAATCAAAATAATGCCTTTTTTGATCGAAATAAAGTTTCCGGATAGAAATACTGTTATTTTTTAAATATATTATTTTTAAGAAATAAGGATAAAAGGGGCAAAATCGAAAAAAGTATTAAGAGCAAACTTGATTTTAATTATTTATTAATTAAATATTATATATTGACATATTTTTAAAATGTAAGCTTATGAGAACCAGTACTTTTCTGGGACAGTTGTTAAGAATACTCGCTCCTTAATATGCTCTCCAGTAAGCCGACTGCGATTATTTGGCACCACAATATTTATTGTCGACGCAACTCTTTCGGATGACAACGATGAGGCAGGGACAATCAGGTATTTCTGATAGTTGCCTGGTTGCCTCGTCGTACATGTATTTGTATTGGCGCCTGAAGTGAAGATTTGCGTGCATGTGCCCGTATATATCACGTGCCTTGAACCTAGTTTCGACAGATATGGTTTCCATGATCGAAATTTTTTTTCTACTTTCAACGTTTCTGGCATCCCGCATAAATAATCACAAATGCAGATTAAATGCAAAAAAAACGTTCGATTTCTAAAATATGCTATACTTAAAAAAAATATCGAGTCCGATAGTCGGATTTCAATATCGATATATCGATATATCGCCTTTTACAATATCGGCCGATATTATCGATATATCGTTCAAAAAATATCGCAATTTCGATATATCGAAATTTTTTTAACATCCCTAATCGCTCCTAGAACTGATGAGATATCGTTTTTACTGGACTTGGACTACGTAAACAATCGCCTACATAACAATTATAGAATTTTTCGATATTTAATTTTGAGGGAATGAAAAGGGTTGAGTATGTTTTCACGAATTTTCTCATATTTCTTGGGACGGATGAGATATGAAATTGATTTCCACTTTTACGGGCTACTTGTACAAATGTCCAAGAAGTAATTTCAGGACGTTTCGATATTAAAGCCCATCCGGATGAAAAGGGATCACCCAGTTGGCTCGTTCTTGACAAACACTTCCTCCTCGGTGAGCACCTTGTCGAGCTGATCATATTGCGGTAGCTTATCTCAGGTCGAAAACAATTATTGGGATAATTTCAGAATGTTATGAATGACACGGTTGGTATGCCTATTTCTTAGTTAACATTTCTTCGCTGAGATTTCACTGACAGGAATTTCGGATTGCTTTCATCAACGCTGACTGCAAAAGTTCATCCGTGAACAAAATTGTGCACTTCTCATTTATTTATTTAACTGGTAGAGCCTATAGAAGCCTCACTACTTCTCGAACTACGACCTAAGAGATCTTTTGTTCCTGGCTCCCTAGGCCATATCAATTCCTTTGAGAAAGGAGATGATTTTACACAGGGGAGTCTTCGACAGGTCTTCATAGGTGAGAGTAAATCTGTAAGGACATTCGTCATGACCTTATACGTTGGAGTTCTCCCGGCTATGCCGAGAGTTCAACTTTGGTAAGGTCGTGATGCGACGGGAGTATTCGGTGCCGTCGCGTGTCTGGGGGTGTGGTGTTCGCTGCGTCGGCAATTTCGCTGCCGACGTCTTTTCTGCGACGGCTCACATTGCAGCCGTCGTCTTTGTTGCGACGGCTCACATCGCAGCCGTCGTCTTTGTTGCGACGGCTCACAACGAACGACTGGCTGCCACTTCGATTTCTCGTCCTTATATAGAAATCGAAATGACAGCCAGCGTCCTTGGATCGTTGTGATCCAATTTGTGAGGAGTGTTTTCGGCCTGAGTTGTTTTACCGCAAAACATCGCCCCACAAATCCACCGAGAATCTGCCTTCTTGATCTGGCCACTGCATCACAATCACACAGAATGTGTGCCGTGGTTTCAGATGTGATATCACAGAATCGACATGTATCTAGTGATACTTTACCGATGATCTTAAGGTGATAATTAAGGAAATAATGTCCGGAAAAATATCCCATTATGACCCGTGCGTTATACCTGCTTAAAGAAAGGAATTCCGACGCTCTCCTACTTGAGAAAGTCAGGAATTTCTTTGACTGTCTAAGTCCTGAAAGTGAGTTCCAATAATCTTCCACCTGAAGATTTACTCACTTAAAAATACCATCCTTAATGAAGCCTTTACCTAATCCACAGAACGGTTCCGGGCCAATCATTGGTGAGTTAGCTCTCCGCTTAGCTAGCTGGTCAGCCGATTCATTACCCGGAATACCCTCATGTCCTGGCATCCACATCAGGGTTAGACTATTATGATGTGCCAGCTCTTTAAGAAGAGTATGATAGTCCCACACAAGCCTAGACTGGAAACAATAAGATTTCAGCGCATGTACCTCAGCCTGAAACACAGTGGCTGTTTGTCCCATTGCCGTCCACATTTTACAATTGGGTCCAAATACGCCCGCTCCAGTTCCACTATAGGTCTTAGAGCCGTCCGTGTACCGATACACCTTCCCCAAAATCTGGTAGACCAGATTGCCATGATACACGATCTCCCAGAGTCACCATATATGGTTGCTCAAAATCATATACCTTTGGCATGTTATCGTTTACTGAGTCGGTTAGGTCCTTCTGATTAAATTCCTGTAGAATTTTAAGGTGACCGACAAGGTCTGCTGCCTTGAATTTATTGTACTGCTGTAGCCTTATGGCCTCTCTCAGAGCCTCCTTCTTTATCTCTAAGTGTAACGGGGCCAAGTCTATCATGGCTTCCATTGCAGCAGTGAGACATGATTTAAGTCCCCCAGTAATGCTAAGAACGGCACGCCTCAGAATTTTTTGCAGGGCCTTCTGTGCTGTGATTTGTTCAACCTTTGGCCACCACACCATAGCGGCATATGTGATCATTGGTATTATAATAGGCTTGTAGGTCCAGAATACCATATTTGGTCTGAGACCCCAAGTGGTACCACAAAGCCTTCGACACGCCATAAAAGACAGTGTTACTCGTGTGGAGATGTTTTTAAGATGTAAATTCCAAGTCAGACACTTGTCCAAGGTAATTCCCAAGTTGACATCGGACGAGAATTCAATTGTAGTTCCTCTCACAATCGGGGGCCTTAAGTTTATCTTCCGTCTTCTAGTGAATGGCACTATAATTGTTTTACTTGGATTTATACTTAATCCCTGTTGGATGCACCAGTGATCTACTATCTCTAGGGCCTCTTGCATGCGGTCCGAAATGACACAACACTTCTCATACATGATGTTTTGGGACCCTAGAGTCGGTAGACCCGACTGCTGCTCAGTTAGCCCATCGTTAAGACGGTCCTGGCTACCACGAGTCAACCGAAGATCCGGGTAGTATGCAATTCTTCTCAATCTGATATTAGTTCAGTACAGCTATTGCCCAGATTGGAGAATGGCTATTAGCTCGAGATTCTTTTATTTATTTTTACAAAAATTCGCAATCATAATAAGAAATACTTTCATTAACAGAAAAGAGTAAGATTACCACACAAAATAAAGTCCAGCTTCATTACACAATTTTTTCTGGAACTCGTTTGATAATAATCTAGTTCAAATAGTTGCCTACCCATAGAGTTCTGCCATATTAAGACCCGACATACCATAGTAGAACCGCGAAACAATAGGACGTTAAAAAAAATTCTTCGCATCAACCTATTTAACCAAATTCGTTAAATTTGTCATACATGTTTCCAGGTGATGTAAGTGGTGACAATGTGTTAATGCTAACCGCAGCACATCATCAAATATGGCTATCCCCTATAGTCTACTCGTACATACGCAATACGGCCAATTTCATTTACGGTACTCCCCCGCACTTCATTATAAAACTTACTAGAGCTCGTTATGATAATACAGCACTGTCTGCCGGCATAGAGGCTTCAGCTGTATGAGAAATAGCGACCCAGAAACCCCTTAGTTAAGAAAAACTTTCCACCAATGCATTTTAAATTAACGCTTCAATTATTTCTTATGCTTTTCTTTTGCAGATGGCCGCAAACTCTTTACGTGTCGGCTTGATCTTTAGCCTCGTGGTGCTCGGATGCAGTCAGACCACAACAACTGAAGAAACTTCCGACGAAGATCAGTTCATCACGTCCAGCTACATTCTACCGAAGCAGATTTTCAATGAAGGAAAACCATTCTACGTGGACAAGGATCCCATTTCGGGACAGTTTGATTTCAGTTCGAAGAAGCCGGCCGGTATTGAGCCCGAAGTAAACGAAGTTATCGATCCGAAAGAGAAAATCGTTTTCAGTAATAGTTCACCGAATATTCACGATTTTCTCAATCTTCCGGTGAAGTATTCGTCTTCGAAGTTTGTCTATCCGTTGGTTTCTAGTTCGTATGCTAATTTGAAATACCAAGGAAACAACAAGAACTACATATCGAATCATAAGAACTACACGGTAGCTGTAACTCCACCGCCAAACTACTTTTCTTCACATAGAGCCAACGTTACCAAATTGCATCCAGCTAGTTTGCCTACAACGGCAACTAGACGTCCTATTGGATTCGTCTCATCGTCAACTCCCAAAATTGTTACAAAATACAAATATGGACCGACCAAGAAGTACACAACATCTACTACTACAGTGCGTACAACGTTAAGACCCGTGCCAGTTACTAGTTCAACCACAAGTCCAAGACCAACCACCACATCAACAACTACGGCAAGGCCCACTACAACGTTAGCCACTACACCTAAACCTGTGCCGACAACCACTCAGGCAACAACTTCCACAACCAGAGCTACTCCAACAACAACGAATATTCCCACAAGAACTATTCCATCGACAACACACAAAATACCATCGACTACAACCATGTTCATTGCGCAGCCCACCGACAAGCCAATGTTCAAACCAATCCCAACCATAACAACTTTCCCTACACTGGATGCAGCTGAAGTTTACAATAGCGTTGGTCAAAAGAAGGATCCAAACACTATGTCACTGGAGGACATCTTCAACGCATTCTCCGATTCAGACTCCGATCCATACCCAACAAATGCACAAGGATTGGACGGTAACGGTAACCTCATGCAACCACTATCAGCCTCGAAACCGGAACCGTTTTCCTATAAACCAACAACATCACGACCAGTTCCTAACCATTCCGTTCAGCCAACCGAACTAGTTCCCCAAACCATTCCCGAACAGAATGCCAACAACTATGTCCGTTACGAAGTTCAGCAACCCAATACTAACATCGTAAAATACCCAGCTCCGTCGATGAATAACATCGTGATTTCGCCCGATCAAAATTCGGCAACTTTTGTCGTTGGAAGCCAACAGAGTGTAGGATCAAGCGTATTTGTTGGAAGTGCTGATAAGGAGCCAATGTCCGAAAATGGACAGCATATTCAGTACGGAACGGTTATCAATGAACAATTGCCACACTTGTTGCAGGAACATAATGGTCACACAAACGCTCAGCAAGGTCCATTTAACGTTCATCAAGGACAAAAACCAATTCAGCATGGCCAGTTACCAATACATCAAGGACATGCATCAATTCAACAAAGTTACCCACCAGTTCAGCAACAAGGATCAATTCAAACGATGCAACAACAAGGCGTGCAGTCTTTCCAAGCTCTACCGCTTTCTAAGCCTACCGTAGAAGAGCCTCAAACTCAAGAGCTATACGTTTCGAGCAATATTCGATTCCCCAGCGAAACCGTGGTGAATGGTCACGGCAGTCCAACAGTCTTCGAGCAACATAACAAAAACGGCGCTTCAAATCAAGGACGTCAGCCACCCAATCCCCTTGTATTCCCAAAAACTGAATATCCACCACGAGAAGGAAGCAATCAATTTAAAGACACCGGAAATCATGTTGTATTTCAATCCGACAATTATCCAAATGATAAGTCCGAAATCCTTACTCTAAATCAGCAGAACTTGTTAAACAAGGTGAGTTTGACTAATTTCTCAAACATTTCCAGTATAAAACAAGTTTCATTTCCATTTCAGAACTACCCTCAACTTCCAGAAGGTTTGACTCCACCAAATATGCCAGAACAACCACGTCCAATTCCACAGCGTCCTCATCATCAACCACCACCACCACCACCGCCTGCTTTCCTATACAACGAATTCACTCGTAAGCCACTACCAGGACTTCACCGTCCCAATCCCGATCATCCGCTTCCCAACATTCTACCACAATTTCGACCGAATGCCAAAATTTCGCACGGTCATTCAAACTACAATCGCGAACCCGGAAATATTCGCGTTGGTCATCCAAACGGACCATTTCCAAATCGCCAACAGATGGCTCTACCACCATTCGCACATCGTCGAACACCAATAGGAAATCGCTACAACAAGCCAATGGACAATAACCGAAGGGTATACAAAGTACCTCAACCGTATCCACAAATGGTCGACCGAATGTACATACAGAAACAGCATGGTCCACCACCACAAGCTCAACGATTTATCGATGGATTTCCGGTCGAACGACACGTTGCCGCTTCTGAACAGTTCTTCTCGCCCGAGCCAGTTCAACCGGAGCGTCTGCCGGCCTTCGAAGAGGAAGACTTCTTGATCAATGATCCACCGAAGCCTATTGTCAAGAAGGACATAGAAATTCCAAGCCTAGAACCTGTCGTTACCCTGCAAATGCTCAAAACACAAAAGAGGACCCAATATTCTGCCCAGAACTTAGCACCAGTTGTTTCCGAAGAAAAACCGACTTTACCGCAACAAACTGTACCACAAAATTTACAATCCTCGGGTAAGATTTCCAACGATTCTAAATTCGAAAAATCTTTTTAATGCTCCCTTTCCAGCATCAGGCCAATCACCGGTGTACGTTGTGTATCCAGTGAAATCGTCCCCATTGCAAATGGACATGATTAGTGGACCCGATGAAGAAAACGGTGAACCAGTTGTTATTGGACAACGAGGCGATCAACCACCAGTTCCACCGTCCGATATCAGTACCATGTCACAAGGACTAGACTATCAAAACACACCATTCTCAGTGATACGCGATCAACCGCAAGAACCTATTCTAATCGTTAAAAACAAATCCCAATCGCAGGAGAACGTAAACTTTCCGTATCCGTTGGAGAAACCCGATCCAGCTTTTGCGGAGTTCAGTAAGCAGCAGGAGCTACATCGATTTGATCGGAATACTGGCGTTGAGCTATCGCCTCGTGTCGTAAATCGCGGAAGCAGTATCATAGCTGTCAGTACAGATTCTCCAATTGCAATCGCCTATACACCGACCGAGTCGAACCACTACTATCCTGATCAACAACTCGAATCCCATGCCGACAAGTTCTCAATGCCGAACTTGGCCAGCCAGGTCATTCCTGAGATTCGTGACTCCCAAACAGAATCGACATTCCACGAAGAGCTGGACAATCGCGGACAACATTTCGAAAAGGACTTTATGGCCCCCTTCTATCCAAGTGTGAGCCTGACGGGTGTTACAAACTCCCATCAACAAGGTTGGTCAATCTTTACTGCCTCAACAGATCAATCGATGCTCGACAAGAACAGCATCAATCGGGTCGATAATCGCGACGAAGGACTTCCAACTACCACCCCAAAGTTTGACCCGAATCGTTTCCAACCGGAATTTCAAGGCGGCTTCAAACCCATCTATCCGCCAGACTACAAGAGTCCCTCCGACTATGACGACGAACCGCGTGAGGCAGTGACCCAAATCTTTACGACATCAACATTGGCAGGACTATCAAGCACGTCGACGACGACCGCTTTCACCAACTCCACAACAACAACAACTACAACAACAGAACGTCCTTTCCTTAAAGAACGAACTAAGTCCAAGTTCGAAACCAGCATAGAGTCCCTGCTGTTCGGGGACGACGAATCGTATGGCGATAGCGAGGATTTGGATAAACTCGAGGACGTCAGTAGTTAATCCGGCTTTAATTGCTTTTAATAACCTCTTCTAGTTTTAAGATTTCTAGCTTTAAGCCCGACTGAGCTTTTGGGAGTCTAATCTGAAAATTTCTCACTGAATATTTCGAAAGGATAATTTGCAGTTGCAGGATAAGCCTGACCAGGAAGAGCGTGTTAAGTCCTTTAGATTGTAATTTGCTAGGACACAACCCATCATATTGCAGTTTTATAGCGACTATAAAATTCAACAGGGTTAATTTTTATTTTTTTCATTCAAATATTTCATATTGGACTCCTGAATCGCTTGAATTATTTCTGTACTTTCCAATGATATCGTAACGAGTATTTATTCAGTTATTTAAGCTAAGACTTAACCAGTGTAGAGTAAAATTATTAAAGTTATATTTTTAATTTTAAAAGTTATTTTACATTTCTTTATTATTATTTCGAATAATAATAGACTCAAACAAATGTACGTAAGTTAGACAAAAATGACAAAATCCGACTTAATTTCATCACAAGTATTTATAAAATGAACATTTCATGTAATTTATTTATAATATAAATAAAAGATTATTAAAACCATTTTAAAATCCATTTTTCTTAAATGTTTTTAAATTTATTCTTCGGACTATCGATGAAAACAGGTGACCCCGTCGATTCTGGTTTTCTTATGAATGAACAATTTATTGTCCATCTGTACGCCGTTCTCGCTATAGTTCACGTAGCTGGTATACCACATTGATTTTTAGGAGTGGGGACAGAGCGGGGGAAATAGAGAACGGTGGATAGTAAAACATTTTGATTTATATGTATATCTCTAGAGCCGTTAACGGTAGACAGCTGAAGGTTAGTAATTATATGCGGTAGTAGGGTACGGGGTGTTTTCCTATTTCAGGATCAAACTAGCTACAGTATAGAAAAGTTGTTATGGTAAACAAAATGGGATTTTTTTTGGCGTACAAGCGCAATAATAAAAGTTGGTATCAAGGTGTTCAATGCGTTGTCACGAATTCCGCTATATCTTGTAGGTCTGATGGGGTATCGAATTGTTATACTTTATTATTTCAATAATACAATTTTCTGGTCGATTAAAAAAAATGCTTCTTTGAAAAATGTTTTTTCCACGTTTCATGGCTAGTAGGTACCAAAAAACCAAAAAAAAATTTCAGTCCGTCTGTACGCCGTCCGCTAAGGCGTTTCAAGTCGCGTAGCGTTGAGATATTAAGTTGAAATTTTTTCGGTGGGTAGAATGGATGAGCCCCTATGAGTAGTATCTTATAGTTTTAGAGGAAAAATTTTGGTTTCTAGATCACAGGAACCGGTTACGATAGGAGGCTGAAACATAGATTTATATAGAGCTTTAACCCGTTTGCAAAAAAATGGTCTATATGGGTTGGGGGGTTCTGAGTGTGGGCGGAAAAACAATGCGTTCGAAACGCTCGAAAGCTAGGATTGAAACATTCTAAAATCTATATCTCCTGAACGGTTGATGTTAGATAGTTGAAACTTTGTAGTTGTCTTAAGGGATACTTGGAGCCTAGTAAGGGAATAAAATATTGAAGGGAAGAGGTGGAGTGTGGGGGATTCGTTGTGTGAAGTAAAAACGTTTGATTACAATATCTTTCGAACCAATTATAACAGAAAGATAAAACTTGGTTTTTGGATTGAGGATTGAGTCTATTGAATGTAAAATGTTTGAAGAGGAAGGCGGAGCATGGAATTGGGGGGATAATCATTTTTCAAAAAATTTAATTTTTATATATCAAGACTCGTACTCTGGTTACGGCTAAAAATTTCACAGAAGTTAGGCCCAGTAGACACATAACAGAGAGAAAAATGTTGGTGGTGCGAGTGTAGGGATTGATGGTGTTAGAGGGTGCTATGCCCAAAGTATAGAAAGCTAAAAATTTACGACTATTTAGAGCTACTATAGGGACATCTTGAAATATTGACCAGGAGGCTATTTGGAATGTTGAGACTGCAATATCCCCTGGATATTACAGACAGGAAAATAGATCGAGAAATTGTTGAAAACACCTGTTTCCTGAGTGGTGGATCAACTCTTTCTTCGTGGACTTCTTGAAGTTGATCCAGACGTAGAGAAATTTTCTAAGTGTCCAAATAGCTCGAGGATGCAATTAAGCCCGTCTCAGAGACCATTTGAGATCACTTCGAATTAATTGCTGAAATGGTGGAAAGAAGGTTTTAATTACCTCGAAAAAGAAAAGAACTCTTTCAATACGTTGATTTAATGTGCTTAATGGTCGGTTTAAAAATACTGAGAATACTGAGAAATTATCGCTAGTTACAACTAAACTTATATATTAAAAAAGTGCCGACTGACACGGAATTGAGTATCGTGTTCAACTTTGTGAAAATAGACAATTCTGTGTCACTCGGTTAACTTTGTTTTGGAATTCAATCCAAACCTTAACCGGGTCGCACTTTGCGTAACGGGATTGGGAACTCTAGCCGAACAGTCGACTGTTTAGCTAGAGTTGCAATTTCGCTTCCGTAATGCATGCCGGCGCTAAGACCTGAGACGGAACTCCGAAATTTACAAATGACTAATTAAATACTATGAATATAATACACAATGTGTTGACACCGGTAATTTCCAGCAGGTTGCCGACAGAACGAGCTAATGCAGTTGTTTACGTTTGTTTACAACCTGCAAGCTGTGCGATTGTTTGTGCTTTTTCATTCTGTTAACAAATTGCACGCCGACCTACCGGTAATGGTGATCGAGAGTAAATCCAAACATGGAATTTGGGTACCGGTAGGGTGCTGAGCACAACAGGAACGTTATTTTTTAAGTTGTCAGTTGCATAGAAACCTACACCGCATTTCAGCATTAAACGCGTTCTGGACTTCTACCCAAAAAATAATATAGTTGCGCCCAGACCGTTGGTAGATTTTTTTATTCCGTTTTGCGATCTACTAGTCCTAAAACGTGAAAAGTCGATTAACAAAGACGACTTCGATGTTTTGGGTCGCTCTCATCTTGTAGTATCCAATTTTTCCTTATAAACAAACGACCGTTGGATATTTAGTAATAAACCCTTCATGATAATTTTAACCATTTTGTCAGCACTTAAATTGTGTGCAAAAATAATGCCATATCCTTGCTTTGAGAAACAGTCTCAGACTTGCACCTTTATCGAGTGTTGAATAGTTCCCTGGATGATCTTTTTGTATTGTTACACCAGGTATGACTAATGGAAGAACGAGCCCAAAAGAAGCTTCGTCCCAATTTTTTGGAGTTTTTTTACGGACAGTAGTGGTTTTCACACTTTGCTTTGGAATTTCACATCACAATTACAGATTTTTCTTTTTACAAAAAATCACTTGCCCGCCACCCAATCAAAGACGATGATTTTTTCATACCCGTAAAAACAGCTGGCTCTCCGTTTTCGTAGTCTTTTGAAAAGAGCCACGATTAGGCAGGTTTTACATCGGAATAACGTTTTACCAATTTACCTATAAAAAGCTTCGACGAGGCATGTATTTAGCAGCGACTCTTTCGAATGAGTAAGCAGCACCCATTGAGAAATATTTTCTTCTGTGATCAAGGTCGAACGAAAACTGAAGGGTCACGCTACAATCTCACGTTTGAATCTATAATCTAACGTTTTTCAGGAAAAAATTTGGTCGTACCCGTTTCTGTCAAACAGACCCCTTGTTAATTGATCAATGAACTTTATTGTTAAAGTAATAACGTAAAATTAAAGACACATGAACACTGTTAAGGAGTTACATACACCTGGGACGGCTAAAATTACGCTATTTTTACGCATTTTTTTATGCATAAAACTGAAGTTAATTGAACAACCATTATATATCTCTTAAAGTATTATATTTTGTCTTTATATTATGTGAAAATTTGGTTGCAAAATTTCAAACGGTAGAAAAGTTACAGTCGTTTTGCTGGGACGTGTTTATGTTGAGAGCGATTTCGGTACCAGACTTTCCTCCGCCATTTTTTATCGAATTTTTTTTTCTAAAAGTAAATACATAGCTCCAAAGCTTACCGAACCGGAGTTTCAAAATTCAATTTTGTCGGATCATGCCAGCCTCTGGAATTAAAAATGCCATTTTTCGTGTCAAAATTGTTCAGTAATTATGATAAAAAAAAACTAAGCAAGATACCGAAAAAATTGCTCGGTAAACGTAAGAGTGTTGTATTAAACACAATTGTGCAAAAGTAGGTCCCAATCGGTCCAGTAGTCGCGGAGATAATCCTGGTACCGTTTTAGAAAACGCTGTTTCGAGAAAAAGCATTTAAAGTTTAGGGTACAGTTTACATTGAAATAAGGTTCTGCGAATTTTAACAATGGAACAAGTATACCTAAACGTCACCAACTTTTCAAAACATGTCGCAGTTTATGACCTTCTGTATGGTCATAAATACCCCGAGTTAAAAAAAAGCACATAGTCAAACAGATGACAATGGCCGCGAACACCTACGCGCCAACCGTTAGTCGTTGCTCACCAGGTCGGTTACAAAACGCTGTAACTTCATTATTATAGCGAATTTCTTTATGAAATTTTCATAGTAGACATTTAAAGGATGGTACTTTCGAATAAGGACCTTTTTGAAAAATCGATTTTTTTTTAACTACCCAGGTGTATGTAACCCTCCCCCTAACAATGAAACTCTCCGTGGACATTTGCGATAAACAGAAGGCTTATTCAGAATAAACAGATAAAATGACGCCCAATTTACGAGCTTCAATTTTTGCCAAATGGAGTTTATAGTCACGCAAATAGTGGCCAAAATTTTGAAATTTCTTTTCTCGGACAAACGTATCCGTTTGCAAATTCCCCTGATTCTTTCCGATGTAGTGAACAAGAGGACATGTCCATAAATATTTGGATCGATGGCATCCCTGTGCTAGCCAGAGAGACAATCCCAATAAATTAGAAGATTTACAACTTACCAATAAAAAAGCTTTGGTTTTTTGCATCGATTGTTCCGCTTTCAATCACAATTTTATTTCAATCACAAGGGCGATATTAAATTTAAAGTTAAGTGGTGGTCTCAAAGACGTCGTTTCGAACGACAAAAAAAGAAATAACTAGAAAACCAAAACAGTAAATTATTCCACACAACTTTGTACAAGTTCCAACGGACCGACCGCTTTGTTCAAATTAAAGAGCACTGCGGCGCCCCATGAGCAAATTATTCGGTTGTGGCCAATCTCATTCTCGATTGTTCATTGGATTCTCGGGCGACTTGTTCCATTCTTTCGTGAGAATTTGCTTCCATTGGGACATCCGAAGCGACGGATTTTCCAGCTTGATTCGCTGCAGGTTTTCAGCTTCGAATGCCTTGAAGGCGGCACGCATACGTTTTTCGGGATGCTTGTCGTCGCCGCTATCGACGATGCTGAAAACAAATGGTAAAAAGTGTTAAGGAGCTTTCAAGGGAAAGGTGTGCCTGCGACTTACTGCAAAGCTGCGATAGCCTGATCGACGTTTGTCGCGACCAGCGTGTCGGCCATAGCACGATTCAAATTTTCTTCGAGTGGATCTTCCTCCACGACCTTCGGTGGCAGCTTGGCAGCCTGCAGCTGCTCCACGTTTTTGTTGCGTTGTTCAACTTCCTGTAGGATTTGTTGGCGCGTTACTTTCTGGATGGAGGGTTTTCCCGTGGTGCGGATCGATGCCATTTCCTGCTCTAGCAGTGCCTTAGATTCGGCCTTCTTGCGAGCCTGTTCGGCGCGCTTGCGATCCTCTTCTTCTTTTTTTGACTTTTTCTTGGCCAATTGTTTGTCGTCATCTTTCCATAGTTGGTCCTCAGCGTCCTTTGAGGCCTTGTCCTGCGCCGCCTTTTTCGCTGCCTGTTTACGTTCCCGTGATTCCACCGACTTGGTGTTGTCACCCATTTTTTTTGGCATTATGAAGGCGGGTTTCTGAAATTTTTAACGAAACTTAAATAAAGACAGAGTGAACGTTTGTGTATGGTAAAAAATTGCAAATTTCTTGACAGTTTCGACAAAAATTAAAAAAATTGCTACCTAAAGTTCACAAAAATCGCAACACTGAATGAACGACTTGTGAAATGTCAAACTGACGGCTATTGCACAACTGCATGAAACTTCTACGTCCGTTTCGTTTTGATCAGCCTTCAAATCTTCAAACAATTTGCTGATTGTGAATTGACGCTGTCAGATTTTGTAAACACGTTCCATATCAAAAGACAAGAAGGACGCAAGTTTTATAATGGACATAATAAGAGCGGAAATAGCGCGAAAGCGTAAATTGCTGGAAGATAGGAATCTTGTAGTAAGTATACCGGATTGCTAAGTTTAATTCGTGATAAAATTTAATACGTGTCTTTCGCAGGGCGAAACAAAAAAGTACTTTAAACGAGGTGACCTCATCGCTCAACAGGAGAAAGAAATTCTTCTGAAATTTGGCCATAAAAAGGACGAGACAAACATCAGTGAATTGGAAGCGAGCTCAAGCAAAGGTAAGACCCATTTTCTGTTATTTATAATTGTGCGAACTACTTTAAAACCTACCACAACAGACCGCTCATCGGAAGTCGTCAACGACGAGAAAAACATCCTCCCGCGCCAAGAAGTCAGCCGTCGACTCCGCGAACGTGGCGAACCGATCCTTTTATTTGGCGAAACAGAAGTCGAAGCATTCCGACGTCTTCGACAATGCGAAATCTCGCAACCCGAATCGAACCGTGGCTTCCGAAACGATTTCCAAGAGGCATTGGACCAAGTGGACGCGGCCTATCTGAATGAAATCCTAGCCCAAACGCCGGCCTCCACAAAAACAGAGGAAGAATTGAAAGAAGATTTCCAGCTGGACGACTCGCTAACCTACGACTCAATCCAGGAGATGGCCAAAGACGTTGGCCGAGGCAACAAAGACAATGACATGCAAACAATTACCGCGCTTCTCCAGTTCATTCTAAAACTGTGGCATGATCAGCAAAATACGCACCCGTCAAACGATAAAATGTCGACCAAGGTGAAGACGGCACGGGTTATTTTCACACAAACACGCGAATATATGAAGCCACTGTTCCGCAAGCTGAAGAACAAAACAATTCCGGAGGACATCCTGGACAGTCTACGCGACATCACGAAGCACTTGCTCAATCGGAACTACATCGCGGCAAGCGATGCCTACCTGGAGATGGCAATCGGAAACGCTCCGTGGCCAATAGGCGTGACTATGGTGGGTATTCACGCGCGTACCGGACGCGAAAAGATCTTCTCGAAGAACGTGGCGCATGTAATGAACGACGAAACGCAACGCAAATACATTCAGGGATTGAAGCGTCTGATGACAAAGTGTCAGGAGTACTTTCCGACTGATCCGAGCCGCTGTGTCGAGTACGTTAGCAAGAAAGACAGCGCAAATGATTAAAATCGAGGGGTAGAGGTTGTAAAATAAATTGGAATATTTTTTAAGATAAAAAAACTTGACTCTTATTTGCAATAGAAGTTTTTCGGCGATTCAAAGTCAATCCTGTCAAGTATTTTCAAATCTTAGGCTCCGTTGTGACTCCAATATGGCGATTGGGCCAGCAAATCCTTCCTCATGACTCAAGCCACCAATTTTTAGTTGCCGTCAGTTATATATGGGAGCATGGGGTAGCAGCAATGCTCCTCTACAGTACAAGATTGTGATGATGATCTGACTTCCAGCTTTAGAACTGACAACGGGCTTAAACAAGGTGATGGCCTGGCACCAATACTTTTAATTTAACACTGGAATATGTTGTTCGGAAACTTCCCGTTGACACCAAGGGAACACTATGCTTCAAATCCACACAACTAGTAGCATATGCCGACGACATAAATATACTTGCAAGATCCCAGGAGAGTGCCAAAGAAATATTTGTAAACCTTGAATCGGTAGCAAGGGAAGTTGGACTACGTATTAACGAAAACAAAACCAAAATCATGACACAAACTAGGAAAAACACGCCAATCAGACAAAATTTTACAGTAGGAGACTTTAACCTAGAAAACGTAGACAACTTTGTATATCTCGCGGCAAATATATCGAAGAAGAAGCAAACCCATCGAAATTAAAAGAAGAATAATGATGGCAAATAAGACGTATTATTCGGTACTCCCAATAATTAAAAACAAAAATGTGCATAGGAAAACAAAGCTTAAACTATACAAAACAATTATAAGACCTGTTCTATGCTATGGCGGCGAAACGTGGACATTGACTCAGGCGTCCGAAAAATTACTTAACGCCTTTGAAAGAAAGGTCCTCAGAAGAATCCTCGGACCTGTGAGGGAAGACTCGATCTGGAGAATACGATACAATAGAGAATTGTATGCCATCTTTGATAATCCGGAAGTATCGGTCCTCATGAAATTCAAAAAGCTATTATACAATGGGCTGGTCATGTGGAGCGGATGGATGACGGAAGAATCCCCAAACGCACACTAAAGAGAAAAGTTAATGGACAAAGACTAGTTGGAAAGCCACGAAAGCGCTGGGAGGACTCTATTGGCGCAGACAACAAATCACTGCTAAGATTCAGAAACTGTAGGACGCGGTCACTGAACCGAGAAGGCTGGAGGCGGCACATTCAGGAGATCAAGGTCCGATTTGGACTGTGAAGCTGACTTATCCTCGTCTCCATGTGTTTCTTGGACGACCAACCCACGTCTTTCTGCTTCCAAGCAAAACTGTTGCACCTCCTACAGATTTCGACCATTTCAAGTTATAGGTGTGCGACTGTCCACATCCATGTGCATGTATCGAGTTTTTCTCACATTTATTTTTGGTCCTGCTTACTTGCATCTAAATAGCAGAAATTTGATTTAACTTCCGAACTCCTATGTGCGAGTGGACACACGTCATTGAGATGACTCTGGATATTGACGAGCTCCAACGAAGACCTTGTTTTCTGCAGTTTCTAGTGCGGCTTTTAAGGTGTTGTTTATTACCATAAAAATCAGGGCTGATAATAATATACAGACCTACCTTACACCGGTTCATACTGTTGCGAGTCGCGTCCTAGTGCGTGGCGGAAAGAGGAAATTATCCAATCTTGAAACTGAAAAATATAAAAACAATATGAATCGCATTCTCTTTCTTGTGTAGTTTTTTTCTTTTCTTCTTCCTCTTCTTTTCTCGCTACAGTCAAGGAAATCTAACTATTAATTATTATATTTTCTCATTTATTGATATTTGTATAACGTACCAGAGCTTAAAAGAAAAAAAAATAAATAAACATGTAGAAACTCAACGAAAGACATTTCGAAAGACCCGGGCTCAACCTTCGCGCCGTACGGTGGCGAGATTCGAAAATGCGCCAATGTTTGTTCCCGCGTAAAACACCAAGGGAAAAAACCGTTTTTTTTCACAAGGGGAAAAAGGTAGAAAAATCAGGAGGAAGAAAACGCATAAGGGATTGGATTGGAAGAACGAGGTGAAGCAGGTTGTGCGCTGTGAGAAGATAAATGAAAAATTACCTTAAAATATAATACGTTATATTAAATATAGTACATTAAAAAAACAAAAAAAAAACATTAAGTGGAGAAGAATTAAGAATTACGGGTGTGAAGGGGTGCACCACAGAGAAAAAATCAGTGCAACGAACTATAAAAGTTGAGAACAAGAAACAAAAAAACTTGTGCAGTATAAAAAAAACAAAACTAATTAAGTAATTGAAGTGCGGGACAATATTTGAAAATCAAACGAAAAGTTAAAAACACGACATAAAAACCGGTGCCGCAACCCCTGTAGCCTGCAACGACCATAGAGGCCCCAAGGAACGAAAAGGCCCCCGATACTCGGATCATTACGGACGCAACATCAAGCCCCATCGTAAAATTCACCATTTTATATTAAAACGATCTAATTATCGATCAAAGTAATTTTTTTTGCGATCCTAATAATATATCTCATTAAGTTAAATTAACGTTATTTCATTTATATTATTTGTTATTCCTATTTTGGTTTCAGCATTAGGATTACCAGGACTGTAGACGTCGGTGTTTTTTTTTCTTAGCTAATAATTTTCAGATGGAGTAGTGACGCTCCGTGAGCATGCCAGGGGCTTCCACAACATGTTTATTTGATTTCCTTTTCACCTTCCAACCAGCCCATTCTTAATTTTATTAATTTCAGCACATACAAGGAGGAGTGCTCTTCGGGTCCAAATTCACCCCCCCCCCCACGCTCCTGATTAGCCGGCAGAAATGTGCTGTGCTGATCCGAAGAGCCTCCTTATAAATCTGGAGCCCTACCGTGGCTGCTTAGTGGCCGAAAAGGTAGTTTCGCTACAATACATTGAAACTCTCTTAAAGCCCACACACTTCATATATAATGGTGGTTGTCTCACAGCCGACTGATTCAAAATTATCAGCACAAGATGAACCTTTGCAGAAATCAGCTTGGTAAACTTGGATAGAGCTGGGTAACATCCACAGCATAATTATTTTTGTTAAGGATTAATCCAGCCATAATTTTGGATACGTCAGTAAATAGACAGATACTACACCAATTGTTGTAATCCTTACGGTAGCCTTTCTTTGGAATCTAGATGATTTCGTCCTCCTTCCATTCGGCACGACATATTTTCTGGTCGCAAACTTATAGAAGAGTGGGACGAGAATATCAGCTACCAGTTCACGGTTTGCTGTAAGGAGTTCGTTCGGTAGTCCGTCTATAGATGAGGCTGTTTCCGACCATTGCGGAAGTTCTGTCGCCTCTATCTAGGGAAAAACTTTAATAAAGGATTACTGCGTTCGACTATTAGCAAGAGGCTTTGCGTCAGATATTGGTCACTCATATTGAGCAGCGTTCCGTTAATATTTCCAATCAGGTGGACGACTGTGAGACACGTGGACATCAGTTGCTTCTTAATTTTGAACGAAAAGCCCATAATAAGTTCTATATTAATAAATTCTCCTTTTTCGTAAGCATTTGTCCCATTTTTGTGGGATATTCGATGTTCCAATAATCGTGCATGGCTTCTGCATTCATTTTCGTCCATCCGCGCTTCACATTTCACACAGTTTCCTTCGCACTGGACAAACCGTTGAGTTAAAAATAGACTCTAACTTAGCGTTCTTCTTTCCTTTTCTTTGTTTAGTTAGCTTCCATTTAATTTAAAACCTTGTGGGTTTCGGATAGCTGTTGTATATAATCTAAGGAAGCTACCATCAAGTGGTTATTACTACCTACGTCCGCACATTAAAGAGGCATTTATTTTCACCACCGATCTATGGTCATATTGAAATCTTTGATTCTGAGTGACATGGTGTCGCTGTAGAGGAGAGCAAAGATATTTTACGGTGTTTCTTGTGCGGGACAAAAATTCATCCGATAATCATTTTCCCAGTGTAAAAAACTCGGCAAATAACTCACCATTTTCAGGTCTCTTTATCCTGGTTGTGATGTGTCGACCGAAGGCACACCTAGTTTCCCTGTGATGTGCTAAAGAGCAGTACTGTTGGAACCGACTTGGGCGTTCATGTGTCCAGAAATTTAAATTATATCACCCTTAGGAGTCCAATCTAATCTGATACTCAATTGGCCATAGAGATCCTCCTTGTCCACAGGTGTTGCCGGGTTTTTTGGTGCACAGTATTGGCGGAGCGTAACATTTCGGTCGTTGGTCTTTATTCTGACGACGATAATCGACTCAGAGAAAATTTTCTCCTCAGTTTCGACGTAAGGATGATCACACCATTTCTGGTTCCAACTTCAAAACAGAATGGTGTCTCTGTTGAAGGTTCTTTCTTCACCTGATCCATTCCACTTGATTTTTATTAACTCAAAGGTGTCGATGTTTTAACGCTCCATTTCACGTTCGATCACTGATTCGGTACGGGGCGAATGACATCGGTGTATACTGTCAGTTAGTGACCCTAACATTTCATTGTCCGCCCTAGCAAAAAGTCGGTACGTATCCGGGGCACTGTATCTATTTTTTGTACCGTTTGGATGATCACGAGTGATAAACTCGTAACCTAGAATCGGGTTTTAAGGCCAGTAGGACTGGATATGAGTGAATATTTCAGCGTTCATCTCATAAAAGGAATGCTAAGTAAGAAGCGAAATAGATTCGGTCGCCGTTGTCCACAAAAATTTCATTAATGTATGTTAGATGCCGAGTCATAATGACGACTGGAATTGACTCCACGATCGGTTAAAGTTTTTAAGGAAATCCAAAGCAACAGATTCGACCAGCTATTAATGTTGATGAAACTATTTCTGCCGTATTCTCAGTCATCAGTCCAGTTTCAGCGAAGAATGTAGCTGCGCAAATACCAACAGTCGTTTGGTGGTTGGAGCAGTCCGACGATGTCCAAAATGATATGTTCGAAACGGTTGGACTTAGAGGGGTCACCCTTTTTTGTCACATTCCTAGTCGATGTGGGAAGGAATAAAACGGAATTTAGGAAGTTTTTGAATGCTGCCATAGGAGGTCATGGTTGACGTTACTTTTAAAACATTGAAAACCAAATTGATGAGGGAACATAGATGGTGATAATGCATTCCATAATCGCGTCATTCGAGAGATGAAGGATTATATGAGTTTGACCGTTCGTGAAAAAATAGGCTGAACAGTTAACTTATTGCTTGAGCCCCAAGCGGAGTGTTACGAGGAAAAAATACAAGAAAGTGAAGCAAGGCGACGTAATTCACCACTGCATTTACTCCGACATTTCTGCGATGCCCAAGGGATTCTAGGCCGCAATGGTCGCAGCATATAGAAACTCAGAGCGTTAAATACGATCAAGGAGCATAAGATGTGATTTGGGTGAGCTCATATGTGCTAGTTTTACTTCAGGCTCGGACAAGTATAGACCTTATAAATGATAGCCAATTCGCCTGCCATAAAGTACTTTTCCCATCTTCGAAGGAATCAAGGCTATACTGAAGATATGGTAACTCCAGCTGAAGTGTTTATTGCAGTCATGCTTAAGAGATGGAAGTCTTCTGCTATATTCACAGTAGAAGAGGTCAGTTGTAAAACCTTGTTAGACCCGGTATGAGTCGTATGTTTTTGCGAGAGAGCGAGTCATACGACTATGGATCGCCCTCACTGCCTGGAGAAGCATTTGCCATTTTTCGGTCAAGCAGAGCAGTCTCTGGAAGTATTCTACGAATGAAATTGCTTGGAAATACTGAAACAAATTGGAATAATTACTTTCCGCAATTAATATCGATAAAATTATTTTATTTATGTCATCGTTTTCTTACTTTTTACCCAACTCTGCCGATTTCTTAGCAGCAGCCTCAACGGCATTTATTAATGTTGACCTGCGTAAAGAAGGGCGAAAGTTTAAAGAAACCCGTCCTAATGAAATTTGTTCAAAACAATTACCTCAGATTTCCTTTTTCCAATTCATGAACTCCGCAAATAGTCGAACCACCGGGCGAACAAACCTAAAAAAAAAATTGATACTACCGCTTAGAAAAGTCTTCAAACGAAATTCCAGCTCCACGCAAATTTACCTCATCTCTCAAAACTGCCGGATGCTTTCCGGTAATCAAAACAGTCTTGGCCGCACCGAGTAAAGTTTGTGCGGCAAATTGCAAAGCCATTTGTCGTGGTACGCCCAGTTTAACGCCGCCGTCAGCCAGCGCTTCGATAATCGTGTAAACATAGGCCGGGCCACAACCAGCTACCGCTGTAACTCCATCTATCATTGTTTCGGGGACCTGCTGTGCAATGCCCAGTGTATTCAGCATCAGATGGACTTTCTCGAGATCTTGCTGCGTTACATACGAGCCCGGTGTATAGACCGTACAACCTTCGCCCACTTGCATCGATGTGTTCGGCATTGTTCGGATCATCTTGAGGCATTTTATGAAAGAAAAACTCTGTACAAAAAAAGACAGGATTAGGGGATCTGTGGATCGAAGTATGAGGCTGAGAGCTAGCTACCTGTTCCAGTGTGGATAAATGCACGCCGACTAGAACCGAAACGAAGAGCTTATCTTTATCACGAGCAGTGGGTAAGTAGGTTGATTTCAACTGAAGCGCGCAAGGCTGAAGGATATGCGGCTTCACACAGATGAATATTATATCAGACTTTTCGATGATCTGTAAAATAATTTTAAAACTACCGTGGAAGAAAAGCAAGAACTGATCACTTATTACCTCTGTGTTCTCGTCCGTAACACTCGCTCCGATTGCTCGCCACCGTTCGAGGTTATCAAGATTTGGTCCGGAAGCCATTACTTGTCCAGCTTTTACAATTCCGCGAGTAATTAGACCCGAGCCGATAGCGTATGCCATGTTCCCGCCTCCGATAAAGCCGATCTTTTCATCGAGTTTTGCCATCTTCTTTTAATAACCGAAGACGGCGTAGTCTAGAATAAAATTAAGATTACAGTTAGAGAAGAAATTCATTTGTCTAATTGCGCTTTAAGCAGGAATGCCCCAAAGTGTCACATCAGTGTTCACAAAACAAATAATAAGTATTGGGAGAACACAGAGTTCTCGTAGGGTTAAAAAAACCAAGCCAATGTCCGTTTCGGAGTTACACTACTGCAATCCGACTTTGAAGAAGCATTGTTGGGAAGAAGAGGAAGTAAAATAAAATTGCCATGTGAAACTAGATGGGACACTTAAAAAGACTGCTACAAACGTTCAAATTTGACTGCATTAAAAACAGCTGCCGAAAATAGTAAAGTTAATAGTTAAGAGATATTACATAATGCCAACCTTTTTCAACCCCTAAGAGGGTATAAAAGGGTTAAACACGTTTTCACGAATTCCGTCAAATCTCTTAGGAGTGATAAGACATTGAATTGGTATTTACTTCCATGGGCTTTCGAAATATTTATCTTTTTTTTTATAGCACCGAACTGAACTTAGGGGTCAACCTTTAATACAATATGTACAATCCAGTCAGTATAGGAAGGGGAGAAAAAAAATGAATATAAAAATAAAAATACAAATAAATAAATAAAACAAATGAAAAATAGGATTAAAAGCAAAAGGGATCAGAAAAAACAATCGGTGGTTGTTACGTTTAAGACTGTAAGTCATATCCGCTAGAAAACACGGTCGAAGGCAACGCGTTCCACATTCTGGTTGTACGAGAGAGAAACGACTGTCTAAATTTCATTGCACGAAATTTTTGTGGCTCAACCGTATACTCGTGGGCGCGTAAAGCTGAAAGAGTATTGCGAGGGAAGTGAACTAAAGGAGGGATAAGACGACCAATTACAGTACTAAAGCGACCGTGGAAACATATGTAGTAAATACTGAGTACTCCGACATTTCGACGATGTTCGAGGGAGTCAATAGTTGCCGTAATGGCATCATCTCCAATAAATCGGAACGCAAATCTCTGAACACGGTCAAGCAAATAGAGATACGTTTTAGGTGCTCCTGCCCAGATATGTGAATTGTACTCAAGTCGGGGCGTGATATATGCCTTGTAAATTTTTGCGAGGTCTAATGGTGAGAAAAATTTCTTGCACCTCCGGAGGCGCTTGGAGGCGTCAAGAGCTACATTATAAATGTGCTGACTTCAATCAAGTTTTTTACTGATGTTCATTCCTAGAAGATGGAAATGCTCCAAAGTGTTCAATGTGACACCATCAAAAACAAGATCAGGCACCGACGTGTCGTGTTTAAGGGAAAGATGACAGGCTTGTGTTTTTGAGGCATAAAACTCTATTCGGTTGTCCCTGCCCCATTCCAGGATTGAGATGAGATCGGAGTTTAAAGAACCAAATAACTGATTACGTTGAGAGGGTACCGAAGACTGGAGTGCCTCTGCAATCGAGTTGAAACTGTAGGTGTTGTCAAGTGTACTATTATCTGCGAAGCTATGGATAGGATTGAGAGTTGTCGACAGAAGGTCGTTAATAAAAATTAGGAATAAGCCTTGAGCCTTGAGAGACGCCGGAGTTGATAGGGAAAGGGGATGATGAAACGCCATCTAATACAACCTGTATAGTACGTTTAGAAAGAAAGCTCTCAATCCATCGAACACAAGTAGCATTAATACCAAATGCATTGAGTTTGGATATAAGGGCTTTGTGCCAAACTCTGTCAAATGCCTTCGCTATGTCAAGTGCAAGTACTTGGCCCTCACCGAAGTTATGGATACAAGCGTTTCAACGTTCAGTCAGGTATACCAACAAATCGCCGGTAGATCTTCGTGGCCGAAACCCATATTGACAGTCATTAAGGAGACGGTTGCTTTCCAGGAATTGCACGATCTTACGGTTGACAGCAGTTTCCATTACTTTAGACAGAATAGAAGTAATGGCAATGGTGCGGTAATTTGCAGGGTTCGTTTTGCTACCCTTCTTAGGTATCGGCTGAACATTAGCTAGTTTCCATAGATAAGGAAACTTTCCAGAAGAATAAGAACAATAGAAAAGATTGCGAAGAAGTTTAGCCAAAGAGGAGTATCTTTTTTTAAGGGTAATGGGGCGAATGTAAAAACTCCTTTCAGAATTTTTGGATACCCAACCCTTAAGTGGGTGTAAGGAGGTTGCATACGTTTTTACAATTTTCGCCATATCTCTTAGGTTTGATGAAATATCAAACTTCTGTAGAGTTTTATAGAATCAATTTTAACTGCTTCCCAAACTTTGACCCAAAATATAATAAAGTTTTGCCACCAGTCGGGGATTTCATGTTGGGGTTTCACACCAGAAAACTCCTTTGACGCCGGAAAACAACAAAATACTTCTTAAAATTTTGCCCAACTGTTGGCAGATTGTTATACTCTAGATGAAATCATATAGAGTATTATAAGTTTAATCCAGCCCAAAAGTTTGTAACGCATAGAACCAAACCTCGGACGAAAAAAAGTTATATATTATTTTTTGTTTATTTGTGGCCAAAAACCTGAAATCCGCTTGACGTCCGTCCGTCCGTCTGTCCGTGAACACGATAACTCAAGAACGCCATCACCTAGGATCTTGAAATTTTGAATCTGGATGTTTGGTTGAATTTGTAAGGCTAAGTTCGTTATCGGGCAAAATCGTCCTACTCCTTCGGGTAGCTCCCATACAAAATGTCCTTAAAACAAGTGTTCAAGAATATTGGTCGATAACTTCAGAAGGGTTTAAGCTACGCCTTTGAAATTTTGTTTGTGTTATTTTTCCAATAGTTGGAGCTAAATATATGATTATGAAGAAAATCCTGTTAGTCCCTCGTGTAGCTGCCATACAAATATCTTGTCAAAATGTATTCACTTAATTTACGAAACTCACTATAATTCAAGTAATCTTTTAGCTACGAATTCGGAATTTTGTACAAATTAGTTTTGAGTGAAAAGGAAGTTCGACTTTACTAGTCAGCGAAATCCTTTTACTCCTTCTGGTAGCAATATTTTTCGATAACTTTTGAACGCTTCAAGCTACGAATTTGAAATTTTGTACACGTTCATTTTTAAATGGTTCCAAGGAAAAGGATAAATATGTAAGAAATCGAGTGAGTCCTTCCTGCACCTCCCATGTGAAACTCCATCAAAAAGGACATTTTTTTTCGATGACTTACCCAGTTCAAGATATGAAATTAAACACTGATTATTGTCTTTTAGTTTTGAGTAGCAATCTAATGGCAGTCCTTAATAAAGGACATACAACATGCACACACGTAATTCTACTTTATCCCCAACTACAATATAAATCGGAGTTCAGTATTCATCTAGAGTATTATACGATTGGCTTGCAGCCGATCGTGACTGCAGTATGTTTTAGTTTAAGTTTAGTTCAATAAATGGAATGTTCTGAATTGTACCTTTGGTGAAACAAATTCAACTTAGATTTCTAGTACGTTAAAATTAGTAAGTGTTAAAACGCAAAGTTACTAAATGGCACCTGTAAAAAAGCATAAGAATCATATATTTTTGACGCTTGAAACTAAGCTTGATATTTTAAAGAAGATAGCGGAACATATTTGGCAAACAGTATGGAATAAATAAGTCCGCAGTAACATATTTCAAGAGACAGAGATTGCAGCTTCAAAAATTTGCTACTGAAACTTTATCCTTACCGAAGAAAAAAAAATATATCTAAAGTAACAACTACCCAAAATCGAAAAGGCGCTTTATCCGTGGTTTCTGCGGCAGAGGAAAAATTACGTGTGATTCTAACAACTAAAGCTTAATAACTTCATGAAAATTATCAGTAAAATAATGGAATTTGTAATGCTAGCCAGGTCAGTTGAACAATTTTAAAAGACGATATGCATTAGGTTTTTCAAAATAACAGGAGAAAAGCTTTCAAATAAGCCTGAAAACTTGATGAATTCCTTCATGAATTTAATAAAAAATGAATTTAACGGAGAACCAGATATATACAACGCTGATGAATCTGGTTTACTTTTAAACAAAGTGTCACGTTTTTAGTTTGTGCGGATTCGACAGTACTACACAAAATGAAATGGCTACTGATTGGCAAGTCTAAAAATCTTTGTATTTTTAAAGGAATAAGAAGTCAGTGTACAGGTAAAGGATTATTCAATAGGGACATAACATAGATCAATCATAGAACAATAGATCAATCGTTTGACCAGCTGTGTGACATGTGGCACCATCTTGTTGGAACCACATATTGCTGATGTCAAGTCCATCTAATTCTGGCCAAAAATAGTCTTCCAATACGGCAAAATAGCCAACTCCATTGACCGTAACATGGCGAAAAAAATACGCACCACACGATCACTTCCCAGCAAACATATTGGCGAGGGTTTGCTGGCAGCAAGCATTAGGCAAGGGGAAATAAAATGCGATCAGCTCGTCTTTTCATCGAATTGTAATCGCCACAGACAATTATTTAAAAACTCTTGCTAAATACTTGTAAAAAGATTGCAATTTGTAAGGATAACATTTTTTTAACTCTTAGAAATGGCACGCTTTTCGCAAATGGTAGAGACCATATTGAATAATCTCATTAGGTATTTATTAGTTGCGCATCAGTCGGAAAGAACACTTGTGAGTGCTAACAATTGTATTATTTATTGCATTTTTTGGTACGAGTGACAGTGATTTTTAATAACAGGTGAGCAAATTAAATTTTAGACTTGCCGGCAAGAATTCTTGCGTTTGAGTTGCCATTTGTAACTTACCGGCAAGAAGCATTTTAGTCCGCCGTATAACTTACTTTCGAGGCTTTTGCAATTGTTGCCGCAAGGGTTTTGCCTACTATAAGCCGCCGACAAGTTACATACGAGTTAAAATGTTTGGTGGGGTTTTGTAGATGCAATGGTATCTGTTGAAGCACATCCCACCAAACATTTTAACTCATATGTAACTTGTCGGCGGCTTATAGTAGGCAAGCAAAACCCTTGCGGCAACAATTGCAAAAGCCTCGAAAGAAAGTTATACGGCGTACTAAAATACTTCTTGCCGGCAAGTTACAAATGGCAATTCAAACGCAAGTTGCCTGAGCAAGGGTAGTTTATCAGTTCTCTTGCTCAAAACGATAATTTGGCAAGTAAATTCTAAGTGGCGATTTTAGACTTGCCGACAAGTCTAAAATTTAATTTGCTCACGGGTTATTAAAAACCACTTTCACTTGTACCAAAAAATGCAATATATAATACAATAGTTATCACTCACAAGTGTTCTTTCCGACTGATGCGCATCTAATAAATACCTAATGAGAATATGCAATATGGTCTCTATACATTTGCAAAAAGCGTGCCATTTCTAAGGGTTAACAAAATGTGATCCTTACAAATTGCAATCTTTTTGCAAGCATTTAGCAAGAATTTTGAAAACATTGTCTGTGGCAATTACAATTCGATAAAAGGGCGAGCTATCGCATTTTTTTTTTCCTTGCCTAATGTTTGCTGCCAGCATACCCTCGCCAATATGTTTGCTGGGATGTGGGTTATTTGTTGTCCAATAACGCATATTTTGCTTATTGACAATGTCACTAAACCAAAAATGAGCTTCATCGCTGCAGATGATTTTTCGAGGAAATTGATGATTTTCTTCAAAATTTTGTAGAGCCCAAACGGAGAATAATTTCCAAACGTTGCTCGTTCGTGAACTTCTTCATGATAAAAATGTAAATCTTGACTGACGTTTTGACATTGACAGACTAGCAAAAAAGTTTATGTGTGAGTTTGTATTAAAATACAAAATTCTTATGTACCTATTTAGGCCGCGGTCCGAATAACGCTCATGGTGCTTACATCACTAACGTTCGGTCCGAATTGTGGGTACGCTTATGTCGCTTTCAATTCGGACCGATCGTGTGCACACAGTGTACTTACAGTCAGTGCCTATCCTCGGAACCGTGAGCGTGAGCAGTGTATGGTAAGTGCCAGCAAATTACCCCCTCCATGCAAATTGTACGCGTTGTGAGCGCAATTCGGACCGTTTGTAAGAGCGCTAAAAATTCAGAAAGCGTAATTCGGACCGTGGTCTTAACAACCCTTTACTACTCATCCTCACAATATGCCTGGATGATGTTAGGCATTGTCAAATGTTGGTTTTATGAACGGGTTAATCCTGAAGACAAAATATTCCTAAAATCACACGTTTTACCATAATCGGCGATTCTCTTCTTGGATGGCAAACCGTGTCACCCTGAAGTAGAGGAATATGTTAGCGCAGATGGAAAAATCGTGGTAACGTTTTCACCTCCAAATTAGGTGAGAATGGAACCTTTTCATGATGAAGCTACAATAGAAGCTTATTTTTAATAATTTTTTGGTTGGTCAGAATTTCAGGTGCGAAACACCAACACGAAAGCCCGACTGTGATCGACCGCTGTCCTGGCTACTACCATTTGATTACATGAAAGCTCAAAAACCTTCACTGGAGAAGCCAGTTTAAAACTGTGTTGGACTAGGTCCGAAGGGTTTGTTTCGTCATCGAATGACATTGCCTCATCAGAGAGTGTATCATGGATGCGAATAATTTTGTTTTGTGCAGACCTACATTTCATGGCCTGAGCGTTGAGCCAAGTACAACAAGTTGCGCCCAAACTGTTGGCAGTTATTTTAGTTCCAGATCCATAGACAAAATCATCAGTAGATGATCTCCTCGTACAATTTAACGTTCTTTTCGCCTCGAGAATGGTTTAGAGAGATCTCAAAGCAAAACCGGAGATAGATCGAGCAATATCCCGATTTATAAGGAGGTTCGGGAGCACTGGGTTACATTAACATAGGAACTGAATCACCCAGAAACGCATTCGACGAGAAAATAATACAAAATCGGCTTGCTACCGGAGCCAATGGATATTCATCGGAAAAGACCTTTCCTAGCTTCTTATTAATAATAATAGATTTAGACCCTTCATGCAAAAGGGGCGATTCCTTCCCAACTCAAGAGTTGGAGAAGAATTCCTCATTTGGGCACACTTCCGTTGATAATTGAAAGATTGCACATTTATAAGTGTGGACGAGATTGCCGTCTAAATCACATCCGACTAAATAAACCGCTCCAGATAAGACCCAGTCGAGCAGAGGGCATTTATTAACATTAGATTTATTGGCTAAGTATTGATAAGGCTTGACCTGGCTGTTCCGTAAGGCCAACCTTGTAATAGCAGCGCAAACTAATTACGTTCTTAACCAGTTTCAATAGTTTTCAAATTTAGAAGTGCGTTTGCAGCTTCTTTTCGGTGTCTAAATATAGACGAGACGATACGCTTATACGGTTTCCAGTTCGCTTGACTTTTAGTTAATTTAGGAGCGCAAATACTGCACTAGCAGGTCCTAGCTACTCCATTTATTATTGCGAAAAATTACGTAAATAAAAAAGGGTTTGGGGGTCGGTCGATTTTGCAAGGGTTACCGGCACAACTACGTCGACAGTTCAAATTTTGTTTACACTACTCACGGTACAACGGAGGTTGAAACGAAGTCACTTATCGCACTAGGGTAAAGGAAGCGATCAATTAAATGTTATTCACTAAATTAATGTAAATTTTTATTTATTGTTAAATGAAGTACAAAGTAAACCTTTTACGGGAGAAGTACACACGTCTGTCAATTCTCACTTGGACTCGGATGCTAAAAATCAATACGTCACTGAACATATGGTCGCTGAACTCGAGCCGAAATCGTACTAGATTTGAAAGTGCGAGGGGGTGTTCAGATTTCAAACTGAGGCAGCGCAGTAGATTTGAAATTTGAAAAGTATTTGACATTTAAACAGAAACGCACGTTGGGTGGTCAACCGAAAATGATACAGTGGTGTTGAAAAACAAGTTATAGATTGTAGATTATAGATTGTTGGGTGGAAAAAATGACTACGAGAAGGGGGTTTGAAGCAGTATATAATTTACCTAAACTGACGCTCTCGGATAAACTTTACCAAACATATACAAAACTGAACAACTATCAACTGGAAAGGTTAAAGAGAATAAATATGATTTACAGCGTCAAAAACATATGGTCAACATATACATAATTTAAATAGACAAAACGCAAATTCGATTTGATAGCAATATTGCCCAAGAACAGCTCGAATAAGAAATGATCATATTTTTGAAGCTATCAGAGAATTCAATGCGTTCCCTAACAATATTTAGTTGGCAAAAATATAGGGCATCTGAAAAAAATGGCCAAGCTACATATTGCCAATCCAAATATGCCGTGAAAAAAAGGAAAATAAAAGAAATAAAAAAAAGAAAAATATAATATAATATGATATAATAATATAATATATAAAAATGTATATATATACATATATATGTATGAGAGAACTACAGAGGAATATCATTGTTGTGTACGTCCTACAAAATACTGACAAAAATAATTGAACGTCATCTTAAGCCTTATACTAACGAAACAATTGGCGAATACCAAGGTGGATTCAAAACCGGACGATCTACATCAGACCAGATATTCTCGGTGAAACAGGTGCTTGAAAAATGCTGATGTGCACCAAATCTTCGTAGATTTTAAACAAGCATATGGCAGTATCGACAGGAGGGCACCCAACTAGCAAACTACCTTCCAAAAGGACTTACCGAAGCTATTTCCTTGCCTCGTAGCCTCGGTAAGGCCTTATGGAAGGTAGTTTGTTAGTAGGATACTGTACCAAATCCTGCTTGATTTTGGAATTCCACCAAAATTAGTTCAACTAACGAGACTCACAATGACGAACACTGAATCCCAAGTAAGAATACAAACCGATTTCACAACCAGCTTTCGAACGGAATGTGGTTTAAAGCAGGGAGATGGTCTAGCCCCCATTCTTTTCAACCAGGCACTGGAGTATGTCATCCGAAAAACCCCAGTCGACACCAATGGGACACTACTATTCAAGTCCACCCAACTAGTAGCATACGCTGACGATATAAACATCCTCGCAAGATCCTTCCCTAGTGCTAAGGAGGTATTTGTTATTCTTGACTCCGCCGCAAAAGAAGTAGACCAAAAGCTGCGCATGATTGTCCTCTTCGAGAATATGCAATACATTTTGTTGTCAAATATACCAAAGGGGGGGGGGGGGGTTCAACCCCCAAAACTCCCCGTGCGCAAGGGCTTGATAAAGATTAGGGGTGGGAGTAGCACAATTTTAACTTTCGTAAAAAGACCAATAGGTAAGGTCGATTTCCACATTCCTGTTAAACAATTTCTTGAGCTTTGGACAGACGAATATCGTCGGATAGAAAGCGATTTTAAAATTTTTCGGTTTTCTCGTCCCATGCTCCGTTTTAGGCGTTACGAACTTATAAAGGCTTCTCATTATTTTTTGTTATCCAACTACAATACATGTAAAACATTGTTCACTATTTCATCACTATTTCATCATGCGTTCTAATCATTTTCATGGTCATACCCTTTTGCTTATACCCAGTTTTTTTTACTTTCAACAATATCCATTCTCAAAAACCTTATTCTCAATTATACTTTAACATTAATTCTCCTCTTCCACGTCAGGTTTGAACTAAAATCTTCCTCCGGAAAAAAACAATTTTCTATTTATGATTATTTTATTATTATTTCAAAAATATTACAAAGAAAAAAAAATTTGTCCATAATACTTTTCACTTAGATAATAACAACAATTTTTATATTAATCAATTACAAACATTTTCTATACATTTAAAAATATTTCTATAAAATTATAATATAAGTCTTATAAGTTAAATTATACATTAAAAATACGGGTATAAACATTGTAAATTAAAATAAAGGGAGTTAACTAAAAATTATTAATGTTCAGTGAAAGAATGACGAAATTCTTTTAGTAGAAATATTCTGGAATATGAGGAACCTAGATTTGTGTTTTTTTATGATGATGTGAATAAGTTGAAAATCTAATTTATCATTTTGCTTGCCAAAGAGAGGATGCATAAACCCCGACCTCATTACAATTTATTTCCCAATTTTTTTCTCAATTAAAAGAAACATAACGTATTAAAGAGCATCGTTTCTGCTCTAAGCCTAAACGCAATAAATGAAGAGGTATTGGATTTTAGCTAATTTTTGTTGTAGAATTAGTAAATGAAATATTTTTTTTTCAATATTCCAATCAAAATATGACAGAGTCCTATTAGTTTCAAGTTATAAATAAAGTATTTACAGAAATAACTTGTCATAGATCCTTTAATGTTCTTGTTTTAATAATTAGATGTTTGCTACGTTAACTACACGGGACTTCCTTCGTCTAGGTCCTTTCGTTAGTATGAATTTGGTAAAAAAGCGATAAAGTTACAGTTTTTTTTTGAATTGGTTTGAGTCTAAAATAAATAATAAAATATCGAGTTTCGAAAATATGGACAACTTATCAAATCCTTGGATATACTTTAAAACTAATGATTAAAACTAAAATAAAATGCACATTCGCTTCTCTTAAACAACTAAGCAGAAAACTCTCCATTTTCACATTTATTTATTTATGTTACTTAACTAATGACTAAATAGATTCGTTTCGTTATATTCTCGGTTATATTTACAAAATGCTTACCAACATTCTTAATAAATAATATGCTTTCTCATTTTGTTCATTTCTTTATAACAATGTAATATTTAATAATAAGCAAAGTAATAATAAAAACGTTTTAATTTTATTCTTAATTTGTTATTAAATTAATAGATATTCGGCACTTGCTTTTTATTGCTAAACTTTTAGTTTTATCGCATGGTTGAATGATGGTTTTTGGAATCAATTAATTTAAAAGTTTTGATCATCTAAAATTGTGTGTTCGAAAGGATATAAAACTACTTAAATTAGTTGTTTAATTTATCCGTTGAGCATTTTTCCTGTTATTTTAGAAAATTAACCCATAGATCACAACATACGACTCAAATTCAATGGCTTTGAAATTCTTTTGAATGCAAGTTTGTGTACAAGAGGCCTAAAGTAATGGCAGTACGAAATTTTATAAGATTTAAATATTTTCCTTAACAAAACTTAATTTTATAGCTCCGTCGTAGTCTCGACTTCGGATCTGTCCAGATCATTCAGATAAGAAAATCCTAGCTGGGCATAGTCTCGTTTTCCAAAGGTCACGTTCTCATTTGTTGCACTTGCATGGTTTGGGTCAATGCTAGTCCTGCTGGGGCATATCAAAATGAGTTTATGAATTTCAAAGAAGAAGGACTAAGGAGCTTACCTTTGAAACAGCGGATTCGCTACTGGAATCTCGCTAAACCGATTGTTTCTGCCGAGTGTATTGGTCATTAGTTCATTGTGCGATCCGATATTCTGATGGAAGCCATTGCCTCGTCGTCCTAACGTGCTGTACGCATTGTTTGGCATCATTTGATTATTATTACGACCTAGGGAGTCGAGTTTGTAGCCACCGTTTTGATAATGGTTGGAATTCTGCTTGATCCGACCAAGGGTTAATGTTCCCGGTAGCGTTCCAATGACTCCGCCAGCTAAGGGGTTGGCATTATTGTTGCGATTCATTTCGAGCGTCCTGTTGAACGTATTCTGTCGGTTGCTGTTATTAACGTTATTGTTAATGTTATTGTTGTTATTGTTTCGTCGGAGGGTAGCTGTTGTGGCTGTTGTAGCTTCCGAATGGGACGGGCTGGACTGACCGTTTTCTTTGTGTGTTATGTAGCTTACATTATCCAAACTGAAGGCATGGTTCTTCGCACTGAAGTCGATTTGAAGCTCGTCGTCGCCATCGTGCGGAACAGCCATGGCCAGAACTTGCGTTTCGTATTCCTTGAGATTGGCCACAGTATCGCCGTTCTGCGAGCCCACTATCACAGGGTCGTAACGAGTCGGACTTGAAGGTGCAGAGTATTGGCGCATCCGTTGCTTGAAGTTCTTGTACCTAAGGAGCGAATGGTTGCACATGAATATCGATTGAGGATGAGCACAAAAAAAACTTACTTTGACCAGGAAATACAAATGTACACTATTCCGATCGTTCCCAGGATAAGAATGATCACAGAAATCGCGATCAAGGCGTATGGAAAAACATCGTCGTTGATTGCTACAGCAGCCTTAATCTTTAAACAAAATAACCATTTCAGAAAAATCTTTTTCATATCCCGAAAAGAACATATCTACCTTTTGTATCTGATGCCTTGGTTCGACTGGTCCAAAGATTCCCTGAGCCGTAGCCCGGGCAATTCCCGATGCAGCAAAATTAATTTCTGACTGCGCCACCGGTTCCAGCAAATTCGAATTAATCGGCGTCGAATTTCTTGATAGAATCGTTTCAGTTTCAGGATCGATTAAATAGAACCAGACATCAGTAGCCTGCGAATTTTCCACAACCGAGCCATTTTCGTTCAAATACTTTCGATTGCTGAATCGTTCGATTCCGGTTAAAAGACCGGTCGATTTTTCGTTGAGTAGTTCTTCGAGTTCGGTATAGTGCGTACGGATTTCGTTAGGAGTTGAATCTGAGAAAACCAGAGTCAGACGATTCGAGTCCGTAATTTGATTGACTACAATCCGAGCTCGTGTTTTATGCGATCCTTCCTCTTGTCCGTTATTATCGCGAGCTTCTACAAAGAACACGAGCGGAAAATCTTTAACGTCGCGAAGGGCGCGTTGGACTTTTAGAGTTCCAGTGTCCTCCGCCATTGAAAAGTATGATGTCGGCTGAAAGCAAAAATAAACTATAGTTGGATTTCTTACAAAAAGAAGCCGTTAATACATACCATATCTTCATCACTCAAGCTGTTGTCCTCTTCATCAAAAATCCTGTACTTGATCATTCCGAATTTTCCCGAATCCTTGTCAGCTGCCCGTACCTGCAAGATTGGCATATCCAAGTCGGCTTCAGGGCTAACAACAGCATAGAACGTATCCTTGCGTCCTTGATATCCTTTTCGGAACAAGAACACCGGCTCATTATCGTTATCGTCCTGCACGATTATCTTCACAGTCGCGACACTTTTTTGTGGATTAACAAAGTACTTATGTGAAACTAGCTTAATAGCAAGCTCGTGCGACGTTTTGTTCTCAAAGTCTAAATGCTTCATCAGGCTGATCCCGCACGCATGATCCTCTAAGGATACCCGGAAAATTTCAAGATCATTTCCCGTAACAATCTCACACTTGAAGCCAGCATTCGTTTTTGTCGCCTTCTTCGAATTGATGATCTGAATAAGTTTGATCGTGGCATTTATTCCCGTTGTTTCCGGAACTCCAGTCGTATAGCTGTCGTCGCTAAAGGCTAATCCTATTGTTTCCGGATTAGTGATCACGCCACCGTCATGTTTTGCCTCGATGATCGCTTCATTCGGATCGGTCAACAGATGTCGAACATATACGGGAAGTGTTGCGACTGAACTTAATTGTGGTTCCCCCATATCATATGCACGAACATCAACCTGATATTCCGTATCGTCTTCCTTCCGTAGTTCATCTCTGATTCGGATCGATCCGGTATCCGGATCGACTTGGAAATACTTCAAAGCCTTTCCACGTCCGACTATTTCGTAGCGGACGACATTGCTGGGTGAGGTTCCATCGCCATCGATAGCTGGCATAGCTCCAACCTGTGTACCGATCGGCTGATCATCGTTCACGGTAACCGGTTCCGGTACGGATACAAAGACTGGCGGTATATCATTGCGATCGTCGACTTCGATCTTAATCCGGATAAAATCGCCGGAATTCTCGCCTTTATTCTCTACTGTTCCGATTATTAACTCATGCTGTTTGTCCTTTTCGTAATCGAGTCCTCGTACTGTTTTCACTTGACCCGTCTTTGCATCTACTTTGAACAGATCTCCAGGTCCGGATCGGAGATGATAAGTTATCTGGAAATAATTAAAAAATGTTCGTTATTTTTGTTGTTGTTCAAGGTTAGCAAATGTTATTAAATCTAAGATAATATTGTCGGATATTATTTGACGATCAGGGCACAAATATTTAAACAAGTGGCTCTTTCGTCTAATATCTACCTTAAGTCAGCCAATTTGGTAAGAGAATGCTGCCGAAGCTAGTCACATATCATTTGGTTGCAGGTAAGTAGAGCTTGAGCTCTTGATATTTTGTGCTCTACTTAAGAAAATACTTTTTGTTTTAAATACAATTTTAGGCTGCAGAATTTGCTGTCTTCGAATAGATGAAATAATTTGCAAAATGTATTGTCCATTCGTTAGGGGTTTTTCTACTGCTTATGATTTTGAACAACACGGCTATCCACCACCACCCATGGAATAAATAGTTTGCTGCTTAATTTTTTTTATAATATCGGGATTTATGTTTCAAGTTTTTGAATTTTTTGAAACTATAATTTGGACATTTCAGCCAATTTGAAGTAGTCGCTTTTTAGCTGTAGTACTTTAATAATAAACTATATTTTGTGATCCACCAAAAATTTCCAAAAAAATTATTACCTAGAAATCTCATATTTTTGCGTTTTATTGTCCGCTGTACGCAAACGTGTTGTTTTTGTGATAGCTTGTGAACCCGAGATGGTATCATCATGAAGTTATTCCCTGACTACATAAGTAACAATTTTGCTTTCAGAAGACCCTACACGTGTCTTTTGAGAGCACATATATTTAAATTTAGTCTATGAGAATATCACTTTCATAATTTTACTCATATACGTAGAATGCTATAAATGGTGCGGTTGTTTCATAGCAAACTAATTTAATTCTTATGAAACTAAATAGTACTCTCGTAGGGTTATTATTTGCAGATTTTGTGGAGGAGAAGAGGAAACTGCAGAGCACGTTCTATGCCAATAGGATGTACTCGCACAGAGAAGACTTAGACTTCTTGGACATTACTTCCTCACACCGTTGGAACTCATGTCTAACTCACTCAAGAGCATATTACAATTTATTGATATAACTGTCCTGAGTGAGTTACTCGTATAATAAGGGAGGACAATCACAATAGCCCCACTGAACCGCGTGAATCGGGATTTTAGACCGTCCTCCACCATCTACAATCTACTCTCGCAGGGTTTATATCATAGGCGTGCCGTGGCCTTAAATCTGGCAGGGGCCCGGGGCCGAATGGCTCAGGACATACGACTTCTTCCGAAAGGCACACAAGCATTACATATGTTACAAGTTCGTCCGTTTTGTACTTACAAATCAGATGTTCGTATAAACAACGAATGATTAGTCTTAGGTTGCGACTTTAAAATGTTTTATACATTGCTTTTCTACTAGCAGTTGAAGGAAATTTTTTTAAATAGTCCTTGGATATTTGGCGCCCGTGGTCTACTAAAAATAATGCGCCCCTCGTCATAAGAAAATACAATTTTGATGGCTAGTGGAAGCGGCAAATACAAAATATAAAAGTGTCAGAATTAGACAATTTTATACCTTCGGATTTGTAAAGGTTAAATGATCCTGTATTTCGTTTCGTTTTTCTAAAGAAGCGTATAATCAAATAATGCTTTCAATTGTATTATCAACTTTTTGAAGTGATATATTAATTTTATCTATGATTTATAATATTTCGTTCCAAAATGCTACCATAATAACAGTTTCCAGTGAGTTGAACTCATTTAACAACCCCTCATCTTCAAATTTTGTTGCAGGCTTTTGAAAACTATCTTCCAAAATTTTAATCAAAGCATCTTTAAAATTTTCATAACCGGAAACAATTGCCTTCACTGAGTCAGCTCTTGCTGACCAACGAGTGTCGCTTAATTTTTTGGACACTTTGTTTTTTTAATGCTAGCGTATCTGTCAAAATCATCTTGATGTTGACGAGGCAAAGAAATTGTATAAATTTTAAAGAAATAAAAATAATTTAGTTGCTTGTATGTAGTATTCCGTCGCCGACTCTCCAATTAAATTTAAAGAATGTGCTGCACAGGGTACATAAATGGCAAGAGTTTTATAGATTTAATGCGCGCTTGGAGGCCGCTGTATATGCCCGACATATTAGAAGCATTATCATAAGATTGCCCTCTACAATCTTCCAAATTGATATCTAAATCAGATAATAGTTTTAAAAAACAATCTTCCATTTCTGCGCTCTTGTGGTCAGTATTTTCTAAAAAAAACTAAAACATAACATCAATAAAATTGCCGCTCCCAAAAGGCTTGCGCCCCAGGGCTATAGACCTGTGGTTAGGGTGGCAATGTTCCTATGAGTCCTCCTTCGAGTAGCTGCCATAGAAAAATCCTGTAAAAATGTCTTCACTCAATTTACGGAACTCACTGTCTTTAAGTTTCGAGTTCCAACCAAAAGAGAGTCCTTAAAATTGAATTCAATGTGATTGAGAGATTCGAGAATATATCTTGAGTAGTAGCAGCGATGCCAGATTTGAATATTTTTCTTCAATTCGAAGATTTTTAGCGTTCCCGAAGATTTGAAGATTTCGATGGATATGTAGAATCTTTTTTAGTATTCGTAAGATGTTTTCTTCAATTTCGATAAAAAAAATTGTATTTATACATTCCTAGCTTATTTTCTTTTGGTTTCGCAATTCTCACTTAACGTTATTATTTATGATTACTATTATATTTATAATATTATATATGTATTTAAGCGAATAACCAAAAGTTTTCTGATTTCATTACCATCAAAGATATAATTCAAAGTGAATAACATACTGGTAAGACTTCAGTTACAAGAAATTGTTCAAAACTATATACTAAGAAATCGAAATATACGAATCCAATATCGTAGGTATGTATTTCATAAAAAACTCGATATATTCAAAAACCAAATAATTTATTTATTCTAGGATTTCATAACATTAAAAAATATTTGATGCAAATGTCGTTATGTTTAAAACCAATTTTTACTTTAATTTGTTAAATTGAAAACATCTTCTAAAACCCAAAGATATTCTCAAAAAAAGCTGGTTACATTCAAAAACGTTTATAAACTTAAAGAAAATCTTGTTACAATTTAGTAAAACTCAAAAATTTTTCATGAGAATCTTGTTGTTTTCAAAAACAATTTCCAATTTATTTTGCTAAATTGAAAAAATCTTGTAAAGCTCTCGTCAGATCGAAAGAACAATGATTGTAAAATTCAAAAATGTCTTGTTATTTTCAAAAGTCAGTTGAGATCTGCTTCGTTCATTTCAGAAGATTCTTTTATATTGTTTGTATTGTTAAAAAATATTTGAAAAAAAAACAATTGGCAAACAAAAAGTTTGCGGATAGGAAGGAATTACTTTTCTGGAAGGGGCCAGAATTATTTTTCTGGGAGGGTCCAAGGTGGGGTCTGGGGGGTCCCGGCCCCTCCTGGCCCCCCCAACGGCGCGCCTATGGTTTATATAACCTACTTACTCATCTTAAATAAGATTGTTCTTAGAAGTATTTCAACTTTTCTTTTCTTATAATATTTGTTTTATAAGTATATTTACAGTAAACCTATCATAAAAGCTTTTTGTAAGTATCTACACATTACGTTCCATACGGGAATTTGTTTGAGAGCACAACTCTTTAAGAACTTAAGTCTCGTAAAAATACTATTTTTGTGCATTCGAAACAAGAGTTTAAAGAGGATTTTATCATATGAGCCACAGCTTAAGTCTCTCGAGTAGGCTTCTTGTCGTATAACAAACGTAGGAATCTAAATTAAGTCGTGTTTCAAGAGGTATGCTATGGGAATATGAAAGGAAAGTTTTTGTAATTGGGAGTGTAATGCAATAGAGAGTTTGTTAGTTGAGTAAGGACTTGTTCCAATAGAATTGATATTATAATCAGTAGCGCAGTCAGAAATTCCCAATAGAGGGTTTCGTTTTTACGGCCATAGAAATAACTTAAAATGATGAAAAGGTCGGGGTAACAGAATCAAAATGAAAAAAAAGGGAGAATCTTTATAGCAGCGGTCTACGTTGTTTTTGAACTAGTGAACGTTAAGCTTCGGAGAAAGGTAGGGCCACCCTAACCACAGGGCTAAATGGGCTATAGCCCCGGGGCGCAACCTTTTGGGGGGCGGCAATTTTTATTGATGTTATATTATTAGGTTGTTGCAGATGAAATGTCGTTTTTGGTAGTGCAATTTCAAACAACTGTAACTTTTATAAAACTTAATTTTAATTTTTTCAAAATAGGCACCAGCACATGCAATACACTACTCCCAACAAGATACAAGTGCATTTATGCCAGTTTCGTAGAAGTCCGACTTTTTAGAGCGAAGAAAGTCCTCGAAGGCACTTTTGATGGCTGCTTCATTATCGAATTGTTTGTTCGCCAAAAAATGATCCAAATACTTAAAAAAGTGGTAACCGGTTGGCGAAAGGTCTGGTGAGTATGGTGGATGAGGAAGAGTTTCATACTGCAACTCGTTTCGACGACGATTGTCGTACAGTATCCACTTTTCATCACATGTCACTATTCTGTTCAAAAACGGATCGTTTCTCTCCCGGGAGAGCAGGGAACTGCAAATTTCCAGTCTACGCGTCATGTTTTGTAAGCTCATGCGGAACCCACTTATCAAGCTTTTCGATTTTTCCAAACTGTTACAAGTGCCGGGAAACTGTCGAATAGTGTACGCCCAATTTCTCTGCAATGTCCCTTACAGTTTGGCGTGAGTCAGATTCACCTAATAAATTTAGCTCGTCCTTGTCGATCGAAGATCCTGGGTTACCACGTGGTCACTTTGAAGGGTCATATCTCCTGATCGCAATTTTTCGAACCATCGTTTGTTGACCGTATCAGTTCCAAATGCCCAGTTGATGTTTTCGGATCCCTCCGATGTGCTGTGGCCAAGCTTAAATTCATAAAGGAAAATTACCCGTTTTTGACTCGAATCAACTCATGACTGAAATGACTCCATGACTGAATGTAGGGGTATTTATACTTCAATCGTATGCAGTTGCAGAGTACTGTCATGCGCAGAACTATGACTTGGAATGAAATTTGACGGCATTAAGGATGGCTCCAAATAATATGGGAGTTAGACGTGAACTTCTTGGATGACGAAAGACTGAATTGAGAGAGGAAAAAAAGTAATTTCGCCCTTACGACTTCTTTAGACCATTTGGAGAGAAAATTTTTGACCCAGTTCTAGAAGAAGAAAGTGAAGCAACCTTAAGTATTCCTAAGGTAAATTGAATGCAAACTTTGGAAAATGCTTAAGCAATCACGCAAGATAAATTATATTAGGGGTTTCCTGCCAGCAGAGTTAGAATGATATTAACACAGTGTATACACAGTAAATACGCGGTGCGAGGTATCCACCGCCATATAGGACCAGAGCAGGTTCGCAGACCGTTGGGGACGCCGGAACATATTAGGATAAATAAGAAGCTTGTGCATTGCAGTTTAATATCACCCAAACCATATGAAATATTTATATAATGAAACTAATGTTTCACATCAGATCTTTCTTCACCCTCTGCTTAATATTCAACCGCAGCGATCCATTAAGGAGGATCCCAAAAAAATGCAGATCTTGAGGGTCTTATCAATAAAGCTAGCACAACTCATTTATGAATGAAATCAAAGTTTCCAGCGAAAAAACAGAAAGCTTTCAACACCAGGAATTGCGTACAAATCTCTTGATACTTCTCGTATGCAATAGATACTTCTTGCGCATTCCACATACACCACCGAAACTGCTGGAAATCTCTTGACTCAACACATGCATTAAAGCGTCACCAAGTCTATAGACGGGAACCATTTTTCTTCTGTGGAAGAGAGACAATGGTCAATTCTATATGACATGGTATTTGTAAAATGATTTTCATTGATAACAGGGATCAAGTAGTAAATGAAATTGGGGAAGCGTTGCCAATAGTGTTAATTGATTACGATTTAAATGAGTGTTGGTATTTAAATAATTTGAATTGAACTCTTGAAACAATATGTTTGTGAAATAACAGCTTCCAGGCATTTTCAAGACAAAATATATATCCACACATAGGTGTGTTCTTATGATTCTTAACCACACTGGCTATTCCATTGATTAATCATTAAGCTGTGCAAATAGTCAGCTTCTTACTTCATGGACTTAATTTAAACATTAAAGTAGAAATATAATAATGGAAGTCGTTGCAAGTTTTTTGCAAATTTCAAGCACTTTTCCATGAAAATTCCCTTGAAAAAATTATACGTCAAATTTACAGCCAAAAATCTCAAATTTTTTCTTGTTTTATCAATGTTTAACTCTACACTCATATTAGCTTTGTCAGCTATCGTAAAACTAGGCAAATGAAGTCAAGATACAGACCAAATTTAATTGGACAAGTCTTTCTGATGCTTTACTACATAAATTGCTCTAACTAGACTCGATTGAATTTTTACGGGCGATGATGAAGGTGACTGTGATTTTAGTTTCTATATTTCTCGATCCGATTATGACAGGATGCTGAATATTGGAATTTATATAACGATATAGTAGTTGAGCCATTTGTCATTTGTAAAAAATTAATGTTTTCAGAGAGCTCGATGACTTGAATACCTTCTAAAATTTATTTCTCCTGAACGCTTTCACACTATGATATCATAGACCCAGTAGAGATCAAACAGACTTTTACGTAAAACTTTCTGATTTTTAATAGTGATAGTAGTGTACGGGGTGTTCTTTCTATTTCTGGAATGGTTAATGCTAGGAAATTGAAATTGAAGTTGAATTGAAATATATATATATATATATATATATATGTAGCTGTATGTATATAGATATGTAGCTGAATTGAAATACATATATTTGTTGCTGCACTAGAAAGTAATAATCATGTATGTAGAGTGTGGCAAAAACATGGTTGGTGTAAAGAGGTTGAATATGGTTTCACGAATTCCGCCACATCTTTTAGATTTAAGTGTAAGTATCAACATGGTTTTTACTTCATCGACATTATTATTCAATTGCCCAGAAACCGATTTTATTTCTGTTCGATATTTGACCTTTTAGGGGATGAAAAGAAGTCGTAAATGTTTTTACGAATGTCGACTATATCTTGCATCTCATGGGATAGGAAATTACATTTGACGAATTGCTTATAAATTCAATCGCCTAATTTTTGATTTTCAGCACCTAAAGTAGGTAAAATTGTTTTATACGTTTCACCAATTTCGCGATATCCTTTGAATCTGATGAGATATGGAACAAGGGCTTTCACCGAACTATACAATTGACTTAAAGTTTATTTCATTACTTTTTGATATTCATCCCTTAGGGAGCAAAAATCACATCTCTTAGGTCTGATAAGATATCGAATTGGTTTTATTCTACAGGCCATTTCATACAAATACCTCAAAATTAATTTCTGTGTTTTTTGATATTTAGCTCCCGGACGTCAAAGAGGTTGAATATGTTTTGAACGAGTAATGAGAGAAAGTTGAAAATTAGTAGGGAGCTATTCTGAAAATACGGATGTTATTTTCGTCGTATATTTACTAAATAGGTATAATACAATTTATTAAGGCGATTTTAATGGAGTCACTCTTCTAATTCATCTACATAGTAATACATAACGTAAAATTGGAATAGTGTAACTGCTGTATTTCGACCTCAAGCCTAGTACTAACTAGAAGCGAAACGAAATTTCCCATCGCTCGAGCGAAAGAAAATTTCGTTTTCGCTTCTAGTTAGTACTCGGCTTTAGACACAACCTAAACTTTGCACAAAAAACTAATAAAGTTGCGCTCTGACTTTTAGCATATTTCTTTTTATACAATAAATATTTGATATAAAAATTAAAAATTGACTTTTAACTTGATTTATTACAAATTACATTCCAATTATTCCACAAGAGAAATACGAAAAGCAGGACACTTTACTTCTTACGGTAGCTGCCAAACAAATGTTTTTAAAATATATGGCTAAGTCTTCTTCAAAAAAAATTAAGATCACGAAAAGTTCAGTTAGGTTTCCACCACATTATTCACCACAAACTACTCCTCACTCCTTTTTTCATTCTTAACTACATTATAAGTTGCAGTTCAGTATTTCGTCTAAAGTTGCTTCCATGTAGTTGGCTGGTAACTATTCGTAATTTACCTACATAAATGTTTCTGTCCTATTTTGGACACGCCCCATTTTAAACATACCTACAATTTCTCTGTCTTACACTATGTTTTCGGCTTTTTATTGCTTTTAGACAATTATAGACTTTTCAATTTGTGATTTTCGGCTCTTCTTATTTTTTCGGAATTTTAATTTTTCAGATTCTAGGAAACCCCTTTTAGGCCAATAATATAAAAATAAAATATGGTAATGATGGTAATGAAAATAAAAATTTTGGAAGTTTCAACTCTAAGGTTGTGAAATGAGGTTAAAAATGTGTCTTACGAATTCCGCAATATTTCTTAGGCCTAATAGATTTTATTTCCGAAAATTATTTTCCAACGACTTAAATTTTTGACTTTATCGATATTAAACCCATAAGGGATTGAAAAGGGGTTGAACACGTTTTTAAAACTGCACCAGGTCCGATGAGATAAAGAATTCTGCAGGCTTTACATTGAAACGCCTAAAAATTTTTTTCCAATTTTTAAATGCTCAACCCTGATAGGTTGAAAAGGGGTTGAATATGTTTTCACCAATTCCGTCATATCTCTTAGGTCCGATCAAATGATTTTTACTTCTACCGGCCATTTCTTCAAACTCCTAGAAAGCTATTTCTCCTTTGTATATAAAACGAAAACTTACCTCTTGTATGGTATCTGGATCAACGGCTTTAACCGTGGCAATCAGAAGATCTGGAACATTTTCGGGCACTCGTACTTCCAACCAAGTTTCGGCGAATTTTGGTACTTCATCCTATATTTTGAGAAAAAAAAGTCTATTACTTAAAGTTCTTATTCAGTAGGCTAGCTTCTCGGTATTTAAGACATCACTAATGAAGCATAGAAGCTTATAGTGTTTGATCCCCCGATCTTTCTTTAACTCACCGCAACATCCAACACTTGAACCGTAACACTGGCCGTTCCCAGCCTAGCATCCGGTGCACCATCTTTTGCAGTCACCACGAACACATACTCCTTCTCCTGTTCAAAGTCAAGCTTGACTTTGGTGCGAATTTCACCCGTTTCCGGATTTACATTGAACGGAATATCTTTCGGGATCGAGTACGTGATCTGTGCGTTAATCCCTTCGTCGGCATCGTTAGCATGGACAATACCGACAAAGGCATTTTCTTTACCTTCGTCAACTTTGAACATATACGGCAGCGTGGATTCATCGAATTCGGGATTCTTATCATTGATATCGGTCACTTTGATATTCACCGTCGTGCTGCTCGACAAGCCTCCGTTATCCTCGGCCTTAATCAGCAACTGATACCTCGTCAGGCTTTCACGGTCTAATTTTCGAATGACGCTAATCACACCGTTCTCCTGCCCGACTGCAAACTGTCTTAGATCATTTCCTGAGGTGATCTTATACGTGACCGGATCGTTTTCGGGATCCTCGGCTTTAACAACGGTCACGGTCGAATTGATTTCGGCTCCTTCGCTCACCTGTACTTCGTAGACGGGCTTTAAGAAGCGAGGTGGCTTTGTATTCGGTCCAGGATTAACCGTGACTTCGACAATGGCTTGCGAATGCAATCCACCATTATCCGTGGCTTGAACCGTGATACTGTACTGTTCGCCTGCGATTAATCTTGCGTGCGTTTCGATCTCGCCGGTTTTTTCGTCAATGCTGAATTTCGCTCCGCCATTGTTCGAGACGTGGTAAATCGAGTAGGTGACTACTGCGTTTTCGCCCTCGTCATTGTCCACTGCGGTGACCTTTGTTACGAGGCGTCGACCATCGCCGGCGGTGATCGCAGTCGGTGGAACCATCGGCAGTTTTGGTGGATTATCGTTAACATCTCTTAGTACCACGGTCAGACTAAGTGGAGCGCTGGCTGCATTACTGTTTGCTTCGCGTGCGACAACCTGGAAGGTGAACTTCCCCGGGCTGGGAGGATCGCGATCGAGATTTTCTTCATTGACCACTAAGATATTCTGCTTGGACACACTAAAGAATGGTGTGGTCAGCTCGTAGATGTACTCGGGCTTTGGATCGTCCCCAGTAAGATCAGCATCGGTAGTATGAAATGTGATCGGTTTGCCACCTTCATCCAGTACTTTCGTCCCAATCGACGAGTTTTCATCGACATATCCTTTGATTTCGGACGCTGATATTACGGGCGGATTAGCGTCGACAGGTTTCACCTGTATCGCCAGTTTCGCTGTAGTGAAACGTTTCGCCTCCGATACTTCTTCCGCCTTGACTATGATATCGTAACGTTTCGCTGTAGAAGTGTCGATTGCTTTGATCTGCTTGAGAACACCTGTCTGTTCATCTATTTCGAAGTAATCGCCATAGTTGCCAGGCATACCGCTCAGAAACGAGTACTTAATGAGCGAACTGATCGTGTCCAGATCAACGGCTTGGATACGTTCGGGCGATACGGTTAAGACACCCTGAAGGGAGCCAGCTGGGACCGATGCTGTATACTCAGGATTGATGCAAGCTCCGTCCAAAAGTACACATCCCCGATATATGAACGACGGATCGAGGTCATCCGAGTCGGCTATGTTGATCGTAAGCGTTGTGGTCGACGAAAGCCGTTCCGATACGTTCCGGGCTCGATCCTGCAAATAGAAAGAAAACCAAGAGAAATTAACTTTTCGTTTCGGATTGCTATCTTCAAGATTCGATTTTAAATTGCTTGTCCCTTGGAATATTTCTTTGACTCTATGCGGAATCTGATAAGGTGCGGTGAGCTATTTCTTGCACTCGTGGTACTCGAAGGTATGTTAAGGCTGCAAGTGAAATTTTCTCCGGTGGCAAGCACCTATCGCATTTATACGATCACTGATCGTACCTGGGATCGAGCATATTGGCATTGAATGGTCGATTGCTCTACGGTGATCTATTTCTTACTGGTACAGAGCTGTCCGAGCCCAAGAGTTTCGGCCGTTATTTGAACTGGTCATAGGTAGAGCGCGACTTCTTGAGGTTCACTCTACCTTGCGGAATGTAATAGTCGACATTTCCGCGACCATACTGCAAAGTGATCAATGACTGAAAATGTCAAGTGGTCAATTACAGCCGGAGTTTAGGTATAGGTACCTATATAATGTGAAAATTCTCTGTATTACATTAACTGGACTGTTGTTAACAATTTCAGTAATTATAGTAATTTGATCGGAACTCTTTTTTTTCGTGAATGCAGTATTTCAGTTACATAGTGCCGAGTGTGACTGACACGGTGCGCATAGTTTAGCGCACACTTGAGAAGATAGTAAGATTTTAATCGTGACAAGTTGTTAAGTGTTTCGCAATTTTTCCTTTGAGCTATTTAATGTATCATTAAGTGTGATTTGTTGATTGATTCATGCGGTAATATAAATGCAAAGTAAAGATTTGTTTATGGCGTTTTCGAGGTGGAGAAATCAATCAGGAATAAAATTGTTGTTGATTTAATGCTTTGGGGTGTGTTGGCCTAATACACTATCGGGAGTGGGTAGAGTAAACTATTTGCATATAAGGTCAAAATTCATTTTAAATTAAGACAAATTTCGTATTGCATTTTGTTCGGAATTTTTCGAGTAAAAAGGCTCGTTTTGGAATTTGTTCATATCGCGACTATTAAAGTCGGTAATTGGTTCGATGGAATGCAAAAAAACATAACTATTCCAATCAAACAATATTAAAAATATATTCAACTTTATACTTTAGATGAAATCATAGAGTATGTATTATAATTTAATCCAGCTAAGAAAGTTTACAGGCCATAGAACGAAGACTCAAATGGAAAAATTTCATGCCATCTCTTTGTTAAATCTGATCTATTTGCAAGGATTAGTTCGTAAATGGAGATCCTAGCACTTCTTCAGGTCATTCCCATACGAAAGACCTTAACATTAATGTAAAAATCTACCAACAGTCTGGGCGCAACTTTATTATTTTATGGGTAGAAGTCCGAAACGTGTTTAATGATGAGATGCGGTGTAGGTTACTATACAACTGACAACTTAAAAAATAACGTTCCAAATAGCCTCCTGATTATTTCTTAGGTTGTCAGTCGCATAGTAACCTACACCGCATCTCATCATTAAACATGTTTCGGACTTCTACCCATAAAATAATAAAGTTGCGCCCAGACTGTTGGCCGATTTTTTTATTTACTTACGTATTTTTTTATCAATAGAATAATTCATAGTAGTAAAAGCGAATTCGATCACATTAAACCTAAGAGATTTTCGGAATCAGTGACAACTTGAACAATACCCCAGGGGGTTTAATTGAGGAAAATACTTAAATCGGTTTTTCCCCGACTACGTTTAAAGCTTATAGAAGTAAAAGTGAATTCCAAATCTCAATATACCTTAGAAATATATCAGAATTCGTGAATAAGTACACAACCACTTTACACCCCCTTAGGGATTGGATATCGAAAAATTTTGAAGATCGTTACTAGGCGCTTATATAAATAGCCCGTAGAAGTAAAATTGCTTTGATAGCTCGACATGTCTAAAAGTTTTAATGAAATTTGTGAAAATGTGGATTCACGGACATTTTTTTTATTCAACCTCTGAACGCCAATAAAAATCTGATTTTTTGCTTTAATTACTCTAATAATACATCTACATATACGTACTAAGTTTCAACTTTCTAGCATAAGCCGTTTCTGAGATATAAAAAACCACCCCTCTCCCCGTACCTTGATACCCCTATAAAAATTTTTATTTTTCTAGAATGTCTCCATAGTGGCTCTATATAATCCTAAATTGTTAGCTTTCTATTCATTATGGTTTTTGAGAAATAAAAATCAGAATGTTTTCCTTTCTACCCCCTTTCACCATCACCCCCAACACTCACACCACCAACATTTTTTTTCCTCCTAGAAGTTTACCGACCCCAACTCCTGTAAAATTTTCAAGATCATATCTGATACGGTTTCTGAGATACAAAAATTACATTATTTGAAAAATTGCTGTCCCCCCACTTTCGTGCTCCACCGCCCCCCCTCAAAAAATTTAGTCTCGGTAGACTCCTCTTGTGATCCCATATACAGAAACTAAATTTTATCTTCCTGGTGTAATTGGTTCGGAATATATTTTAATCCAAAATTTTTCACCCCCCCCACACACCCCAACACCCCTCTTAAAAATTTTAGCCCTTGTCTAATCTTGAAGTATCCCTAAGGATAACAATAAAGTTTCAATCTTCTGACATCAATTGTTCAGGAGATATCGATTTTAGAATGTTTCAATCCCGTCTTTCATGCGTTAAAGACTCATTGTTTCCCCCCCACTTCCACACCCCTTAACCAATATAGACCATATTTGCAATTGAGTCCATTATCATAGTACTACATAAGTTCCAAGTTTCAGCCTCCTAGCATAAGTGGTTCCTGAGATGTAGAAATCAAAATTTTTCGTCTAAAACGCTCCCTTCTCCTCTTCCCTTGTACCCCTACCCCTGGAAAATATACCAGTCGTAGGGGTTAACCCAATCTATCCACCATAAAAATTTCAATATAATATCTCAACGGGTTTGGGAGCTACGCGCCTTCAAACGATTTTGCGTACGGCGTACGGCGGACAGACGGACATTTGTTTTTTTTTTGCTTTTTTGGGGTTTACTAGTCCTAAAATGTGTAAATACAAAATTTCAGGGTAGCAAACTTTTTTGAAATTTCAGGTCGATCACAATACTTTATTATTAAAAAATAATAAAGTAAAAAATAGAACAAGTTTACGTGCCATACCAAAGTCATCAAATTCTTGCATTTATTCTAGAACTCTATTTAGTCTGTAAGTTGAAATTTTTCACGAATTAGTTTCAAGAAAACAAATAAGATTCAGTTCAATCTATGGCATGGCTATAGGGCGAATAAATGTCCCACCGACAAGGACGCACTCGGAGAGCGGCATTGGCATTTCCAATTTCCAATCATATGTACGTGGATCATCTATTTTGTAATTTAGGTTCGTTGATTCAAATCCGGTTCGACGGATTAAAAAAGGATCAACTCTTTTTTTTAAACACATCAATATTTTCCTTCGAGAATTTAATAATTAAGTAAGGACTGTTCAAGCACCAGCGTCATTTTATACACTTATTGCAAAAAGAGTGCTGCCAGGTTGACATCTTGAAGAGTGAAATTAACATACTGCAGTGACGATCGACTGCAAGCCAATCGTATGATGCTCTAGATGAAATACTGAACTCCCATATACATTGTAGGTGAAGATAAAGTAGAATAAGGAGTGCGCACGTAGTTTGTCCTTTGTTAATGATTCTCGTTTAGTTGCTACTCGTAAGAAAAAGGATCCTCAAATGTTCAATTTCATATCCGGAACTAGGTAAGCCAACGAAAGTAAAATTATTCCTTTTCAAGGACTCTCGCATGGGAGGTGGCGGAAGGACCCTCGATTTCTAGCATATTTATCCTTTAACCTGGAACCATTTAAAAATTAATGTGTACAAAATTTCAAATTCCAGGCGAGCCGCGTTCAAAAGCGACCGGAAATAATAAATGTACGGGAGCTACCCAAAGGAGTAGAAGGATTTTTCTGACTTGAATTTTGTTTTCACTCAAAACTAATTTTTAAAAAAATTCCGAACTCGTAGCTGAACGATTTTTTGAAGGACACGAAGGACTAATGGGATTTTTTGAGAACTATAGCTTTAGCTGCAACTATTGAAAAATTAAAAAAGCAAAAATTTTAAATTTGTAGCTCAAACCGTACTGATGTTATCGGACAATATTTTTGAGCAGGTGTTTTATTGACTTTTTGTATGGGAGCGAACCGAAGGAGCAAAGGAATTAAATTGACTAATGAACTTCATGAACTTCATTTTCTCTTAAAACTAATTTGTACAAAACTTAAACTTCGTGGCTAAACGATTTCTTGAGTTAAGCTAGTATTACACTGTTTGACCAAGTGGTCAAATTGCAGTAATAAGCAATGCGAAATAGCGAATTCAAATTAATCGCACAGTATCCGCTCGGTCAAATTCGCTTTTTCGCATTGCTTATTACTGCAATTTGACCACTTGGTCAAACATTGTAATACTAGCTTTACAGTGAGTTCCGTAAATTCAGTGACTGTATTTTTACAGGATTTACTACTCGAAGAACTCAATTCTTCATATTCATACCTGCAACTATTGGAGATCCAACCTATACAAAATTTCGAAGTCGTAGCGTTCCGAAGCTATTGGCCAATATTCTTGAGCACATGGTTTAAGCATTTCATGTATGGCAGCTACCCGAAGGAGTAGGACGATTTTGCTCGGTGACGAACTTAACCTTATGAATTTGACCAAACATCGAGATTTAAAATTTCAAGATTCTAAGTCAAGGCGTTCTTCCGATGGTCGGACGGACAGCAAGCGGATTTAGCGTTTTTGGCACCAAATAATCAAAAAATAATATATAACTTTTTTTCGTCTTAGGCTCGATTCTATGCGTTAGAAACTTTTTTTTTGCTGATTTAAGTTTATAATACTCTCAGATTTCATTCTAGAGTATAGAAATGTGCGCATAGCGCATTGAGTTTAGAAATTTTAGGTTTAAATGAAAATACGAAATGCTTCCATATTTTATGGTGGATTCCATACAGAAGTTCTTGAACCATTTCGTCATATATACACTCCACAATAACAGGAAGGCGGGTTATGCATTGATATCGAAATTTTACATAAGTGTCTGGTAATATTTCATTTTTGCTGTCATTATAACGATCCAAGACCTGTTTATAATACCTTCCATATTAATGTCATTGCTAAATCTGGGTGTTTTCATACAGGAATGTACGACAACTGTTGAAATAACTTTGAAATATTTTTAATATTTCATGTCGTAATCTACTAATTTGTTAACTCAACTCGCACTAGCACATGATACTATGACAGCAAATGTTTTTCTATGTTCTAGAAAATGTTAAATAACAAAAACGGTTTCGTAATCAATTAAAATTGATTTATTATGCACAAATAAAAAGTGCATGAAAGTATACATTAACCCTTAAACAATTTGGTGTAGTAAGATAATTAAATTTAGTGAACACCTTTAAGAGAGTGTTCACTAAATTTAATTATCTTACTACACCAACACCCTAAAGGCAAAACCTACAGATATATTTAACGACAGTTTTACGTACTTGTTTGCAATTCTAAAATAATTTCGTTTTTCTCCCATAAAGCACAATACAAGTGTGTGTTTTCATATCGATAGTTAGCATTAGCTCAAAGGTGTTAAAACAAAATAAAATATAATTGGTGTGTAAAAAAGACTACACGTTTTTCTTTGCAACCATACAAACAACGTATAAGTTTACGATCCGTTCATGTCTTAATGGAAATTCTCTAAGAAAACACTACCTTTACAAATTTCATGCTTGATTTGCTCGATTCATTGAAAGTATTTTTGAAAATTTACGACGAAAATTTTGATGAAAAAAATAACAAGTATAGTATGTACATAGTGTGCATATAATTACACAATTATTATGGTAATGGGATGGTTTACAAACATTTTGATATTATAATTCTAGTGAGGAAAGGTCTCGTTCAGTTCGTGCTAGAGGTCGAAGGTATGAATGAACATATGATCTTTTGAAATTGAATATTTTATTTTATGTTTGGGCTGGACCCTTGAGTTTGTTGTTTATGACCGTGGAAAATGTCCAAGAGTTCGACTACGACCGATTGGGCAATGTTTCTTAATAATTTTAATGAAACGTGTAATTTTCAAATATGGCTAATTTAAATCTGGTATTACACTGTATGTCATGCTGTCAAATATTTGACTGAGAAAATTTGTCCAAATGTTCAGTAAAACTTTTCCCGTCAAAATAGACCCTGCGTAGAACAAATAAAAATAATGTGACAAACTAAAATTTGGCGTTTGCACTATCTGACAGCATTTGCCAGGGAATATAATCAAATATTTGATAGCATGGCATACAATACTACATAGTAAAAAATTTCAGTAAAAGTACTATTTTTTGTATAGTAATTTTTACTATTGGGTTAATGTAATTTTACAATTAGAACGTAAATTTAAGGAACTAATATGCTTATTTGCTATAAAATGTGTAAATGTTGTAATTTCTGTAAAAATTACATAAAACAACGAAAGTTTAAATTACGTTGTGCAGAATTCAATGGCGTTGTGTAATTTCATACATATTATTATGTATTAATTCTAATTCTGAGTAAAGTTGCTTCATGGTGTTCTTATTTGTATACGTAAAACAAAAGCGAGTTCATCGCCGTGCTGTTGACGACGATAGAAGTCAGTTTACGTGATACGTGATAGTTTATGCTAGTGCTTTGTTCGGTATGTTGAGTTCATAATGATTTTATGCGAAATGTGCTTTATAGAATTTCAAGATGTGTCGGATTATAATAAGCACCAAGGGATCTATCGACTAACGAAAAATTATTTATTCAAGTGCAAAAACGAAAATTGTGGATTATTATTTTCGAAATATAAATCGTTTGTGTCGCATTTAAATAGGCGTCATTGCTTAGCAACCAAAAGAAATGACATAGAATCTTATGTAGAAGAAAATTGTAACTTCTCCTCGAACACCAAAAAAGATATTAGGTTTGTTCTTTTTGGCTACACTTTTTACACTTTTCTGCACTCGCTCATGAGTATGAGCCCTTAACGGGAGCTGAAATTGCGAATTCCGAACTTACATATGAAGATGGATAGGTGTAGTCGGTAAATCCAATTACAACTCATATCTACCTAATATTACAATGATCCTAATCGATCTTTTATTACAGAAACCAGCCAGGGGTTCCTTTATTATATTTACGTAGATGGAATTCTAATAAATTCATCAGCGCAAAACTGGAAAGAAGCGTTTGGGCAGATGTTTGCGCTATATTTCATTTTGAATATAGAATATCCGCGGTCCATTTCACAAACGCTAGAGTTTGCCCAACGCTTTTTTATATATATAGATAGGAAAAACACTCGAGCCAGGAAAGAAAAAACATCAATGCAATGGCTAAGGTTCTAACGTTAATCAACAAAATAAAAACATGATCTTTACTAAATTATAATTAAGTTTACAACAATAAAAATGGATTTGTTTATTTTCTAAATATGCAACTTTTATTTAATCATAAATGATCGATTAGATTTGGGAACGCTATTGTTTTGTTAGTGCTATCACTATTTTGCATGTTTACAGCTGTATCGACCTTTTTTTACAAATAGGGCTACTATCATAGTTCTACATAAGTTCCAAGTTTCAGCTTCCTAGCGTAAGTGGTTCCTGAGATCTAGAAACTAAAATTTTTCGTCTAAAACGCTCCCCTCATACCTCCTCACACCCCCAATCCCCTCAAAAGATACCAGTCGTAGGGGCTCACCCAATCTACCTACCATAAAAATATAAGCTTAATATATCAACGGGTTTGTGAGCTACGCGCCTTCAAATGATTTTGCGCACGGCGTACAGCGTCTACGGCGGACAGACGGAGATTTTTTTGTTGCTTTTTTGGTGTTTACTAGTCCTAAAACGTGTAAATACAAAATTTCAGGGTAGCAAATTTTTTTGAAATTTCAGGTCGATCACAATACTTTATTATTAAAAAATAATAAATTAAATGATAACTGTCTAGTGTGGTATAGTAGTCTTACAACGATCAGAATGTCAGTGATGAAATTATGCACGATGTATGACCGCTGTATCATACCAGACAGATCTCTATCTACATGATTTACTAGTTAACACGTGAGAAGTGTAAAATAACAAATAAAGCGTGTAATAAGAAATACATATTTATCTGTAACAATTTACACACTAGTGTGTAGCGTACAGAATCCAGTGTAATTTTTACATGATTTATGTACATCTGTGAAGTGTAAAACTACGAAAAAGCATGTAATCGTAATACACATTTATCTGTAACGATTTACACACTATTGTGTAGCGTACACAATGCAATGTAATTTTACTATAATTTAAGTTGGCATCTCATTGCCTACTTTTAAAGTAGTAAAAATTTAATACAGTGTAGCTTAAGAAGTAGCAAAATAAGTTCTAGTATATCAAAATAAGTTCTGCTGTAATATCTGGGTGTTTCCAAGAAGAATCCATCAAGAATCGCCAAAGTTGTAACCTTACCATAGCCGATTCTTTTGAAAATTTTTGTACTTGAAGAACTAGTGAAAAAAATAATTTAAATTAAATTTTTTGTTTCTATCTAATTTTTTTTTTGTTAATTATATGTAGTACGAGTATGTTAAAGTTTTCGCGAAAATAGTGTCCGAGTCCTCTTTGAAAATTCATATCTCTAGTAATTTTTATCCTAGAATAATAAAATAGGGCTTATTTTAAAGGGGGAGGTTGTCGGAATATAAAAAAAATACGAATGAAAATTATCCATGAAATTTTTTTTCAAGGATAACGATTGTGTCCTTTATCCATGAATATCTCAAAATGCGGGTTTTTTTATTTTTTTTATATTTTATTGGTTATACTGTTTTAGAAAACATACCATAAAATTAACTTGGGATCTGATTGGGATCGGGGTCAAAAAAATCGAAGAAAATCAGTGCTTCTCAATTACTTTATAGTACCAAGTACCAACAGTTTTTAATTCACGACTCTTGGCGAATATTCCTTTAATTTTCATTTTGATGATTTTAAAATAAACAACTATAGTCTCAAAACTACTTAGTTTGGAACCTTAAATCCACCGAAGAACCCCTTAAATTAGCTTCTATCATCCCGTAAAAACCCTACAGTTGAAAAATTGAAATTGCTCGATCAACGCATTCTAAAGATATCATGCGCTTGGTTTGGCAAACGATCAACTTTTTAAAGGACTATCAAGGCTTTTCGATAAACTGAACCAATTTTGTTCATTTTCTGTTTAGTTTAGGTATACATGCAGCGGCGTTTCCAGGACTTTGTTTAAGCAGGTTTAATATAAGAAGTTCTGCTTTATGCGATTGTTCTTTGGGTCATTATACATTTTAGATGAAGATGTTTGGATTCTATATCACAGGAACCGCTTAAGGTCAGATTATATCTCTTGAATGGTTTATACCACAAGATTGAAACTTGATGACTGTGAGAACATATCGGGTCATTGGTGGGTGCCGGTGGGTGAACCATATTATATTACGATTGTCATGAACCAATTATGCCAGTAAAATGAAATTTTATTTGTGTATAAAGGGCAGTTCACTGAATATAAAATTTTTCATTGGGGTAGTTGCAGCAGAGGGATAAAAATTTTCCTAATAAAATCACATCGCATATCTCTAGAACTGTATAATATAGGATCTTAAAATTTATACGGAAGGTAGGACTGATAGACCCGGGATGAGTGGGGGAAGGTAAAAAGAAAAAAATTTAATTTCATCATAGCTGGTCGCAAGCCCAGTTGGGAAAGGAGGAGGGAACACGGAGTTAACCTGAATGGCCAGTAACACCAGTGCGTCTCAGGAAGTAGGCAAAAAGTATGACATAGTTGGACTCGCAGCATAGCTGCACAGCAAAAAATATTGCGGTGTGAGAAGCAATAATACTTAAATAAATAAAAATAAAATACTATTGCGGATAAATATTTCTCAAATTAACACCTATTCTCGGCTTTAAACTTAAAATACCTTAATAGCTGTAAACCGAAAAATTAAATACCATTTTCGGTGAACAACCTTCGAAAACAATTATATTGTTTTATTTTTACACCGAAAGGATGAATTTCAGCAACTTGTCCAACCGTGTATACGATTCTTTGCAATTTTGTTATATTTTACACCAATTGGTGTGAAATTACTGCATTAGCAATTTCATTTTCATGCAAACAGTTGAATGAATCAGTTAAAATGAGTCAAATTATGCTCAGTGTCTTATATAATGGTATCAGAAAGTATGTCCTTGTGCAGGAAGTGTCGGGAAAAGTGAGTGTATAGGATGTTCTTTTAAATTGCGTATTAGTATTTTATATCAGTAAAGAAAAGAAATATATATTTGACTGATTCAAATAATCGGGACGTTGACGACGAAATTCTGAAAAACTGAAAAATGTGAATTAGACACATACGCAGCTCCTGTAGAAAAGCAGCACTGCTTTCTTGGCGCGTTACCGAAAAAACTCAAGCTACGTAGGTTGCTACTTAAGTTTTGAGATATGGCAACACTGATGTGAATACGTCAAATCTGACATTGTCGTCGTAAAGTTTGACATTTTTAGTGGTGAACGTACTCAGAACGTGTTGTCATACGAGTACTATTTGTATTGTTTACAGATACTTGAAATATTCATCTTGTTCGAAAAATGGAATTAAATCGTAAACATTTTCGTGCGATGATTTTCTATGACTTTCGATGTGGATTAAACCACCAGCAGTGTGTCGATCAACTCGCTTCGACTTTTGGTGATGAAGCACCATCTCGAGCCACCGTGTTTCGCTGGTTTTCTGAATTCAATCGTGGTCGCACTTCGCTACAGAACGAATTTCGTGAAGGTCGTCCAAAATAGGCAGTTGTGCCAGAAAACATCGAAGCTGTGCGTGAACTTATATTGCAAGATCGTCATGTGACATACCGTGAGATTGAGGCATTCCTGGGTATTAGTTCCACTCTCATACATTCAAAATTGCATGAACATTTGGCTGTCAAAAAGATTTGTTCGCGTTGGATACCGCATAATTTGACAATCGCTCAAAAAAAAGATCGTGTCGATTGGTGCAAAGAAATGTTGAAAAAATTCAAAAATGTGTTGATCTTCATGGAGAATATTTTGAAAAACAATAAAGCCATTTTTGATTATAAATATTTGTTTTTATTTGTCTATCTTAAAACTTAAGTAGCAACCTACGTAGAAGTCGAGGTTTTGAAAGAGGTGAATTCTTATCTTAATTATTTTTAAGAGTGTTACAGTACGAATTTATTAACGTATCTCAAAAACAAGAATGAAGGAAGAACACTTTTTGATATTTATGGGAAAACGCAAAATCACGAATCGAATTAGTAAACATAATCGTATCGCATTTAGTAGAGGTTCATGGCTCGTACCCAAGTGCGGAAAACAAAATTCTATGGGCGAAAGCTACGTCTCTCATATTCCCAATGGGAAATTCTTCTTGACAGTCATCAAACAAGGAAAATGATAACCAAATAGTCGAAATTAATAAAGTTTTACCTAGTAATTATTAAATTATTCCTAGGACTTCAAAAAAGTTGTATAACTTAATCAGTAATTTGAAAATAATTTAAAATGAATTTGTCTTCAGGAGAACAGGACCCGATTTGGTCTTTCGCGTCATTGATTCGAATCCTCTTCATATTCGCTAATGATGGATGGATGAAACTTGAAACTTAGGTAGAGTTATAGTGATGGAACGTTCTTAAAATTTAATTTTTAATAGGGACAGTGTGATACGGAGGTGTGGGTTGTTCGATTTCAGGAAAGGCTTACACTAGAAACTTGAGAATTGGTGATTATTAGCTGATGTAGTAGAAAAGTAATTTATAGCCTATCCAGACCGGAGACTTTAAGTTTACCAGCAAATAAACTAAACTGAGCAATTGTACTGAAAGCCAGTCGAAAATAAATTGATTGAATTGGTCATCAAGTCCATACTTTCGACTGAAAACATGGCAACATTGTCATTTTCGTCAAAAAGTTAATACAAAATTTTGACAAACTTTTAATTTATACAGGGTGGACCAACGAGAATTGATAATAAATGACGAATAATTTTTGAAATTGAAATTCAATTTTGAATTATTATTTTCTATAAAATATTTAAAAATTAATTGTTGAAAAGAAAGTACATCCCCTAACTAACCTCATGAGGATGTGCTTTATATTCACATACATGCCTTAGAAATTTTACTAGTACTGCCCGTGCTCTTAGATAGATCATTCTACGCCGAAAGGCTGTATAGTCTACGCTACGCTAGCGGTGATGTTTAACTTGAACTTTGAATGGAAATACATCAGGATATAAATTACTTATATCGACTGGATAAGAAAACAACAATGGACATATGTGTATTATTTAATTTGCTCTGTGATTTTAGTTTTACTTAGTATAGTTTTATTATATAGTATCTGAATCTCATATCTCTCGACATTGATTTACAGTTAAAAATAAAACAAAATATGGACCAGAGAAAGAACAGAAATATTGTCATCCTCCTTCAAGATTTCGTCTCACCGGTGATATATGGATCATATACATTTTCACGAATTCCACCATATCCCTTAGGTTTAATTCGATATGGGATAAGTTTTTTTTACTTTACAGCGCCAGCGCATAAGCGGGTGTAAAAAAGTCGTGTATGTTTTCACGAATTCTATTAAATTTCTTAGGTCTGATAAGATACCGAATTTGTTTTTACTCGCACGAACTTCCTATATAATCGCCTAGAAACTGGTTTCAAGATTTTTTACTATTCAACCCCCAAAGTGATGTTGGGGTTGCAATTATAATCGTTTAAAAATCGACTACAAGATTTTTTGATACTCAACCCCCAAGAAGTTGCATACGTTCTCACAATTTTTGCAATATCTGTTAGGTCTGATGAGATATCAATAATTGGTTATTACTTTTATGAACTTATTATTTAATCGCCTAAAAACCAATTTCAGGTTTTTTCAAAATTAAAAAAAGTGTAGTTTACAATTTTTAAATTCATCCCCTAAAGAGAATCTCTTAGGTCGCTGAGGTAACAAATTGATTTTTACTTCTACGGGCTTTGTATAATACCTAAAAACTGATATCAGGATTTTTTAAAAGGGTTGCAAGTTTAAGATAAAAATCGGTTTCAGAATTTTTAGACATTTTCATGGGTAGTTTATTTATTTCAATATTTGTATAAGGGATCACTGATGAACGTTAAAAGTATTTTACAAGGAGCAATTAAGTGATAAAATGAACTTTCCAAAAAACCACCTTGCCTCGAAAAAATCGATGTAATATTTCGACCCCATCACGGACTATGGCCCAGGTTAGGTAAGGTGGGTGGCCACTATAAGCGACAAATACATAGACCGCCAATGAGTCCGTTGTGATCTCACATGTGCAGGAAGAAGTACCCGTGTGCCCAAGACCACATCTTAGGTAAACCACCTCGCCAGCCTGATAAACTGCATTATGGCCTAAGAACGTAAGTTATGTGTTCAATTGCCTAAGAACTTCTGTCCCACTCCCACTATAATCGGTTCCCGAACTTTGTCCCGAAAATTTTAAAATTTCGCCCAAACTTTTGGCTGATTTTTATCTAAATTCTAAGGTGGTTTTATCTCTACAGAGGACACTACTAGCATTCAAAGAACTTTTATACTAAACTCTGTTTCGAAGAATTTTTTCCCACAACTCAATTCGAAATATGGGTCCAAAAATATATGCAAAACATCAATTTCACACTTGAAAAAATCACACATAAATTACTTCCAAACCATAAGAGGAAATCCAATCCATTCAATCATTTTAAAATAAATCAACTCGAAATAAAATCAAAATTGTTTCTAATGATTAATTCAATGTTTAACCATAAATCTGACAAGTCATCAATATAAAGAGAGAAAAAAAAAAGAACTAGAACCTACAAGTGCTTGTACATTTCAAAATTGAAATTTAAGTACACTCTTTGGCACTTTTGTTCAAAGAACTCTATTCGAATTCGAACCGGATCTCCCACACAATTCGATATTTCGTCAATGGAATATGCTGCGTGCAAATTATTCGATTTATTATTAAAATTTAGACTTTATCTCCTTCAACTCAAGTGATATTTAAGACACGTCATCTAATCAAATTTCTTAGAATCAATTCCATATTGTCAGCCGTATGGTAATCGAGATGAAATACTGCATTGAGGAGTCCGCGTATATAGTATGGCATTTTTAAGGACTATTGTATGATGGGTTCCAGACTGTGAATGCACAAATTTTTCAAGGAAATTTGTATGGCAGCTATCCCAATTTTATTAAATTTGGAGAAAATGAAGTGTTTGAAGTTGTTGGACAAGATTAGTGTACACTTTTATTAAAGCCTTTTGTATGGCAGTTTGACCATTTCGTCCGTTAAAAAATTTCTCCTTAGAAGTTCAGTTCAACGAATAAATTTCAAATTTCATCTTCCTAACTCAACGTGTTTTTGAGCTATCGTGCGCTCAGACGGACAGACGGACGGACTGCAAACGGATGACAGGGTTTCGACTACAACTAAACAAACTATTATACAAGGTTTTTTCGTCATAGGCTCGGTTCTACATGTTACAATCTTTTAGGCTGGATTAAACTTTTAATTCTCTACTGATTGCATCTAGAGTATGAAAATCAAGTTCTTAATACGAACTTGAAATCATTATATTCAAAAAGCCCGAAGCTAGTACAAAAAAGCCTTTTTTTAACCCATTGAAAATCATAAGTAACATTCATAGCAGCACTAATTGAGTGGCTAAACAGTTGTTAGAAGTTAAAGACATTTTTAGTATGGGTTGGTGCTACAGGCCACAGTTTCCTACCTTAAGCCTGGCGTAGCAAATCTCTTCAATTCGCAATTAATTAGCATTCAAATCCCCATTGAAGCAATGTCATACCTTTCGGGTTGTAGATTTTGTTGTTGCCTCCTCGAATAGGTAATAAAGCATAAGTCACAGTCTCCTAAAGCTACTGTATATCGTCCGTCGGCTTATCTAGAGCCTTCAAACTGTCACGAGTCAAAAAGTCGACTGGGCTCTTGTATTTATATTCATCGAATCTTACTTTATATCCTCAAGCAAGAAATCTTTCAACTAATTCCGCACACTAATCCGCTGGCTATTCAAATTCAAAGAGCCGAAAAAATGGCGAAAAAAAAGGTAAATAAGCAAATAAATGATCACTAATCGGATTTTCTGGACCAAAAACTCCAAAGAATTGTATACAAAACATTCGAGTAATTTGCTGTAAGACGTACACTTTATGTGCCGCAAACGACGATGAAGTTTGGTGCGCGATCGCACCGAATGTTGCGATCAATGATCACGCTGTCTTCTTAAGTCCACCAGGTACGCCAGGTAAGCCGCGATCATCGGCATGCGCAGTACACTTATAATTGCAAATTTATAATGATCTAGGCATAAATTATAATATTTTAGTGGTGATCGTTGCCTATTATGGTGGACAATTGCACAAGCAAATGTGATTCAATTGCGACTATATAGTTTTTTGTTGCTCGACGATCAACGTACGAGTATACCTGAATTACCTGGCTCACTATATAGTCATCGTCAGACGAAAAATTCTGTTTCGATCGACGTTTAAAATTGAAGGCATATAACCTGTACTCTGTATGCACGAAGTATCTTTAGAAACTGACTATGATCGCGATATTGCTCATACCACTAAGATCAACTATAAACATGTTAAGTTTATTTGATAGTTAATTTTACGAAAAAAAACATAAACATAGTATAGATATTCGTTAACAGCTTTATCGGTTGAAAGAATCTTTCTTCTCTCTCTTGAAGGAAAATATCATAAAACGGTCAAAAGCTTTCAAGGTGAAATCATCTGAGACATAAGCCTGAATCAAGCCTTTTATCTTATTTCAATTTGAACTGACTAACTTAGCGCAAATAGTAGAACTATTAAGATTTCGATTTGATAGTGCGTGACTTTATTAAAATGCTTGAATGTGCACGTAACTTGGTTTAGTTTTGACGGTTTTGGCGGTTTTGACACGGAACGGAAAATATTTGACAAACTTGAAATATTTATCGAAGACTTTTGGTTACGGTCGAGGTGTTAAGTTATTTCGCACTAATCGAACCTATAAACTGACCAATTAACCGCAATTGCTTTCGCGTGATTTGAATCTTGGCGAAATTACTTAATTTAAATAACATTTCAGGTTTTCTGTTAGTTTATAGAACAGGGTAATATCGAATAAATTGTCTTGTGTTATTTAGTAAGTTCGTTTCATGTCGCAAATAGTTAGGTGATATGAGCGAACGAGCAATAACTGTTGATTTTTTTTTACAAATTTTTCCAACCTGACTTAGTCATCCTGCAGTCAAGGGAAACTTTTGAAACATAATCATAAAACGAAGGTATCTGCCAATACTAAGATTTCAACAGCCATCAACCTTGTCTTGCTAATCAACTAAGTAATCAAATGAAATACAACCATGATAAAATAACAGCATACGGAGTATTATGTATTCTTACAGGAAAAATGCTACAAAAGCCTAGCCGAGACAAGAACCAAACTGGAGCATGGAAATGGTAAACTGGCAATCAATCACCAGATTAAAGGCGAAAGGCGTAAAAAGCACCGTTTCCAGGAAAATATAAAGTTGAATGAATCTTCCAGTCGGGCGGGATAAGAACAATTTCGCACAAACTGAGAATAACTAGAGAGCGATAATTAGTGGTCTATGGTCAAGGACAGCTAAACAAAATGTTGGTGAGACAAAATGTCATGCTATGAATACTTATGGAACATAGACACCAATATAGGCATTTGTTCGATAAAGAATCAGTGAATTTTGTCATAACTATGATCCTTGCACATTTACTTGGAAGAAAAAGAACTAGGTAAGTCTCAGAAGAAAGTGGGTTTAGTTAACCCACTCGTCAAAACTCAGAAATTGTATATAGTTGCAGTAAAACGAATTTTGAGCAGGAAGCAGATGCTCTTCCTGTTGTCCTTTTGTATTTACTTTAGATGCAATAAGGCTTTACTTAAATTCCAAAGTTTCAGCTGTCTATCCTTAGCGGTTCTCGATTTTTTTTTTCATTTCAGCCTCTTGCAAGTTCACCCCTTTACATCTTCACCACCAAAAAAGTTCTTTAGATATAACGAGTAATTTTTTTTAGAAAAACGTCAGTCACATTTCCATGCTTCAGCGCCTCCACCACCAATCATATACTCGATATACTACCCTTACACACAAATTAAATTTTACACCTCGCTCCCGTATGACACACTGCCCAATAAAAATTGTATTTTGAGTGTAGGTACTCTCCTCCACAGCATAAACTGTTCAGTCGCCTCATCTCCCGTATCCTCCATCTACGTAGACCATTTCGTTGTAAATGACTCTATAAAAGCTCCAAGTTTCAACTTACTAGCATAAGCTGTTTTTACTTTATTATTTTTTAATAATAAAGTATTTAAATATAGAACCAAAAGTATCGTCTAAAAGGCTCAATCCTCTATGAGCCTTCAAACGCGTTTTGTACAGCAGACAAGGGATGGTGTACAGACGAACTTTTTTTTGCATTTTGGAGGTCTACCTAAAATTGAAAAAAAATGCAGTACCAAATGTTTTTTTAAAACGACCACAAAACTTAAACCGAACCACTAGTTAAATATTATTAAAAATGTTAAAGTAAAACGCATTGACCCAAGAAGTTGAAATTAGAAGTTTACTGAAAGGCGAATTGTCCTAAGGATTGCTCCATACTAAAGCCCTGAAATCAAGTCTTGAGAAAAAGTACCTTATAATTTCGGTAAATGTTAAGGTAGAAATTTTAAAAGTAATGTAACCATTCCTGCAGCCAATGAATAAATTTCAACAATATTAAGTTTCCATACATAAGACCTTGTTCTTGGAAAATGTAAGCACTCTGCTTCTCAAATAGTCTAAATCTTGTGCAAATTACTTTCGAGAAAAAAATAAAGTCGAGTTCGTTAGGGAGCAAAATCTCCAGACCCTCATATAAAAGTTTTCACAAAATATGTTTATAACTATTAATTTCAGAACACTTCCAGGTAGAAATGGTAATTTGCTGAACAGTTGCAGTTAAGGAAACTTCTTAAAAAAGTTGTACATTAATTTTCGGAAACGCACTTACTTAACTTAACGCACTATCTTAAGAAATTGACCAGTTTCAAAATTTAAATTTTACATGATCGAGAAAAAGCTCGCTGTTCCGCTAGAGTTTTCCATACAAAAGTCCTTGAAAGAGCTTTTTGCATGATTACTACAGAATACATAATCATTGAAAGGTAAAATTTTGCATACTATAATTTAAACATGCTGGAACAAAAGTAAGTAAACTGAAGCTTCTAGTTCGAGTAGTTACCATACAAATTTTATTAAAAAATTAGTGCACATATTCAACCGAGCTCTCCTTACCGGTAGAGTGCGTTTACGTCCTATCGTTTAATACCTAGTCGGAAGCAAAAAATAAGACGGTTTTTTGTTAATTTTTTGTGTCTTTGTTAAAAAATCGATTAATGCGAAATATTGAGGGATTATTACACTTATCTTGAACTACAAAAAAAAATTTTTTATTTTAATTTTTATGAAAAAATGGCGGCTGAGCAGTGCACGGAACGAAGGTCGATTTTTTATAGGCGTCCCGCGGCTACCAGCACAAGTCTTTAATGAACGTATGTGGAACAATGAAAAAAAAATTTTCATGATATGCACGAGTTTTACTGTTAAAGTACACATGGATATTCAAAAATTTTAATTTTTGAAAATTTGCGAGCACTTCGAAAAAAAAATCGATTTTTCAACTAAAAAATCGGCCTCAATTTGTTTATAAAAATCGTAATTGTTTATGAAACTCAAAAATCGTGTGTACTTTACTAGATAATCTATCTAAGAAGGTACAGCCAAAATTTCATATCGATCGGATAAAAATTACTCGAGTTCTACTGCTAGCCGTTTTTGAAAACATGGTTTCGAGAAAAACGCGTTTAAAGTTTCACAATGTGTTTACTACATGAAATTTTAAAGATACAGACTTGGCTACACAGACAACGTATGTTCAATATTTGCTTAAAACTACATATTAACGCCATCTATACCTCATTTAGAAACTATATAGTGTACATTTGCATCGCCGGTAACGAGTAAAAGGGGCGAAACTCACTCCGAAACGCAATTTGTCATTTTCAAGCGCTCCGCCTTGCTTCGAAAATTCGTCTTTTACGTCCACTTAAAATTTGTTTTCAATAAAAAATGATGTCAGACATCACTCTTGACATGTTGACAAGCCAATAAAAAAAAATGGAAAAAAAAAAATTTCGACTAGGTATTACCCCTTAAAGCCTAGTACTGTGTTCCGCTAAACGAAATCGAACGCAAAAGGCACCTTGGAAATAAAGTGAAATAAATCGTACTGTTGACTACTAGATGTCAGTGATAGAAAAGCGCGCGATTTTTGAATATTCGATTTATTTGTGTCAATTTTCAAGTAAAGCTACATAAAACTAAAAACGGAAACAAACTGGCAAATGCTTTGGCATCCGGAGTAAAGTGTACTAATTAACACTATTTAAAATAAACAAATACCCGGTTTCGTAATTATCTTTTCTGACCAACACTTCGGGCAAAGTTGTCACGTAAACATTACAAAAGAACCGGAAATTAAATTTTCTGTGGTATCCCGCACACACGTACCTTTTCACTTTTATTATAATTCATAACTTCGAATGAATTCACACAGAAAATTTAAAAAAACACGAACTGAAAAAAAATCGAGAGCACAAACAAAATCAGCTGACAGCGAACTGTTGAAAATTTCAATTTGTCAAATATTTCGCTGGTCAAAAAAGCCTACCGCACCGAATAAATCGAAACTGTCACGGAACCGAGCGCCATCTCTTAGTGACTACGGCAAATGTCCATTCCGTCCGTGAACACAGTACTGAAAAACGAGCGAAATATTTCGTCGTGAAATATCAGCGAAAATTTCCTTTTTTTTATATGGACTTTGACAGTTCATTTCGTTTCGCTCGGAACACAGTACTAGGCTTAAGTCTCAAAGGTTAGTCCAATGTATTAATGAGGGAAATATTTACTGGTTGTGCGTTAACCTTAAAATTTGTATTTGCACTTATTGTATGATAAGCATGCAATACAAAAACGAAGGAATTCTTAGAATTTCGTGCATTGTATCATAACTTTCACAATTTAAAACTGCGAAAATGTAATCAGATAAAATCAAGGTACTCCTACAAGTAGCAGCTGATGATGATTTTGAAATTAGATGCGATTCAAAAAAAAACACACCTTTTATATCCCAATCACCTCTTTACCTATCTCTGAAGAACCGCTTATGATAGAAAGTTGAAATTTGGAGCATACAAAGAAGTGCGTCAGAGGTGGGTGGTGTCGAAATTAAAGCAGTGTATCTAAACAAGCTGGTCTCATATTTTTAAAATACTTTGATGTATCAGCTTGACACATTTTGCTGTTATAGTATACTGTGCCCTTTGGAATAGTTTAAATGAAAATCTTTTTTTATTTCAGCAAACGCAAAATTTAAACTATTAAAATTGGGCACGTAAAATTTGCATGTTTTGAAGGAAGTACACAAGAACATTTACATTTTATTAGAACCGCTTAACATTAAGAATTTGAATTTTGGTACAAACGTGAAACTACTGAACTTGATTTTTCAAAGTTAAGAATTACACCATGATTGATATATGTTAGGTGAAAGGCAGCTATTGCAAAGGCTACTACCACACGTACTCCCAACGGTTTCCTGAGAAGTGCAATATCTTTTCAACGTTGTGCTAGGAAAGATAGTGTTGTCCGAGACGTAAATATTTTAATATTAATAATAGTAAGTAAGTAATAGCAAGTAATAGTAATATTTTTTTATAGAAAAAAAGAGTTGCTAAATTACGAAATTGATTTACATAAAAGGTGAATAGTTTCGAAAGTTTCTAAAGTAGAGGAATAAATTTATCCTCGTGTTAAAGATGCAAAATAGGCTTTTATAATAGATTATTTAGACTATTTAGATTATTTAGAAATAAAGCTAGGTCAATCATTTCGTTGTGCAGTTACATGGAATTGAAGAGATATTTATTCTCTGGTATATTAGAAATCAGATATAAATAAACTGTCACGTTACGCAAAACAATAAAGAAGATTATTTTTAAAAGTATATTCTCTCGAAAATTTAAAAAATTTTTAAGTACCTTCTACCATTCAAAAGTTATGGATATCAATAGATCAAAAGCAAAAAATGTTAAGAAAGGACATATCATGAAAACAGTACAAATATGGCCAGTTATGGCTATGAGTGTTTCACTCAGTTTTCCAGCCTTACAACAAACGTACTGCACCCAACTTTAAAAGAAGAAAAGATTGTTGAAGAGCTCACGGCATGCGTTTCATAAAATTATATTTTCCTCTAAAACTCATTGAATTGCATTTAAAGTGAGTTTTCCCCCAATTGCATTAACTGCTATAGAAAATAAAATCTTCAGAATTTAGTGTATTATACCCACCCAAAACGATTGCTTACCCTGCGTCTACACTGACAATTTATCTGGCAATGACAATGGCAATATTGCCATTGAGTTAAATGTCAAATCGCAATGAGTGGGCATTTAATTGCCAGGCAATTTTCATTTGAGCGAGTGAGTTCGAAGTGTCAAGCTGTGAAGCAATGCAATTATAACTTCAAAAACTATTGATTAATTCAATAGTTTTTTCTTTAGTCCACTTATTTTCACTCATTTTGCGATCAAACCAAAAAAAACCTAAGTCTATCTTTTGTGTTGACAAGCGACGCTAGCTGCTGTCAAACGATTCGTTTTCTGGCAATATTATCCTCAAAATTGCCATGGCAATGCAGAGAGCAATATTGCCATATGCGTTTGGTGCGTCTACACTGTCAATTTGTGTATGGCGATAAGGCCGTTGCCATTGCTTGATAAATTGTCAGTGTAGACGCAGGGTTAAACTGAAATCCTTTCATAGCAATAATCTTTCAAGATGATTTAAGACCACATCGTTTTTCAATTTAAAAATTAAGCCATGCGAAAAACCATACATTTTCGGCAAATTTCAAACATTCTTAGCCAAAAAAACCTGTAACATAAAATAAAAAAAATGTTTGTTTTAATGACATTAACGAATCATAAAACAATATCAACCAGTTGTTGTATCACACGCATAAAATTCGCTTCTTGAGACTTTGAGAGTATGTTAGAGTTGAACTTGCTCAATTACATCAAGTTTCTATATATAAATAACATATAAAATAAAATGTAGTTTTAATACTTGTTGAAGGCCATAAAGTCTTGAAGTAAAAGTAAAACCGTGTATCGGGAACCAAAATAAAATACCACCAAATTACTTAATGTATATGACTTTTTAGTGTTTGGACAGAAAAGTTCACACCGTATCTTTGAGTTCATCATCTTCTTGTTCTTGCTAACCTTAAGCAATTTTATACACTTTTGATAGTCTTTTTACTTCCTCAGCCATGTAGTTAGTTACGCTGGTAGGTATCGAGATTTTGACGGATTGAGAATATTTCGCGATTTAAATAAAGAATTGAAAATAAGAAGTTAATTTTCACCTTCAGTGATCATTGGCGACTTAATGAATTCACCTTTACCGGTAACAAAAATAAGATGAGTAATTAAAGAAATATTTAATTAAGATGAAGATGTGAAAGCAAGATCAAATTAAATACAAAAAGTGGGCGCAACTCTCAAAGCTTTCCACGCCCCACCTTCTTTGCATCACTAATTTCAAGTTTCCCAATACAACATGCTAGAACAACCAGTGTTGCCGTCGGTCTGACATCGTTCAATCAAGCGTATATAACTTCTTGGTCGTCTAAACTCGCTTTTCTGAACCTTCAGTTGGGGCGACGTCGGTACGACGTTTTAGTTAAAGAATCATAAGTGGTTTTTATTGTATATTAATTTTAGATTTTTGATGAAGGAAAAAAATTCTTATGTATTATGAAAAACAATTGGTTATGAAATGTCCAAAAATAACTTTTAGCCTATTCTTCAGATATCTTACAACTTTATGGTTGTGAATATGACGTCGTGGTGACACAATTTCATGTATAAAAAAATTTAGATAAATAATAAATACAAAATTCGACTGACTCCTAGGTCAAGTTCGGTATCGATAAAAAATTAGGTATTTTACAACAAATTTTTTTGTAATGGTCATAAGATAATTTATTGCATAAATAAGCAATAACCAATTTCTTTAGCTATGTCATATCTGAGTTGAATAGCGGTCAGATAAGCTTATTGTTTGGTTATGCCGACGTCGGCATGACCTTAAAATTATTATCTAAAATAGCCGACATGACACCATCAACGTTGCAGTAGCGACCAATAGATGTTTTTCAAAGTCAGCACGACGTTGTGATGACTAGATGGTGGTACTTTTTGTACTCTGTACTTTAAATAAAAATGCAAATGTTGAAACCTTTCACTACCATCAAGTTGACACTAGATAGGGGGGCCATAGATTCTACCAACTGCCAAAGATACTTTGGGTATGGCGGATAGCCTGATTTTCAATTGCTTTCTGAGTGTTTACTGCCCCACTAATGTATTTATAATTTGTTTGAACATTCAGCTCTTGGAGTACCAGTCCATATACTAAACCGGAATTCTAAATTTGAACCAGTTACGTCAAAGAGGTTTATTAAAATTTGGTGCGTTCGTGAGAATTGTTGGTCCCATATTACAAGAATATACATTTGATAGATGCTCCAAGGATTAATTTTTCAATTTAATTGAGGCACATTGAAATGCGAAATTTTAGATACGCTGCTAAACCCATTCTCCAGATATGATGTAATAAGTCTGTCCTGGTCTTTTAAGGACTGGACCCCGTTTACACGGTGATAAATTTTGAGATAGTTGATATCGTGATAGATACTGTCATGATCATTATCATCGTTTTAGCTACATGATTGCAATATCGCAGAATCACGTTTGGCGAGAGAGTTGATATCACTATCGCGAAATATATGAAATTGTCGCGACAACTATCACCGTGTAAACCGATCACGATTTTTACAGTTTCGCAATACTTTTTGTTGTGATCGACTTATCAATTGAATATTTAGTTGACATTATACAGCCTACTACACGGTTCGAAATCTTGGAACTTTTTTAAACCCGACGATGTAATACAGAAGATTTTATTACTTTTATGATTACGCAGTAATCTTTTCAATTTATTAATTTATATTTTAATATTTTTGAAATAAAATATATTAGGTACTTTTGTGTTAAAAACGTAAAATTATTCTTCAAGGAATATAGTTTAACATCTACGAATCTAGTTCAACTTCTTTGTAGTATAGTTAGGGAATAAAAATTATTCCTTGAAAACTAAAAATTACAATCGTAATACAAGCAGGACTATATTACAAGTATAAGCTTGTGCAAATATAGACAAAACGACATGTTTGAAATTGTCAAATTTTTTAAAACATTTAGGTTTAAAAAATAATAAGAACATGCATTAAAAAATATCAATGCTTCAGATCGAATACAACGGGATTACAAAATAAACCTATAGAAGAATAACTACCGGACATGGTTATGCGTGCTTGCTTTGGTTTAATACTTCTGTATTAAAATTTAATGCGTTTAGGTTTAAACTTATTGCGTTTTATTTTCTTTTAAACGTCACATTTGAACGGCGTCACAATGAATTTATGTGAAAGTTTTTTCTTAAAAGTTAAAAAAGGTGAAGAAATTAAGTTCGTAAAAATTAATCCGGTTGAAAGTGTGATAACTTCGCAAGACGTGTTAATAACGAGTAAGTGACATATTAATCATAATGTATTTGTTTTTATCAGAAGTTCTTTTAGTTTTATCACAATTTGCGTCCACTTCCAACGAAACATTTTTTTTATAAGATCGAGATAATGCTGTGATCCCTGTCGATGAACTCCTTCCAATAGGATACCAGTATAGATTTTCTGGTTATTTTATGGTACATACAATCGAGTATCGGACCTAGTCTTATAATCAACAGCGAGGTTCGCTTTAATATTTTTTTACATATTTAATATTTTAGAATATATGTTTTAGACTATACAATTTTTTTTGAGCAAATCCGATTGTGTGGATTTAATTTCATTAATATTTGCAAAAGTCTAGCATTTACTCATCAAAAAATTAAGTCATCCTCATGAAAAGATATTAAATTCGAAGAATTATTTTATTCATTTGGAAAAGTAAGAAAAGCTAATATCACGGAAAGTGATGAAAAAGTTCAAACTTATTTTAGTAATATACACGCCGAAATAAACAATATTTTTTTATGTTAACTGGGTTGAAATTAAATATGGATACCACTATAGACCTGGTTTTGTTGTTTAATAATAATTTAAATTCATTCGAAGTAAGTGCAACATGTGAATATTTTGTTGTTCCTTACACTGATCTGACAAACAAAAAACCTAAAGAACTATTTTATGTTAATCAGAAAAATACTAGAGACAGTTATAGATTAATATGTTAATATGTCCATAATACTACTTATAAATATACATATATACATAATAATAAAATAATGTTCGATATTCAATTTTTGTTTTCTTTCAAACTTTCTACAACAAAATTCCTTTGGTTAATTTGGTAATAGTAGTTAGTACTAGTATAATGGGATATTTATGTTGACAAACGATCTATATTTTATAAAAAAAAAAAATTAAACCATATGATGTAATTAATATTAATAATAAATTGTAATTATTTTCAAATGATTATATTTTTAATCTATATTGTATTGTATTATTTATTGGCTAATAAATAATACAATTATTCCATAAGCCTTATTCTATATTACTCCCGATTTACAATTTTTTACACGTTACATCCTAAATTTATCGCAATAAAAGTATTAGATTTCAACAACATTCTATTAAAATGTAATCTAAATGCAGATCAATATTTAATCAATCAGATATTTATTTAAAATACTGATTTATTAAATTGTAATCATTTTATATTACATGTTATATACCATGACAAGAATATCTTTTAATACTGTGTTGACTTAATTTATGGATTTAATACTTCGAAAGTATTACAAATTAATACCATATTGGTGTGGTCATATATGTAACATAGAAAATGTTACAAATTATTCCAAAATTTCTAACCGTGTATCGCATCGCCGTACTATCACGTCGTGTATACAAGAGCCTATGGCACTGTCGCACTCTCACACTGTCCTTAAGTGCTCTCACGATAGTACTACATATTATTAAAAACTATAACCGTGAAAACGGGGCTTTATGTATTGAAACTATCTTACCTTAATTTTACGAAGGGTGGGCCATCTAGTGGTTTCTTTTTAAATCATAGGTTATTTTGACACTGAAAGCTGTTTCCCGCTCGAAATCTTGACAGAAAGTCAGTATCATACCTCCGCGGAACGAAATGAGTCGCTTTATGCTTGAACAACGTTGGGAAATATTGAAAACTTATTTCCAAAGTGAGTGCTGTGTAGCCCAAACAGTGCGTTTTTATACTCTAGATGAAATCATATAGAGTATAATAAGTTTAATCCAGCCGAAAAGTTTGTAACGCATAGAACCAAGCCTCGGACGAAAAAAAGTTATATATTATTTTTTGTTTATTTGTGCCCAAAAACCTCAAATCCGCTTGACGTCCGTCCGTCCGTCCGTCCGTCCGTCCGTCCGTCCGTCCGTCTGTCCGTTAGCACGATAACTCAAGAACGCCTTCACCTAGGATCTTGAAATTTTGAATCTGGATGTTTGGTTGAATTTGTAAGGCTAAGTTCGTTAACGGGCAAAATCGTCCTACTCCTTCGGGTAGCTGCCATACAAAATGTCCTTAAAACACGTGTTCAAGAATATTGACCAATAACTACGGAACGCCTAAAGCTACGACTTTGAAATTTTGTATGTGTTACTTTTTCAATAGTTGGAGCTAAATGTATGATTATGAAGAAAATCCTGTTAGTCCTTCGTGTAGCTGCCATACAAATATCCTGCCAAAATGTCTTCACTTAATTTACGAAACTCACTATAACTCAAGTAATCTTTTAGCTACGAAATCGAAATTTTGTACAAATTAGTTTTGAGTGAAAAAAAAGTTCGAGTTTACTAGTCAGCGAAATCCTTTTACTCCTTCTGGTAGCTGCCATACAAAATATCCTTAAAATACGTGTTCAAGAATATTGGTCGATAACTTCAGAAGGGTTAAAGGTACGTCCTTGAAATTTTGTACGTAGTATTTTTCCAATAGTTGAAGCTAAATGTATGATTATGAAGAAAATCCTATTAGTCCTTCGTGTAGCTGCCATACAAATATCCTGTCAAAACGTTTTCTTTTAATTTACGGAACTTACTATAACTCAAGTAATCTTTTAGCTATGAATTGGAAATTTTGTACAAATTAGTTTTGAGTAAAAACGAAGCTCGAGTTTACTTATCAGCGAAATCCTGTTACTCCTTCTGGTAGCTGCCGTACAAAATGTCCTTAAGACACGTGTTCAACAATATTTTTCGATAACTTTTGAACGCTTCAAGCTACGAATTTGAAATTTTGTACACGTTCATTTTTGAATGGTTCCAAGGAAAAGGATAAATATGTAAGAAATCGAGTGAGTCCTTCCTGCACCTCCCATGTGAAAGTCCTTCAAAAAGGACTTTTTTTTTCGATGACTTAACCAGTTCAAGATAAGAAATTAAACACTGAATATTGTCTTTTAGGTTTGAGTAGCAATCTAAAGGCAGTCCTCAATAAAGGACATACAACATGCACACACGTAATTCTACTTTATCTCCAACTACAATATAAATCGGAGTTCAGTATTCATCTAGAGTATTATACGATTGGCTTGCAGCCGATCGTGACTGCAGTATGTTTTGAAAAGAAGTTTTGGCCGAAATGAAGCACCCACCGCGCCTGCTGTACGGAAGTTTGTGCAAAAAGTTCGTGAGACTGGCATGCTAGTGGACAACACTCATGGCCCCCGTCATCGAACGGTGCGCACAGACGAGAATGTGTCTGCTGTAGCCGAGAGTGTAAGACTCACTCCACGAACATCAACTCGCCGTCGATCTCAACAGCTCAACATTTCACGCACCAGCCTGAGGAGAATTCTGCACAAAGATCTCGGATTATTCGCTTACAAGGACCAATTGTCCCAGCAATTGAAGGCGCACGACCATCCGCTTCGTTATCGCTTCGCAATTTGGGCCTTAGAGCAGCTTGAATTGGACAACGATTTTGGCGGCTACGTTAACAAACAAAATTGCCGCATCTGGGGCTCGGAAAACCCGCACGTTATTGTCGAGAAGCCAATGCATCCACAGAGAGTGACAGTTTGGTGCAGATTGTATAGTGGTGGCATCATTGGACCATTTTTCTTCGAAAATGAGGCTGGGAACAACGTTTCGGTCAACGGTGAACGTTACAGAGCCATGTTATCCGACTTTTTTTTACTGAAATTGAAGACATGGATTTGAACGACCTCTGGTTTATGCAGGATGGCGCGCCATGCCACACAGCCCATGCCACAATCGATCTTTTACGCACCAAATTCCCAAATCGTGTTATCAGCCGTCTTGGCGTTGTCAATTGGCCGCCTCGGAGCTGCGATTTGACCCCTTTGAATTTTTTTTGTGGGGAATCGTGAAGGACCGATATTATGCCAACAATCCAGAAACGATTCAAGCACTTAAGGCCAATATCATCCAAGCAATCTGTGAGCTACAGTCCGAAACCATCAACAAGGTCTTGGAAAATTTGAGTGACAGAATGCGCTACTGTGCACCCAGCCGAGGCAGCCACTTTAACGAAGTTGTGTTCCATCATTAATGGGAATGTTTACTCTTACTAATAAAGCCATAATACATGGAAAAAAAATTAATTTTGTTCATTTTATTGCATTTTTAAAAAGAAACTTGTGTGCTAGCTGCGTTTTGTCTTGTATTGCATGTTTAAATTAATCGCATAACTACTAAAGATTTCAGAAGAGGGCCGCAAAACCCACCTTACGATCAATTCAAGTAAAAGATTCAATTACAAAACAATAACCTTCAGTAGTTACACTGAACGGTTGGACTATACTCTTTGAAACACTTTCCAGGCGAATATTACTATTCCTACACACTTCCGTTTCTCATTCAAAAAATCCATTTTTATGTCTGTTTAATTCGAACCTCATCAAATTATCGCGATGATTGTTTAAAGCCCCCTATTATAAACACCAATAGTGTTCGAGAGTCGTTCAAATGAAGCGCAACTTATTCACATTTTAGTAGAGCTTCATCTCAATTATTCAGATAAGTCAAGTTGTCATCGTTGAATTCGAAAGGGTATCTGTACGGTGTAGCCCCCGAATATCTGTCCATTCTTATACTTCACATCGAAGACATCATCCTGCCTACTGGTGAACTTAAAAAAATCATAAAAAGTCTTAACATCTTTTCGCTTCTTGAATTTATTCATGACAAGTTACCAACAGGTATTGTCAGTGGTATGATGAAGGCAGGTATACCTTATAAATTATACCTCGTATCGATTGCAATTGAATATTGTGAAATTTTCTGCACTAAGTGACACGAAAACAATCGCAATAAAAAATTCCATAAGATCAAGAGACTGTCATGTTGCCAATGATTTTGATCATAAATTTTGCGGAAGATAGGTACGTACATCATTTCACCTAAGAAATAACAACGACAAGCAAACAAACACCTATCTTGAGTACTCGGTTAGATGTAATTAATCTCTAACTGAATTAAATTCACCTTTGACCATGAAACGAATAAAATACCGAATCGTTCGCCTTCGGACGCCACTAAATATTATTTATTTCCTGAAGCATGAAACCGAGAGCATTTTAATTGCACTTTTGTGCACCATCGATAAATCACACATGATCCAAAGTGTAGGTATAGTGTAGATAGTGCCGGTATAGTACAGGTATATTACAGGTACAGTGCAGGTATAGTACATGTATAGTGGAGGTACAGTGCGGCAATTGCTCAAATACATGAAGCCAGTCGGAGATGGTCCCTCCTAGACCTAAATTAATAAATTTTCATCGATTCGGCTGGTTTTTCATATCTTCGGCGTGGTGCATAAAAGATAGCGGAGACCGCGTACCCACCGGTAGGATAGATTTACCGCACCAGATATCTTCGATAGTGCCCAGGTATTTTATTTAGACCGTATCCTCACCGAGTCCGTGTACAATTGCTCCGGCAGTAATTAATTGCAATTTCAATTACCGACCCATAAATTACCTCCAGATTTAGAATTGCATTAGCTAACGTTAAGTACTAGCAAGCAACAGTTACAACTAAAACGAGAAGTAGAAATTACCGGTAGTTGTTTGCAAAAGGAATCGAACACTAGTCGTGGTTTTCAAGATCACTTTGAACTGTTTTATTACCTGTAATCAAGCTCTGATCGAAGGAATCGACGAGAAGCTCTCTAAGGAGCCAATTTACTTTGTATAGTAGCTTATACCATCTTCTCGGCTTTCTGCGCGACTACGTATACAATTTACAAACCGACCAAGTGGAATAACATGTGAATATGATCTAAATCGGGCAATTGAATTAAAATCAATTAATTGATTTTAGCCATTAAATCCTGCCTGCTATGGCTATATTGGTTAAAAAAAAAAATCAAATAAAAAATTCACATAGCTAGGCTATTACACCGGCAAACCACTGCTCTCCCTATGCTAGTTACGATTAAAGCTGGAAAAAATTCGATCCCCATGTAAGTGCATGTTTGGTATAAGGCCTGATTGCTAAACAGCCAGCTAATGGAATTTCACTAATGATCGTTTCTGTACGTGTGGAGGAAGTACATATCTCCTGCCCGTCGGAGCTCATATGGGAGTTCATATGTGCCATAGATTATAGGGGCATTGATATCAATCAGTTATTTCAAAAATGCTGTCTTACATCATGCGAAACATGATCAACGGATTGAATTTTTTTGCGTGTTCTTTTTTTTCTTCTAAATTTTCTGTTACATTTATGTAAAACCGTAGAAAGGAATTATTGGTTAATCGCAACCTGATATCTTGTACCTAGGAACGCATGTTGGGAGATCGTGGAATCCAAGAGATACATACATTGCACCATCAATCCAGATATGCCGCATTCGAATTCCTTCCATTCCATGTCATGGTCAATCGAAGGAACATCAGGATTTTTCTCATCTTAAAATCTTAGTTTTACCTCGTGCGAAATCAATGTCCAAAATTCCAGATACCTTCTTTAATAAATTTAGAATCATACAATTACTTAGACCACATATTTTAAGGGCGTTTGTATGGGAACTACATGAACAGCAAACACACCGTTGCAATAACAATATTTATAATTTGCACTAAATATGGTCACGACTTATCGAGTTATAAGCTGGATGTTTGCACTATTTTTTCAAGGACTTTTGCTTGGAAGCTATGGAAAAAATAAATGTGTTCCCTATTTATCAAGCATTAGGTGTGACTACTTGTTTCAACGATTTTTGAATCACCCAAAGGAGTAGAATCAGTTTTACGAATCTATCATTAAAAATTACGACTTCAAGGAGATTGTCAAAAAATTTAAGAATTACCAACCAATTAATTGGATGGATGCACAACTTTTACAAGGACATTTGTTTGGAAGATAATCGAAGGAGGGGCTGTATTATTTCCTATCGAAAGTGATTAAAGCAGGCCCAAAAAGGTTTTGTATAGCAAAACGCGTTCCGTTTCGGTACCCGAATCTCAGCTTCCACTTAACTCACGACAGTCAGATTTTGCACACTTATTGTTTAGGGTACTTAAAAGCCTAGTACATGAGTAAATTAAAAAATGTTCACTAAAAGTTGAGATATTTAAGAAAAAAGGAATGTATTCAATTTTTTACTGTTTTTCTTCTTTCATATTTGAAAAAAAGACAGTTTTTCATGAGATATGTTCATTTGCTCATGTATGAAGCTAGTCAAAGTTACCACAAAAACATCAAAAAAAAATTAAGACGATACTGTGTGTGGTTACTGAGAAACGTGTACCGAAAGTTGAAAAAGCACTATTTTTCAGGAGAGCCAAAAAAGAAAAATTTCTTGCAGTGACTTATTCAACTTCCCCCACTTCGGAGCAAAATTTGAGGTACTCCCCTTTATCCGAGAAAGGTAAGGTTTTTGTGTGATGTGCAGAAATGAGTGTAGAATGATAATATGAAATAAAAAAAAATCATTTCTTTTTAATTTTTTGCACCGACTCCTTTAACGCATTGAAGGAAGCTTGAACGATGACAGTGTTAAATTATGTGAGTATATTATTTTTAGTTCCATATGTCTACGTGTCCGAAAATTCAAGGGATATTTTGGTGACTAGTGAATTGTTGGTCGACACTCAGATGGCAATATCAAATACTTTCGCAGGTGATATTATTACAAAAAACTTCTTTAAAAAATTGCAAATTCTCACTGAAAAGCAAAAATATGTCAACGAAATGGGTGCTGAAACTGGGGGTACAAAAGAATTTCTTACGCCATTGCTATTCAGATGTAAATGACACAATCTCCTACAAAAAATAACACAAGACAACAATTTGGCAATAGTCAGACCAGTGATCACTTACGCGTCATTTGTATGGTGGCGCAAAACCTAACAGATAATTGCACAGACCCAGCTAAGCAAACTGCAAAGGTTGGCCTGTACAACTATCTTTGGGGCAATGCGAACCACTCCTACTGCAGCACTTGAGGTGATTCTAAATCTTTCACCCTTACACCTGTATGTACAAAAAGAAGCCAGGCTAATGACGTACTGACTTCTAACTTCTGAGGATACGGAAGCAAAGAAAATAGCCTCCACAGACCTTGTGAGAGAGCTTGGGAGCGACCCTATTCTCGGCTTTCCGCTTTCGGATAATATCGTACCAAGATACAACTTTGTAATACCATTCAAAGTAGTATTCCCACCCCGAAAGGAGTGGGAAACACATATGCCTGAATTTTAAAAGGGAGCACTTATCTGGTATACAGATGGCTCCAAAACAAATGAGGGAGTTGGAGCTGGAGTATATGGACACATACCAAGGGTCGACATATCATATATGCCAGCCTCGACAAGTCAAATACGATCTTCCAAGCAGAAATTCATTCAATTGCATCAGGGAAAACATTAGAAGAGGATACAAGAGTCACAAGATCAACATTCTCACTGACAGCAGAGCAGCATTACTTGCTCTACAAGCATTTTGCTTTAGATTCCACTTAGTGTGGGATTGCTTACAAGAACTTAAGAAACTAGCGAACTCAAATACAGTCATACTGGTATGGGTTCCTGGACATAGTGATATTGTAGGCAATGAGTCTGCGGACCAGTTAGCGAAAAAAGGAGCTGACTTAAAATTCACAGAACCAGTGCCTTTCTATGGAATGCCAACAGCTGCGGCAAAAGAAAGACTGTTGGACTGGATTAACATCCAAGCTGACCTCCACTGGACAGGGACAGTGGGGTGCAAACAGTCCAAACTGTTCTTGAAAGGTCACTCCAAGAAACGAACCTCCGATTTGCTCAAATTGAGCCGGAATCAGGTTCGGCGCTTGATCGCGCTAACTACAGGATACTGTAAGCTTAAAAAGCATATGCATACAATTGGACAGGTTTCAGTCGATATTTCCAGATTGTGTGAAGGAGGCGAGGAAACTGTAGAGCCCGTTCTATGCCATTGTGAAGAACTTGCACAAAGAAGACCCAGACTTCTTAAACATTACTTCCTCACACCATTGGAACTCATGTCTAACTCACTCAAGAGCAAATTAAAATTTATTCATATAACCATCCTGAGTGAGTTATAATAAGGGAGGACAACAATCACAATAGGCCCACTGAGGCCGCAGTAAATCGTGATTTTTAGACCGTCCTCCACCATCTACAATCTACAAGCTATGTACAATTTGAAATTTATAAAGTATAGCAACAAAAAATATCAAAAGTATAACAATAGAAAGTAAAATATTTACTTATTAAAAGGATTAAGTAAAAAATTCGATATCTCATCAGAACTTAGAGATATGACGAAATTCGTGAATAAAAACATACTGCAGTCACGATCGGCTGCAAGCCGATTTATATTGTAGTTGGGAATAAAGTAGAATTACGTATGTGCATGTTGTATGTCCTTTATTAAGGACTGCCATTAGATTGCTACTCAAAACTAAAAGACAATATTCAGTGTTTAATTTCATATCTTGAACTGGGTAAGTCATCGAAAAAAAGTCATTTTTGAAGGACTTTCACATGGGAGGTGCAGGAAGGACTCACTCGATTTCTTACATATTTACCCTTTTCCTTGGAACCATTTAAAAGTGAACGTGTACAAAATTTCAAATTCGTAGCTTGAAGCGTTCAAAAGTTATCGAAAAATATTGTTGAACACGTGTTTTAAGGACATTTTGTATGGCAGCTACCAGAAGGAGTAAAAGGTTTTTGCTGACTAGAAAAATCGAACTTTATTTTCACTCAAAACTAATTTGTACAAAATTCCGAATTCGTAGCTAAAAGATTACTTAAGTTATAGTGAGTTTCGTAAATTAAGTGAATAGATTTTGACAGGATATTTGTATGGCAGCTACACGAAGGACTAACCGGATTTTCTTCATAATCATATATTTAATTCCAACTATTGGAAAAAGAACGCATACAAAATATCAATGTCGTACGTAGCTTAAACCCTTCTGAAGTTATCGGCCAATATTCTTGAACACTTGTTTTAAGGACATTTTGTATGGCAGCTACCCGAAGGAGTAGGACGATTTTGCCCGTTAACTAACTTAGCCTTACAAATTCAACCAAACATTCAGATTCAAAATTTCAAGATCCTAGGTGAAGGCGTTCTTGAGTTATCATGTTCACGGACAGACGGACGGACGGACGGACGAACGGACGGACGGACGTCAAGCAGATTTGAAGTTTTTGGCCACAAATAAACAAAAAATAATATATAACTCTTTTTCGTCCGAGACTTGCTTGGTTCTATGCGTAACAAACTTTTGGGCTGGATTAAACTTATAATACTCTATATGATTTCATCTAGAGTATAAATATAGAAAATTCTTAAAATTATTTGTTAACCGTATAAAATGTCCATAGAAATTAAAAATAAATTCGATATCTCATCAACGCTAAAAGACATGACGGAATTTTTCAGGATATATTTATTGGTTTCATGCGTTTGTATAGAAAGCCTCTATTAAGGGCTCATATAACCCTGAAATTTAAAAAAAAAAAAATTTTTTTTTTACAGATTTTTATTTTTTATGCTTTTAAGAATTAAAAAAAAATTTTGAATTTATAAAATTCCACTCTATTACAAAGTTATAGCAATAAATGTCACCAGACATCGGTTTGGAGCGGCTTTCTGGCTAATTGCCGCGCTACTCTCAACAGCAGCGTTTAGCATTTATTTTTTCGCAAAAGCTGGGTTTCATAGAAAACAAGGTCATTTATAGGACCATCTGTGAAAAACACGAAGATACAAGAGGAAGAAGGTGTACAGTACGAAGCTGGAATGGAAGACTTGCCGTAAATTCACGTTGTACCTACCAAAAACTTTAAACGCATTTTTCTCGAAACTTTGTTTTTAGACATGGTCAGCACGATAGATAACTCAGTCAATTTTCAATATTTTTCAACTTTTTTTTTTTAATTTTGATAACTATTTTCTTTATAGTCTGACGAGGGGTTTTTTTTAATTTTTTGCTTGGAAATTTTTTTATAAATTATTAAACGCAATTTTTTTTAAAAAAGCTGATTACTGAAATTTGAAATACTGTAACTTATTTATTTTTGAAAAAAAAAAATTCCCTCTGTCAGACTAAGTTATCTACTACATTATTTTACAAGATTCTATTTTATTTTTGCAAATTGAATTATTTTTGGTGAAGTTATGATGCCGACCAGGAGGCGCATGGTTTTCATAAGTAGTTCATACCCGTAAAAACAATGTTAATATCAAAAAAAAAAATTTTTTTATAGTTGAATAGTTAGTAAGATATGTGAACTCAACAGTTAAATTTTTTTTTTCATCATATAACCTTACCCGTAAAAACAATGTTAATATTAAAAAACCATATAATCTTTATAATAATTTTTTAAATTTACTCGGTTTTCAGCGCGTGCAGGAGTATGTGAGCTCTTAAGAAATCTCTAGTCAATATTCATCAGTCCTTAAGGATCCACTATATATTAATGCGGTTCCACCTGCCTGGACAGGGTCACACCTGCATACCCATATGACATGCAAGCGAGCAAGAGAATAAATCAGTGATTCTCAAATGCTTTTACCTATGGGCTAATTTTTTTACTCAGAAAATATCGCGAAAAACTACTGAATCACGTTAAACATCAATCAATCATAGCCAGAGGAAAATTGGCTCGAAAATAGCACAGCTAAAACAAAACGTCCAAAGTTTTGGTAGGCTTATTGAGTTTGTTGGTTAGGTATCCAGGTATGTAAATCAAGTTTCAGATGTGTCATGAACTGTTCAGGAGAATATCTTGATTGTAACACGACAAAATCATGAGTAAGATTTAAACCGACAATCTCTAAGATGATAGGTCAAACAGCCAGAACTAGAAAGTTGAATTTATATATGAGAAAATTGCATGTAAGCATTATATTTCCATGCCAATCCATTCTGCTAATTTCTTGCTCCAATTTCCGACTTCATAATGAACCAAAAAATGCAATTTAATTAATTTTTAATTTCATACCATTCTTATCGCTGATTGTCATATTTTGGTCTAGTGAGTAGTGACCAGTGACCGGACACAGCACAAAAACTAAAACGATGCGAATTGAAAGCGATATCTTGATTTAAGCTTAATGATAAATAGAACTGTCCGAAGCGAATATCACGCTATGTAATTGCGATTTTATGCAAATCGGACGTTCATTAAGAAAATTGTCTTGTCTTGTGCGAGTCTCGTCCAAAAGACAACAATCGTCCGAAAAGAATCATATCACCGATTGATCGAACGAAAAATAGTTTTTCTTTGTGTGTGAACCGACCGGGCTTTTATAAAAGTCGCCTTTTCAATTTCAAGAAAAATAAAAGTAGAAGTTGGGTTGCGATTATCTTTGATTCGTTCTGAGAAATTTTCTTGCATGCTAAGATTTTACGGTAATGACTTCGAAATAGAAAAGGTTGAAAAATTCAAGATTTAAATTAATTTTTATCGTAGAAATAAATTCAGGCGAAGCAGTTACGCCTGAAATTCAGATTAAAGTTAATGGACTACGGAGTTGTATTTTGGCATTAATATTGTAGCCAGGTAGTGTGAAAATACGTGGGAAAGTGTTTGTTTTAAATTTTGCAAAAAAAACTGAATCATATCATGTGGGCGTTCGTGTCAAAAAAGGACTTCTATTCGCTTCGATCCGGTGTTTGGAAATGAAGTATAGAATATCATTCGAAAAAGTGTATTGATCACTTCATAAACTGTGGTGATAGTAGGTGGTTAGTAGAATGAAATTTCATGACAAATAGAGCAATGAATTTGAAAAAAGTCGAGTGCTTCATATAGCCTCCATACTGTCCAATGTCCTTAAAAAAATTGTGCTTTCATCTTCCCATATTTCTTATATCTCAAACAATCGCTCAGCCTTCAAGTCAACATTTTTCATGAATATTAATTTCGAGTAAGTACATATAGGTCTAAATTCGTTAGTGTAAATTCCTTATATGGGTAGTTCGCGTACAAAAGTCCTGAAAACAGAGGAAAATTTTAGGAAGGGACGCTAGGATCGTAAAAGTTGACATGTCTTAATTTTAAAATAAATATACATTTTTACCATTTGAAAGTATGGAAATAAAAATAGGTAAAATTAAGGTATTTCTTGGACTAGGTACTAGGTACTGAAAATCCTTAGAAATGGAATGAAATTTTTTAAATTTCGACTTTCAAATTTAACGAGTTTTTGAGTGATAGTGGGTTCTGGAAAATTAATTAACAAATTTTCCATGAAACTTTGTATGGTAGCAACCACAATGAAATATTAAAATCCATAACTTAAAGAGCTATATGTTAAGTTTGGTGCTTGATAGTTGAGAATCTTGAAGAGCAATTTACAGATTTAAACAGTTTTCTAACGTGAAACTTAATGTAGAAGAGCTATTGTTATGATTTAAAGTAGCGGTCCTAAAATATACCCCTGTAATATACCCGCGTTCCTTGTAGTTATTTTAGAAAAAGATGAATTTATACTAGCTAATTGATTTTTGTGGCATTAATCTGTCCATAGCATCGCTAAACTGTTTACAGATAACCTACTATTACCTCCAAATTTGTCAATAAAATTATAAAGTCGATTGAAGTCTTTTGAACAATCAAAAAGAACTAAAATAGCGATTTTCTTGTGGCAAGATTTGTTCTTAAAGAATCAAACATATTTACTAACGATGTTTTACTTTATTATTTTCTAATAATACAGTATTGTGATCGATTTTTAAAAAAAAAAAATTTGCTACCCCGAAAAATTTTTTTTTCGCGTTTCATAACTCGTAGACACGAAAAACGCAAAAAAAAATTTCAGTCCGTCTGTCCGCCGTACGCCGTACGCAAAATCGTTTGAAGGCTCGTAGCTCCCAAACGGTTTGAGATATTAAATTGAATTTTTTTTTATGAATAGACTGGATAGGCCCCTTGGAGTGACCGAATTCTAAGAGGTGGGGGTGTCAGGGGGAGGAGGGGGAAGCGTTTTAGACGAAAAATTTTGGTTTTCAGATCTCATCAACCGCTTATGCTAGGAGGCTGAAATTTGGAATTTATATAGAACTTCGGTAATGGACCTATTTGCTTAAAAATTGTCAATATGGGTGAAGGGGTGTGGGAGTGGGGGGAAAAATAATGCGTCCGAAACGCAAAAAAGCAGAGATCGAGACATTCTAAAATCCATATCTCCTAAACGGTTAAAGTTACAAAATTGAAACTTAATGAATATCTGTAGGTATAGTAGGAGAATAGATCGCAAACAAATTTTTGAGTAGGGGCAGTGGCGTACGAGGGTGGGGGGTAAAAAACTGAAGATTATGATATCTCACGAAACAATTGCACTAGACAAATAAAATTCGGTCTGTGTATAACGGTTGACAAATGAAGTTTGCTGAAAGTAAAATTTTTTAAGGGGGCGGTGGATCATGAAAGTGGAGGGGATGCGAATTTTTCTAAAAAATCACGTCTTATATCGCAAGAACAGTGTAAGGTAGATGCTTAAAATTTTTACCAGATGTAGGTCTAATAGACCCCTATCAAAGAAAAAAGGTTGAGTGTGAGGGTGTAGAGGGTGAGGTTAGGGGAGGGTGAAAAGGAAAAAGTTCCGATTTTTATATCTCGAGAACCTATAATGATATAAAGCTGAAACATGGTATTTAGATAGAACTATAGTAGTAGCATCTAGGAAAAATATAATTTTTTATAAGGGTAGTATGGTACGGGGGTGGGGGATGTTTTTCCTATCTATAGAACGGCTTATGCTACAAAGTTGAAACTTGGTATATATATGTCAATCAACTAGAAACGTAATTCCAATAAAAAAAATTTCAAATATCCATTGGCGTTCGGAAGGGGGGCGAAAAAATGTATCAGTGAAAATGGAATGCATATATTTTCACGATTTTCGTCATATCTATTAGGTCTTCTCAAATATTTAATTCATTTTTATTCTACGGCTTCTTCATATAAATACCTAAAAAGTGTTTTCAGGATTTTTTGAAATTCAACCCCTAAGGGGTGTAAAGGGGTTGTATACTTATTCACGAATTATGCCCTATCCCCCAGGTCTGATCAAATATCGAATATCTTTTCACTTTCACGAGCTTGCGTAATAATCGCCTAAAACTTGTTTTAAAGTTTTTTCCCTTTTTAGCCCCTAAGGGGATATAAAAGGGCTGAACAAGTTTTCACGAATTCCGTCATATCCTTTAGAAGTGATAAGTAATTCAATTATTTTTACTTTCTCGTGCTGTCTTCATATTTATCTATTAACTCCTTTCAGGATTTTTGGATATTCAACCCCCAAGTGGGTGTAAGGAGGTTGCATATGTTTTCACAGATTCCTACATATAGCTTAGATCTGATGATATATCGAATTCATTTTTACTTCCTAAGGTTTCCCATATAAGAGCCAAAAAGTTAATTTCAGTATTTTCAGATTTTCTATTCTAAGGGGTGTAAGAGGGTAGTATGCTTCGACATATTTCTTAGGTTTGATGAGATATTAGATCGCTTTTCATTTCCACAGACTTTTTATATAATCGCCTACAAACTCATTTCTCAATTTTTCGATATTCAACCCCTAAATATTTATATATGTTTTCACAAATTTTGCCATCCCTTAGTTCTGATGAGATATAAAATTGGTTATTACGGCATTTGATGTAATGACCTAAAAACCAATTTCACGATTTTTCGAATTTCAAAAGCCAAGGGGGGGGGGGGGGTGTGAAGGGTTTGCTTACGTTTTTAAAAATTTTTCAAAATCCCTCGTGTCTCATGAGTTGCTTCTTATGAAATCATCTAAAAACCTGTTTCACAATTTTTTCGAAATTCAAACCTCAAGTGGAAGTAATGAGTTTGTATACGTTTTAACAATTCGCCATATCTTCTCTTAAGTCTGATAAGGCAACAAATTCGTTTTTACTTCTATGGGCTTTTAGTGTACATAATATACTGAAATTCGAATAGTCTACACGGGCTTTTTAATGTTTAATCGGCTAAAAATCTCTATTTTAAATATTTTTATATTAAGAACAAAAATAATTTTCCAAGAAATCTAATAATGTCGAAGCAACTCATGATACACTCCGACTTTGACTGCTCCCGAACTTTGACCCGAAAAATAATAAAGTTTCGCCCAGACCATTGGCAGATTTTTTGTGTTGTGTTGAGCTTTGAAACATTGTCTATCGTGAAGAAGTTTATAATCTTAAATTTGGTTGAAGTACATTCTGTCCTAGTTTGTGAATGTACTAGAAGAAGAACTATTAATTATTAATCTTTCTAAAATTAATCATCTTCCATTTTTTGGAAAATTTACAAGTCAATATTGAATTTAATTGTTATGTGGCTAATCATTAGAGCTATCATTGAGGATCAACTGAATGATATCGGGTGTTAAATATTTGCTCAGTTTTCCTACAAGAATAGTAAACATGATGATCTTTTCACCTGTAATGAGTGACAAAGACTACAGTAACAATGCCAAATACCTATGCGTCTGATCATCGAGAGCTTACCGACCAGAGCAGGCAGACATATCCCTACAATTTCATAACAAACTACGGTAATTGACAGTGCAGAGTGGTTCAGTTTTCTGTACATTCTTCGATCCGCACCGATGATAAAAAGTATGAAAACAAAAAACCTGATGTCACTAATAGTGGCGACTGATATGGCATAGTTCTTATGTAACTCATACCCAATGAGTTGTAGCTTAGGTTAGGTTAGGTGGGTAGCTATTGACAGAGATAGCTAACACATAGACCGCTAGATGGGTCCGTTGTGATCCCACTGCACCACGGCACGGCGCCTACGGCTGGCTGATGGCTGTTTTTGGCTAATTTTCAAGAACAAACTGAGCCCAATTGGCCGTGGTATTGTTCTATCAAATTGTTTTCCGTGTTTCTTGGTGCGAAGGAGAGGAAAGTTGGACGGAATTGTGGAGAAGAAAGAGGATACCGAACTTAATCAGTTTTTAGGAATGGGAAGGAAGATCAGGATCGGGCCGGGTATGACAGTGTACTAGCAGGTGTTAATGCTCATAATTTTGCAGTACTATTGGCTGTGATACGATCTACCAGAACAGCAAAGTTGCCAAATCAACTACTGTCTGGCAGCTCTGATGGTATTTGTGAATCTGATAAGAATGTAAACAGAACTCATTTGCTCAGGTTTAAATCCTTTACAAGTGACCCTATTAAACATTCCGCACTGTTCGCGATTTATATTAATATTCTGAAACCAATAGAAACTGAAAAATTCATATAAATAAATTATGCATTGAGTGGGAATTGAACCCCGGTAGCAATGTTTTCAAGACCTAGTACACTACCACTGGACTACACCCGGATCATGAGTTATAAGTATCAAAGAATTCACATGTAAGTCAATTCATCCATTGATCACCGAGCGGTATACCACAATTCATGAGCAGGTCTATACCACCGGTCCACAAAATATGTAACTCAGACCTATCCCTATCCGTCTACATATTTTCAAGTTTGTCTCTTACACTTCACCTAGTATTACACTGTATGCCACGCTGCCAAATATTTGACTGTTTTCCCTGGGATATGTTTTCAGCTAGTGTAATTGTCAAATTTTCGTTTGCCACATATTTTTCCTCTTGCACTTACATTTTTCATAGTAGTAACATAGATTGACTTTGGCAATTCGAGTCTGCGGAGTGTTATTCCGTGCTGCTTGCTGTTCTGGATTACTTTCATCTTATTGCTATTCTGATTAGCATGATGCAGGCAGTAATTGAGGTGGAAAAAATGGGTACTGTGGAATTGTTATTTCTAGCGACAAGCTCTGAGAGCCTAGTATTTCGTGTTATCAAGGGTCTTAGCTTCATCAAAAACTGCTAAATTTAATTCAAGACTTAAGACTGTAATACCGGATTTTACTGTTCATATCCAACTCCCGCTTGCGGTTAAATTCAAAATGTTTATCAACAAATTACATTCATCTTTCAGTTGAGATTCTTACCTCTAAGAATGCCCACTATATTATTGTTCAATCAATTACGCTACATGCAAAATACTATCTAATAATCTTCCAATTCGATGTTAAATTTCAACGAAGACAATTTCGATTTCCGTGTAGGATGTTGTTAAAATTCTTATCTTATTCTGAACTGACCATTCAAAGAATTTTCATTTCGTTAAGTTTAGAATCGCGTCTTGCATACCAACCGTACCTACGAGTAGTTCGTACACGAGTATCTTTTCTAGAGAAAAGTATCTAGTTCAAGTAGGACTGGACGGAAATCTGTGCAGATCATGCAATTAGTAAGAAGAATTGCTGAAATCAATTTGCGGCGTCCATAAAAGCACCAATTTACCTGTAATAATTGTGACCATTGCTTCTGCATCCGAAATGGGATCAGATGCGGTCATCGCTGGACTTCTTTAAAGCAGCAAGTATTTCTGCTCGTAGCCTGTATACGTTAAAATTTATCTATTTTTATTGAAGAAACTATTCATGGCACGTTTCGATATTATTTTTGTACGGTGTTGCATTCAATGCAAAATGCATTTTGTAAGAGGAGTCGGAGCGAAGATATGAATCGCGACATATTCAACATTCAGAGTGCCCACGCGTCGTTTTCCAATTTTATAATGCAATTGCAGATTGCCCCGTAGTCTAAAGGAAAAACCGCAAAAAATGTCGCCTTGATATCGAAGATTTATTTTTAAAATGAAACGATATTTTATTCGCTTTTTGTATTTGGCGGTTAATTTAAAATTCATACAAGTCGCCCAGATACTTGATGGAACAGATTTACTGAACGAAATCGAATAAGGACATGATGATGTCGCCGGAATAGATGCCATACCAGTACCGCCAGGTGTCGAAGGTCTATGTTATCCTCGCGAAGGCCTTGATTTTGATAAATGGGTAGTACAAGCGATTTAAATATATCGCAACAAACGATACAAAGATAAGCACTTCTCAAGGTATAGTCATTTGCATACCAACCAAAGCCATATATCTTCAAAGTGTTAAACGGACAGGCCACAGGAATGTCTTACTCCTTTTTTTTGGTAGGTATACCGTGTGCTTCGTGGCTTACAAATAGCTAGAAGCTAATGAATTGAGTCGTTCGTCTTAATTGCACAAGGCAGTTGATTCATTAATGGCGGTTGTCCTGTCATTTGGTTATTATTTTTTAGTTTAGCTCAGTGCTAAATGGTACAAGAACATGTTGAGAAAATCAGTTATTTATAGACTTCGGTGAGTGTTTTATAGGTAGTTAATCTAGAACATTTCGCCATTTAAAATTGGCTTACTCATGTGTTATTTTCTTTTTCGGTGTTCTCTACTAGAACATTTCAATTGTAAAAAGTTTTAAGCAACTTATTTATAGTTCCTATTCATAGCTTTTTTTGAATGCTTGTAAAGAAAAATTTGTGTATTTTCTTTATGTTCACTCTGACTGAAGTTTAAGCTACTCGGTTAGTGACAACTGTGAATAAGAATTTTTGAGTATGACGACAATAAACATCTATGAACAGTCTGGGCGCAACTACATACATTTTTGGAATGAGGCACAAAACTCGTTCAAAATCCAAATGTAACACTGGTAACACTAAAAAAGTATTTTTCTCTTCTATACTTGTAATTATTTTGTTAGAGTGTCTGTCCCGAAGCAGCCTGTGTTACATTTTGACTTTGACAGCGTTCTGAACTCTGTCCTGAAAAACAACAAAGTTGCGCCCACACTTTTTGGTATATCGCTATTTTGAATACATCTAACAAATTAAAAATTCGTCAATTGGGAAACCCCACTTTATTATATTTCTGTGAAATAAAAACTCCGAATTGCCATTTTAAGGGTTTCCACTATCTCCCCCATCCTTCCGGGTATGCACCCAAAAAGTCAGAAAAATAAACTGTCGATCGTACAACTTGAGAGGAAATAGGTGAAAATTATAGGAAATATTGTCAGAAATTCTGATTTTCGATTAAAACCCCCATTAAAAATTTTCAAATTTATTTTTCCATCAAAACTTTTTTAATTATATATACTCGTATGTATGTAACTACACAGTAAAAAAAATTTTACTACTCTCAGAGTAGGCAATTTAGTGCCTACTCCGAAAGCATTAGAATTACTATTGTCAAATTTCATTGCGCACTATAAATGCGGAAATTCACACGTAAACTCAGGATAGATGCCCCACTGGGATAGATGCCCCAGTTCTAAAAGATTCAACTTCCATAAACAAAAATCTGCCAATGGTCTGGGCGAAACTTTATTATTCAAAGTTCGGGAGCGGTCAAAGTCGGAGTGTATCATGAGTTGCTTCGAGATTATTAGATTTCTTGGAAAATTAATTTTGTTCTTAAAATAAAAATATTTAAAATAGAGATTTTTAGCCGATTAAACGTTGAAAAAGTCCGTGTAGACTATTCTAATTTTGGTGTATTATGTACACTAAAAGCCTATAGAAGTAAAAACGAATTTGCTGCCTTATCAGAATTAAGAGATATGACGAATTGTTAAAACGTATACAAACCCATTACTTCCACTTGGGGTTTGAATTTCGAAAAAATTGTGAAACAGGTTTTTAGACGATTTCATAAGAAGCAACTTGATATCTCATGAGCCAAAACGGATTTTGAAAAATTTGTGAAAACGTAAGCAAACCCTTCACACCTCCTTGGTTCTGGAAATTCGAAAAATCGTGAATTGGTTGGCCGTTATAACCAATTTTATATCTCATCAGAACTAAGGGATGGCAAAAATTGTGAAAACATATACAAACCCTTGGGGGTTGAATATCCAAAAATTGAGAAATGGGTTTGTAGGCGATTATATAAAAAGTCTGTGGAAATGAAAAGCGATATAATATCTCATCAAACCTAAGAAATATGTCGAAGCTTTGAAAAGCATTACACCCCTTAGGATTGAATATCTGAAAATACTGAAATTGTGTTTTTGGCTCTTATATGGGAAACCTTGGGAAGTAAAAATGAATTCGATATATCATCAGATGTGCAACATCCTTACACCCACTTGGGGGTTGAATATCCGAAAATTCTGAAAGGAGTTAATAAATAAATATGAAGACAGCACGAGAAAGTGGACAACAATTCAATTTCTTATCACTTCCAAAAGAAATGACGGAATTCGTGAAAACGTGTTCAACCAGTTTATACCCTCTTAGGGGCTGAAAAAGGAAAAAACTGAAAAACAAATTTTAGGCGATTATTACGCAAGCACGTGAAAGCGAAAAGATATTCGATATCTGATAAGACCTGGGGATATAGTAGAATTCGTGAAAAGTTGACAACACCCTTTGCACCACCTTAGGGATCGAATTTTAAAAAATCCTGAAAACACTTTCCGGGTATTTATATGAAGAAGCCGTAGAATAAAAATGAATTCAATATTTGGGAAGACCTAAAAGATATGACGAAAACCGTGAAAATATATGCACTCCATTTTCACTGATTTTTTTTTTTTGAATTTTTTTTTATCTAAATTACTTTTCTAATTGATTTACATATACATACAGAGTTTCAACTTTGTAGCATAAGCCGTCCTATAGATAGGAAAAACACCCCCCACCCCCGTACCATACTGCACCTATAAAAAATTACATTTTTTCAACATGCTACTAATATAACTCTATCTAAATACCAAATTTCAGCTTTCTATCATTATAAGTTCGCGAGATATAAAAATCGGAACTTTTTCCTTTTCACCCTCCCCCACCCTCACCCTCTACACCCACACTTCCAAAATTTTGCTTTCTGCTAGAGGTCTATTAGGCCTACTTCTGGTAAAAATTTTAAGCATCTATCTTACACTGTTCTTCAGATATGAGATGTGATTTTTTAGAAAAATTTTTATCCCCTCCACTTTCATGCTCCCCCGCTCCCTTGAAATATTTTACTTTTAGCAAACTTTATTTGTTAACCTTTATGCACAAACCAAATTTTATTTGTCTAGTGCAATTAGTTCGTAAGATATCGTAATCTAAAGTTTTTTATCCCCCACCCCCGTACGCCACTGCCCCCACTCAAGAATTTGTTTCCGATTTATTCTCCTAGTATACCTACAGATATTCATTAAGTTTCAATTATGTGAAATGAACCGTTTAGGAGATATGGATTTTAGAATGAGTCGATCTCGCCTTTTTTGTGTTTCGGACGCATTATTTTTCCCCCCACTCCCAAACCCCTTCACCTATATCAGTAATTTTTTTGCAAATGGGTCCACTACCGAAGCTTTATATAAATTCCAAATCTCAACCTCCTAGCATAAGCGGTTCAATTTAATAGCTCAAAGGGTTTGGGAGCTACGAGCCTTCAAACGACTTTGCGCACAGCGGTCGACGTACGGCGTACGGCGGACAGACGGACTGAAATTTTTTTTTGCTTTTTTCATGTCTACTCGTCATGAAACGTGAAAAAAATTGTTTAGGTTAGCAAATTTTTTTTTTTAAAAATCGATAGCAATACTCTATTATTGAAATAATAAAGTAAAATCACATCAACTTTGTAATATATTGCGACCTCTCGTTTATGCCCATTCTATCTGACGACGGCGTTCATCCGAAGCGAATGTATCATTTTTTTCAGGACATGAATATTCTCGAAAAAATTCGTCAAATAATTATTTTGCTGTTCTGAATAAGTGCAGCTAATTTTTTTTTCAGGTAAAATGTTTATGTATTTAGATTTGTTTTATGCTGAATATGTTGTTTTATACTTTTAAAATTAAGCAGGCATCTATCCTCTACGAAAAGGATAGTTGCCTCGTTTTCCGAGAGGATAGTTGCTCTTTGGGGCATAGCCCTTAAATGCGGCCATCTGAGGTGCATTAATTCTAAGTCCAAAAAATAATGTTGTGCCTACGGTATTACAAATTTTCCTTACTTTTAATTTTTTATTGAAGTAAAATTTTTTATGTTTATTTATTTAATATATGATAACCTGGGCATTTAGCATGAATGTCTGATTAGTTTTTTTTTTCTTAAGTTAAATTGATGAAAAATAACTCAAAAGTGAAAAAAGTCTTAAAAACATCTTGCAGCTTAATAAAGATTGAAAAATTTAGAAATGCACTGTCTTTTGCCCATTGGGCATCTATCCCATTGGGCATCTATCCCAGGCTTTAGGCATCTATCCTTCTTATGAGGGGCTTGCAAAATCTGTTATAATATTTAGGATTACTTATATTAATTATAAGAAAACGGTTATTACTCTTTATTATGAACTAAACCAGCTGCTGTATAATGCTTATGACATTGGTCTTATAGTTTTGCGAATAAAGTACTAAAACGAAAAGTGCGGGGCATCTCTCCGTAGTTTCCCCTAAGTGTGGAAATCAATCGCCAAAAATGTGTAAAATTACTACTAGTGCGGAAAGGTCAAATTTTACAATTCGTAAAATTACAGACGGTGTTGAAAAACTAATATGTCGTATTATATGCTTATTATTATTATTAATTTATTAATAATTTAAATGAACATACTTCAAGCGAACGGCCGACAGATGAATTCCCAGATGTATTTTGAAGGGCAAAGGGCACAGCAATCGACAATTGAAAAAATTCAATCAAACACATGATAATTTATAAAATCAGGATATGGGTTAAAAAGGGCAGAAAGTATAAAAGATCGATAACTCAATAAATGCATATTCTATATTACGTTGGACTATTAATTCAATTACGAAAAGTAATAATAAAAAAATGTAATCAACTATGTAATACTTCTGGTACTTGAAGAAAAAAAATTAGAAAACTAATAATCCTTAATTCTTAAAAAAAATAAAGGGAATTGATTCTTCATAAGCTTATACACACATTATATCCTTTTATAAAAACAGTGCGAAGAACAAAATAATTTTAATTTTATAAATTTATTACTGTATAAATGTTTATTACCTATATAAATTTAATTTATTTGTTTTAAAGCTACAAACTACGCACACTATAAACATTATTTTCTTTTGCAATTTTAAACCGCGACTTACACAAAACCGCGATACAAGTGAATTAAACAACGTATCGGTCAAGTTAATGTATGGCACAAAAAGAAATTACTACGCATACTGTATGAAAACTACATGCAAATTGCGTAATTTTATACACAATGGCAAATTTTACACATTAAAATTGGGAAAATTTTATCCGCTGTTGCAATTTTACTACTCAGCCAGTAAATTCTTGACGTAAATGTGTAAAAATACAAAGTTTTGAGAATTACTTGTAATTTTGTTAAATTTAATGAAAATTTGTAAATTTACTATGTCAATTCGGAATATTTTACTGTGAATTAAGTTTTTTTTACATGAAATACTATGTAAAATTACAATGATATAAAAATTACAATAACTGAAAACTGCATTTCAAAACATGGATAAATAAAATGATTCCATGTAAAAAAATCTGCCAATGGTCTGGGCGAAACTTTATTGTTTCTCGGGTCAAAGTTCGGGAGCGGTCAAAGTCGGAGTGTACCATGAGTTGCTTCGAGATTATTAGATTTCTTGGAAAATTATTTTTGTTCTTAATATAAAAATATTTAAAATAGAGATTTTTAACCGATTAAACATTGAAAAAGTCCGTGTAGACTATTCGAATTTCAGTATATTATGTACACTAAAAGCCCATAGAAGCAAAAACGAATTTGATGCCTTATCAGAGATATGACGAAATGTTAAAACGTATACAAACCCATTACTTCCACTTGGGGTTTGAATTTCGAAAAAATTGTGAAACAGGTTTTTAGACGATTTCATAAGAAGCAACTTGATATCTCATGAGACACGAGGGATTTTGAAAAATTTGTGAAAACATAAGCAAACCCTTCACACCTCCTTGGCTCTGGAAATTCGAAAAATCGTGAATTGGTTGCCGTAATAATCAATTTTATATCTCATCAGAACTAAGGAATGGCAAAAATTGTGAAAACATATGCAAACCATTGGGCGTTGAATATCGAAAAATTGAGAAATGGGTTTGTAGGCAATTATATAAAAAGTCTGTGGAAATGAAAAGCGATCTAATATCTCATCGAACCTAAGAAATATGTCGAAACTTTGAAAAGCATACAACCCCCTTACACCCATTAGGATTGAATATGTAAAATACTGAAATTGAATTTTTGGCTTTTTTATATAGGAAACTTTAGGAAGTAAAAATGAATTCGATATATCATCAGATATGCAACCTCCTTGCACCTTTGGGGGTTGAATATTCAAAAATCCTGAAAGGAGTTAATAAATAAATATGAAGACGGCACGAGAATGTAGGAACCAATTCAATTTCTTATCACTTCTAAAAGAAATGACGGAACTCGTGAAAACATGTTCAACCCGTTTATACCCTATTAGGGGCTGAAAAGGGAAAAAACTTAAAAACAAGTCTTAGGCGATTATTACCCAAGCACGTGAAACTGAAAAGATATTCGATATCTGATAAGATGTGGTTATATAGTAGAATTCGTGAAAAAGTTTACAACCCCCTTCGCACCCGCTTAGGGGTCGAATTTTAAAAAATCCTGAAAACACTTTCTATGTATTTATATGAAGAAACCGTAGAATAAAAACGAATACAATATTTGGGAAGACCTAATAGATATGACGAAAACCGTGAAAATATATGCATTCCATTTTCACTGATCATTTATTTTGCCCCCCTCTGAACGCCAATAGAAATTTGAAATTTTTTTTTATTTAAATTAGTTTTCTAATTGATTTACATAAACGTACCGAGTTTCAACTTTGTAGCAAAAGCCGTTCTAGAGATAGGAAAAATACCCCCCACCCCTGTACCATACTACCCCTATAAAAAATTGTATTTTTCCAAGATGCTACTAGTATAGCTCTATCCAAATACCAAGTTTCAGCTTTATATCATTATAGGTTGTCGAGATATTAAAATCGGAACTTTTCCTTTTCACCCTCCCCCACCCTCACCCTCTACACCCTCAAGTGCCAAATTTTGTTTTCTGCTAGGGGTCTATTAGGTCTACTTTTGATAAAAATTTTAAGCATCTATCTTACACTGTTCTTGAGATATGAGACGTGATTTTTTAGAAAAATTCTTATCCCCTCCACTTTCATGCTCCACCGCCCCCTTGAAAAATTTGGATTTCAGCAAACTTCATTTGTCAACCTTTATACACAAACCAAATTTTATTTGTCTAGTGCAATTGGTTCATGCGATATCGTAATCTAAAGTTTTTCGCCCCCCACCTCCGTACGCCACTGCCCTCACTCAAATTTTTATTTTCGATCTATTCTCCTAGTATACCTACAGATATTCATTAAGTTTCAATTTTGTGACATTAACCGTTTAGGAGATATGGATTTTAGAATGTGTCGATCTCACCTTTTTTGCGTTTCGGACGCATTATTTTTTCCCCCCACTCCCGAACCCCTTCACCTATATCGGCAATTGTTTTGCAAATGGGTCCACTACCGAAGCTCTATATAAATTCAAAATTTCAGCCTCCTAGCATAAGCGGTTGCTGAGATCTAGAAACCAAAATTTTCCGTCTAAAACACTTCTTCCTCCTCCCCTCTCACACCCCCTACCACAGCAAATTTGGTCACTTCAGGGGGCCTACCCACTCTACCCAGGAAAAAAAAATAATAAAGTAAAATTCAACTAAATAACTTGTAGGGTTTGGGTGCTACGAGCCTTCAAACAATTTTGCGTACACCGGTTGACGTACGGCGTACGGCGAACAGACGGACTGACATTTTTTTTTGCTTTTTTCGTGTCTACTCGTCATGAAACGTGAAAAAAAAATTTTGAGGGTAGCAAATTTTTTTTTTTAAAAATCGATAACAATACTGTTTTATTGAAATAATAAAGTAAAATAAAATTTAAGGCCGAAATTGCAGTCAATACTTGTCAATGGAATTTTACATATCGGCATACTGTAAATAAATGGAGATGATGCAATCGAGCGTCGATTTATCATTTATTGTGCGGCCATTGCTAAGTAAACATCGATTCGTAGTTTTTACTTTATTATTTCAATAATACAGTATTTATAATTAGCTAGTTATAGCTGCCTGATTTGGTTTAAATGCTACATCTTTTTATTTATAATGAAAATGTTTAATTTTAAAATACAATTTTTTTTTCATATTGTTGCGAGCTAGGGGTTCGCCGGGATTTCAAGTAAAACACAATTCGGTTAAAATAAAAATAAGTGATAATTTATTTATCCGCACTTTAATTCACAGAATTATAATCGCACAATAATTCGCACTGTATGGCAGTACCGCCCGCTTATACCATATATCGCTTAACTCGTTCACTTTCGTTCTCTCTCAACACGGTCGCGTATACTCGCAGTCGACGTAATCGAGATTACTGTCCCTTAGCTGAATGCTTCACCTGCTTATATACTACCCGGTTGCAGTCTAGGATGTGCTTGAACGTTCAGTTCTGGAATCTTCTCGAAAGCTTCAGAGCCTTCGATTTCGATCATCGTTCAGTGGTGTGTGCAGAAGATTCAAGTGAGCTTGAGATCTTTCGACTTTGGTGGTTCATGTACAGGGTTCTAGTACATTGGAGAGCATTCGGTAAAGAAGGGAGATAGAATCGTGTTGTCTCGCCTTATCTTCAGCTAGGTTTCTGATTGGGTTATTTTGCAACTAGGTATTCGGTTGTTGTTGTAACGATCGAGTTGTACGGTTGCGCGGTTGCCAGGCTTACACGTAACATTACTCCCTCCTTAGTTTCTGTTCGTCCCGAACAGAGTAGCGCCCTCGTCAGTGACGTCATTTTTCATTTTGGTCCGTGGTACTCCCTCCTTTAGTTGCGTGCTGACTCGATGCCTTCCTTTACCGTTGCACTGATGTTTTGACGATGTTTTCCTCTGTCTTCGAGTGCTGTACAACAATACTAGATCGCCATCTCCGTAGCTGGAGGATTTCGCTCGTTGACAATGCTCTGCATTCTGGTGATTTGTTGTTGAACAGATTTTGTCCCGAGTTTGGTAATGTTTTGCCTGCTGTCGATCACAAACTTTTAATCGTCGCAAGTTCCCCACGACCTCTTTGTCTTGTTGATTATTCTGCATCACAATACGCTGATATTGATTTCGCCAGCCAATTTCCGTCTCTTCTAATTGGCTCTGTAGCTTTGCGCCTCTAGTACTCCTTTGTTCGGCAGTACAATCCGAACAATAATTCGGCGTTCTCTTCGGCTTCCGACAATCAAACCTTAAGTGTCCTTCTAGTCCACAGTTCCAACATCGCATCGCTCCGCGACGTTTGCCTTGTTTTTCGGTTCCTTTCCACCAGCAATCGGTGTCAACAGTTCTTTCCCGCTCATTACAGCTATTGCATAGTGGTTGTTTCGAAGTGTGCTCATCGTAATTATTCCTGTTTCTTCTTAGATGCCAACAATCACGCCGTAAATGGCCGTCCTGTCCGCAATGCCAACATCGGAGAACGCTGGGCCTAGCGTGTTCCAATCTCCGACTCACGTAAGATTGACTTGTGTTTTCATTGCGGCAATGGTGGGGTATCGCTCTTCCAGTGTAATCCGCTGATCTGCAATCCCGACTTAAGTGTCCCGCCTTTCCGCAATTCCAGCATCGGGGGCCACCAGATCCTACGCTCGGCTTGGTGTACTCTGCTCTCTCGCATACACACTTTTCTGTTATTTTTCGGACTCGGTAGTTACTCCACGAGCTTTGCTTGGCAGCTTCGAACGTAAGCCCATATACTAAGGCTTCGCCAATCGTTTTCTTTCCTGCCAATTTTAATGACAACTGTAGTTCTTCATCCTGTACGGCATTATTAAATGTGAACACAGCCAAATCACTGCGATGTTCGCTTGGCACATTAGGGAATGAAAGCAACGTAAGTCGTTCTATATCGAGCGCTAGCTCTTGCAATGTTTCGCCATCCTTTTGACTTCGGTTGTGGAGTTGCATCTTGTAGATCTCTCGCATGTGGTCATTACCATAATAAAGATCCAATGTCTGTACCAACGTCGAAAAATCTTGCTGTTGCTCTTGAGGAATGGTTTGAAGAACCTCTGCTGGTGGACCTCTTAGCGCCAATATCAAAGCCGTTCCTCGTTCCAAATCATTCCAATGGTTATTTCTTGCGGCAGCCTCAAATTGGGTCTTATAGATAGCCCACGGTGTTTGTCCATCGAAGATCGGAGCTTTGAGATCTTTGTGCGTAACGTGTTCTGTCTTGATGACTCCAGTCGCTTTCACGATATCAAAGTCCCTTTTTAGACGTTCGACTTCTTCTACAATCTCAGATGTCTTTTCTTCGAAAGTTCGAAGTTTCTTCTCTACATTTTCTTCGATTGTCTTACCTATGGTGTCCATCGACTGGTTCAGATCTTTAATTTTATTATTTAAATCTTCTTTTAGCTCTTTCGTCTGTTCGTTTTGCTGTTCCAATTTTTGGTTGAGATCTATTGATAGTTGATTGTGTTGTTGAGTTTGGTGGTCCAGTTTCTGATTGAGGTCTGTTGATGTCTGATCTAATTTCTGACTTTGTTGGTCCATTTTCTGGCTGAGATCTGCTGAGAGGTCTGCTGAGAGCTCTGCTGAAAGCTGCCTTTGTTGTTCTAATTTCTGGCCGAGATCTGCTGAGAGGTCTTGTGAGAGCTGTCTTTGTTGGTTCATCATTTGCTGAATTAACTGCGTCAGCGAATCTGGTGTACCAGAACACTCCTCACTACTTCCTGCACGAGCTTCTTCGATTGGGAACTCGAAACTATTTGCGTCCTTAACTTCAGCCTCAAGCACGTCGATCATTCGGCTGACAAGTTCGGACTTGTTCCCGGTTGTTGATAATTCGCGTCTACCGAGCTCTTCCTTCAGCTCCATTAGTTTTAAGTCTTTTAAATAACGCGGCATTTTCACTATCTATTATTTGTCCGTTAAAGATTTTTATTTTCACGATACAAATTCACTGAAATTCTCTTTTTGTCCGTACGAGAATTTTCCACTTCACTAATTCAAGTTACCGTTCACTAGAGCACTCTAGATTGTTCGATTTCATAAAATTCTCCCTGTCCGTTCGAGAATTTTAACTTCACTTCACAGCGCACAAAATTCTCACTTTGTCCGTTCGAGAATTTTAAATTCACTTTTTCCACTCGCGATTTCAACCCGAATTTATCCTTGAAATCCCACTTCTGACACCAATTGTTGCGAGCTAGGGGTTCGCCGGGATTTCAAGTAAAACACAATTCGGTTAAAATAAAAATAAGTGATAATTTATTTATCCGCACTTTAATTCACAGAATTATAATCGCACAATAATTCGCACTGTATGGCAGTACCGCCCGCTTATACCATATATCGCTTAACTCGTTCACTTTCGTTCTCTCTCAACACGGTCGCGTATACTCGCAGTCGACGTAATCGAGATTACTGTCCCTTAGCTGAATGCTTCACCTGCTTATATACTACCCGGTTGCAGTCTAGGATGTGCTTGAACGTTCAGTTCTGGAATCTTCTCGAAAGCTTCAGAGCCTTCGATTTCGATCATCGTTCAGTGGTGTGTGCAGAAGATTCAAGTGAGCTTGAGATCTTTCGACTTTGGTGGTTCATGTACAGGGTTCTAGTACATTGGAGAGCATTCGGTAAAGAAGGGAGATAGAATCGTGTTGTCTCGCCTTATCTTCAGCTAGGTTTCTGATTGGGTTATTTTGCAACTAGGTATTCGGTTGTTGTTGTAACGATCGAGTTGTACGGTTGCGCGGTTGCCAGGCTTACACGTAACATTACTCCCTCCTTAGTTTCTGTTCGTCCCGAACAGAGTAGCGCCCTCGTCAGTGACGTCATTTTTCATTTTGGTCCGTGGTACTCCCTCCTTTAGTTGCGTGCTGACTCGATGCCTTCCTTTACCGTTGCACTGATGTTTTGACGATGTTTTCCTCTGTCTTCGAGTGCTGTACAACAATACTAGATCGCCATCTCCGTAGCTGGAGGATTTCGCTCGTTGACAATGCTCTGCATTCTGGTGATTTGTTGTTGAACAGATTTTGTCCCGAGTTTGGTAATGTTTTGCCTGCTGTCGATCACAAACTTTTAATCGTCGCAAGTTCCCCACGACCTCTTTGTCTTGTTGATTATTCTGCATCACAATACGCTGATATTGATTTCGCCAGCCAATTTCCGTCTCTTCTAATTGGCTCTGTAGCTTTGCGCCTCTAGTACTCCTTTGTTCGGCAGTACAATCCGAACAATAATTCGGCGTTCTCTTCGGCTTCCGACAATCAAACCTTAAGTGTCCTTCTAGTCCACAGTTCCAACATCGCATCGCTCCGCGACGTTTGCCTTGTTTTTCGGTTCCTTTCCACCAGCAATCGGTGTCAACAGTTCTTTCCCGCTCATTACAGCTATTGCATAGTGGTTGTTTCGAAGTGTGCTCATCGTAATTATTCCTGTTTCTTCTTAGATGCCAACAATCACGCCGTAAATGGCCGTCCTGTCCGCAATGCCAACATCGGAGAACGCTGGGCCTAGCGTGTTCCAATCTCCGACTCACGTAAGATTGACTTGTGTTTTCATTGCGGCAATGGTGGGGTATCGCTCTTCCAGTGTAATCCGCTGATCTGCAATCCCGACTTAAGTGTCCCGCCTTTCCGCAATTCCAGCATCGGGGGCCACCAGATCCTACGCTCGGCTTGGTGTACTCTGCTCTCTCGCATACACACTTTTCTGTTATTTTTCGGACTCGGTAGTTACTCCACGAGCTTTGCTTGGCAGCTTCGAACGTAAGCCCATATACTAAGGCTTCGCCAATCGTTTTCTTTCCTGCCAATTTTAATGACAACTGTAGTTCTTCATCCTGTACGGCATTATTAAATGTGAACACAGCCAAATCACTGCGATGTTCGCTTGGCACATTAGGGAATGAAAGCAACGTAAGTCGTTCTATATCGAGCGCTAGCTCTTGCAATGTTTCGCCATCCTTTTGACTTCGGTTGTGGAGTTGCATCTTGTAGATCTCTCGCATGTGGTCATTACCATAATAAAGATCCAATGTCTGTACCAACGTCGAAAAATCTTGCTGTTGCTCTTGAGGAATGGTTTGAAGAACCTCTGCTGGTGGACCTCTTAGCGCCAATATCAAAGCCGTTCCTCGTTCCAAATCATTCCAATGGTTATTTCTTGCGGCAGCCTCAAATTGGGTCTTATAGATAGCCCACGGTGTTTGTCCATCGAAGATCGGAGCTTTGAGATCTTTGTGCGTAACGTGTTCTGTCTTGATGACTCCAGTCGCTTTCACGATATCAAAGTCCCTTTTTAGACGTTCGACTTCTTCTACAATCTCAGATGTCTTTTCTTCGAAAGTTCGAAGTTTCTTCTCTACATTTTCTTCGATTGTCTTACCTATGGTGTCCATCGACTGGTTCAGATCTTTAATTTTATTATTTAAATCTTCTTTTAGCTCTTTCGTCTGTTCGTTTTGCTGTTCCAATTTTTGGTTGAGATCTATTGATAGTTGATTGTGTTGTTGAGTTTGGTGGTCCAGTTTCTGATTGAGGTCTGTTGATGTCTGATCTAATTTCTGACTTTGTTGGTCCATTTTCTGGCTGAGATCTGCTGAGAGGTCTGCTGAGAGCTCTGCTGAAAGCTGCCTTTGTTGTTCTAATTTCTGGCCGAGATCTGCTGAGAGGTCTTGTGAGAGCTGTCTTTGTTGGTTCATCATTTGCTGAATTAACTGCGTCAGCGAATCTGGTGTACCAGAACACTCCTCACTACTTCCTGCACGAGCTTCTTCGATTGGGAACTCGAAACTATTTGCGTCCTTAACTTCAGCCTCAAGCACGTCGATCATTCGGCTGACAAGTTCGGACTTGTTCCCGGTTGTTGATAATTCGCGTCTACCGAGCTCTTCCTTCAGCTCCATTAGTTTTAAGTCTTTTAAATAACGCGGCATTTTCACTATCTATTATTTGTCCGTTAAAGATTTTTATTTTCACGATACAAATTCACTGAAATTCTCTTTTTGTCCGTACGAGAATTTTCCACTTCACTAATTCAAGTTACCGTTCACTAGAGCACTCTAGATTGTTCGATTTCATAAAATTCTCCCTGTCCGTTCGAGAATTTTAACTTCACTTCACAGCGCACAAAATTCTCACTTTGTCCGTTCGAGAATTTTAAATTCACTTTTTCCACTCGCGATTTCAACCCGAATTTATCCTTGAAATCCCACTTCTGACACCAATTGTTGCGAGCTAGGGGTTCGCCGGGATTTCAAGTAAAACACAATTCGGTTAAAATAAAAATAAGTGATAATTTATTTATCCGCACTTTAATTCACAGAATTATAATCGCACAATAATTCGCACTGTATGGCAGTACCGCCCGCTTATACCATATATCGCTTAACTCGTTCACTTTCGTTCTCTCTCAACACGGTCGCGTATACTCGCAGTCGACGTAATCGAGATTACTGTCCCTTAGCTGAATGCTTCACCTGCTTATATACTACCCGGTTGCAGTCTAGGATGTGCTTGAACGTTCAGTTCTGGAATCTTCTCGAAAGCTTCAGAGCCTTCGATTTCGATCATCGTTCAGTGGTGTGTGCAGAAGATTCAAGTGAGCTTGAGATCTTTCGACTTTGGTGGTTCATGTACAGGGTTCTAGTACATTGGAGAGCATTCGGTAAAGAAGGGAGATAGAATCGTGTTGTCTCGCCTTATCTTCAGCTAGGTTTCTGATTGGGTTATTTTGCAACTAGGTATTCGGTTGTTGTTGTAACGATCGAGTTGTACGGTTGCGCGGTTGCCAGGCTTACACGTAACAATATTTTTGATAAATAAAATAACTTTTTTTGGATATAAAACCCCGTTCTTGTTTATTTATAATAAATTACCTCTAAATAACTAATGTGTGTATTGCCATATTACTCTTTAAGATATCTAATATTATTAACACTTTAATAGAAAGCATATTCTTGTTCTCGCTGAAGTGTTTTTAAAAAACCATATTACCTAAACAACATACCACGCGTTCACGATAAAGATTAAATTTGTGCTTATTTCGTGATATTTTTCGTTTCGCTAAATCTTAGTTTTAGATTTTACTTCTAAAACTTTCGATTTACATTAAGTATTATGTAAATTAATTTACAAATGGTAATGTAGTTTTCCATGTGGCTACTTGTACAATTTACCCTTTAAGTGGTGAAGTTACATATATGATTGGTATTATAAATTACTTCAAAGAAAGTACGAGTAATTTCACCCTCCAAATTGTAAAATTACATATGTCATGTGATTTATATTTACTATTAAGCATGTGATATTACAGAGACTAGTATGTATTTATGACATTTCCGAAATTGAATTTTACTGGAAATGAAAGTGGTTTTGAAGCATGTAAATTTACAATATCCTATGGGAATTAGTTTCCTACATTTAATGTTGTAAATTTAATGAACTGTGTATGAATGTGTCCACTATTCGAACCGTCTTTTTTGTAAGACTCCACCCCGTCAAAAATTGTTTTTTTAGAAGGTGTACCTATAGCACTAATATTGACGTAGTAATTTGAAATTGATTTTTGGCATGAGCTATTATTGAGATATAAAACTCAGAAGCTTTTAATTCAAAAGGGTTTTGAAAAAGAGGGTTTCTTCAAAAAAATTACCCACCCTGTGAATCCACAGAAAAAAATTCAAAGATTCTTGAGATATGAAGCTTCTTTTAATACTGAAAAACAGCGCCAGATTCCGACAACTATAAATTTAAAAATCTCAAAAAGTGTTTACATCGCCGCCCCGATTTGTTTGACACCTAATAATTCAAAATTTGTAATTTTCAGTTGATTTCGAGCTGGATTTCCACAAAATCCAGTCATTTGAAGAGATTTTAAAATCACCCAAATATATGGGAAATCTAGTAGATTTCGATAGAGATTTGTCGAAATCTAAAGATTTTGCAAAATCCAGATTGAAATCTTGCGATGTAAATCAGCTATAAGCGATATGTTTCTTTCACCCTCACCCCATCCCCATAATTTCTTTTCAAACCTTGACTATGAATGCTGTGCCAAATCGCCAATATTTGCGAAAATCTGTCATAAGAGTTTACAAACTAGCAGTAATTTTAGTGAATGTGAAGAAAAATTGAATGTTGTAAAAAACACTGAAAGCATTTTATTGAGGACTCACTAAACATGAAGAAAACTGTAACTGTAAAAATTTGACAATTTTACTCGACCCGTGATCGATTGATGGTGACAGGTGCCAACGACGTTTAAAATGAAATTCGAAATTGATTCACAAATAACTCATCTATTTCTTCGAAATCGAATTCTGCTAGGACTTATTTAGCAATGCACACTCATACACGATTCTTTAAAATGAATTAAAATCGATTTGCTTAACGTTCACCAACAGTAAATAAATATATAGAGCGCCTTGAATACATTACACGCTATTGTGAAGATTAGGTGAATCATTTTTTAATGGTAATAATTGATAAGTTGATATGCATTATGCATAGTTAGTGAACCAATTTACTTTATTATTATTTAATAATAAAGTGTTGTGATCGACCTGAAATTTCCAAAAAATTTGCTACCCTGAAATTTTGTATTTACACGTTTTAGGACTAGTAAACACCAAAAAAGCTAAAAGCGTCAGTCCGCCGTAGACGCCGTACGCTGTACGCAAAATCGTTTGAAGGCGCGTACCCCCCAAACCCGTTGAGGTATTAAGTTGGAATTTTTATGGTGGGTAGATTGGGTAAGCTCCTACGACTGGTATGGAGGGGTGGGGGTGTAAGGGGAGGAGAGGGGAGCGTTTTAAACGAAAATTTTTAGTTTCGACCTAAGGAATAACCAGGAGGCTATTTGGAACGTTATTTTTTAGGTTGTCAGTCGCATGGTAACCTACACCATATCTAAGCATTAAACACGTTTCGGACTTCTACCCATAAAATAATAAAGTTGCGCCCAGACTGTTGGCAGATTTTTGAGTTGTGAATGAGCTCGCTTTCGAAGAGTGGTGTTTTCATTTGGAAAACAATTTTTCGGTTAGGGTTCACTTTTCACAAGTATAATATACACAATTATATCGAACGAAAAACGACGTTCGCGAAAAGTGACTCATCTCGAAGTTAACTTAAGCCGATAAATTGATGTCAAAATTGGGATGGTATATTTTCTTATGAAGACATAACTTCAATTTATTCCAATTTAGTTCCTTAGCTTGGAGCACTCAGCGGTAATTCTAACAATTAATTTAACCACATATTTATAATGATAACTAGATTTTCATGTGTAATCCCCTGTTAGTAACAACTTGAATGTAATATGTTAATTTCATTCCTATACTTAAACCTTCTAATTATAGCAAGGTCAAGACACTATTCAAAACGTTAGAGTGGTCTTTTCCCATTCGTAAGATTACCCAAATCGTTGTCATCCAAAAACCATAAATATCAGCATTAAAATAAAAAAAAAAAGTTTGTCAGAAGTGGGATTTGAACCCACGCCCTCAGAGAGGACCAGAACACTCAGTATAAACCCGGGCTTGAACCCAGGCAAGATTGCTCTTGAGTCTGGCGCCTTAGACCGCTCGGCCATCCTGACATATAACGTTCATTCTCTCTAATCGCAACCGGAGACAATCTTGGCGCGCACAATTTCAAAATAGAAAAACTTGAATTGTTATTGTAAAAATAGCACACAATTTTTATCTTATCTCGAAATAAATTAGCCGTATATTTCAGCAAACAAGCTAAACACGAAATCGATAAGATCCCAAGGAAAAAAAAAATTTTGTTTACAACTATTTATGGGTAATTAATACCGACACATAAATTGTGTGGAATTTTAATTAGCAATGAAATTGATGAGAAACGATTCATTCGCATTGAATTTAGTAAGGCATCTGGACTATTTTCGAATATTTATCGTGTGTTGGATTATGCTATCAAGGTAATAGCCATGATGTCTGTTGTGGGTGGTTCTGTTCGGATTTTCGTTCAAGTACTTTACGATTGTGTAGTTTTAAATTGAAATTAGTGTTCTAGAGCTCTTATGACCGGTATATTGATGACTAGGCAGTTAGTTCATAGTTTCACTTGGTAAAAATTTAACGATTGAACTTGGTATTTTTCTTGCTTTGATTTGTAGATGCTTTGATCCGATAAAAGATGTAGGCGGTCTTGTTTTTGATCAGAATTATATAAGACCGTATCAATTTAAGTACGCATTAGCTTAAAATTACAACATACTTGTAGTGTGTTTCGCTGATGATTATTTGTCCGAAATATTTCATCAAAACGAAAATAAGCACTTTTGAATTGAATTTTTGTGGGCATACATTTGAAATTTTATTTTCAACACATGAACACCAGTAATTTAAAAACAAAATTGATGGCATGTTTTTTTGGACCCGAAAATAATGTTTCAGCTACTTTATTAAATATTTGATTTGTATTATGCCTGTGCACTGCACAAACATTATTTCTGTTGCTTCACTTTTGGCAAACAATCACACAGTTGTATATTACTAAAACAATGAGTCTTAAGCTAGTATTACACTGTTTGACCAAGTGGTCAAATTGCAGTAATAAGCAATGTGAAATAGCGAATTTGACCGAGCGAATAATTTTAGATTAATTCGAATTCGCTATTTCGCATTGCTTATTACTGCAATTGGACAGCGAGGTCAAACAGTGGAATACCTACTAGCTTTAGGCCAGTATTGCACAGTATGCCACGCTGTCAAATATTTGATAGTGTAATCGTCAAATTTTTGCTTGCCACATTATTTTATTGATTTATTTTGATGGAAAAAATTTGATAGAACTTTATGTCAAATTTTTATACTCTAGATGAAATTTGAGAGTATTATAAGTTTCATCCAGCTCAAATGTTTGTAACGCAACGGAGCCTTGGACGAAAAAAGTTATATATTATTTTTTGTTTATTTCGGGCCAAAACCTCCAAATCCACTTGCTGTTTCCGTCCCTCCGTCAGTCAGCATGCGCGATATCTCAAGAAGGCCTAAACCTGAAATGTTGTAATTTTGAATCTGGATGTTTGACTGAATTTGTAGGGCTAAGGGCAAAATTGTCCCACTCCTTCGGGTAGCTGCCACACCAAAATTTATTAAAACACGTGTTCAAGAATATTGTCCGATAACTTCAGAACGGTTTAAGCTACGACTTTGAAATTTTGTATGCGTTGGTTGATTTTCTAATACTTTGAGCTAAAGATATGATTAAGAAGAAAATCACATTAGTCATTCGTGTAGCTACCATACAAATATCCTGTAAAAATGTCTTCACTAAATTTGCGGAATCCAAGTAATTAGGAGGCCAGGGCCCGACCTGGGCTGTCTCGCCATTGATGATGATGATGAAGTAATCGTTCAGTCACGAATTCGGAATATTGTATAAAGTTTTAAGTGAAAAAAAAAGTTTCAGTTTAATAGTCAGTGAAATCCTCATTTCGGTAGCTCCCATTCAAAAAGTCCTTAAGACACGTGTTTAAAAATATTTTTCGAAACTTTTGAGCGCTTCAACCTAGTAATTTTAAATTTTGTGCACATTAATTTTAATGATTTCCGTTAAAGTAATAAATATGCTAGAAATCAAGTGCTTCCCTTACATTTTGCTGAAAAATATTATATCTAAAATGCGTTTTACTAAATCGTGCAGAAAAATCGCGAAAAAAATTTATGTTTCAAACATTTTCCTTGACACAGTCTAAATAAAAGTTCACAAGAAATTACACGCGAATATCGCGCACAGCCGATTTGGCAACACCACGATAAAGGCAAGCGAAGAAGACACATGGAAGCAATTTGAAAGTTGCATCTATCAGCGTTCATTTCATTCCGTAGTAAGCCCATTGCGACGTCATGAAAAAAAATTTTCGTACACGGCACGGTGGAAGCAGTACGCTATTTGCTTCCACACATTCCTGGCTGCAGCGGTGAAGCTTTCAGCAAGCAGAGATCTGATGAGAAACAGTAGGATAGGAATTGAATTCTGATCGAAGTTAGGAATTGAATTGTGGGTAAATATTAATAGTTGAATTATATTAATTTGGTTTTTAGATCTCAGGAACCACTTACGCTAGGAGGCTGAAACTTGGAAATTAGGTAGAACCATGATAGTGAACTAACTGCCTAGTCATCATAAGGGTTGAGGAGTGTGGGAGTGGAAGGGAAACCAATGTGCTCGAAGTGCTTGAAAGCTGGGGTTGAAACATTCTAAAATACGTATCTTCTGAACGGTTGATGTCAGAAGATTGAAACTTCGTAGTTGTCTTAAGGGATAATAGGAGATTAATTAAAAGCTAGAATTTTTGAATCAGGTGGTGGTGTGTAGGGGTTGGGGTAAAAAACTTTGGATTAGAATATCTTCCGAACCAATTATACCAGGAAGGTAAAATTTGGTTTGTGTATATAGGATTACAAGTTGAGCCCATTCAAATTTTTGAGGTGGGAGGTGGAGCACAAAAGTGGGGCGATAGCCATTTTTAATAAAATTTCATTTGTATATCTCAAGAACCGTACCATATATGATCTTAGAAATTTTACAGGAGTTAGGCCCAGTAGACTTCTAACAGGGCAAAAATGTTGGAGGTACTGGTGGGAGGGGGTGGAAAGAAAATAATATCGAATTTTATTTTTCAAAAACCACAAACCATAGAAAGCTAAAAATTGACTACATAGAGCCAATAAAGAGGTATCCTAGAAACAATTTTTTAATATGAGTAGCAAGGCAAGAGGTCGGTGGTGGTTTTTTAAATCTCAGAAACGGCTTATGAAGAAGAAAGTTGGAACTTAGTGCGTAGATGTACGTATGCTACTCAAGAAATTAAGGGAAAAAAAATTCAGATTTTTATTGGCATAGAGGTTGAGTAAAACAAATGTCCGTGAAAAGGGATTTTTCCACATTTTCACGATTTCGTTATGTACTCGTATATAGGACATGCCGAAATAGATTTTATTTCTGCGGGTTCTTTATGTAAGCACCTAGAAATGGTTTTTTTTTCAAATTTTTCAATATCCAACCCCTTAGGGGGTGTAAAGTGGTTGTGTACATTTTCACGAATTTCCATATATTGGGTTTAATGAGATATTGAATTCACTTTTATTTCTAAAGGCTTTAAATTTAATCGAAGAAAAATCTGTATCAAGTATTTTGTGATATTAAACCCCTGGGGGTTTTCACGAACTCCGAAAAACTTTTATGGTTAATGAGATCGAATTCGGTTTTACTTCTATTGACTCTTCTATTCAAAAAAATACGTTAATAAATAAAAAACATACTGCAGTCACGATCGGCTGCAAGCCAATCGTATAATACTCTAGATGAATACTGAACTCCGATTTATATTGTAGTTGGGGATAAAGTAGAATTAAGTGTATGCATGTTGTATGTCCTTTATTAAGGACTGTCATTAGATTGCTACTCAAAACTAAAAGACAATATTCAGTGTTTAACTTCATACCTTGAACTGGGTAAGTCATCGAAAAAAATGTCCTTTTTGAAGGACTTTCACATGGGAGGTGCAGGAAGGACTCACTCGATTTCTTACATATTTATCCTTTTCCTTGGAACCATTTAAAAATGAACGTGCACAAAATTTCAAATTCGTAGCTTGAAGCGTTCAAAAGTTATCGAAAAATATTGTTGAACACGTGTCTTAAGGATATTTTGTATGGCAGCTACCAGAAGGAGTAAAAGGATTTCGCTGACTGGTAAACTCGAACTTTGTTTTCACTCAAAACTAATTTGTAAAAAATTCCGAGTTCATAGCTAAAAGATTACTTGAGTTATAGTGAGTTACGTAAATTAAGTGAATACTTTTTGACAGGATATTTGTATGGCAGCTACACGAAGGACTAACAGGATTTTCTTCATAATCATACATTTAGCTCCAACTATTGGAAAAATAACACATACAAAATTTCAATGTCGTAGCTTAAACCCTTCTGAAGCTATCGACCAATACTCTTGAACACGTGTTTTAAGGACATTTTGTATGGCAGCTACCAGAAGGAGTAAAAGGATCTCGCTGATTAGTAAACTCGAACTTCGTTTTCACTTAAAACTAACTTTTACAAAATTCCGAATACGTAGCTAAAAGATTACTTGAGTTATAGTGAGTTTCGTAAATTAAGTGAATACATTTTGACAGGATATTTGTATGGCAGCTACACGAAGGACTTACAGGATTTTCTTCATAATCATACATTTAGCTCCAACTATTGAAAAAGTAACACATACAAAATTTCAAAGTCGTAGCTTTAGGCGTTCCGAAGTTATTGGTCAATATTCTTGAACACGTGTTTTAAGGACATTTTGTATGGCAGCTACCCGAAGGAGTAGGACGGTTTTGCCCGTTAACGAACTTAGCCTTACAAATTCAACCAAACATCCAAATTCAAAATTTCAAGATCCTAGGTGAAGGCGTTCTTGAGTTATCGTGCTAACGGACAGACGGACGGACGGACGTCAGGCGGATTTGAGGTTTTTGGCCACAAATAAACAAAAAATAATATATAACTTTTTTTCGTCCGAGGCTTGGTTCTATGCGTTACAAACTTTTGGGCTGGATTAAACTTATAATACTCTATATGATTTCATCTAGAGTATAAAAATCTGCCAATACGTTCCAAATAGTCTCCTGGTTCCCGTTCGTGATTTCTGGGTGATTTTATATTAGTAATGTTAAAAGTAGCTAATGGAGGAGGTTCAATTAGTACGCAGTAAATTTGTAGGTGGAATAATAATAATAAATTTTGGATATTAACCAATTACTTCCACTTGTTGAATTATCACGCCACGCCACTGCACTGAGGGTATTGTATTTTACTTTCGAGTAGCTGCCAAACGAGAGTCCTTAATACAACTACATCCGCCCACCTAATTCTACTTTATCCCCAACTACAATATAAATCGTAGTTCAGTATTTCATCTAGAGTATCATACGGTTGGCTTGCAACCGATAGCGACTGCAGTATGTTTTAAGCCTCAGTTATAATGGTTCCGATCCGATCCGATCCGGAAAACGGACAGTGTTGAGTTTCTCCATCCGACGCACATCTAAAAGGAATTTCGGAACGACTAGCCACAATCGTTTCGTTAATTAGCCGAGACACAAAACGGAGGGGTAAAGTTGACCAACTTTCAACTTCTATCCGTTCCAACGCTAAGAGGTGAATTATTGAATTTCACCACCTCTTTCGCCTCACTAAAAATCAAAATTACACCTCGATAGTGTCACTTCGACGAATGTCGGAACGGAATCATTGTGCCTTGAGATTTTTCTCCTCCGACGTTGCCGGATCGGATCGGAACCATTATAATTGAGGCTTTAAGAGCCGTACAGAATGAACGCAATCGCAGTCGACGCCAATACGAGATCGTGGATTTTTGTCACGTTATCCTCCGTGGTAGCCGTTTTCGGGGCATCTGGCGTGGCTCATCAAAAACCGACGTGCGACCACGTTGAAACTCGTTAAACCAATTATGACGGTCGCCATTGAAGGAGAAGAGTCACCGTACACAGCATCCAAGCGGTCTTTGATTTCGCTGTGCGATTTCCCTTCCAAAAACAAGAATCGAATCACCGACCGATATTGCTCTTTTCCATTTTTCTAAAATCCGCGGACACGCCCTCTTCCACACGCGGTCAAAACAAAACTACGAGTCCGATTCGGCTGTAGCCGTCTACGAGAATTTACTACACGATAGTAATTTTCTCTTGCGATAGTGGCGTCATCGGGCGGTGAGGCTAAGTACTTGTCGGACCGCCTATATTTTAATACTAGCTTTAATATTATGTGTGACCACATAGTCAACAGACAGAGCAGCCATACCAAATACAATAAACGCAGCGAAAAAATTATCAATTGATAGGAAGTAGTTCTCAGTTCGAATTACATTAAAAGCCGCAGCAGTGCATACGTACAAATCGAGCTGAAATCTACTTCTTGCTAAAATCTCGATTAACATTTTAAAGTAACATCGAAGCACAGATAAGAAAGTGAGCTTAATAATGCACGTTGGCCGAATACCCATATAAAAAAATCTTAATGACACGGTTGGGATTGATTTCATGAATAGACGACGAGTGTGATGGCTGATAAAATGACGATGACAAAGTTGAATTTTTTTCTTTAGATATTGATAGAATCCTGAGATTGAAAAAGGTACCGTGAAATTAATTGTGTTTGCATTAATTGCCAATTTTTTTTCGAAGATATGAAAGTTGTTTGTTCAGATGTCGCTCTTTCTAATTTCATGCAAATTAAGAAAAAAACTGAGCAAAGCTAATTGTTTGTTGATTTTTGGCAATTTTCATTCGTTTGATTAGTACTATGTAAATTGTAGTATGAGCGAATTGAAGAAATTGATTAATAATGCGACAGTAACAGTTACTGGAAATTTGCTTCTTTGAGTTTTTGTTTGGTCATATTGTCAATAAGGTTTGGATTCCGATTTTCATCTTTGACTGAATCGTTAATTTTTCCTCGATTGGAGATAATAATGCAATTTCGAGTTCGCTATATAGAAATTATGCTCAGCAATTCCACCAGCTGTAAGGGTGTTTCGGATAGTAGGTATGATACACCCTCTGACGAGTCTATGCCCTCCGATGACGAAACAGCTCCTTCGGACCTAGTCCAGCACAATCTTATAAAACTGGCGTATCCAGTGAAAGTTTTCCAACTGTCATGTCCTCTAGGACAGCGATTAATCAACAGTCGGGCGTTTCGTGTTGGGGTTTCACACCAGAAACCCTACTGACGCCTGAAAACAACTAACATTTAATCAAATTTGCTTCTATGCTAGCTTACCATGAAAAAAATTTCTATTCTTAATGCAATATTTAGTTAAACTCTAACTGGAAGTTTTGTATGAAAATCTGTCAGTTTAAGTACCAATTAGAACGTAATTGATCATCGTAGAAACGGCCCTTAGTCTTTTACTTACCTGTACCTAATACTTTTTGTACTCGATACTGTATGTGCCTGATAAATTTTCCACCCGTATTACTGATACGAGTACAATACAATTACTGATACAATTCCATCAATGGTTTCGCTTGAGCATAACTGCGTGTTAGGATTAATTTCACGCGCCCGTTGAATACTCTGAGATCAAGATTGCCCGAATGTACCCGAGTGATAGTATTAGGTCTTAAAAACATTGCACCGGTGATGTCGTGGGTTCAATTCCCACTCAATGCATAAATAATTTGCATGCATTTTTTAGTTGCTATTGGCTTCGAAACATTATTATAAACAGTGAACAGTGCGAAATATTTATCGGGATTACTTTTAAAGGATTTAACACTGAGCAAAAAAATTATATTTACATTCTTATCAGATTAAAAAATAATAAAGTAAAATATACTTTCAAAAACTAAGCAATTTCACAGCACATTTTTTAAATGGCGGAATGTCGACATTGCTTAAAACTGCGATATTTTTTCATCCTAATTTTTTCTATGAAAAATCAATTCCAGATAAAAAAAACTAGTCTGATTCTTATTTTTAAATATGTTTATAAACTATTTCACTTTGCTTTGCCTAACAAAATCTTGCAATTTAATAGAAAACTTGGTTTTTATCATCCAAGTCATTCATCCCCCATACAAAATTGTTGCGATTTGTATGGAGCTGTCATGTTTCTTATGACTCTGGTTTTAGATACTCAATTCAGTTGTCGTTGATTTTTCTGAGCTTTTCGCTTAAAATGATCATTAAATACGAGTATATGGATACAATTTTGACACATTTAACATTTCCATTGCTGACAATATTCCCAATTCTTTAGGGATTTACGTTTGCAGTACTGAAGCAGAAACAGAATTTTAGAATTTAGAACGAAAAAGCAGCACTGTTTTCGTTTCTGCTCTGCCACTGCTTTCATTTAAACAGGCGCCATATGATCCTGTGCTTTCTAAACCAATTCTGTTTCTGCCGCAGCTTTTTGCTTTTAATGTGTCACGGCCTTTAAGAGTCAATAGTCTTCCAAAATAAAACAGGATGGATAAAACTGACCAATTCTCTCTCATGTCTTTAAGAAATACCCAAAGTTTGTGCCATTTAGCGACGACTAATTGAGCCCTCTCTAAGAGTCAAAGTTGGAAGCTTAAGTCGTCCTGTCGGTTACTTTAAAAAAGAGTCGAAACTGATTCTGGAGTTCTGCTCTTAATGAGCATCTAAAATAACACTTTCAAAAGACCGTTTTACTGCCACATTTGTAACACAATGGCACAACACATTAACTCACGTGAATCAGCCTACCAGCCCAAGGACTATAGCAGTTTGTCAAATTTAATGTTGGCGAATTCCTGCAGATCAGTGTCAAGCGACTATCCAGTGTTCGCTCCCGCCTTCTCTCCAATCCGAAGCATATGTAAAACATATGCCAGTCGTACTAGTACACACTAGGCCTTGAAAACATTGCTTCGGCGATGTCGTGGGTTCAATTCCAACTCTACGCATAAATTATTTATAAGAATTTTTCAGTTGCTATTGGCTTTGAAATATTAATATAAATAGTGAACAGTGCGGAATATTTATAAGGATTACTTTTAAAACATTTAATACAGAGCAGATGAGTTCTGTTTACATTTTTATCAGATTCACAAACACTATCAGAGATACTAGACAGTAGTTGATTTGTTATAGGCAATTTTGCTGTTCTGGTAGATCATATCACAGCTAAACAGCACTAAAAATTACTATACCTACTAGTACACTGCCATACCCGGCCCGATTTCCGACCTCCCATCCCTAAGCTGCTGGACTGTACACTACTGAGTATTAAAGGCTAACCACCTAAATCCAGTTCAGTATGTATTAAAAAAAAATGGAAAATGCATGTTCGCAGATCCGTCAGTACACCGATGAGAGAACGTAGGATACTTCTATCTTTAAGTAAAACAAACTTGGTTTAACTTACACTCAGGGGGTGGTCAAAGCTGCCTTGCAAACCGAAAGGACAGCAGCCTTCTCTACTCGCGGATAGATTGAGCCGGACTCAACGCTGAACCTCTCCTTCCGTTCTTATCCAACACTTCGAAACCTTGCTATAACATAATGTGCTTAATGCGCTAATCTTTTGGAAGCGCAGCCTTACAAGGCCGGACGTAATTGAGTTTAAGTCAAGTCCTTTAACTGCTGGTTGACAATGTGTTTATTGAGCAACGCGCATACTTTAGCAGTGCGCCGGTGTACATAATCCCTATAATTTCTACTTAAAACATGCTTCAATGGTCCAGTAATTTGAACGACTCACAGATGGTTCATGTCCGCGGAGAAGACAGGCTATCTATTCGTCTGTTTTAGGCGTAGAATTTGTAAACCTCTCCTCAGGATGGTCACCATTCCAACTCTTTTAGGGAGAATTTTCCAGAGAAATTGAGCTTGATTCTTCACACTAAATAGTTGGAAGCTGAGCCCCATAGGTCTGGGTTTCTAGTTTCTTGACTCCTTCATTGGCACAGCGCTTTTTGCGGCCATACTTTTCGCATAAGTGCCCAGCGGTAGTAGACGAAGGATTATTTCAAGTGCGGCTATAAGTATGGTGCTAAGTTGTTCCTATGGAAGCCAAATGTTGAACCTTGGTGAGTTAGTTACGATATGTGAATTTCCCTAAAGCTCCGCAACACAATATAATTTCATAGCTTGAGATCGGCCTTGTTCTTAAGTGTTCTAAATTTGTGTTTATTGCTGAATGAGTCATCCCTGAAACCAATCGATTCGAAAACGAATCAATAGTAAAACTTTTGGTGAATGTTTTCTTCGTAAGTGAATTTACTCCATATTCACAAGTAAATTCCTTAGTGAACCATGTACATTTACTCGCAAATTAAATTCCTGATATGTAAAATATTCACCTAGGCGATTTAGATGTAAATATAATACATGGAATACACTATATAGTAGAACGGTTGCAAATTTATGCTGTTGCGCTATTAAAAAAATGAAAATGTAAAAGTGTCAACTGCATTGCAGCAAAAACTCATAAATACTTATCATTATTTAATCAAAACCACCGACTAATTCTTTGTGTTCTGTTACTTTATAATTTTTTAATAATTTTATAATTATCTTCGCCTGTATTTCACTACAATGAAGTAATTTCGAAGATTAGAAATTGTTTAATTAATATTCAGTTGCAATTAATAAAAGGTAACAAATAAATTTGACCAGAAGCTGCTCGACGGCGAACATTAAAATTATAATTTGAATTGCAATGAATAAATTAAAATTCAAAAATATTTCTTGTAAGTGAAGAAAAATTCGACTTCACATACGGGCCACCAAGATGATTCACTTAAGATCCACTTACATGATTCACTAATGAGTAAGAAAGCAGAATGCTTAAAGATTCAACTAAGAATTTTAAGTGAACAATTACATACTTTACATAGGTGAATTGTTACTAATTCTCTTCGTTTGTTGAATAGTGTAGAAAGTTACAGTATTTAAATTCTTCTTTTTATGAGGAAATGGACCGTAAACATTACACGAAATTTAAATGCTTAATGGCACTCCATTATAATGTTTTATTTGTAAATTAATATTCTAATTGTGATGCAACAAAACCACTTGTAAAAGTGCTCGCAATTGTAGAAAAGAAACTGAAATTGCCGCCTTCAACAAACAATTGACTTCTTGTAACATTTAGAAATCTTCAAAGCACAAAAAGCCAAGTGTCATTTAAATATGCTTGCACTACATTAGAAAAATTACCATAATATGTGGTCTGTTAAATAGCCTTCTGTCTTTCTACAAAATTCTCGTAACAATTTCGAAGTGAAATTTCCTATTCAAAAAGTTAATAAATCTCATTTGAAACCGAAAAAAACGACGTCGGCTCTAATTTTGGGCAATCAAATGGACAAACACGTCAACAAATAATTTTACATACCAAATAAATTTTCTTTTTTCTATAATTTACAAATTATCCATACCCAGTTACGGTCTCACCTTATGCAATCCGTCATCTGCATTACAGGGGAAAAATGGTGACCCTAATTGCGGAATGAGTGGCAGTTGACATGACAGCGTTATGAAGACAGAAAACACAACTTTTTCAAATGACACTTTCAAAATAGCATCAATCCAACTAACGACCGGCTAATGTGAGTTATGATCTTGTGGTCAAGCCCGGATAATCTTGCGATATTAAGAGATATTTCCCAGTCGTGTCCATTTGCAGAAAAATTGCAACAATTTGATGTTGATGGCGACTATACGGGAAAGATGCAATAATCAACTGCCAACCGAAGGTAGTTTAATGACGATAAACATGCCCGAGAGCGTCCTTACGTATTTCTATTAATGCGGGATAAGCCCCTTTCGAGGAGCTCATCTCTTAATCGGTATTAACCTTCATTAACCCACAATGCACATTTCTTAATTCTGCAAGACTCAAATCTCAGGCTTTCTTCAAACAATCTGACCGATAGCTCGAACTGCTTGAGATGTAACTAGGCAATATCACGAATCAGTCGCGATCGCGATCTTCCACCTAATGATTATGAATGGGAATTTCATTTGGCTAATTGCACAATTATGATCTCTTGATCTTCCTCAAGATGGACATTTCCTGATTGGCCATTTGATGGATTCCTCTCAGTTTCAGGCGTTCGTTTGGCCAGGCCCTAAGGGTTTCTTAAGTTTGCTGACAGCCTTTTGAAATTCTGTTGTTTGAAGATTTGCTCGTCAATTGCAAACAAAGTCGAAACTGAAAATTGGTTAAGATAACTTTCTCCTTGATTTGTTACTCTTTCAGCGATCTTTTGATGGAATTGATGAATGGGCTTGGAATTGATTCGCTTGCAGAACTACAGTTCAGTTCTTATGAGTGAATCGATGAGTTGGACGTTACACGATCGCCACGAATACCTTGACTTGAAGATCTTGTAAATTATGGAAATTGTACACTTTGAAGTTGTTAAGTAAACTTCTTCGCAACACTTTCGATACGTGCGAGTACTTCTTCGAGTGTTGCATTACAGACAGTTTTGTTACAATGGTTCATTTAACATTTTACACTTAAGACGAAATGAAGGTCATGCTTTTGGCTTGAATGGGAAACGATTGACGGCGTTGATTGAGTAGGAAGAAAAAAGAAATATTTTGGAAATTTTCAGTATATTACAAAATACGAAAATTATCGTGTAGGATTGTTAATCTTAAGAAGCAATTAATCCTTATTGAATGATGAGAAGTAATTTATTGGGAATTGTAATGCCTACACACTGAATACTCGTTGTCTCGTATGGCAAAATCAATGATTTATGATTTGAGGTATCACTTTTACTATTGGTTTTTGTTGCAAAGATTTTATTCCATCTGGAGGAAAGAGCTTTCATTAACATATAAAATCACGGTTTTATGTGTTTCTTATTTTATTAACTTAATAGTTTGTAAGGAAAACAGAATAAAGAAAATGCTTCGAAAATCATGTTGCGAGTTGCTATATTATTTTTTGATTATATAGAAAAAACAAATATATCGGAATTCGTAAGAATGTACGAAATCATTTTATAACCCTCAGCCCATAGAAGTAAAAGAAGAATCGCCAAAAATGACGAAATTTGTGATCTTCCCATAGCCGATTCTTTTGAAAAACTTTGTACTTGAAGAACTAGTGAAAAAAATAACTGAAATTAAATTTTTTGTTTCTATCTAATTTTTTTTGTTAGTTATAGTATGTTAAAGTTTTGGCAAAAATGGTGTCCGAGTCCTCTTTAAAAATTCATATCTGTCGTAATTTTTATCCTAGAATAATCAAATAAGGCTTATTTTAAAGGGGAAAGGGTTGTCGCAATATAAAAAAAATACGAATAAAAATTATCTTTGAATTTTTTTTCAAGGATAACGATTTTGTCCTTTATTCTTGAACATCTCAAAATGCATATCATAATTTTTTAAAATTTTTACATATTGTATATTACACTGTTTTTCAAAACATAACAAAAAATTAACTTCACAAGGGGATCGGTGTCAAAAAATCAAATTAAATTATTAGAGAACTAAACTAGCCTTAATTGAGAACCACTTATGTTCTTAGCTTTTTTTGACTCCGGTCGCCTTGAGATCCCAAGTTAATTTTTTGATATGCTTTGAAAAATAGTGTAATATGCAATATGTAAAAAAATTTAAAAAATGGAAGGTATGCATTTTGAGATATTCAAGGATAAAGCTCAAAATCGTTATCCTTTAAAAAAAAACTTCAAGGATAATTTTTATGCGAATTTTTTTTTAAATTGCGACAATTTTTAAACAACAATCTTTAAAATAAGCCCTACTTTATTATTCTAGGATAGAAATTACCAGAGATATGAATTTTCAAAGAGGACTCGGACACCATTTTTGTCCGAAAACTTTAACATACTATAACTTACAAAAAATACTTTATTATTAAAAAATAATAAAGTAAAATGAGATAGAAACAAAAAATTTAATTTCAATTATTTTTTTCACTAGTTCATCAAGTGCAAAATTTTTCAAAAGAATCGGAGATGGTAAGGTCACAACTTTGGCGATTCTTGATGGAATGACCCAAAAGCGAATTCGATATCTCATTCGGACTAAAAGATTTGTCGGATTTCGTTATAACTTGGACAACACCTTACACCCCAGGGGGTTGAAATGAAGACAGAAATTCAGGAATATGTGGAAAAAAAAGCTTTTCACGGACAATTTGCTTGAAACACTTTTGTACGCTAAATCATTAGATTAAATGTAAATTTCCAAAGGGATTTACGGAAATATCTATTAAGAATAATCTAGTAGAATCTCATAATATCAAGTTATATTCAAAACATCATTGAATGCAGCTGAGGTTACGCGATGCTATATGTTTAATAAAACGCAGTACAAGAAACTTTCTCATATGAACAGTTTTTAATAAACGACATGCGAGTATGATTTTTATATCAATGAGGCGAACGCCTCACTAAGAATTTTACTTTCATAAGACTAGGGTCAGAGCAGCGCTTTCATAATTTTACTATGATAGAAAAATATGAGTCTGATATCAACGCTTTGTAAGAATTATATGGCACAGTTTATAAGAGTTATTTTTATTATAATTCTTATTATATCCAATTAACTGTTACTATACGGGGTCTGCTGCCCACATCCAAGGTTGTCATCACGAAGTTGAGCGAGTCCTTCACTCGATGGCGTACTATCCTTTCTTAACCAACATTGTAAAATACTTTGGTCCTATTTTGGATAGGAAACTACCTTGGGGAACCCAATGTCCAGAAAAGAGTACGAAAAGCCAGAACCAATTGTTGGCCGATAATTTCAGAACGCTTTAAGCTAGAAACTTCAAATTAATATTAATTTTTAAATGGTTCCAGGTAGTGGTGGCTCGCCACAAGAGGCTAGTGAGGCTGAGCCTCACCATTTTACAGAGGAAAAAGGCATCAAGTTACTAGGATTTTTTGAAAATGTTACTTAATGACTTTCCGCAGTAAGCCGACGCCGTTACTCATATAGTTTTAGTCCGACAAAGTCGTGTTTTAATATTCCAATTCAGCCTCACCTGCTAAGAAAGGTACGAGCCGCCACTGGTTCCAGGTATATACCGCTGGTAATCGATATTTATTTTTAGAGCCACAATTCTGGTTGAATGATTCCGGCATTAGAAATACTGCAGAACAAATTGTACTAGCACCTTCAAGAATTATATCAGCTCTCAATTCGTTATTGGCATTGGCAACAGACAAATTTGTTTTTCACGACAATTATCAGGAAGTACTGAGATAAATCGAACCGGAAACTTTTACCGAAAAGCCAAAGACTAGGATATTGCCAAAAATTTAATTGTATGATAAAATTCCATTAGAAGATAATAGCAATAAAAATGCGATATACTGATTAAGAAAAAATAATTTATTGTTTTGAATTTAGTTTGTTGTTTATTGTTTGTGTGTATGGTTGAGTCTAGTTGCCTTTTTTCTAATTCCAGTAAAACATAGGCTGTAAAATATCGACGTAATCCTTTAGTGGTTAAATATCAAAAATTTCTGATGTGATATCCAGGTGAATGTATGAAAAAAAAATATAATATCTCCTCAGACCTAAGAGATATGTCGGAATTCGTAAAAGCGTACACAGTTACTTTAAACCCCCTTACGAGTTGAATATCAAAAAATTATGAAAGTAATTTTAAGGCGATTATATATAAGCCCACAGTAGCAGGGACTTCATTTGTGGGGAGGCAGGGGGGGCATTTGCCCCCCCTGAGTTATGTATTTTTATAGATTATATATAACATATGTATATTTATATATATAAATATATACAAACATAACATCTTGCCCCCCCCCCCCCTAGAAAAAACTGAAATGACGTCCCTGCACAGTAGTGAACTCGATATCTCATATATCTAAATATATGTCGGAATTCGTGAAAACATACACAATTACGTCAACTTTAATTGAAAATCAAGAAAGCTAATTTTGGACGCTTATATAAATAGCCACAGAAGTAAAATAAATTCATATATTGACAGACCTAAGAGATGTGATGAAATTTGTGAAAATATATACACTTCCTTTCCACGGAAAATTTTTTTGGCCATCTCTTCGCTTTCTTTCTTGAGAAATAAAAATCAGATGTATTTGCTTCCTTCACCTATTACCTTCACTCTCTACACCCTCACCCGAAACTCCTTACAACTTTTGTTACAACTATCTAAATAAAAAATAAAAGATAAGTTTTAAAAATAAAAGAAATAATAAGAAAAATGTGGTTGTTCTAAATAATTTAGATATTGAATACTTAAAATTTCCTCCATATGAGATATGAGAATGAAACAATTTTAAATTGATGGTTCCATTTATAGTTCATGAAAACGCCAGCTTCCAAAACAGTAGACACAAATAGCAGCGCAGCGGTGACATGTAATATGAATGAATTCATGGTATAAAATTAATATTAACCAAATTAAACTTACTCTACAGATGAATTTAACTGAAATAGTTAAAAATGAACCAATGAATTAGGTTTTTATATCAATTTTGATCAAATAAAAACACAATTTCCACATGTTTAAATTACATTTTGACAACGTGTAGAATAAGTTTTTGGCTATGGATTTATAAACAATTGTTGTTTTACAGTTCCATTATTCAAATATGTATTAATTTACAAAACCAGCTCAATAAATATTACATGTTGTATAAGCAGGTGTAATCTATGTCATTTATTTGATCAAATTTGGTATAAAAACTGAGCTCTTTACTTCGATTTTCATCAGTAAATTTTCAACTACTATACAAAAACCAATTGTAAGTAATAATCGCAATTAATATTCTTGGTAAAAACTAATTTAATGGTATCATTTTAATATTTTTTAGTTATCATGAGTTCCATCAGTTCATATGTTGCCGCAATTGCTGTTGCTATTGTAGCTGGTTTGATTCCAATGTTTCCAGTACCAAATGGAGGATTCGAATTAGAATTCTAAATCAGACACAGCTTCATTTTCATATTTCACATGATGTGAAAACGTTAAGTGTTGAATGATGTTCTAAAAAAATAAATTTTTTTTTATACATGAAACGTGTTTTCGAGATAATCTACAGTAGTTCCTATTTTTCTTCTCCTCTGATCGTATCAAAAATCTATATTCATTAAAAACTGAAAATAGCAACTATCTAACGCTCAAAAGTTTTAAAACTTATATTTCGTCTATGAAATGAAGCCATCTATCATTTCGTCGTTAAGGGGCTTCATTTCGTCACTGTAAGAACAGGATACAGTTTATTTTTCCGACTTGTATCCTCCATCTTTGCCGGCGACCATGTATCTTAACCAAGTTTAATTATATCATTCGTTTGTAAGATATCGGAATCCAAAAATTTCTTGTCCCAACACTGATTAAACGTGGAACACCCCAATCTGTGAAAATTTAGTGGTCATTCTGATTCCGTAACTGGTGATGATGCAACACTTAGCTTCTATCCTCGGCGGCCCTAGACCCTCATCCTAAAATTATCTTCTCCGGGGTTCTACCGGTTCTAGGTAGGTAGGTAGGTACGCGTGGCTGCCCGTGAGAACGCGGACACACTTAGACCTAAAAGGTTCATTGTGTTACCACATGATTATCAAATCCGGTCCTAGTCGTCGAACCATTTAGAGCTTGCAATGAAGCGTTGGATTCTCGTGACCTCCATTGCGGCAAGAACACCGAGGCAGTTGAAGAAGTAAGCTCCAAGATGAGCTTTCCTTCTGGCTGATAGAGCTGGACAGGTACATAGAAGATGAAGGACTGTCTCCTCCTCCTCCTCATCCAGGCAGCTTCTACAGAAGTAGTTTGAGAAGATGCCGAGTCTTTTATATGTTGACATATAAGACAGTGTCCGGTCAGAGTGTTTTATATCCAGCTTGGGCCAGATCTGTCGCGCAGTATGTCCAATTCCAGTAGCAGCTTACATGTAGAGAGAGGCACACCCAGGCATACCGGTTCTAACTCCTCTTTAATTTTGAAGATATATCTGAAAAGGTTCTTGAGATATAATACTTGATTTTTCTGTAAAATTTGTATCCTTCTACTTCAGTATTCCATCGCTACCTCAAAAATTTTTCAATTACCCCACAAAACTTCTTTTTTCTGACGTAATTGGTTCGAAAGATATCGTAGTCCTAAGATGTTTACCCTTAACCCCCTACACATCAATTCTCCCCTTGAAAATTAAAAAAAAAATTGTATGTCTACAAGCAATCATTGAATATCAGTTTTCTTATATATTTCTTTCTCACATATTTTTACGAATTTCGTCATATCTTTTAGGTCGGTCGAGATATCGAATTATTTTTCCTTCTTTATAAAAACCTTGAAATTTCTTTCAGATTTTTCGAAATTCAACTACTAAAGAGGTGTAAGTGTAAAGTAGTTGTACACATTTTCACGAATTCCGATATATTTTGAATAAAAACCAATTTAATAATTTTTCGATATTGAACCCAACAAGGGGAGGATGGGGTTCACGAATTCCGATAAAACTTTTAGATCTGATGATATATCAAATTCGCTTTTACTTCCATGGGCTTTACATATAATCGCCTAATAGAAATATAAAAGTTTTTAATGTGCAACTCCTTTCTGAGGGGGAGTAAAATTGATTTCGTCTGTTTTTACGAATTCCGACAATTTCTTTAGGTCTGATGAGACATCGAACTTTAACGGCTTTCTACAAATTCAAATTCAAATTAATTATTATCGTAAACCATATGATTACATGTACATTTGGTACTAATAATTTTGTGATTAGGCTACAACGATGGTGTTAATCTTAAAACTAACAATGGATGTATTGAAATAAAATTAATTAGATTGGCTTGAAGGAAAAATGGTTAAGAAAAACCTTCGGTGACCTAAACAACGGGCTTTCTAGGAATCGCCTAAAAATCGGTTTCAAAATTTTTCGATACTTAACTCCGATATTCCACTCTCTCTGTTTGTATTGAAATTGAAAAATAAATAAATGGAAAATCTGGCAACTGTTTGGGCGTAACCTTATTATTTTTAGGGTAGAAGTCCGGAAGGCCTTTAATTCTGAGATGCAGTGCAGGTTTTTATTTTCGTGCGCTTCAAATCTTACAGATCTTACTATAGGAGCGAAAGTTTAAATAACTCTAGTCATTGTGGCATATAAATGGTAGTATGACATTTAATTTAAGTCATATAACAAGAGTTATGCTAGGAGAATATTAAAATGTATAATGAGTGTCTTATGAGAAGTTTTTGCACTGGAGAGTTTGTTAGTTGTACGTATGCCGGTAGTAAATCGATAGTAAAGAATAAAGAAATAAATAGTATTGTTAACAAGTGTACTAGTTATTGATTTTAATAAAAGGATAATTTTTAATAAGTGAGTTCGATTTAACATAAGATCTAAACGAACCTCTAGCTAAGATCAACATTATGTCAATTTATTAGAAATCATTAAAATATTTTAAGAATTATTAATTACTGTATTTTTCTGTATCTATTTTTGGGGTTGGTTGGTTGGTTGGTCCACCAACCATTTATTTTTGTACAACCCAGAAATATTCCAAAAGTCCAAACAAAATATGTTAAAATATTATTTAAAAAAAACTTACCGATGCAACAATAGTAACATAATATCGCTGAATTTTCTCGTAATCCAAAGTTTTCGCCACTGTAACCTGAAAGTTAGAAATTGAACTACTTAAAACAATCTCAACATTTTCATGAAAATCCTATTTAATGCAATTCAACTACCAATCAAAGCAGTTTACCGCAATAAATCGCCACAATTACTATGAAAATAAAAAGAAATTGACAAAAAGAAATTTAAATCAATTATAAACTGCTAACTCGAACGATTCGAATTAATTGCACGTAGTATTTCATATCGACGATTATCGGACGTGTGAGTGTGTTATTTTCGCGATTGTTTGCAAATTTATTTTATTTTCTTGTATCGATCGCGTACATTCGATCGAATCAATTAAATTACAATGGCAAAATATTACATACATGTCCCGATTCGTCTGATTGCATATATCGAATATTGTACAGGCCGACAATAAAACCAATAAATAAATTTTTGATCGACGAGATGATCGAATCTGTCACAGCGATCAAACGATCCTCGGATTCGATCGTACATAGATAAATTTAATTTGATCGCGGTTTTCTGGATCACGGACACTTGCAATAATTTAGAATTTTTTTTTTTAATTTTTTCCGCGCAAATCATTGCTTTAAGTATAGTAAGGAAGGTTTTTATTTTTTATTTTTAAGCTGATGAAACAAATCAATCGGGTAAATGATCAGATGTAATGAATTGCAGCGTACAGACGCTCGAGCTCATATGAGTAGCATTCGAAGGAGAATGTCTTGTATCAAGGTACTGGAGCAATGCGTTTTCATAGAGGTTACGATTAAAGACGGCAAGATCGCGTCTTACTCGGATTTAGTTGAACGTTGAGCGGGTTGAGCGTTTTATTGCGCTTTTTTGATCGAAACTTGGATTATGAGTACAAACCTGTCCTTGATGCGGAAATGCTATTTCGAATGTTCCGTAGCCGTCGGCTGCTGTTAATGTCTCGTCATCGGTTATGTTGCTCGATCCTTCGACTAGAAAATACTCGACCAGACCATTAACACCAGCGTCTTTGTCGACTGCTTGGATATCGCGAAAGATTGTTGTGCCGACCGGCGTGGACTGTAACGACATAAGTAAGTTCATATAAATTAGTTTTTTTCGCTTAATGTTGACGATAATTAGTGTTATGTACGGATATGGTTTTATAACGACTGCTGGGCTGTTAGTATATTGCGGCGTTTTAATTTCTATAGATAATTTCTTTAATTATTCTGTGAGTGATCGATAATAATAAATTGCGAGACGAAGCTCAGTCTAGATAAAAATACTGGAAATATGGCGTATTACCTACGTCTTAAAAATATTGTGACTATCTTTGATATTACTGATAAGTAAAACACTCGATTAGCTCCCATATAAATGTCCTTAAAAAAGTTGATTCAATAAACTTAAAATTGACCTATGTACATTTATTACACCCATTAGTTTCTTACTCACTTCCAAGGTTATCAAATAAGGCTACTTTCCGCGATTTGAGCTATTTTAATGCTCCATTCGCTTAGTATCGAAAAATACTTAAATCGGTTTTTTCCCCGATTATATTTAAGACTTTTAGAAATGAAAGTGAATTCTATATCTCATTAGATCTTAGAAATATATTCTAATTCATGAATATGTACACAACCACTTTACACCCTCTTAGGAGTTAGATATCGAAAAATTTGGAAAAAATTTTCTATGCGCTTATTTAAAGAGCACGTAGAAGCAAAATTGATTTGATAGCTCGACATGTCTAAACGTATTAACGAAATTCATGAAAATGTGGGAAAAAACCCTTTTCACGGACATTGTTATACTCTAGATGAAATCTGAGAGTATTATAAGTTTAATCTAGCCCAACAGTTTGGAACGCATAGAACCGAGCCTCGGACGAAAAAAAGTCATATATTACTTTTTGTTTATTTGGGGCCAAAAACTCCAAATTCACTTGACGTCCGTCCGTCTATCTGCCTGTGAGCACGATAACTCAAGAACGCCTTGAGCTAGGATCTTGAAATTTTGAATCTGGATGTTTGGTTGAGTTTGTAAGGCTAAGTTCGTTAACGAGCAAAATCGTCCTAGTCCTTCGAGTAGCTGCCATACAAAATGTCCTTAAAACACGTGTTTAAGAATGTTGGCCGATAACTGCAGAAGGATTGAAGCTTTGAAATTTTGTATGTGTTGATTTTCCAATGGTTGGAGCTAAATGTATGATTATGAAGAAAATCCTATTAGTTCTTCGTGTAGCTGCCATACAAATATCCTGTCAAAATGTCTCCATTTAACGGAACTCACCTTAACTCAAGTAATCGTTAAGCTACGAATTCGGAATTTAGTACAAACTAGTTTTGAGTGAAAACGAAATTTAAGTTTACTGGTCAGCGAAATCCTTTTATTCTTTCTGGTATCTTCCATACAAAACATCCTTAAGACACATGTTCAACCATATTTTCCAAAACCTTTCGAACGCTTCAAGCAAGTGTAGTGATACGTCACTTGCCAACATCACTCAGCGAAAGTATTCAACAATAAAAAAATCTGCCCATGGTCTCTGCGAAACTTTATTATTTTTCGGGTCAAAGTTCGGGAGCGGTCAAAGTCGGAGTATATTAGCAGTTGTTTCGTGATTATGACGTTTCTTGGAAAGTTAGTTTTGTTCTTAAAATACAAATATTTAAAATAGACTATTCGAATTTCGGTGTATCATGTACCTACACTAAAAGCCCATAGAAGTAAAAACGAATTTGTTGCCCTATCAGACTTAAGAGATATGACGAATTGTTAAAACGTATACAAACCCATTACTTCCACTTGGGGTTTGATTTTCGAAAAAATGTGAAACAGGTTTTTAGTCGATTTCATAAGAAGCAACTTGATATCTCATGAGACACGAGGGATTTTGAAAAATTTGTAAAAACGTAAGCAAACTCTTCACACCCCCTTGGTTCTTGAAATTCGAAAAATCGTGAAATTGGTTTTAAGGTCATTAAATCAAATGCCGTAATAACCAATTTTATATCTCATCAGAACTAAGGGATGGCAAAATTTGTGAAAACATATGCAAACCCTTAATGGTTGAATATCCAAAAATTGAGAAATGGGTTTGTAGGCGATTATATAAAAAGCCTGTGAAAGTGAAAAGCGATATAATATCCCACCAAACCTAAGAAATATGTCGAAGCATACTACCCCCTTACACCCCTTAGGATTGAATATCTGAAAATACTGAAATTGACTTTTTGGTGATTATATGGGAAACCTTAGGAACTAAAAATGAATTCGATATATCATCAGATCTAAGCAATATGTAGGAATCTGTGAAAACATATGCAACCTGAAAGGAGTTAATAGATAAATATGAAGACAGCATGAGAAAGTAAAAACCAATTCAATTACTTATCAGTTCTAAAAGATATGACGGAATTCGTGAAAATTTGTTCAACCGTTTTATACCCTCTTAGGGGATGAAAAAGGAAAAAAATTAAAAACAAGTTTTGGCGATTATTACGCAAGCTCATGATAGTGAAAAGATATTCGATATCTGATCAGACCTGAGGGATATGGCAGAATTCGTAAAAAAGTGTACAATACCTTTTCACCCCCTTAGGGGTCGAATGTCAAAAAATCCTGAAAAATCTTTCTAGGTATTTATATGAAGAATCCGTAGAATAAAAATCAATTCAATATTTGGAAAGACCTAATAGATATGACAAAAATCGTGAAAATATATGCATTCCATTTTCACTGATCATTTTGTTTGCCCCCCTTCCGAACACCAATGGATATTTGAAATTTTTTTAGTCCAAATTACTTTTCTAGTTGATTTACATACACATGTCGAGTTTCAACTTTGTAGCATAAGCCGTTCTATAGATAGGAAAAACACCCCCCACCCCAGCACCATACTACTTCTATAAAAAATTATATTTTTCCAACATGCTACTGCTATAGCTCTATCTAAATACCATGTTTTCAGCTTTATATCGTTATAGTGTTGAGAGGTTTATTATAAATGTAACCTCCTAGATAATCCAATGGAGTATCACAAAATACAAGGATGTATTTCTGCTAATCGAAATACTAAGTTATAATTAACTTCATTACTAATGATCACATATGAGAATATTGGCTTTTAAATTATTTATATTCACTTGAAATAATTATTTATGATTATTATTTTAACCAACATAATATTTAATTTATTATTTAACAAACATAATATTTAATTTATTATTTAACAAACGTAATATTTTATTATATTATTTAGTTATTCATAATTACACATTTAGTAATTAAACCTTTTAATTTGATTCATTGACAAAGACTGACTAATTTTATTAAATTTATTCATTTCTTTTAAAATCAACGTCGACTTCGATAATTAAAAATATTGACAATCAACATCGACGTTGCCGTTTCCAGTAGTAACAAGTGTTTAATTCCCGTGAATGAATTTCAGTAAATTAAATTAAAATTCGCGAATATCACCACAATAGGTTCTCGAGATATAAAAATTGGAACTTTTTCCTTTTCACCCTTCCCCACCCTCACCCCAAAAAATTATTTTTCTGCTAGGGGTCTATTATGCCTACCTCTGGTAGCATCTACATTACATGGTTCTGGAGATATGAGACGTGATTTTTTAGAAAAATTCGTATCTCCTCCACTTCCATAATCCACCACCCTCTTACAAAATTTTACTTTCAGCAAACTTTATTTATTAACTTTTATACACAAACCGAATTTTATTTGTCTAGTGCAATTGGTTCGTGAGATATCGTAATCTTAAGTTTTTTTACCCCACCCCCCCCCCCCCTACGCCACTGCACACACTCAAAAATTTACTTCCGATCTATTCTCCTAGTATACCTACAGATGTCCATTAAGTTTCAATTATGTGACGTTAACTGTTTAGGAGATATGGATTTTAGAATGTGTCGATCTCGGCTTTCGAGCGTCTCGGACGCATTATTTTCCCCCCACTCCTTCACCCCTTCACCCATATCGGCAATTTTTTTGCAAATGGGTCCAATAGCAAAGCTCTATATAAGTTTCAAGTTTCAGCATCCTAGCATAAGCGGTTACTGAGATCTAGAAACCAAAATTTTTCATCTAAAACGCTTCCCCCACCTCCCCCCTTATACCCCACCCTCACAATTTGGTCACTTTAAGGGCCTACCCAGTCTATCTAGGAAAAAAAATCAACTAAATAGCTCAAAGGATTTGGATACTACGAGCCTTCAACCAATTTTGCGTACACCGGTAGACGTACGGCGTACGGCGGACAGACGGACTGAACATTTTTTTTGCTTTTTTCTTATCGACTAGTCATGAAACGTGAAATAAAAATTTTAAGGGTAGCAAATTTTTTTTTTTTAAAAATCGTAAACAATACCGTATTATTAAAATAATAAAGTAATTATACTTCGTAACTAAGTATTTATTCACTGTAATTTTGCATGGACGCTAACTTCATGCATGTTAATGATTGCAAATCAAAGTTAGCGTAGGATTTGGTAAAAATAAAATATTTTAGAAACTTTTGTCAGTCTTAAATAGATTTTCATCAATAATTAACGGACGGATTAATATTATAAAAATAATAAATAAATATTTGAAATATTAAAACGATAATAAAATAGATTCTATTAATCTGTTAAGATAATAATTATTAAGAAATTAAATTATAAACAATTTTTATCAAGCAGTTGTTATCAAAAATGTATTTTTTAATTATCGTATATTATAAATAAATATTACGAACAATGGAAATTCATCCTTTTATTATTTTCTAATCCGTGGGATTGGAAAGTGGATTCTACTATTATCAACCTCAACACTAGGAACTTGAAGTTTTGTACACATTAATTTTCGAAATGATTCCAGGGAAAAGGGTAAATATGTAAGAAACCGAGTGAGTCCTTTTTTTCGGTGACTTACCCAGTCCAAGATATAAAATTAAACACTGACAATATTGTCTTTAAATTTCAAGTAGCAACCAAATGGTAGTCAAATAAAGGACATACGACATGCACACACCTAATTCTACATTATCCCCAACTACAATATAAATCGGAGTTCAGTATTTCATCTAGAGTATCATACGATTGGCAGCCGATCGTCACTGCAGTACGTTTTTTACTTCACCTTTGCACGCAAATGAAAATCTGAACTTTTTTTGCTTCAAATACTTTGGTAGCACATTTCCATACATGTACTGAGTTTCAACTTTCCAGAATAAGCTGTTTCTGAGATAAGAAACCCCCCACCCCCGTACCTTGCTAACCCTACCAAAAATTGTTTCTAGGATGTATCTATAGTAGCTCAATACAGACCTTCCAAGATGAACAAAAAGTTGCAGTTGAAGGTTATTTTCATATAAAATTGAGATTGCGAGCGAATAAAAGGGTTTTACTACAAAGTATCGCTTAAACGGAACTTAAATTATTGTTATAATTAAATAAGAAGGACAAACGTATCATAATCGAAAACAAAATTTATTTTTTTAAGAAACCAATTTCAAGCACCAAAATGAAAGAAACATTTAACGAAAAAACGGTTTATGTTCTTTTTAAATAATTTAATAATTATTCCATATTTATTTTTCCTGGAATATTAAACAGTTGTGAAGTTATTTCGAAGCTTATACCGCCCATTCATAGAGAAAAATTGTTCATTTTCTGATTTAGTTGTACGGGTTTGAGATTAATATTTTCGGAATTCAGAACCGGAAATGAATACCTTATTATCAACAGCACCGATCGTAATCAATTTTACTTTATTATTTTAATAATAAAGTATTGTTATTGATTTTTATACTCTAGATGAAATCATATAGAGTATTATAAGTTTAATCCAGCCCAAAAGTTTGTAACGCATAGAACCAAGCCTCGGACGAAAAAAAGTTATATATTATTTTTTGTTTATTTGTGGCCAAAAACCTCAAATCCGCCTGACGTCCGTCCGTCCGTCCGTCCGTCCGTCCGTCCGTCCGTCCGTCCGTCCGTCCGTCTGTCCGTGAACACGATAACTCAAGAACGCCTTCACCTAGGACTTTGAAATTTTGAATCTGGGTGTTTGGTTGAATTTGTAAGGCTAAGTTCGTTAACGGGCAAAATCGTCCTACTCCTTCGGGTAGCTGCCATACAAAATGTCCTTAAAACACGTGTTCAAGAATATTGACAAATAACTTCGGAACGCCTAAAGCTACGACTTTGAAATTTTGTATGTATTACTTTTTTAACAGTTGGAGCTAAATGTATAATTATAAAGAAAATCCTGTTAGTCCTTCGTGTAGCTGCCATACAAATATCCTGTCAAAATGTATTTACTTAATTTACGAAACTCACTATAACTCAAGTAATCTTTTAGGTACGAATTCGAAATTTTTTACAAATTAGTTTTGAGTAAAAGCAAAGCTTGAGTTTACTTGTCAGCGAAATCCCTTTACTCCTTCTGGTAGCTGCCATACAAAATGTCCTTAAAATACGTGTTCAAGAATATTGGCCGATAACTTCAGAAGATTTTAAGCTACGTCTTTGAAATTTCGTATGTGATATTTTTCCAATAGTTGGAGCTAAATGTATGATTATGAAGAAAATCCTATTAGTCCTTCGTGTAGCTGCCATACAAATATCCTGTCAAAACGTCTTCACTTAATTTACGGAACTTACTATAACTCAAGCAATCTTTTAGCTATGAATTGGAAATTTTGTACAAATTAGTTTTGAGTAAAAACGAAGTTCGAGTTTACTAATCAGCGAAATCCTTTTACCCCTTCTGGTAGCTGCCATACAAAATGTCCTTAAGACACGTGTTCAACAATATTTTTCGATAACTTTTGAACGCTTCAAGCTACGAATTTGAAATTTTGTACTCGTTCATTTTTAAATGGTTCCAAGGAAAAAGATAAATGTGTAAGAAATCGAGTGAGTCCTTCTTGCACCTCCCATGTGAAAGTTCTTCAAAAAGGACATTTTTGTTCGATGACTTACAAAGTTTAAGATATGAAATTAAACACTGAATATTGTCTTTTAGGTTTGAGTAACAATCTAATGGCAGTCCTTAATAAAGGACATACAACATGCACACACGTAATTCTACTTTATCCCTAACTACAATATAAATCGGAGTTCAGTATTCATCTAGAGTATTATACGATTGGCTTGCAGCCGATCGTGACTGCAGTATGTTTTAAAAAAAAAATTTGTTACCCCGAAAAAATTTTTTTTTCCACGTTTCATCACTAATAAGCACCAAAGAAGCAAAAAAAATGTTCAGTCCGTCTATGCGTCGTCTGCCGTCCGCCGTACGCAAAACGTTTGAAAGCTTATAGCACCCAACCACTATGAGCTATTGAATTGAAATTTTTTTTTTAATAGACTGGGTAGGCCCCTTGAAGTAACGCGGGTGGGAGTGTGAGGAGGAAGGTGGGGGAAGCGTTTTAGACGAACAATTTTGGTTTCTTGATCTCAGCAACCGTTTATGGTAGGAGGCTGAAACTTGGAATTTATATAGAGCTTCGATAGTGGACCCATTTGCAAAAATTTTGTTGATATGGGTGAAAGACGGTTGGGAATGGGGGGGGGGGGGGAAATAATGCGTCCGAAACGCAAGAAAGCCGAGATCGACACATTCTAAAATCCATATCTCCTAGAGGGTGAGGGGAGGGTGAAAAGTAAAAAGTTCCGATGATTATATCTCGAGAACCTATAATGATATAATGCTGAAACTTTAGTAATTAGATAGAGCTATAGTAGTGTCATGTTGGAAAAATACAATTTTTTATAGGGGCAGTATGGTACGGAGTAGGGGGTGTTTTTCCTATCTATTTAACAGCTTATGCTAGAAAGTTGAAATTCGGTACTTATATGTAAATCAACTAAAAAAGTAGTTCTGAGTAAAAACAAATTCAAATATCCATTGGCGTTCGGAAGTGGAGCAAAAAAAATGATCAGTGAAAATGGAACGCATATATTTTCACGATTTTTGTCATATATTGAATTATTTTTTTTGTTACGGGTTTTTCATATAAATACCTAGAAAGCGTTTTCAGGATTTTTTGAAATTCGACCCCTTAGGTGGTGTAAAGGGGATGTATACATTTTCACGAATTCAGTATCCCTCAGGTCTGATTAGATATCGAATAACTTTTCACTTCCACGGGCTTATTTAATAATCACCTAAAACCCGTTTTCAAGTTTTTTCCTTTTTCAACCCATAAGAGTTTAAAAACGGGTTGAATGTTTTCACGAATTCAGACAAGACATCGGATAGGTTTTTACTTCCTCGGGCTTTCTTTATATACTCGTATATCTTAAAACTCTTTTCAGAATTTTTGAATACTCAACCCCAAAGTGGGTGCAAGGGGGTTGCATATGTTTTCACAAATTCTTAAATATTTCTTAGTTCTAATGAGATATCGAAATAATTTTTACTTCCAAAGGCTTCCTACATAATCGTTAAAAAGTTGATTTCAGGATGTTTGATATTCAACTCCAATAGGTCGTAAGGCTTTCGACATATTTCTCAGGATTGATGAGATATTAGATTGGCTTGCACTTCCACAGACTTTTTATATAATCGTCTACAAACGCATTTCCGATTTCATGTAATGGCCCAAAACGAAATCACGAAAAACCTTCTAATGGCGTAACAACTGATATTATACTAGGACTAGACCTCGTCCCGGAGTATGACCCAATTAAATAATTCATATGATATATGTGGCAGCAGCCTAAGTATTCTATCGCAACCCTATTCTAACCGCTTTCCGAACTTTTTTTTTAGGTTTTCAGTCACACAGTAACCTACACCGCGTCTCAGAATTAAACGCGTTCCGAACTTCTACCCGAAAAATAATAAAGTTGCGCCCAGACTGTTGGCAGATTTTTTATTATGTCTTTCATAATGAAATTAAGGAAGAATCGAAAACTTGCCGAGCTCCGAATCGTAAAATTACACACGAACCGCCATACAACAGTCAGCTGTCCAAAATTTATCTATCTTGGAGGATTGCTTTTATTTCCACCAGGTAGCGATTTCAAACTTTACCATTCGTCAATTATTGTGAATTCTCCAGTCAGCACAAGATTGTCAGCTGCATTCAGAACATTTTTGACCTATTGATTTTTAGTTCTCGTTGCTTTTGAACAAGTAGCGAACGTACGTATTAGTTTATATTACTTGCGGTATTCAGATAAGAGCAAATAATTCCATTTACAGTACTACTAAATTTCGCTGCAAAACTTTCCAAAAAAACACACTGAATTCTAGTTGTCAAATGAAATTTACATAATAAATAGTGTGAACAATTCCACGCAAATTTGAAATCACTTCACGAAAACACTTGTTTTCAACTGGTATAATGATCGATGATAGGTCAATGTGATTTTGGTTTATTTAAATTCTGTGAACGGTTTTTTTTACGAAACTCTTTTAGTTATTGAAACTTAAAGTTGTAGAAACAGAGAAAATCCGGAAAATATGAATTGCGAGTACGTGATTGAAATTGAAAGTTTTCCCAAAATTCCAAAGAGTACTCATCAACATCATCATCAATGGCGCGACAGCCCAAATCGGGCCAGGGCCTGCAGGATACATTGTCTGAAGTCATCTCGGTTCAAGGCTTGCGTCCTCCAATTTGTACATCTAAGAAGCGATCTGCAATCTGCGTCAACTGAGTCCTCGTACATATCTCGGAATAAAGTACAGCACCTACTTTAAAAGACGTTGGTTTAACTGAAATGCGGTTGAGTAATTCGGCCTTGCTCGATTGTTTCTTCTTAAAATTTAGAACAGGTCGAACAACGAACTGTCAATCCATAAAAGCCATCACAAAAATTTAAAACAAAACAAAATTCACACTTTTAATTCAGTCAACACGTTCAATGATTTGAAAGTCATCCACCGCGTTCAATAATATTCCAGTAAAAATGTTCATAATCTTGTAGGAAGTAGCTAACTCCACAGCAACGAGCATAGTTTCTACCTTAAGGGCTTCAAAAATAATATCAAGTCCGTTAACACCTGTACAGGTGAACAGATTCAGTTGAATCAGTTTATTGACCACCCGTCGTCACCTCGGATTCGTATATCTCACGTTCATTCAAGGCCTCGCTAACAATTCGAAAAATACACAGCAATTTCGAAAAAAAAACCGCCATAATTTTCAAGATATATGTCTTGGCGCCTGGGACACTGGACAGGTACGTACCGTAACAGAATTCGATCTACGTGTACATTGCCTTCGTATTTCCCAAAGGTTTTCAAAGTCGCTAAAATACATAAAAGGTGAATTCAATTGCAAAAGGCAACTCTCCGTCATGTTCTTGATTTTCCATTTCAGTTAAAAATAGTCGCTGACTTGAATAATTTATAAAATAAATATAAGAAAATAAAATAAGCTCACAAGAAAAAATAAATTAAAGACTGTGACCGCTTTTATTTTTGCTCCGTTGCTCTGTGAATTTTATTTATATTCATTTTTGTTGTTTAAATTAATGGAGTAATGTGGTAACTGAGTTTTGTCCAAATCAGCAGAAAGGAATTCTGGTACACTTTTTTTTTTGCTTCTTTCCAACATGTGTGAATTTTGCAATAAGTCCGAGAAATTGTGCTCACTTGATTTCAATTTTGTTTTGTTTTAAGTTGTTGAATACAAGTACATTGTAAAGTTCAGTCAACCAGATAATAGTTATGATTCTGGGATAATGTTGCATTTAACTGAACTTCATCAAACATTTTTGATCCTCTGAACTTGTTACGCTGATTGTAATCTTAAAAATTTGGATTTTTTTGAGATCTAAATATTTTTTATAAATAGTATATATTACGTTATTATACTAACTCAAGTAACACGGTTCAGTCATCCAAACGTCGCGCCGACGTCTAGACGAACGAAGTTATACCGACTTATTTCGGAAATGATTTCAGTTGTTCCTGACGTCGATATAACTTTGCAGCAGCCATGAATCGACAGATACGCGTATCAGATGAGGTTATATGATATTTATGCAGCGTTTAAGTTATCTTATAGCTTTCCTATAAAATCACTGTTCGTATTTATTGACTGGCAACATCTTACATTCATAAAAAACGTAATTTGGAAACTCTATTCATCACAGGCTGGCGGAATGGCGCTGCTAGCAGTAAAAAGCTTTGAATACTTACAAAAAAGCTCGTTTTTGTATACCATCAAATGGGTTTAGGGTAGGTAGATTTTTCTGATTCTTCTTTTCCTGATTTTAAAAAACAAAATTTTTTTTAAATTTAAGTATGTGACCGCTATATTTTCTAGAATAAAAATGTAAGAGCATCGCCATAAAAACCTTTCTGGTGTATAAAGAAATATGATCAAAAAGTTGTTCCAAAAGCTTTGAACTAGAAAAATATTAAGATCATCGGTTTCTGCAAACGCTGATGATGGGAGAGCCGATTGCCAGACACCCACTACAACTAACTGAATTGATCAAAATTTAACTTTTGAAGAATTAAGGTACGTTGATGCAGCAATTCTTGATTGAATAAATAATGATTAAATGTTAGTTGTTTTCCGGCGTCAGTAGATTTTCTGGTGTGAAACCCCAACACGAAATCCCGGACTGTTGATTAATCGCTGTTCTTGAGGACATGACAGTTGGAAATTCTTCACTGGATACGCCAGTTTCATAAGATTGTGTTGGACTAGGTCCGAAGGAGCTGTTTCGTCATCGAAGGCATAGACTCGTCAGAGGGTGTATCATGCCTACTATCCTAATCAACAGTCGGGGATTTCGTGTTGGGGTTTCACACCAGAAACCCTACTGACGCCGGAAAACAACTAACATTTAATCAAATTTGCTTCTATGGTAGCTTACAATGAAAAAATTCCACTCTTGAATAAATAATATTGAAAGTAGAAAACTCAACAATTTTAATAAAAAAAGTAGGGGAACTAGGGGTAAAATGGTCTATCGAGGTACAACTGGAACTACTACTAGTATTGACGATGCAAACTTAATTGTCTTATGTGTCTTTGCAAAGTATAGGGTGATCCAACAGGAATGTTCAAAATTTGTTAAGTTATAGCGGCCATGTTGTTAAAGCAATATCCGTCGAATTTATTGTGGATTATTCAGTAGTGAATGGCAAATCACCATGGAAGGTCATAGCGATGAACAACGTGTGCAAATCATTAAATTTTATTTTCAAAATCAGAGCTCCGTTCGAAAAACGTTCCGCGCATTACGTGATTTTTAACAAAGAGGATAGATAATTGGATGAATATCTCACACACAACTTGTTTTATTTACATTTAAAAGTTGAACGTCTTAATTAAAAGACCCTATATTTGCCATAATTCTGATCACAATCTTTTAAGGGGATCGTTGCAAATTTCTGGCTCCCATGTATTTTGTATGGCGAAACGCGTTCCGTTTCGGTACCTGAATCTCAGCTTCCACTTAACTCACGAGAGTCAAATTTTGCACACTTATTATATAGTGTATTTAAAAGCTTAGTACATGAGTAAATTAAAAAATTTTCACTAAAAGTTGAGATATTTAAGAAAAAAAGAATGTATTAAATTTTTTGAAAAAATTTGAAAAAATTACAGTTATTCACGAGATATGTTCATTTGCTCATGTATGAAGTTAGTCAATGTTACCACAAAAACATAAAAAAAAATTAAGACGATACTATGAGTGGTTACTGACATGTACCGAAAGTTGAAAAAGCACTACTTTTCAGGAGAGCCAAAAAAGAAAAATTTCTTACAGTGACTTATTCGACTTCCCCCCCTTCAGAGCAAAACTTGAGGCACTACCCGTTACCCGAGTAAGGTATGGTTTTCGTGTGATGTGCAGAAATGAGTATAGAATAATAATATGAAATAAAAAAAAATCTATTTTTTTTTACATTTTTTGCTCCGACCCCCTTAAGACTAGTTCGATTGTTGTACAAAATTGTTTTCAGTCCTATTGGACTGAAAACAATTTTATTTATATTTAACAATATACCAATATAATCAATATTTGGGTTGTGGTGTGTTATGTTAAGGATGTAGCTTTTAATGTTTGAAACTAATTTTGAAAAATGTTCATTATGTGCATCCTAATCCTAAATTAAGACGTAAATTGTGGTAAATGCAGTGAAACAGAATATCATTGCTGTCCAGGTCGGTTTGGGTGGATTTTGAACTAGGTTTTCACAAAACCACGAGATTTCTGCAAATCAAGTTTGCAATATTGCAATGTAAATCAGCTATAAGAACTTTATTATGAGTATTTACAATAACTATGACATATTAATAACTGCTGTACATCCAAAGATTTAAAACTGGATTTGCTGAAATGTCTAGATTTCGATAAGATTCTATCAAATTCTAATATATTGCCCATATTTGGATGAATTTGAAATCTACTCGGGTAAAAAGGGTAGTTCAAACCCTAATCAAAGCTAATCTCTCAATTTAAAAATTTTTAATTTTTTTCGCAGCACCCATCCTAATGGCTCGAATTAGTGTAAAAAATTATTTTTTCAGTTTCATCTCGATAATATATGGCGAGTACGTTCCTCAAGGACCTTAAAGAAACGAAAATTGTATAAGATTCCGAAAACTCCCAAGATATCGACATAGGGCCTGTATAGTATCATTCTGTGGATGATTGTAACAATAAATACTCATATATAGGTGGTGTACAGGCGCGTAGCGTAAAACTTCGTAGGGCTAGCGCAATAACACAATCATCAAATTCTATGAATTCTGTAACTATAAACACGTAATTTTCATTCAGAAATAAAATTTCGATTGCTAAATTCCAGGAAGTAATCAAAAAATTCCTCGAAATTTAGCAATCGTATCGTATCCTACGAAGATTCACGCTACGCGCCTGGTGGTGTTCCATCGAAACTGCCATCTATACCTACCTAATAAATTACTATACCTAATAAATTTCATTGACATAAAATATTTCTTTCGTAGATTTTAAGTATTGTAGGATAACTTAATAGCTGGGGTGATCACTTCTTCGTCGGGCCTGAAGTCTTTCGATTATGAGATACAGTAGAACACGGATAAGTGCAACACGCTTAAGTGCAAATTGCGCTTATGTGCACTAAAATTTCATGCACCGACATTTTTTGAGAATTTTTCATACATTTGAATTTGGATAAGTGCAACACGGTTAAGTACACAAATACGTGTAAGTGCACGGAATTTTTTGCATGATATCGAACATTTGCATAGAATTTGACACGGCTAAGTGCACATTTAAAACCCATTTTCTTTCCTTTTTTGCCAGCCACTGTAAAACATTGTCTGTCATAAAAAGTAGCACAACTCGACCAGTCTGCTATTTCTGTAATGAGGGATTCCCCGAAAATCAGACATTTTAGGCTTTGGTCATTATGCTATCCTTGAATGCGTGGAATTTTGAGATTGTCTTGTGCAGTGTGTGGTGAAAAGCCGCACATTAGTAAGTGAAGTTAGATTTTATATTTTTTAAAAAAAATTACCGCGAGCTAGACATATGTAAGTGAGTAATTTGTGATTGTAGTGATCTTGCAGCACCTTTTCGTACATAATTGAATCAAAAAAAAAATTATTTCTTTGACAATCCAGCAAAAGCTTGAAGTTTTGGATAAACTAAAAAGCGAAACAAGGAAAAAACTCGCCCCTGAGTATGGGCGTGATGTGCCTACTATCTCCAGAATTGTAAGGAACGCAGACAAGATTCCTGAAATTGCTACGGAAAATAAAAACGTGAAAAGAAAGAGGATTCGCACTGGAAATCATGAAGATTTAGACGAGGCAATGATAATATGGTTTCAACAAATGAGGCAAAAAAATGCTGTTATCTCAGGACCAATGATTTTGGAAGAAGCAAAAAAAAATCTGCCAACAGTTTGGGCGCAACTTTATTATTTTATGGGTAGAAGTCCGAAACGTGTTTAATGATGAGATGCGATGTAGGTTACTATGCGACTGACAACCTAAAAAATAATGTTCCAAATAGCCTCCTGGTTTTTTATTTACTTACATATTTTTTTATCAATAGAATAAAAGCGAATTCGATCACATTAAACCTAAGAGATTTTCGGAATCAGTAAAAACTTGAACAATACCCCCAGGGGGTTTAATTGAGAAAAATACATAAATCGGTTTTTACCCGACTACGTTTAAAGCTTAAAGAAGTAAAAGTGAATTCCAAATCTCAAAATACCTTAGAAATATATCAGAATTCGTGAATATGTACACAACCACTTTACACCCCGTTAGGGGTTGGATATCGAAAAATTTGGAAGATTGTTACTAGGCGCTTATATAAATACCCCGCAGAAGTAAAATTGCTTTGATAGCTCGACATGTCTAAAAGTTTTAACGAAGTTTGTGAAAATGTGGATTCACGGACATTTTTTTTACTCAACCTCAGAACGTCAATAAAAATCTGAACTTTTTTTTTGCTTTAATTACTCTAATAGTACATCTACATATACAAACTAAGTTTCAACTTTCTAGCATAAGCCGTTTCTGAAATAAAAAAAACCACCCCTCTCCCCCGTACCTTGATACCCCTATCAAAAATTTTATTTTTCTAGGATGTCTCCATAGTGGCTCTATATAGTCCTAAATTGTTAGCTTTCTATTCATTATGGTTTTCGAGAAATAAAAATCAGAATGTTTTCCTTTCTACCCCCTTTTACCATCACCCCCAACACCCACACCGTCAACATTTTTTCTCTACTAGAAGTTTACCGACCCCAACTCCTGTAAAATTTTCAAGATCATATCTGATACGGTTTCTGAGATATAAAAATTACATTTTTTGAAAAATTGCTGTCTCCCCACTTTCGTGCTCCACCTCCCCCCTCAAAAAATTTAGTTTCGGTAGACTCCTCTTGTAATCCCTTATACAGAAACTAAATTTTATCTTCCTGGTGTAATTGGTTCGGAAGATATTGTAATCCAAAGTTTCCCCCCCCCACCCCCACACCCCTCCACCCCTCTTACAAATTTTAGCCCTTGTCAAATCTTGAAGTATCCCTAAGGACAATAACAAAGTTTCAATCTTCTGACATTAATTGTTCAGGAGATATCGATTTTAGAATGTTTCAATCCCGTCTTTCATGCGTTAAAGACTCATTGTTTTCCCCCCCACTTACACACCCCTTAACTAATAACGACTATTTTTTTGCAATTGAGTCCATTATCATAGTACTACATAAGTTCCAAGTTTCAGCTTCCTAGCATAAGTGGTTCCTGTGATCTAGAAACTAAAATTTTTCCTCTAAAACGCTCCCCTCTCCTCTCCCCTTGTACCACCACCCCTCAAAAATATACCAGTCATAGGGGTTCACCCAATCTACCCACCATAAAAATTTCAATTTAATATCTCAACGGGTTTCGGAGCTACGCGCCTTCAAACGATTTTGCGTACGGCGTACGGCGTCTACGGCGGACAGACGGACATTTTTTATTTTTTGCTTTTTTGGCGTTTACTAGTCCTAAAACATGAAAATACAAAATTTCAGGGTAGCAAATTTTTTTGAAATTTTAGGTCGATCACAATACTTTATTATTAAAAAATAATAAAGTAAAATGTCTTTCAAAATGGAGATAGAACACTTTGAACCAAATAGCGGTTGGATACATCGTTGGAAAACAAAGAATAATATTAAAAGCGTGCTCCCAGATATACTAAAAGACTACAATGCTGAAGATGTGTTCAATGCGGATGAATCAGCCCTATACTTTAAAGCCCTTCCCCGTAGAACTCTTGCTTCGGGAAGAGATTCTGTTAAAGGTGGAAAAGTCCAAAAAGATCGTGTAACGCTGTTATTTCTAACAAATATGAGTGGATCAAATAAGCATATTTATGTCATTGGTCGCTCCAACTCCAAGGAGTCACGTTGTTTTCGTGGGAAGGAAATTCCTTTTCCATACTATTTTAACAGTAAAGCTTGGATGACAAGCAAGATTTGGACCAACATAATTGCAGATTTTGACAGGGAAATGGCTATTCAAAATAGAAACGTTGCACTTTTTATAGACAATGCTGCTTGTCATAAATTGGCAGACCATATCCGTTTGCGAAATGTGAAAATTGTATTTTTACCGGTTAATACGACAGCTTTAATTCAATCATTGGACCAGGGTATTATTCGCACTTTTAAAGCATACTATCGACAACAAATAATCAGAAAGCAAATTCTGGCCCTGGAACAAGGATCTTCTCTCCAAAGCTTTGGGAACATCCTTAGAAGTCTTAGAGGCAATAAGAGATCTTGGTGGTTAGTTTCACCAACAACAATTAAAAATTGTTTTCGCAAAGCTGGATTTGTTCAGCAACCTTTGCAGGAAGTGCATGAAGATGAAGAGGAAATCATTGAATTTCTTATACCCGAGGATCAGTTTAATGAACTTCTTGACTGCGATGAAAACTTGGATTGTTATGGTGAGTTAACCTAAGAAGAGATCATCAATGAAGTTCGTCCAGAAAATGCAGAGCTAAGTTCCGATATAGAAACAGATGACGAGATTATCGAAGAACCTACAATTAAAGTAACACTTCAGGATGCATTAAGCTCCTTATTTACGATAAGGAGATATGTCGACCAAAGTGGTGCTGAGGTTACATCTTTGGATGAAGTGGAACATCAATTAATGAAGTTATCGGGGAAAAATTGATCCAGAAAAAAGTATCAGACTTCTTCAAGAAATAAAGTTTCATTGCATGTTTCATTAATTTTTAATTTGCTAAAATTTTGTAAAATGAATTTGTACCTATTTTTGCATTTGATTAGTTAAGTATAAAAAGACTGTTAATTTTGCTTTCCTCTTTTTACAATTAATAAAATATCGTTATTTTATTTATGTGCTTATAAACATATTTTGTTCTTAATTTATTTTTTGACCATGACAATATTTGTTAAAAAAAGAAATAGATAATATGCATTATGTGTTAAGAAATCAAATTATAATTATATTTGTTAACAAAAACTGATAAGTGCACAACACTGATAAGTGCACACAAAAAACATGCACCATCGGTATGCACTTATCCGTGTTCTACTGTATAGGGTTCGGATTTTAATGCCCAATATTGAGTTTCATCAAATATGTATTCAAATTTCAAATTTATTATCGAACCATATGATTACATGTACAATTTAGTGGTAATAATTTGTGATCAGGCTTGTGCCTCTACAACAATGGTCATCAAATATGTATGATAGCAGAACTAATAAAAATTAGTGGTCTCAAAAAACAGCTAATTTACATCCAAAGATTTCAAACTGGATTTGGCGAAATCTCGAAATTTTAACAAAACTCTCAAAATCTACTAGATTTCTCGTACATGTAAGAGATCTTGAAGTCTGCTTGGGCTTCTAAATTTTCTCGAAATCGAGATCAACATCGGCTACTACTGAAATCAAAAATTGTGTTTACCAAGCTTTGGAATCAATTAATTTTATTCTCTAGTTCCTACGCATGCTACTCAATTTTCCATGGCTTAAAGACTTACAATCATACAATACAGGTTCAAATTTTTGATATCATACAATCAGCTGATAAATTGAACGATGTTAAAGAAATCCCTTCAGAGCGATGTTAATGCTTTTTAATATACTGAAATTCGGTTGCTAAAATCCGGCGATTTACATGCGGAAATGAAAAGTTGATATTTTCAAGCAGTACCAACCACAGCGACTATAGCATTTGCATAATTTCCATCCATGCACCATTAACGGGTAACTACCGCAAATATTTTCTCTACAGTAGCTACTGAACTTCAATGGCCACTACCACCCCCTTCCCTTGGAAAAGCAATATGACCGCCACTGCTGGACAATGTATTTTTTTTTGGATAGCCAGACTCCCTTTAATTCGGTTGGGACAAATAGGCAGATTTTCTTCGAAACTCGATCGAACCATAAGAACAAACAGCTAAGCTGAATTTAACTATCAATTAATTCTATTAAAACCAACATCACATTTACATATATCACTTCAAATTTAAAGTCCTCCAGAACGAAAGACACTAAGACATCATAGTCTGTCCCATTACAAACCCTATGACATTCCCTAAACGAACAGAGCGGCACGATTGAACATCGAAAATAATTAAATATAAAAATAAAATTGAGATCATAAACATTACAACACACCTAACTGCCAGTCCGTTATCTTTTCTGACAGGTAAATTAATTCAGCAACAAATTCAATGTCAAAACACGACGTTCGAAACAACAATGGGCACCTATCCTTATGACTGGATCTCGAAAGATGATCATAAGAAAAGAGCTACAAGAAATTGACACAATCGTGAATAAAATCCCGTAAGAAGTTCAAATATAAACTTGGGTATCATAACTTGTGTATATACGAGTACATTGAAGGAAAACTCTATTCTATATAGCGACAACTTACGTTACGTCTTGCGAGCAATTTGCATACGCGGCGTATATGCGCGGCGAACATGAATTATTTATAATGCCATCGGCTACATATAGATATTTGTTGACCTATGTTCAATTAAAATTCAAATGATCCATTCTTGGCGGCAGTATTGTAAATCGGTTTGATACTAATATCTGCGAATCTTCGTTGGATACGAGAAGAACAGCACAGGGCCTAGGATCGAACCTTGAGAGGGTCCGCCGAGCACAGCCCACGATATACGGAAGCTATGAAGACACGCTGGGTAGTAAGGGAGCGAAAGATATCCGCGCACGACATTATTCCTACTCTTGTGCGCTGTTTAACCGAACGGATGTTGCGGAATTTTTCGCGGATTCCAGTAGCGTTTTGGTATGTTTTTTCATAAATAATAAAGAAATCAGCGGATAACTGCTCGTGAATACCAGGGAGTAAGTAGCCTACGACTATCGTGGCCAATGTATAAAAACGATATTGCATTAACGAGATATTCGTACGTTTATATTTTGTACATATCCAATGAACTTTATAATTCGCTTATTGGGACGAAAGAGAGTCCACTGATTTGACTTCCTAGTTTTTACAATGTGGAGTATCGGGTCCTATAAGCTACACGTTGCAGTACTCTGCAATATGCAGATGCATGATAATAACTGCTCGTATGGATCTTATGGATCTTATGGACTATTATTTATGTTGCATAAAAACTATTCCAGTTTCGATGGCAAGTCGTATCTTAAAAGGTAGCTAGTCAACAATGATATTGTACAACTGTGCAATTTATTGTAGGGCTATAGGTCAAATCAGGTAGTTGAGGTAGTTTACATTTTGCTACCTTGATACTCCTTTGTTATCGCGGTGGTCGCTAGTTTTACCAGTTCGCATTGTGTGATGACCTTTTCGTTCGATTCGCTTCAGTAGGTCTTTTCGACAAATTGAAAGTATTGAAATAATAATCGCATGGTTGGTTATTATATTACCCGATTTTATGACGATTAGATACGTTTGCTGCAAAATCCATTGTTGAAATTTCATACGATTTATTTGATGAATTGATTCAGTATGTGGTTATTGCGGCGGTTCCGTTCACTCAGCGAGTGTCTGTAATGAGCTCTATTTGTTCGGTTTGTGGTAATACCGGAGTTAAGGTTCGGCATTTTTTCCGGGCCGGAGAGAATTAGACCCACTTTCCGAGATACGTGAAAACTGTGTCCCATAAAAATATTCGAATTTTAAGGCCGTGACACAATAAAAGCAGAAGCAGCGGCAGAAGCAGATTTTTTTTTAGAAATCACAGGATCATATGACGCCTGTTTAAATGAAAGTAGCGACAGAAGCAGCGACGAAAGCAGTGATGCTTTTCCGTTCTCATCATCATCAATGGCGCGACAGCCCAAGTCGGGCCCTGGCCTCCTGAAGTCGTCGCCTTCACTCGTCTCGATCCAAAGAGCGCGACCTCCAGCTGCTAATTTTTAAGATGGCTTTGCTGTCTTCATCAACCGAGTCTTCTCATCGCTTGCGTGGTTTACCTACTGGCCTGTTACCACTCACTTTGCCCTTAAGAGCACGTTTGGGGATTCTTCTGTCTTCCATCCGATCTACATGGTCAGCCCACTGCAGTTTACGTAGTTTGATGAACGTTGAGGCTTCTGGCTCCTAGAAGATTTGATACAACTCATGGTTGTATCTTATTCGTCAGTCCGTTCCTTCCTTTATGGGTCCAACAATTTTTCGGAGAACCTTTGCGTTTGCGTCATTATTTTACTTTATTATTTTTTAATAATAAAGTATTGTGATCGACCTGAAATTTCAAAAAAGTTTGCTACCCAGAAATTTTGTATTTACACGTTTTAGGACTAGTAAACACCAAAAAAGCAAAAAAAAAAAAAAATGTCCGTCTGTCGGCCGTAGACGCCGTACGCCGTACGCAAAATCGTTTGAAGGCGCGTAGCTCCCAAACCCGTTGAGATATTAAATTGAAATTTTTATGGTGGGTAGATTGGGCGAACCCCTACGACAGGTATATTTTCGAAGGGTGGGGGTGCAAGGGAAGAGGAGAGGGGAGCGTTTTAGAAGAAAAATTTTGGTTTCTAGATCTCAGGAACCACTTATGCCAGGAGGCTGAAACTTGGAACTTATGTAGTACTATAATAATGGACTCAATTGCAAAAAAATGCTCGATATTGGTTAAGGGGTGTGGAAGTGGGGGGAAAACAATGAGTCTTTAACGCATGAAAGACGGGATTGAAACATTCTAAAATCGATATCTCCTGAATAATTGATGTCAAAAGATTGAAACTTTGTTATTGTCCTTAAGGATACATCAAGATTAGACAAGGGCTAAAATTTTTAAGAGGGGTGGTGGGGTATGGGGGTGGGGGGTGAAAAACTTTGGATTACAATATCTTCCGAACCAATTACACCAGGAGGATAAAATTTAGTTTCTGTATATGGGATCACAAGAAGAGTCTACCGAAACTAAATTGTTTGAGGGGGGAGGTGGAGCACGAAAGAGGGGGGACAGCAATTTTTCAAAAAATGTAATTTTTATATCTCAGAAACCGTATCAGATATGATCTTGAAAATTTTACAGGAGTTGGGGTCGGTAAACTTCTAGTAGGGAAAAACATTTTGGTGATGTGGGTGTTAGGGGTGATGGTGGGGGTAGAAAGGAAAACATTCTGATTTTTATTTCTCGAAAACCATAATGAATAGAAAGCTAAAAATGATGAGATACGGAGTTGGGTACTATGCGACTGACAACCTAAAAAATAACCAGGAGGCTATTTGGAACGTTATTTTTTAGGTTATCAGTCGCATAGTACCCAACACCGTATCTCATCATTAAACACGTTTCGGACTTCTACCCATAAAATAATAAAGTTGCGCCCAGACTGTTGGCAGATTTTTGTTTTACTTTCGTTTATGCGTAACCCGACTTCTTTTGTGGCGGTGTCAAGAATGACAAATACCTCCTTAGCACTAGGGAAGGATCTTGCGAGTATGTTTATATCGTCAGCGTATGCTACTAGTTGGGTGGACTTGAATAGTAGTGTCCCATTGGTGTTGACTGAAATCTCGCAAGAAAGTTCCGATCGGTTCCGAAATTTTTCAGCAAGTCAGTACAGTTGCAATGGCAGTGAGGTTAAGTTCAGTCTTAGGTGTCATAGTTTTCTAGTTTACGTGCGAAATATGAACGGAAAATCCAAGTGGAGCTCCGACGATACGTTTTTGTTCATTAACAATGTGGAACTGTATCCAGAGTTGCGGGATTTTTCTTTTTCGTTTTGACAGATCAACGAAACTTTGATGATGAAGTGTACACGGATAAGCAAGTTTTATTTGGAAGATTTTTGTAGAGCTACTTGCTAGAGTAAAATTGCTGCAATTTGACAGATAGTGTAAGCATCGCAGCAAATTACTCTAGCAAGAAATGTCGCAAGTTACTTGCTAGTGTACACGAGGCTTTACTTGGGATTCAGTGTTCGTCATTGTGAGTCTCGTTAGTCGAACTAATTTTGGTGGAATTTCAAAATCAAGCATGATTTGGTACAGTACCCTCCTGTCATATGCTTGTTTAAAATCTACGAAGATTTGGTACACATCTGTGTTAGATTCCCAGCATTTTTCAAGCACCTGTTTCACCGAGAATATTTGGTCTGTTGTAGATCGTCCGGTTCTGAATCCACCTTGGTATTCGCCAATTGTTTCGTTAAAATAGGGCTTAAGACGACGTTCAATTATTTTTGTCAGTATTTTGTAGGACGTACACAACATTGATATTCCTCTGTAGTTCTCACATCAGAGTTTGTTTCCTTTCTTATAAATTGGACATATAATGCTTTTTCGCCAATCTTCGGGTATATTTTCCTCTGTCCTAACTTTACATATCATTTTGTGTAGTATTTCCACGACACAGTTTCCACCGTTCTTCAGAAGTTCAACTGGTATTTCGTCAATTCCCGGCGCTTTGTTTAGTGTCTGGTCACATAGGACTGCTTTGATTTCGTCTAGTGTGGGTAGTGTCGATGATGGTTCTTCCTCGTCAGTTGAAACCTCAATTGAGATGTTATCGGTTGTAATCGGTGCTGATGGAGTGGGATTGAGAAGATGTTCGAAGTAGGAAGCCCATCTCCTTTTAATTTCTTGTGTGTCGCTGATGATGTTGCCCTCTACGTCTTTGCAAAGACTAGTTTTGGGCTTATACCCCCTTTTTAGGTCTTTTACTATTGCGTATGCGTCCCGGGTTTTCCATTCTAAATTCTAAAATTTTGCTTCTGCTTCAGAACTGCCAACGTAAATCCCTTAAGAATTGGGAAAGTTGTCAGCAATGGAAACGTTAAAAGTGTCAAAATTGTGTCCATATAGTTGTATTTAATGATCATTTTAAACTGAAAGCTCAGAAAAATCAACGGACTTTACTTCCTAATCTTAATCTCTTTCTTTACATAAAAAAGTTGTGGGGAGGGCGGTATGATGGGCTTGAATGAGAAGCTTCTGATTCTTTTATCTAGAAAACGGCTAAAGCTAATGCAAAGTTGAAATTTTGGACAAAATACAAAATCAAAGGCGAATATTATACATATATAATTTTTCACCAAGGGACTATTGTACGGGGTAGGGTGCCGAATAGTGGATATTTTGAAATATCAGGAAAAACTTAAAAAAAAATTTCAAACTCGAATTATATTGTTGCGAGCTAGAGGTTCGCCGGGATTTCAAGTAATACACAATTCGGTTAAAATAAAAATAAGTGATTATTTATTCTTCGCACTTTAATTCTATTAGCACGATTATTCGCACTATATGGCAATACCGCCCGCTTATCTATATCGCTTGATTCGATCACTTTCGCTCTCTACCAACACGGTCGCGTATACACGCTGGCTGTCACAGTCGACGTAATAAAAATTACTATGTCCTCGCTGAAAGCTTCACCTGCTTTTATACTAGCCGGTTGCAGTCTAGGATGTACTTGAATGTTCGCTCGGTGATGTGGATTGTTCTCGAAAGCTTTGGAGCTTTCGATTTTGCTCTTCTAGGCTGTTCTAATACATTCGAGCGCATTCGATTAGAGGGGAGATATAATCGTGTTGCTCCGCTCTCCTTATTTACTCAACTAGGCTTTTGATTGGGTTACTTTGCAGCTTAGGTATTCGGTTGTTGCTGTTTCCCTATTCGTAATCGATCGAGTTGCGCGGTGGCCAGGCTTACACGTAACAATATTATATATAATGAAATTCGAAAAATCACGTAAATCATCGATCATATTCAGTACTGAAAATTTATATTGACTAGCCAAGATTCGAATTTAGTTTAACAATATTGTTGCGATACGAGTTAGGCGCATTTTGCGATTATCGGGTCTATTCTGTGTACAAGAATTTTGGCTGAGAGTCACAATTTAAAAAAAAACTGTTACTTTTTACGTCATTTTGTTAATAATGAAGTATTGTGATCGATTTTATGTAGAACAAATTTTTTTTTTCTACCCTGAAAAGATTTTTTTACGGTTTAGGACTAGTAGACTACAAAACAACAATGTGAAAAGTTGACCACATTTGGCGTTCGGCGTAAATAAACGCGTTTCAAGGCTCGTAGCTTACAAGCCCTTGAAATTATTGAGTTTAACTTTTGTTAAAGGGGGAACGTTTCAGAAAAAAAATTTTGGTTTCTAGATCTTTAGATCTGCTTATGCTAGGAAGTTGAAAGTTGCAATTTATATGGAGCTATAATAGTTTAGCAATTTTTGCAAAAATTGTCGATTTGTAATTTATAAAGATAGGAGTACTGTACGGGAGTAGCAACATGCGAAGTGGGGGGTTTTTTCAGTCTCCGGAGTGACTTATGCTAGAAATTTCAAACTAGTTGCGTACATATACTTATGAAAAAAAATAATTTAATAAAAAAAAAATCGGTGAAAATGGGGTGCATATATTTTTACGAATTTTGTTATATGCCTTGAGTCTGATGGTATAGTAGAATCGAGAAATAGTGACCTAATGAAAGAAACACTCTTTTGAATAAATATTTATTAACGTGTATTTTGTTGCGTTGTAATGATAAGACATAATTCAAGTAAATCAAACTGTGTACTTTAGATTGCAATTCCTATTTGTACATTACAAAGTAATTTAATTCGTGATAAAACCCGCATAGCATATCGACACTTTACCGGTATTCCAGCAGAACTATTTTCGCTTCTTAGTACTGGGACATGCAGATCTCTAGCGGAACATATTGTTACATGTAAACCTGGCAACCGCGCAACTCGATCGTTTCGCATAATGGAAACATCGACAACCGAATACCTAGCTACAAAGTAACCCAATCAGAAACCTAGTTGAAGTATATAATGAGAGCGGAGCAATACGTTTATACCCGCCCTCTAATCGAATATGCTCGAATGTACTACAACAGCGTAGAAGATCAAATGGAATGCTCTCAAACTTTCCAGTACTATCCACACACACCACCGAGCGAAGATTCAATAACAGTCTCGACTACAGACAAGTAGTATAAAAGCAGATGAAGCTTTCAGCGAGGGACATAATAATTTTTATTACGTCGACTGTGAGAGACACCGCGACCGTATTGGTGGAAAACGATTGATAGAGTGCGATCGAGACAAGTGCTGTGTAAAAGCGGGCGGTATTGCCATACAGTGCGAATAATTGTGCTAATAGAATTAAAGTGCGAAGAATAAATAATCACTTATTTTTATTTTAACCGAATTGTGTTTTACTTGAAATCCCGGCGAACCCCTAGCTCGCAACAATATATAGTAGTGACAATGTTTTAATTCAATTAGTGAACAGAGATACCGCTTCAGTATTATGAATTCAGTACTACATAGATACGATATTAATGGTAAAATCTTAAGAAATTTTCGCAATGTAGTTCTCAAATTTTTTTTTATATTGGTAAATTTCATTTTATTGTAACAATATAGGTCAACATGTGTGAATAAAGAAATTAGTAGATGTGAATAGGATTTCTACCAAGAAACGTATCATTCTGTAGACAATACTCTACTCTGATGCTGTTCAGCGCTGTATATGTTATTAAGAGGTTTCAATCTTTGTCGTTTTAGGTTGTGATAGATTACTAACTTTATGAATCCGGAATCGACAAGATGACATGAAAAAGAAACTAAAAGTTTTCTTTACGTTTTACTCAATTTTCTGGCACAAATTGTTTTTTTTAGTTTCTAAATATTAACAGCCATTATATCTTTATCTATGTACATAAAGTAATAAACTCGTAAACGTCACGAATCTCAAGACTCATTCAGTCGCAGTATTAAATTTCCATGACACTTTACCTTTTTATAGTTCTGCTTCGGTACTGAAAAACATAATTCGTTCAGACATAGGTGGTAAATACTTATGCACACTGATAAAACTAATAGCCCCATAAAAAGATAAAAAAAAATAATAAATCAAAAAATTCGTGATATAACTTAGGAGTGTACCACAATTTCAAGTAAAAACACCATTCGATTTAAATGAATAAAGACACAAATTACTTTATTCAATCACATTCATTTACTACATTATTGGCAACGCCTTCCAATTTCAGTTACTTCACGATCACTGTTATCAATGAAAATCACTTTACCCATATATTTTCCAGCAAGACTGATCGTTGCCTCGCTCTCGTAGTGGAAAAAGTTATTCCGTGTTCAAACCCGGCTGCGCTTATATATTGTATGTGAGTCGAACGAATTCCAACATATTCGGTGTGTGTGGAACATGCAGAAAGTGTGTGGAAGATGCTAAGAGTCTGCCTCTATTTGGAGTAGCAATATTTTAGTGTTCAGTATCAAGGGTCGTTATTCGCGAGTCTACTGTATATCAAATTAATTTGACCGACCTCTAGCGATTATACACTATGCGACAAATAAGTACCGAGACTCGAACCATATCTGAGTAACTAGTAGGGCCATATATGTCTACAGACAGGCGTTTAAAAGCTGTGACACTCCTCTTCCAGGTAATACCAATTTTGTTTAAATCGGTTGAAAGATAGCAAAGTTATGACAGTTCTCCCAAAACAACTTTTTTGTCGATGTTGAAATATTAAAATGTTGATCAAACAATGCTCATTACATTCTTCGATAGCAAAGGATTGTCCACAGGAAATTCGTTCCAACTGGCCAAACAATTACTGGCGCATTTTATCTCGAAGTTTTGAAGTGTGTGATGGCCAGAATCCGTCGTATTCGACCCGAATATCGTGATCCAGAGAACTGGATAATGCACCGAGTCACACCTCACTCATTGTTCGTCAATTTTTGGCTCAGAATCAAGTCTGTGTTTTTAATCATCCACCGTATTCCCCTGATTTGGCCACATGCGATTTCTCTCTATTCCCGAAACTGAAATTGAAGTTGAAAGGATGCTTTTTTAATGACATTTCGACCATCAAAACAGCTTCAACACGATCACTAGAGGCAATTCCACAAAATGAGCTAGAACACGCATTTGAATCACTGTTAAATCGCTATAACATGTGTATTGGAACTGCAGGAGAGGTTTTTGAATTAAAAAATTGAAAAATATTTAGATATTTTCTTTTAATGATGTCTTCCATGACCAGTCTCGAAATTTATTTGTCGCACTGTGTATCTAGTCATCCGGAAATGGTTTAAGACTTTTTCGAAATTCAACTTTCAAGGCGTTTTTTTCACGAATTCTGTCACATCTGTTTTTATATTTTCGCCTGAATGTCTAGATTAGGTGGTCTAAGGGGATGCAATTTCACGAATTACGCCATATCACTTATCTAATTGGCTTTTATGTGACTGGATTAAAAAATTTGGCCACCTAAAACTCAATAAGAGGATTTTTCGATATTCAACCCTTAAAAAGGTGTAACGGGGATGTATATTATTTCACGAATTCCGGCATATCACTTAACTCTGAAGCGATTTCCGGTTAGTTTCTACTTCTGCAGGTTCTTGAGTTTAACATCTAGAAATCGAATTCGGTATTTTTGACTATTGATTCCCTAAGTGATCATATACGTTATCACGGATTCCGCAATACTTCTTAGGTCCGTTGGGATATCGAATTGGTATTCAATTCTTCGTGCTTCTAATACAATCGCCTAAAAAACAAATTTCAGAATTTTTCGATATTCAAACTAGAATACCTGATTTACATCGCCAGATTTTGGCAGGTAGAATCTAGCGTTTATATTGCACTGATGAGATTTATTTGACATCAACTAATTTAACAACTCATTGTTGTGTCAAAATTTTTAATTCAGAACAGCCTGAACAGGAAAAAAATTATTAAGTTAAGCTTGCATTCCTAGCAAATATTAAAAAAAAAATTTATTCAAACTATGCGAGAGTTAATATTGTGCTGAAATGTGATGAAACAAAAATTTCAGGCCGATTTCAGCAGATTTTGAGCTGAATTTCTACAAAATTCATTCAATCAAAGAGATTTTAAACTGTCTCAACTGTAAGGAAAATCAAGTTGATTTCGATAAAGTTTTTATTGAAAACTAGTTCAAAATTCTGCTAAATAAATCAGCTATTGGCAGAATCGGGTTGACTTACGAATTCTGCTATATCTTCTAAGTCCGATCAGACATTCATTCCTCTTCCATATTTATTTGCGCTTAAGAAGTTTTGTAGGTGTTTTCTTACAAAAAAGAGTTGAAAAGGAGTAGAACATGTTTTTACGAATTTCGTCATTTCTGTTAGGTTCAACTTCACTTCAACGTGCTTTATATCCGGGATTATAATTAATTAATAAATTACTTTCGTGAGGTTCTGTGTAAAATGTAGAAGGATATTTAGAACGTTATTTTTTAGATTGTCAGTTGGGTAAGCTAGTGTTACACAATATTGGACTAAACGAATTTGGAAAAAAGAAAAGTTTTTTTCCGTCAAAATAGACTTTGTGTACATCATATACAACAACGTGGCAAAGAAAATTTGACGATTACACTATCTTGTCAGATAACATTTGTCAGGCAAAATAGTTAAATATTTGTTAGCGTGCCATACAGTGCAATATGTACATACTAGCTTTAGTAATTTGAAACGCAAACAAATTTTAAACGGGTCCAAGAGTCTTACATTTTTTTTCCGTAACTTGACTCTGTTTTGTTCACATTTGCTTGCAGCTTGTACTACTTTAGTAAGAAAATATAATATTCATGAACAATTTCAAAAAATTCAATAAAATATTTAAATAAATTAAAATTACGAAGACTTTTTTTTTGGAATATGCTACAACTCTTTCGGAATGAATGATTGTGTGTTTCTTTACATGATATTATATTTTTATATTTCTGAAAATTGCGTAATAACCTTTGTAAATTATCGTAACACCACTGCATAATTTGAGATAATGGCGCAAAGATGTTCGTAATAATAATCGGAAGCCATTTATTTATATTTAAATAACTACCTAGAGCCATAGTTCGAACAAAAACCCAACTAAGTGATTATGCAAAGAAGGAGCTACTGGATAAATGATGATAGATCTCAATGGCATTTCAAAACAACAATTATACTATGTTTTACTAATGAACAAATCGCGCTTATAATAAAACTGATTGCATAACGCCATTTAAAATGATGTTCGAATTAAACGATAAATGCATTATAAAATGATAAATGATCGTTGATAATGCAGAAAATGTCCATTGGTGTCGGTTTTTTTTGGGTTGGAGAGCGAACACCGGCAAGTACTCCCAAGGCTCCAACTTTGTGCAAATAATTTTTCTATGAATTTCTTTTGTATAATTGAAATTGCGGCAAAAATCGAACATTGCCGCTAAAAATTCCGTGTTGAAATTTTACCTACCTAATTGAACGTTATTTACTGACCCAGTCATTCTGGAGTTCGTAAGATCTTCGGTAACGTATAATTTACGGTCCGTTGTCCGGACTTGGTCAGTAAGGTTTTGAAGCATTAGCGCATCGATAGGTCGAGTACAAAGTTGTTGCATACCTGTACAGGTATTTTATTATGATGACCATATTGAAACCGTTCGAAGACAATTTATCAGCGATTGGGTTGGTTCAACATGTGATAGGGTCTAACTTGAATGTCTTGTTGAACATGGAGTTCGTCTCCTCGAAGAATTTTTGATTAGAGTTATATATTTGATGAAACTATCGCGGAAAGGTTGATTAATGCCGGACGGATAGGTAGAAGAAGATCGTAACGATCTTATAGCTGTGAATAGTTACGTTCAGATTGCTTCGCGTTATCCAGCGTCCCAGCGCTAAGTGACGAGGAACGGCCTAGGATTTTTTGAACGATTTGATAGATTCGATTGGCCATTAAGACATGAACGTCTTGTCGTTTAGCTCACCTTTTCATTTATGGCGAAAACCGGAATTTTTCTGCGCAAAGTGATTGTAGAAGCACAGGTGCTTGTTGCAGTTAAATACTGGGCTCTGTTGCTTCCATCCTTAAGATATAGCTATCTTAAAAAAAAATTGATTTTTTTCCTGCTGTCTTTAATTATGCGATCAGATAACATTTCCATAGCGCGATTGCAACAACGCAGCAACAACAGTCCAGCCTCGATAGAGTCAATCGTAGGACGATAAAACACTTGGGAAACTACAAGACCCCGACTGAATGCTTGGCTTGATTGGTTATAAATTGCAGAAAACCATTTTTGAATAAACATTTAAATTAGTCGAAGTGATGCTCAGTGAGCGCAAAAAACAGCCGTACGGGGGGCGTTTGAGGCTTTAAGCCCCCAAAGTGTAGACTATTTGGACATGTGGACATGGGGTATTTGATTGCTTTAACACCTGGGCGAATTGGACAACTGGACAGGCGACACCTTGTAGAAAGTGTTGGGATCTATTCGTTGGGCGGTCTTCGTCGTCTGGCCGAGTCTGGAACAACTTTTACCACCAACATCGCCATACGATCGAATAGAATAGGTTGAAGAAAACGCTCGCTATTCAAGACGATCTTGGATGCGATGCATACCTTCGGGGTAAATTTTGTCTTCAATTTTCTACATTAATTACTGAGCACCGGTGTCCGTTAAACGGGTAGTAATTGCCGGCAATTTACGTATAATAATTGGAAAAATATTTGCAATTAAGATGTGTATACATAGTTTTATATATTAAGAAAATATACTGATCGTGGCGGCGGACACCCGAAGGTTGTGTCGGCAAATTTTCTATGCTCGCTGAGTGGTTTTCGATGTTAAGAGATTCAATTTTTTCCAAATGGATAGCTCAAGATGAAGACTTGTTTTTTTTAACGATATTTATATTAAATCCAGTAAATTTGATGTGTCTGAGAAATTATTATTTATTAGATAATAGTCTTTTTATGGGTTAGGTACACGGTGGAGTGCTCTTTTTCGATATACGAATTTGATGCTACCATTTGATGGCTATTCCAATTAAATTTGTATAATCATTACTTGAAAATTGAAGGTAAACTTTGATTTTTGGTTGCGAAAAATACGAAACTAATCTTAAGTATGTAAATTAAAATTTGAAGAATCCACTTCCGTCATCATCTTCCTCAACCTCAATCATGAAAATCTTCAAATTAAAAACACCACAACAGTTCCAATCCTTTGTTGTGTATCATCACCATTAGTATAATTCGATTGCGTTGATGAATATAATGTCATCAGTATTATTTTTAGTATGTCCGATCATTTTTCGGAATTAATAATGACAAAATAATTTCGATTGTATAATTAAGTTTGTTTATTTTTTTTATTGTATTGTGATGTAAAAAATGTTTTATTCAAGAGAAACTACTTATCTACTGGCTTTTGGGTGGCATATATGCAAAACGAGTTTGGCAGGATTAGCAGGTTCAATTTGTTCGAAATTGATAAGTTTTATTATTGATGCAATATTAGACGAATATACGATAATTCGGTGTTCTTTCATCAATTAATTATAATTTGCCAGAATCAAGCAGGTTTCATGACTAGCGTTTAAGTTATGACCATCTTTCTGTTGATTATATTTGTCTTAATCTTTTGAATTATTGACTTAAGAAATTACAAGGAAATGAAGTTGTTAATTTAATTTTATTATTTTTAATATTATTAACAGTCTGGTTGACACCTTATAATTTTGTGAGTGGATTAAATTTGCTTCCACTCAAAAATCAATATTCTAAACAGGTTAGGAAACATATTAAAACTTTATAAATGCATTTTTGAAAATTTTACAGAAGAGTCTATTTTATAATTTTAATAAAAAGTATTGTCATAAATTAAAAAAAAATTAAGAAATTAAAAAAAATTGCAGCCCTGAAGAGTTTTTGTTTTACGGGTTCAAAATTTTTTAAAACAGATTGCTAGGCGATTGTATAGAAAGCCCGTTAAAGTAAAAAACAATTCGATATCTCATGTCGTTAGTCGTAAGAATTTAATCAATAATTTTATATCACCTAAGGAATTGAATATCACAAAATTGTGAAATATATTTTTAGGTGATTTTATAATAAATAAAATTCATTGAAGTAAAAGCGAACTCGATATATCGTTAGACCTTAAATATTTGTCGGAATTCGTGAAAGCTTACACAAATCTGTGCGCTGAATATCGAAAAATGCTAGAATTGATTTTTTGGTGATTATATTTAAGCCCCTTAGAGGTCACAGCCAAATTGATATCTAATTAGACCTTAGAAATATGTCGAAATTCGTAAAAACGCCACTGCCAATTTGATATCTAATTAGACCTAAGAAATATGTCGGAATTCTTAAAACGCACGCAACGCCTTTACACCCACTTAGGGGTTGAAGAATAAAAAATTAGGAAGCATCTTCTAGGCACTACTATGAACACCACGTCAAAGTAAAACTGATTCGATACAGACCTAAAAAATATTGCGAAATTTGAAACAATTTTGAAAAAAACGACTTTTCAAGGAAAATTCTTTGCACCACCTCTATAAGCCAATTGAAATCTGAACTTTTTTGTTGCTTGTATTACTTCTGTAGTACAGGTACCAAGATTTGACTTTCTAGTATAGGCAGTTCCTGAGATACAACTCCCCCCTCGCGTTCACTGCTTCCCCTATCAAAACTTTTATTTTTCTTGGATGGATGACTCTATGGAAGATTTATGTAGCCATCAAGCTGAATGATGATTGCATAAGTTTGCAGTTCTCAGCAATTCTTGAAAAATAAAAATCTGATTTTTTCCCTTTCCCCACACCCCTCTAAAATGATTTTCCCGCTAGAAGTCTACTGGGCCTAACTTTTGGGAAAAATTTCAAAACCATATCTCGTACGGTTCTTGAAATATAAAAATCGATTTTTATACTCTAGATGAAATCATATAGAGTATTATAAGTTTAATCCAGCCGAAAAGATTGTAACGCATAGAACCAAGCCTCAGACGAAAAAAAGTTATACATTATTTTTTGTTTATTTGTGGCCAAAAACCTCAAATCCGCCTGACGTCCGTCCGTCCGTCCATCTGTCCGTTAGCACGATAACTCAAGAACGACTTCACCTAGGATCTTGAAATTTTGAATCTGGATGTTTGGTTGAATTTGTAAGGCTAAGTTTGTTAACGGGCAAAATCGACCTACTCCTTCGGGTAGCTGCCATACAAAATGTCCTTAAAACACGTGTTCAAGAATATTGGTCGATAACTTTAGAACAGTTTAAGCTACGACTTTGAAATTTTGTATGTGTTATTTTTCCAATAGTTGGAGATAAATATATGATTATGAAGAAAATCCAGTTAGTGCTTCGTGTAGCTGCCATACAAATATCCTGTCAAAATGTATTTACTTAATTTACGAAACTCACTATAACTAAAGTAATATTTTAGCTACGAATTCAAAATTTTGTACAAATTAGTTTTGAGTGAAAAGAAAGTTCGACTTTACTAGTCAGCGAAATCCTTTTACTCCTTCTGGTAGCTGCCATACAAAATGTCCTTAAAACACGTGTTTAAGATTATTGGCCGATAACTACCATACAAATATCCTGTCAAAACGTCTTCACTTAATTTACGGAACTTACTATAACTCAAGTAATCTTTTAGCTATGAATTGGAAATTTTGTACAAATTAGTTTTGAGTAAAAACAAAGTTTAAGTTTACTAATCAGCGAAATCCTTTTACTCCTTCTGGTAGGTGCCATACAAAATGTCCTTAAGACACGTGTTCAACAATATTTTTCGATAACTTTTGAACGCTTGAAGCTACGAATTTGAAATTTTGTATACGTTCATTTTTAAATGGTTCCAAGGAAAAGGATAAATATGTAAAAAATCGAGTGAGTCCTTCCATGTGAAAGTCCTTCAAAAAGGAAATTTTTTTTCGATGACTTACCCAGTTCAAGACATGAAATTAAACACTGAATATTGTCTTTTAGTTTTGGGTTGCAATCAAATTGGAGTCCTTAATAAAGGACATACAACATGCACACTCGTAATTCTACTTTATCCCCAACTACAATATAAATCGGAGTTCAGTATTCATCTAGAGTATTATACGATTGGCTTGCAGCCGATCGTGACTGCAGTATGTTTTTTTGAAAAATTGCTATCCTTCTACTTACGTGCTCTACCTCCACTGTCAAAAATTTTACTACTAATAGACTCATGAGCTACACGTTTGATGATCAGAAAACCCCATTATAAAAATTTAATTTTAATTTTATTTTTTTATGAACGGTATTATTACCTACAAAAGCTACATACATATGTATGAGTTACGATTAACATTTTGGAAGTAATAGGTAAAAATACATATCGCATAAAAATTAAATATTTCAAAAGCCAGTGCCATAAAGTAGACCTCGTCTAAGAACCTGTTTAATTTGTCGGTAGTACTGAAGTATTTTATTGCACATTTATTAATATTTAAAGTGTGTAGGAAAACAATGAAAAGTAAGTGAGTTTCAACATAATTGATGCTTTTACCTGGATGTGGTAGGTAATACTGGGTGCGGTACTATGCCTTTTTAATAGGGTGCCTTACAAAGTAAAAATTCAATAAAAGCAAAACTACCTTTATATTTTTATCAGTTTTAGTTACGTTGCTAAAAGAAGAAGGTGTCAGTAGAGTTAAAAAAATAATTTCACAATGCCTGAGTACTCCAATGAAGAATATGCTGACCTTTTTAATAGCCTCCTGGTTCTTCATTAGGTTGTCAATTGCATAGTAACCTGCATCGCTTCTCAGCATTAAATGCGTTCCGGACTTCTACCCTAAAAATAATAAAGTTGCGCCCAGACTGTTGGCAGATTTTTCTTATTTATTTACATATATATTTTTTTATCTATTACGGTGGATAGATGGACATTTTTTCCTTTTTGGGGTCTACTAGTCCTAAACGTGAAAATACAAAATTTCAGGGTAGCAATTTTTTTTTTAAATTTCAGGTCAATCAGAATTAAGTATTCTGATTATTAAAAAATAATAAACTAATTAAGTACTTAAAAGAAAAATTTGAGAACTTTTAGTTTTGGGGAAGACTTGGCATCAGCCTTTTTGTGCAAGACATTTGAATTCGACTTATAGGAATTCATATCAACATATCAACACCACCATTTCGATCCATTTCGTACAACACAAAAATTATGGATTGCATTCCTAGTGTGCTAAAACCCATTGCCAACTAGCCTAGCCCTGAACCCGAAAATAGCTAATACGTCCCATAATATTTGCAGCAAGCTTTCGTTTTAAACGGAATTTCATTCAAATCAAAAACTTTATCACCCCTGTTGTATCCAATTTTTTTCCTCTAGAAACGCGATTAATTTTAGTTTAAAAAAAACATTTTTAAATGCATAGATTTGAACAGAATCTTGATTAACTTGAATAATGAAAACTTGAGTTGAGACTTGAGTTGAATGGTTGAATGAAATTTAAATGCAATTGGCGCTATTAATTGCAAGGCATTTAAAAAACAAATTCATCTAAGTGCGTAATACTCGCCATTCATTTATAAAATCATAACCTTACCGATTTTATGAATGAATTGCGAGTATTACGGACTTAGATGAATTTGTGTTTTAAATGCCTTGCAATTAATAGCGCCAATTGCATTTAAATTTCATTTCTAGCTACAAAGCTTAAAAATGAAGGTACACAATAGGATAGTTTTGTACCCTCTCTAATTTCAGAGCCGTGTTCAAGAGTCGGCCAGTATTCTGAAACATTGTACCTATTATGCAGTGACAATTCCATAGAAGGTAACTCTTTTAATCTACCACTCAAGACACACATCATGTCCAAACCAAGTCCCTAATCCATGGATTGTTGACAAAGATTCTTTTTCATGGATGATCAGTCATCGAATCTAAACTTTTTGTAGTGCTATGTCTGAAGATCATTTCAAAGTCTGACTAAATCTTCACAAACTTCTGTTTATCGGATTAAGCAGATAATCCAATTTCGCCTTCGATTAAAAGCTCTACCCACTTATGGTAAATACCTGAATTAAGATAACGAGTATAATAGGCACTGCACATGCTATTTGGAAACGGTCTATTTCCCATAAGATATTTCAAGGTCTGACTTGAGACACTATAAAACTCTAAGCCTCTGTTGGTAAGTTATAAGAAAATGCCGCTTTAATGGAAATTATGTTTACATACAATCAGCGTACAAACTATGCCACCACCTTCATACTATTTCATTGCTTTGTTTAATCAACGAACCGCATCAGACCGGCAGGTACGAATCACTTCAATGAGTACTCGTACCTATGCGGGTGTGTATATTATGTTCAAATGAAAAGCAAGACCTAATCTTAGTTATTATGTTACGAGCGCTATAAAAATGTCAACTCAAAATTTAATCCATTCTTCGACAGCGAATAGTCTGCGCAAACCTAAAAACCTGTTGCTAATAATAAAATCTGGACAGGTAACTATAAGATTTTGTTACCTAATCCAAGGATTTCGTATGATAATCTGCTTATTGTTCAGTAAGTTGCAAGCTGCACTTTGGAATTCGGATAACTTCACTGCATCGTTAAGATTTATGAATCTGCCTTTTTTCATAAATTTCCCTTTTTTTAATTATTACTACGGTCATTCGATATGATTACAACAATTTACCGTGCAACTAACGAAGTAGCTAAACATGATATTACAATTTATTATTCAGAAAGTTGTTGTTATTATTGCTATTACAGTGCAGAAAAACAACAACACGTAAACAATAATAAACAGAAGCAATTTAGATGATTCGTATAATTGGGTTTTTTTTATTAAAAATTGTTAATGAGAGAATTATTTAATTGGGACGAGTATATTGAACGGGGTGTAGAGAAGAAATGGTCGGCTCCTCGCATAGAAAGAAGGTTGTAAAAGTTCGAATCTTGGATCTAATTAAGCATGAAATACATTGTAGAACTTATAAGAAGCATAGAAGCATTTTTGATTAATGGCTCTTTTGATTGGCGTCGCAATTGCGCATTTTTGTGCAATGTATAAGATGTTATTTTTTAATATGACCATAAAGTTAAGTTATTTATTAGCAGACAGTGTATAATTGCTTTGATAGGAGAATCTCTCATTTAATAATTTTTTTTAAATGATACTTTATTAAAAGAGTAATTTGAAATTATTAATTTAATTTAACCACCCATTGAACCATTATGTTGTTTGAATGAAAATAGATTCATGGCTAGCTACATCATCGTCTTTTTTTGGGGTTTAAAGAATAATCAGTTAAATAATAAACGTTGTACCCTAGTGACACAGTTCAGTCATCCCATCGTAGTCGTATTGAGGTTCGAACCATAACAATTTAGTTGGTCACGCTATGTCGCGCCGACGTTTAGACGACGTCGTGCCGAGTACAATAATGGTTTTATGGTTATTTCGACGTCGACATAACTATGTGTCAAGAGAAGTAAAGGTTATTTGTGCAACCTTTTCGTTATTTTATGACCAACTAGTTATATCATTCCATTTCCATTTTTATACTCTAGATGAAATCTGAGAGTATTATAAGTTTAATCCAGCCCAAAAGTTTATAACGCATAGAACCGAGCCTCGGACGAAAAAAAGTTGTATATATTATATTTTTTGCTTATTTCTGGCCACAAACTAAAAATCCGCCTGACGTCCATCCGTCCATCCGTCCGTCCGTCTGTCTCTCCGTTAGCACGATAACTCAAGAACGCCTTGACCTAGGATCTTGAAATTTTGAATCGTGATGTTAGGTTGAATTTGTAAGGCTAAGGGGGCGAAATCATCCTACTCCTTCGGGTAGCTGCCATACCTAATGTCCTTAAAACACGTGTTCAAGAATATTGGCCGATAACTTCAGAACGGTTTAAGCTACGACTTTGAAATTGTATGTTTTGATTTTCTAATAGTTGGAGCTAAATGTATGATTATGAAAAAAATCCAATTAGTCCTTCGTGTACGAGTAGCTGCCGTACAAATTTCCTGTCAAAATGTCTCCACTTAACGGAACTCACTTTAACTCAAGTAATCGTTTAGCTACAAATGTCGTTTTTTTTACAAATTAGTTTTGAGTGAAAACGAAGTTCGAGTTTACTAGTCAGCGAAATTCAACAATATTTTCCGATAAGTTTTGAACGCTTCAAGCAAGGAATTTGAAATTTTGTACACACTAATTTTTATGGTTTCAAGGAAAAGGGTAAATATATAAGAGATTAAGTGAGTCCTTTTTGCACCTCCATGTGAAACTCCTTCAAAAAGGAAAATTTTTTTTGGTTACTCACCCAATTCAAGATATGAAATCAAACACTGACGATATTGTCTTTTAGTTTCAAGTAGCAACCGAATAGGGGTCTTTAATAAAGGACATATGTACAATATGCATAGACTAGAGTATCATACGATTGTCTTGTAGCCGATCGTGACTGCAGTATGTTTTGGATGAAATATCTATTTTTGAACGAATTTTTATTACACGTATTGATAAGCACATTCGTTTGAAGTGATTTGTTTAATTTAGAAATTTTTGGTAAAGTTTTTGTATCTTTAATCGCCTAAGAAAATTGAAACCCTACGGTGGCGTAAAATATTGGTGAACTCTTTTACGAATTCCGACATATCTCTTAGGTCTGTTGAGATTTGAAATTGTTTTTACTTTTTTTTAGTTGCCTATAAATCAGTTTTCAAATTATATGATTTCCAACCCCTAAGAGGTCGATATTTCCTCAATGTTTTATTGAAATGGTAAAAAAAGTTAAGTAAAAAATATGACAATAAACTGGTCACAATTTTATTATTGTTTCGGTGGAAGTCCGTGCGTTTAATGGTGAGATAGGTGTAGGTCACTATGCGACTAGACAATATAAGGAAAAGCTTGTCAGTAGGCTTGCGCATTTTAGTTCACCATAGTGAGCGATCATTTCCGATTCCCGATCCCTCGCGAACTTGTTCGTTCTTTTAGTTTATGTCATTACTTCAGGGGAGTTCAGTGATGAGTAGTCGTAGTTCGAAGACAGTAGAAGATGATGAGCAAAAATAAAGGTCAGTATATCTAGTAGAAGATGATGAACAAAAAAAGACACTACATCTACATAGTGTAGTATATTGTCTCACAGAGTTCCGAACGGCAATGAAAAATGAACTAGGAGCGGGACTGACTGCGATCTAGTTCCTTCATTTCAGTTATGGGAACGCTCTTCTGAACTAGTTTCTTCGCCAACTACACACGCCTAGTTGTCAGTCGCGTAGTAACCTGCACTGCATCTCGGCATTGAGGGCGTTTCATTAAGTAATCAACATTTTGAAATTATCAAACCGAAAATGAATGTAATTGAATAATTTGCATTATAATAACAAATAAATACATATATATAATAAATACATAATTCATATTAATATAAATAATAATATAAATGGTTGAAATATTTTCTTAAATATAAATAAAAGAAATTCACTAAAAATTCCACAAATCACTATTTAGTCATATTTTTAACCGAAAAGTTTTGATAATAACTTTCTAGTAATATTCGTAATAACCGAATAACTTCCAGGTAATATTTTCTAATTTTACACGTTGAGTGTAAAAAAATAAACGCTGAAGTAGTAACGTGGAAAAGAATGTAAAAGTAATTTTTTTAATCGAAGAGTATCCCTAATAACATTCTGATTAAATGCGTGACCAGAAGGTTGCTTAAATAACTTTGCAGTCATATTTTTTTACCGGAAAAAATGTGTTTGTGTCGATTTTGTCTAATTTCTATAACAAATCAAATCTGCGTTCGTCCTACGAAGAAAATTCAAATGATATTATATTTTTTGACACAAATTGTTCACAGAAAATAATGTTTATAACTCTAAGACTCTGCAACAGTAAAAAACCAAAATTACTCCGAAAACCAAACTGTTTTTTAAATAGGGGAAAGCAATGACAGGAAAAAGGGTTTAACAACAATTCAACTAATAAAACTTCTTTATACACATCTTTAAATGCTAGCTTCATTTAAAATATCCAAAAAATCGTGGTTGTTACTTGGAAAAGGCGACGAAAACGAATTCATCTTTGACGGCTCGTATAAGGTAGACAATTGTTTTAACGATAAACGTTTTCACATCGATTTCGTAGACAAATTTTTTGTTTAAGTTGATGATCTGAATTTCATGGTCATGTCTTTTTCACTTCTTGAGATAGTTGATTAAAACCACAAAGGTCGTGTTCTTGGTCAACAAAAGTGTTAATAAATGTAAACCCATTTTTTGAATCAAGATGGCACTTTCTTAAGGACCTTAAAAAAAAGTTATTGGCGCTTGTTTCAGTCTGTTTAATTTAATGTCCGAGTCCTCGCACAAAGTATATCTAATTTAATTGGGCTAAGTGAATTTTGATTTCGAAATACGATTTATTTTGTTTTTTTTTCTATAGCAATATTTTTTTAATCGAGTTTAATTGTGATAAATGAATTTTTATGTCATGCATACCTAGTTATTCTGAACAAATTTTCACTATCATTCCAAGGATACATACTGTAAGTAGGCGCCACAGTATTTTCATGACCAGAAAGTTGCGGATAGTCTCGGAAATAGCAACAAAATTATTTTGTGGGCATTTAATGACCATTCGTTTTTTCTTGATTAATAAAAGGTTAATTGAGCGACCAAAAAGTTAAAGTTGGATTAAAATAGAACTCAGTTAGAAGTTTGTAGCTAAAATGTTGTATCGACATTATATCGACTTAACAGTTACAAAATTAGATTTGTGTAACTAAAAAGTTATAGTTGCTTGGTTGTACGACGTCGGGTAATTATACAGAAGATATATTCGGTGGACACCTCTCAAATTAATAATATAAAAGTTTTTTGAATTAGGAAAAATTTGATTGTATGCACGACTCGGCGGTCATTTCAAAAACTTTAATTATTAATTTTTAGTTACATTCCACGCCGCTTTTTCGAGATGTGCTAGAACTTCTGTCGAATTGCGACTTTAAACATGTCGCGGAATATTACTCGAAAAATAATAAAGCTGCGTCTAGACTGATTTCATTTTTAAAGGCTTCTTTTATGGCATTGTAATTTAAATCATTTTCCTCCGATATTATTTTTTATAGAGAGACGTCATCCTCCCTTTAATTGATGAGAAGCTTTTCCAGCGAAGCTTCGCAACTTAGTTGATTTTCCGTCGATAGGCCTTAGCCTCTCGCTTAACCCTAAAGTGCTTTCTGAAAAAAATAGTTTTGTTCTTAAAAAAGCATGAATTTGGGTATAAGATAAACTGTCATGACTGTAATTCGCAGTCCGATCCACAATCGGATGATAGATGAGACCGCTCATATTTAGCTACCGAGGGTCAGGATTGAATTAACTCGAAATTTTCGTACAAGCAATATTCAATGAACTATAACTCGAAATGTTGTAGAACAATACAAGTACTCTTAAATTAGGAAATCCAAAAATTTTTTTTAATTTTTTATTCGCTGATCTATCTGATACCACTGATGGGAATCGCAGCATGTAACCTTTAATTAAGAATAAAATGGCGTTACTACAAATTAGCTCTAATTCAATTTTATAAGCCATGTTTACCCTGCATCGCCTTTAATGCTATAATTTTATTATATTGCAAAATAAGAACAAATACTTTTCGTAAATCATTCCAAGGCGGTAATTTAGCATTTTCCGTTTTTAATCATTATAAATTTTGCCCGGCATTGTATTGGATCTCGACATGGCACAAAGTACTTTACATTCGTATTGTTCGTGGCCACAGCATGTAGCCAAACTGAAGGTAAGTACTACTACTGCTTTAAGAAAGAATTAAGTTGTAAATCAAGTGTCTAATTAGATTTTTCTGAAATTGGTTTTAAATTGTGATTTATGGGTATCTCGTTATCAACCTGTTCGTGTTTTATAACGCTACAAGCTCGAAGCCTTGTCTAGACCGCACCACCCATATTTCGCGTTTCTGCATGCGATCAGTCCAAAATGTTCCGAGCAAAATCCACCCGCTATTCCAAAGTGAATGGGGGATTTGGCGAATTCGATGTCATGCAACTTAACTTTCCTTTGTACCGTTCGCTAAGCCGCTGTTCCTATTCCCATCACAGGTAAGTTGCACTCATTGCACACCTATGGGCCGACTTGTCTTTAATCTCTGATGCAATTAATACGAATCTAAGCAGCCCGAAACGGTAGTGAAAGAAGTGAGACTAACTGTGAGAAACGATATCAATTGCAATGCTGACCTTATCCAAGATCCCGTATGACTTAGACATAACACACTGCGATTTCTTCACATTGTCGAGAATTCTCTGAAGCGATCAAAGGCTTTGTTCGGGGGCCTCGAACGATTCCTCTAATGCCAAGGCTAATCTCGATTAATTACTGAAGCATCTGTGATCAGTTTGATGCAGTCAAGTTTCCTAAGTGACGTCTTATATCATCTGCCGTAAGATTTCGAGACGATCTTCACAACTCGATTGGGAAGAAAGTGGCTCTGATAGCGCCTTATGCAATCGGGTCGTCGTTATTTCGATTAGAGCTCTGCGATAAGGGAACAGGTATCAAAAGTGATTTAATGGTAATAAGCTCAAAGGTGCCATTAGGATGGGATTTAGGTAGTAGGTGCATGTTATTCGATGATTCACTTTCTACGTTCCCAAGCCGTTTAATTGGTTTAAAAAAAAATTTTCATATTACTTCGGTGAAGATGTCTCCGTGCTCGAGCATTTCGAAAATAATGTTGGCTTTTAAAAACATAGATTTACACAAGACGATTTTTTCCCTCCAGATTAGAAGGTGTAGCCTTAAGATGCTGCGGGAATGCAGTCAATTAGGCGCCGCAAGATACAAATAAAGAAAATAAACGGCCCATAATGTGGGTAATAGAAAAAGATATCGTTAACACATCAACAATTTATATGAAATGTTCAATTTAATGGCATCGTTTTGAATGAAAGAAGACGGGCTTTATAGCGATAATTGAGAAATTTTGAATTATTATAAGTTTTGTGGTTGATTTAAAGAAATTTCTGTACAATGGTTTTGAAGATTTTCAAGATGGCCAGATTCGTTGAGTAGCTTTTGATTTTTCAACCATGACGTTCTCACAGTTTTTTTTAATAACTTATTTCGACAACGTCTTGTATGATTTAAAAACATGAGAAAAATTTTAATTTGTCACGTTTATGGCTGTTATGTGTGCGACTGATGATGATTTAGTGGCTTTGGTGCTCCGGTTCAGAGAGCATGAGATTATTAGCATGAAAACGATGTTAAAATGGTAACACAACATTTCGGAAAAAAGGTATAATTAGAATAATTATTATGTTAATTCATTTCATTGTTGAATCGAAAATTAGTTAATAAAACTTATCACATTAAATAAATAAATTGAGTGTGTAAATTTTATTTTTCAATTTTCTGACTTAATGGGTGGAAAAAGTTCAGAAGCTGATAGCAATACGATCGTAAGTGAGTCACATACGTTTAGTATAGGTGAATTCACTTAAGATTCTTAGGTGCTTCACTGAGCAGTCTGTTTTTTATTCGGAAATCAATAACCTTGGTGGATCGTAAGTGAATCGTTTAGGTGATTCTTATGTGAATCATCTTGCGAGGTTCAATTAAGGAGGTCGTCTTATGTGACGGCCAGTTTTTCCACTTTTTTCGGGATTTTTTTTTTGCAGATTATGAAAGAACCAACTTTGAAATTTTTACCACATATCTATTATATTTCAACAAATGTTAGCAATTTTATTTAATGAGAAATATTGTTTTTTTTTGCATGCAGAGCTCTTGAAAATGACCGCTGTAAAACAAAGTTGTCAAATGGCTGCCATGATTTCGGCTGTCCCCCACATCTGAAATCAACAAATTAAATTGATACTTCATTTATAGGCCTGTGGCTGTAACTGGTATCAGAATTAAGTCACAACTTTGAAAATTAAAAAATTGGCCTAACTTTGAAATCTTTTTTCAAATTTTCGCATTTTTTTCGATGCATTTAGCTTTAGCAAAAAAACTATGTCAGATATCGCTAAGATTTTGGTACCAGTTGTAACTAGGGATCCGCTGAACATGTTACTAAAATTTCAGGGCAATCGGTTTAGTAGTTTTTTTTTTAAACGTGGCAGCCAATTTGAAAAATGCAGTTTTGAGAACAACGCAATGAAAGATCGGTGGTGGCCCGAGCGAGCTTCGAACTGCTGCTCCATTATACGACTATTACTTTATAACGACTTCGAATTTGGAGAAATACTTTTACATACATATTCTACGTTGTATTTTGATGCCCGTAAGTAAATTAGTTAGATGAATCCAGTGGCGTGGCGTGATAATTCAACAAGTGGAAGCAATTGGTTAATATCCAAAATTTATTATTACTATTCTACCTACAAATTTACTGCGTATTAATTGAACCTCCTCCATTAGCTACTTTTAACATTACTAATATAAAAGCACCCAGCAATCACGAACGGGAACCAGGAGGCTATTTGGACCGTTATTTTTTAGGTTGTCAGTCGCAGTCACCTACACCGGAGCTCATCATTAAACGGACTTCTATCAAAAAAAAATTATAAAGTTTCGTCCAGAGTATTGGCAGATTTTTTTTTTATTTATTTACGTATTTTTTTTAATAGAAGAGTCAATAGAAGTAAAACCGAATTCGATCTCATTAACCCTAAATATATCGAAAAATGCTTGCATCAGAATTTTCTTCGATTAAATTTAAAGCCTTTAGAAATAAAAGTGAATTGAATATCTCATTAGACCCAATATATGAAAATTCGTGGAAATGTACACAACCCCTAAGGGGTTGGATATCGAAAAATTGGAAAAAAAAACATTTCAAGGCGCTTACACAAAGAACACTCAGAAGTAAAATTTATTTCGGCATGTCCAATATATATAACGAAATCGTGAAAATGTGGAAAAATCCCCTTTCACGGACATTTGTTTTACTCAACCTCTATGCCAATAACAATCTGAATTCTTTTCCTTTAATTACTTCAGTAGCATACGTACATATACTTACTAAGTTCTAACTTTCTTCTTCATAAGCCGTTTCTGAGATATGAAAAACCACCACCCACCTCCTGCCTTGCTACCGATATCAAAAATTTATTTTTTCTAGGATACCTCTTTATTGGTCATTGGTAGTTAATTTTTAGCTTTCTATGGTTTGTGGTTTTAAAAAATAAAAATCGATGTTCTTTTCTTTCCACCCACTCCCACCATCAGCCGCTTCACCAGTATCTCCAATATTTTTTCCCTGTTAGAAGTCTACTAGACCTAACTCCTGTAAAATTTCTAAGATCATATATGGTACGGTTCTTGAGATATAAAAATGAAATTTTTTTACAAATGGCTATCACGCCTTACTTTTGTGCTCCACCTCCCACCTCAAAATTTTTACATTAAATGGGCTCCACTTGTAATCCTATATACACAAACCAAATTTTACCTTCCTGGTATAATTGGTTCGGAAGATATTCTAATCTAAAGTTCCCCCCCCCCTACAGACCACCTCCCGATTCAAAAATTGTATTATAGCTTTTGATTAATCTCCTATTATCCCTTAAGACAACTACAAAGTTTCAATCTCCTGACATGAACCGTTCAGGAGATACGTATTTTAGATTATTTCCCCAGCTTTGAAGCACTTCGAACACATTGCTTTCCCCTCCACTCCAACACTCCTCAACCCTTATCGCCAATTTTTTTGCGAATAGGTTTACTATCATAGTTCTACATAAGTTCCAAATTTCAGCCTCCCAGCGTAAGTGGTTCTTGAGATCTAAAAACCAAATTAAATATAATTCAACTATTTACCACAATTCAATTCCAAATCGTTCACAATTCAATTCCTACCCTACTCTGGTAGCATTTATTTCTTATTAGATCTCTGCTTGCTGAAAGCTTCTCCGCTGCAGCCAAGAATGTGGAAGCAAATATCTTATTGCTTCCACCGTCCAGTGTACGAACATTTTTTTTTCATGATGTCACAGTGGGTATACTACGGAATGAAATGAACCCTCATAGATGCAACTTTCAAATTGCTTCCATGTGTCTTCTTCTTGGTTTCATTCCGCTTGTCTTTTTCGTGGTGTTGCCAAATCGGCTGTGTGCGATATTCGCGTGTAGTTTCTTGCGAACTTTTATTTAAACTGTGTCAAAGAAAATTTTTGAAACATAAATTTTTTTCGCGATTTTTCTGCGCGATTTAGAAAACGCATTTTAAATATAATATTTTTCAGCAAAATGTAAGGGAAGCAATGCTTTCCTTGCTTCCATGGAAACCACGCCTCTGGATGAATCGTAAACGAATCATTTAAGCGGCTCATGAAGTATTTCGATGTACTGCATTTGTGATTCGTCTAAACGACAATAGAGCATTACATGTTTTTCATCGAATGTTCAATTTTTAATCAATAGTTACTTATGTTTAATGCACTTTTCTTGTTGATAGCGCAATTTATTTTTCATGTAATCAACTCATTCAGTAAAATTCACCAAATTGTTGGCGGCATATATTTTATAATTGTGCACCAAACCAAATCTATCGTAAATGATTCACAAACGATGCATCTAGGTGAAATACATATTCACATACAACCTCATTTTCGATTCTTCGATGAGTCACTGACCGTTCTCTTTTATTATTTGCAAAGTGATCATCCCGGTGGGTTGTGATTCTCCTATCTAGAAATAACAAGTGTAAGTGATCAAGTGGTATTACGCATTGATGAACTAACCAAGTTTATTCGCACCTGTGGCTGGTTCGATTAGCTATTCACCTGTAGTAATACTACGATAACTCCCTATATGGGACTTCATTAAGGTGTTAGGGGTGTGGTATCACAATGGACCAACCGAATGGTCTAAGTGAGTCGATCCATAGTTTGGAGGGGTGCCACCATAACCTAACCTAATTTAATTTATATTAAGGCGAATCATAAATGAATCAGTTGTAAATCGTACGTCCACTCAAGACAGCGGTCCATGTAAGTATTGCTTAAAAGTTAACCAAAAAATTAACTTTACCGCTTAGAACCGCTAAAATAGCTGAACTTATTTAGTCGTACGGAAAAGTACGATTAAATGTGAGAAAATGGTAGGGTGGTGATACAAAATGTTCATATGAGGTCAAAACAAAATACTTTATTATTAAAATAATAAAGTAATTGACCTTCATTCAATAAAACTTAATTTCTTCACTTGCAGTGAATATTAATAAACCCTTTTAAGGAAATGCAAATATACGACACTTTTCAAATTACTAAGCTAATTTTCGATTCATCTTTGATTAATATTCAAAAATTTGTTGGCTGGATAATATACTCGTAAGTTTGGATTGAATTGGCGAAAAAGTGTCTAGCCTTGAATCCATTTTAGGCTGACCAATCAAAAATTACGTAATCATTGTGCCAAATTCTCAATATGAAGAGCTAAGTAGGTATACAATCGATCACAAGCTAAATAACCGATCAATAGAGTAATACAAATACAAAGTTCACTCAATAATAATAATAATATATCATCACGTTCTTGAAACAAATTTTTATGCGCAAATATTTGCCCATATCAAGATTTGAATAAAACTTAGAATTATTCTTGCGGAAAAATACCTATATGCAATTAAATGAAGTGGCGCAAAGTGAATGAGTCGAATTTTTTTGGCTATAAATTCGGAAGTAAATTATTTTTTTCCAATCAATAAAAATATATGAAAGATTTTTCAGTTTTTGAAAAGTGAATTTTTGGTATGTAGTAAAATCGAAAAATAAAGACGGTAGTTAATATTGTACTCTGAGTTGAGATTAAAGGTTTGAATTGATAACATTGCAATAAAATATTGATAAAACTGCAAAAAAAATAACATTATCATTAAATCAATACAACAACAATTTGACACTACAATGTCAGTACATCTGACTTCCTGGTTTCAAAGGGCTTCCATATAAAAACGGTCCCTTTTAGTATCTAGTATAAATATAAAGCTATGCTATATACTCACTATGGTGAACATTAATCGAATCATTTGTAAGTCTTATTAACGAGTCGTAAATGAATGTGATTTACGTATAGGTTGAGAATCGCTTTTGAGTGTTGAGTTAATTTGAAGAATTATTACAGAACCAATTTCGAATAGAAACACTTATTGCTATCACGTAAGGTCACATCAATTCCTGTGACTTTTTAGATTAATTATTTCAACGCAATACTTGAAATCTGAGCCTTTTGCGCGAGGAGAAATAGTAGAAAATAGCTACATACCTGTTCTTTGGATAAAACGGAAATATTTCAGTCACATTCGCATTATTAAATTTTTCTTTACCTTCGGCAAGTCTTCATTAAAATGCTCTCTTTTTTCACGATATTCGATTTTTCTGCACTAAAACCGTTCTGAGCTCGAAAATATAGATTAAAAATTTTTCGAAAATTACAAGCAAAGAACTGTATGGATCACAAGAAATGAGTTGTTAATGTGTGAAAATTATCGTTTTCGCAGCGCATGAAAAAATTTTACTATAGACACAATTCCTTAATTTACAAATGTGCTAAGTGATACTTTTTGGAAAACAAGAGATAAGTAACGATGTGCATTTTCCTGGTTTAAAATCATATCGAATGCAATCGTAAGTGTTGTTAGTGGTTTAGATTGATGCCACATGAGATAACAACAACTATTTTCTCAAGTTTTAGAAAATACGTGTGATGAAAGGAGATGCACTTGTAGACAGCAAATCATCACGAAACATATGTGTGAATTACAGTATAGATTAAATGTGCAAAAGGCCTATTTTCTGCAAGAGATGATTCATATACGAGACACCCAGATGATTTGCTTATGGTCCACGAGTATGATTCACTTACGAGTAGCAAAATAGAAAGCTCAGTACATTACCAAAAAATCGTAAGTGTATTTAGGTACACACTTAGACCTAAAAGGTCCGTTGTGTTTTTTTTTTTTTTAACCACAGGATCATCGAATCCGACCCTACTCGTCGAACCATTTAGAGCTTGCAATGAAGCGTTGGATTCTCGCGACCTCCATTGCGGCAAGATCACCGAGACAGTTGAAGAAGTAAGCTCCAAGATGAGTTTTCCTTCTGGCTGATAGAGCTGGACAGGTACAAAGAAGGTGAAGGACTGTCTCCTCCTCATCCAGGCAGCTTCTACAGAAGTCGTTTGAGAAGAGACCGAGTCTTTTAGCATGTCGACCTATAAGACAGTGTCCAGTCAGGACACCGACTGTAGTGCTGACATTCGCCCTTTTGAGCAAAGTCAGTCTTTTAGAGCGTTTTAGATCCAGCTCCAACCAGATCTGTCTCGCAGTGTGGCATGTAACACCGTCTGTCCATCTTGAGTTGGTTTTCTCAATTGAGTCCAATCCCAGTAGCAGTTTACATGTAGAGAGAGGCACACCCAGATTCCGATGTTCCGTCATAATCTGAAGGGTGGTACCGCGACGAGCGAGTTCGTCAGCCATGCAGTTCCCTGGAATATCCCTGTGTCCTGGCACCCATCACAGAAGAATATTGAAATGTTCAGCCATCTCCTTAAGAGATGATCGATATTCTGCGGCGACCTTTGAAGTTGTCGAGGCCGATTCCAAGGATTTTATTGCCGCTTGGCTGTCTGTGAAAATGCTAATATCCCTAGTAGATATTACATTACACCTCAGCCAGGACAAGGCCTCCTTGATCGCCATAAGCTCCGCCTGAAAGACACTACAGTGGTCCGGAAGGCGGAAGGAGCTGCTAATGTTAAGCATGTCCTCCACCTACCCCGCCTTCAGTTTTGGGGCCGTCCGTATATATGTGGGCGGACTCCTCCGTCCGTACCGAATCCCTTTCCCATTCTAGACGGGTTGGGATGGTTGTTAGGAAATTTTTGTTAAAATCATAACTGGGAGGGGTGTAGTTGGTATTTTCAGGAATGTTATTGAAGTGATTCAATATTGTTGAGTGACCTGCATATATGCCAGTCCACTGTGTAGAGGCCCTAAGTCGAATGGCTGCACTGGCTGCCATTTACTTGCCAAAAATGTATAGGGGTGGCAGACTGAATAGCATGTCTAGTGCTGCAGAGGGAGTTGTTCTCAGAGCTCCACTGATGCATATGCATGCTGATCTCTGAACCTTCCCTAGGGTGGTGCAGTTAACTGCTTTGTCTAAGGCCGTCCATCAGACAATGACACCATACATAAGTATCGGTCTGATGACGGACACGTAGAGCCAATGAACTATTCGGGGTTTCATACCCCATTTTTGGCCAATGGCCTTTTTGCAGGAGTAAAGTGCAAGTATTGCTTTCCTTACCCGTTTCTGAATGTTAGGTTTCCAGTGAAGTTTCCTATCCAAAATAAGACCCAAATATTTTGCACTATCGGTGAAAACTAGACTAGTTCCATTCAGAGAAGGAGGGTCTATGTGAGGAATTTTATATTTCCTGGTGAAGAGGACTAATTCTGTTTTGCGTGGGTTCACACCCAACCCGCATTCAGCTGCCCATTTGGAGAGGATAGAGAGAGCATTCTGCAATATCTCACTCAGCGTGTTGAGGTGCTTTCCCGAGACAGCAATTGCAACATCATCTGCATAAGCAATCACTTTGCAGGCCACCCCTTCCAGTCTCAATAGTAGTTTGTTGACCACTAGATTCCAAAGAAGAGGGGAGAGTACACCACCTTGTGGTGTACCTCTGCTGACAAACCTTCGAGAGGAGGACTCGCCCAGCTTTGTGTTCACAATCCTGAATGTTAATATCAAATTGATCAGCACGCCAAGCGAGGACCCCACCTTCAGGATAGAAAGTGCGTCAGTGATTGCCTCTGGTCTGACGTTGTTGAAAGCTCCCTCGATATCGAGAAAGGCAACCATGGTGTATTCTTTAATACTAAGAGATTTTTCAATGGTGCGCTCGAGCGAATGTAAGGCCGTTTCGACCGACCTCTCCTTCCAGTACGCATGTTGGGATGTTGATAGCAATCGCTTGTCAATATTATCGCGGATGTACACATCCATTAGTCTTGCCCGTACTTTCAGAAGAAAGGATGATATACTGATAGGTCTGAGGTCCTTAGGGCAGACATAAGAGCTTTTTCCTGCTTTGGGTATGAAGACCACCCTGACTTCCATCCATGTTTCAGGAATGTAGGTTAGATCCAGGCAGCCTTTCAAGATAACCTTCAGCCAAGGCAGAATTATATCCGAGGTCTGCTGGATACTTAGAAGTATACTTACTTCTGATCATATTGTTTATTTTGGTGAATCGTTAGTGATTCACAGTCATGCCATAAGTTAGTTCGTATGTTGATTATTGTATATGAACATGAATATGTATTTGCGCAATATACAGAAGACACAGTATTCTGAAAATCAAATTCGTAATGTGGTCAATGCTTTGTTTTGTTGATAATAATAATCAGTTCGGAGAAGAAAACACTTTGTAGTAGAAAACAAAACATATTGCATCTTTTACTTAGTAATACAGCGACATCAGATATTTCGGATTTGTCCTAATTCTGCTGATATTTTATTAAAAAAAAATTTTTTTGTTACATGGCCAAACATTTTGCAAAATAAATTTAACAATCAGCACAAATTTTATACTGAATTTTTAAGTTTGAAATTTCAGAAACCATCGAATTTCATTTAGTCTAAGGCACCCTTTATTTGCCTCTGAATTCACAACTTCGTCTATTATGAAAAGAAATAAGCAAATATTATTTCTTTTTGCCAGTTTTCATTTTAATTGTGTCGTGCGCGTTCTACTGAAGCAACCGCGGTTAATAAGAAAAATAAAAGTCAATCAAAATTAGTGGGCGCCCAATTGAAATGAAGTCAAAAAGTACGACAAAACATACAGCTTGTAAAATACATAGACGATAATTATACAAACATTGACCTAGCACTTTAGTTCGAACAATCCATTAACTGAAATCGAATCATTACGGCATTCCTATATTGTTTTTGTGTATGGCATAGGACATCACATCTTCAGCTTTCATCAATCTATTAAAACGTCTGTCGTTAAAATACTAAAGATACTTTGCATAGTCATACATAAGACATTTGACGCCTTTTTACTATCTTCATTGCCAAATCGAGTGTCTACGATGGGCTTCCATAAAAAAAAGAAACTGACCCATAAAATGTGACTATCATCAAGCAAAACTAGATCAAACTTTTGCACAATCATCAACTAATGGTTTCCATTTTTAGCAACTACAAAAACCAAAGAACAGAGGAACCCAAGATTTCGGCTTCGAGATTAATCCAAATAAACCATTGGGCTTTTAATAATTCGATAAAAAATTTGGACAGCTCTAACGGCACTTAATAATATTCCCGAATAAGATAAAGGTAAGATTTGATTAAAACCGGACCATAAAGGACCACATCGCCCATTCACTATACCGTTGTATCTTGTATCTATTGTTGTACCCCGGCGTCAGGTATACTACCCCGATAGTACAACAGGTACCTGCGGTAATCTAAATGTACTCTTAATTGTATGCACGAAACATTGCACTACCTTGAGTTACTTTGGAATCATATACCTGTGCTGTGAACCTGTGTCACAGCTGTGAACAATAGCGCCTAGAAGTCAGCTTAGATACATGCAGAATAGGTGGTACTCTGAGGAGTTTTTTTTCCAATGTGGTGCTGTACTGTGGGCTCCTTAGCCGAGCGTACGATCAAAGGTAAATTTCATACCTATGAACGTCTGATTACATAAAGCCCATTTTCCATTAGTCGATGCAAATAACAAAATACCAAAGTTTAGACGGAATGCATATGTGCAAAAATAAACGGAAGATAAATCCCATCAGAGCATGGACCGAAACAGCATTAAACACGGCAAGAAGAATGCCATTACCTGAAGGCTCGTTTTCCTAAGACGCATTTTAAGTGAACCGAAATGGATTTCAGCAATTATACAATCTATAAATTTTATCGGCATCCGAAAAACAGAAAAGCCTACCACTTTATTACGGAAATTCCAGCTGTATACAGAGACTAGACAACGTGGGCTAATGCTCTAATATCGCATTATCTTAATTTGGACGTAAGATAAAAGTTTTCTTTCAAGATTTTTTTTTTTATTTTATTATTATTACAAAATTGATGACTAAATATCTTCACTCGAAGATCGTGTCATTATTTTGATAGTTTGATGTTTTCACATCGCAGTGTTATGTCGTTGATGTTTGAATCTATTTATCTTCAATCTTTACGTATAAATTGTGAACTCATGGGAAGTATTTTCTCGCGCATTTTTTTATGGGAACTGGTTCCAAATTGGTAGGTAGATTTGAAACACTTTACTCTATAACGTAATATAAAACAGGTGAACTTTAATGAGCATCTCCACATTTGAGCACGATCTGACTTCTATGAATGGTTTGTCTTGTCAGGTGAATTAAGTAAGAAAAAAAGCAAAGAAAAAATCATCAAGCGACGATTAAGAAGTGAATTAACCAGACATTCATTAAGTTTTCTTGAATTGAATGTTTTTTTTTCAGACCATTCAGAAGATTCGGAACGAGATTGTGTTATGTAGTAGGTAGCCATGCTTAAGATAGAACTAATTATGAATGGTATAATTACTTTTTCAGTGCTAATTAAACATTTAGTTTTGCTAGAAATGGGATAATTTTCTATATTAGATCACTTTTCTTTTATAATTGGGTAGTTCCCATCCGGAATGCTGTAGTAGGCTTAGTAACCCAATTTTCACTATTCCTATAGCTAGGTAAATATTTTTTTTTAAATATTAAAATATAATGGTTTTTCTTTTTTAAAATTCGCCCTAATGTTATAAATGGATTCGCGTTCTCGTTTGTATAAACCAACCAAAAATTATGTGGAGATCGATTCAAATGTCAAAAGACAAGAAATATTCAAATGAAGATAAATTGGAAATTCAAAATCTGAAATCTTTTAAAAATTGCATAAATCTGAAGCGCATCTACTCCTGAAATGAAACAATGAAACTTTTGTTTCATGTGAACTTTGGTATTTTATCAAACAAACCCTAGCTGTGCCGTTCACCAATAGAGTCGTGAATAGTACGACATTCAGGAGTTTTTGGACTTTCGGTTCACATTTTCTACACTAAGTCCTTAAACGACGAGTGAAGTTATTTAAGAGTTTGCCACTACCATAGAGTGCGACATACTATCCCAGAAATAGTATGTCTTTATTTTCTCGTATTTTGCAGTTTGGGATAAACAAAAAAAAACTTTTGTTTCTGGCTCATTCAGCTTTGAGTGGTTTCTAAAAACAAAACCAAACTTATATCTATGTATCTCCGTTTATAGATAAAACAATACTTTGATTCGGAAAAAAAATCATTGGAACGGTCCTAATAGTCCATATAGAGATTCTGGCTTTATCCATTGCATGGCGCCCAACGTGGGGTCAATTACCATATCACCAACAAATTTATGGATAATAATCAATACGAAGTACACAACCTGAAGTTCCTTCCTACTGTTTTACGGGAAAAAATGAGAACTGTATTGTGTTCCATTTGTTAATAGGCAAAAGTACAAGAAAGTCCATTACGATATTTGTGAAACTGTGTTATAATTTATCTAAAAAAAATTTATTATAAGAAAATAGTTTTGGTATCAGTTTAACTACATATTGTGTGGTGGCTGCTCGATGAAGAAGAACAATTGCTTATGAAATCTACTATCTTACACCAAAGATGTTTTAATAAACTTAACGGTAGCTAAGCTATCTCCTTCAACGCGGCGTGAAGTTAATTTGATATACTGTATTTAAGACTAGTACCTAAACCTGAAAACTGCAAAAAATTTCAATCCGTTTGTCCGCCGTACGTCGCGTCGCCACCCCAAACGCCTTTGAAGGCTCGTATCTTACAAAACCTTTGAGCTATTATATAAAATTTTTTTGGTGGGTAGATTGTTTGGACCTTTTTGAGGGTGGTGGTGGGAGATGAGGGCATTGTTTTAAACTAAAAATTTGTTGTCTCTCTTAGAAACTGTTAACGATATGAAATTGAAACTAAGAATTTATTTAAATATAAAGAAAATTTTCTATGTAAATAGGGCTATTCAATAGGGACATAACAATTTTGTATTTACATAAAACATAGAATTATTGAGATAATTTTCAAACGTTGGGTGTTGGTGCACTTCACCATGATAAAATTGTACACCTTGACTAACGTTTTAACATTGAGAGACCAGCAGAAAGGTTTAAGGGTGCGTTTGTATTACATTACAAAATTGTTATGTACCTAATGAATAACCCTTTATGATAGTTGGCCATTACCACGTTTATTGACTTCGGTGGAGGGGTATAGGAGTGTGGGAAATTAATTCGTACGAAGCGCTCGCAAGCTGAAATGATGCATTCTAAAATGCGAATTTAATGAACGATTTACGCCACAAGCTTGAGACTTTGTGATTGTTTGTGGGAATATTAGGAGAGTACACTTGTTATAAAAAATCTGCAAACAGTTATTTTTTTGGGTAGAAGTTCGGAACGCGTTTTATGCTGTAAGTCACTATGCGTCTGATAACCTCAAAAAATTGGGTTTGAAATAGCCTCTTGAATATTCTTTAGGTTGGAAATCGCAAATAGATCGACTATAGTAGCTCTACATAAATTCCAAGTTTCAGCCTCCTAGCATAACTGGTTCCTGATATCTAGAAACCGAAATTTGTCATCTAAAACGATCACCCTACCTACCTCTTTACACCCCTACTCCATCAAAAGTTATCACTCATAGGGGTCCACCCAATCTACCTATCAAGAAAATTTCAGCTTAATATCTCAACGGATTTGTGAGCTACGCCCCTTCAAACGCTTTTACGTACGACGTACAGACAGACATTTCTTTATTGCGTACGCCGTACGCCGTACACAAAAGGGTTTGAAGCCGCGTAACTCCCAAACCCATTGAAATATTAATTTCACTTATTTTTGGTGGGTGGAATGGATGAACCCCTACGAGTGGTATCTTTTGATGAAGGGAGGGTTGTGTGAGGGGGAGGTGGTGTGAGGGGGGAGGTGGAGGAGCGTTTGAGACGAAAAATTTCGGTTTCTAGATCTCAGGAACCGCTTACTCTAGGAGGCTGAAACTTGGAACTTATGTAGAACTATGATAGTGAGCCCATTTGAAAAAAATCGTCAATAGGGGTTGAGGGGTGTGAGAGTAGGGTAAAAAACAATGTGTTCAAAATGATCGAAAGCTGTGTATTGAAACATACTAAAATCCATATCGTTTAATGTTAAAAGGTTGAAACTTTGCGGTTATCTTACGGAATACTGGGAGCCTAGACAAGGACAAACATTTTAAAGAGTGAGGTGGGTGTGGGGATGGGAGTAAATAACTTTGCATTATAGTATCTTCCGAACCAACTATACCAGGAAGATAAAATTTAATTTCTGTACGATACGATTACAACTGAATGCAACATTTTTGAGGGTGGAGGTGGAGCATGGAATTGGAGAGATAGTAATTTTTAAAAAAATTAAATTTTTTTATCTCAGGAACTGTACCAGATATGATATTAATTTTAAAGAAGTTAGGCCTAGCAGACCTCTACCATAAAATGGTGGTGATGGTGGCCGAGGGTGCAAAGGAAAAAATTATGATTTTCCTTTTTTGAAAACCGCAAAGGATAGAAAGCTAAAAATTACTATTTATTTAGAAAAATAAAGTTTTTGATAGGTGTACAGTACAGTACGGTTGTAGGTTGGTTTTTTATATCTTAGAAACGGCTTATGCTTGAAAGCTAAAACTTTGTACGTACATGTAGATGTTATACAGGAGTAATTAAAGCAATAAAATGCTCAGATTTGATGGAATATAAAAAAATATCAAAGAAAAGTGTTTTTTTACCACATTTTCACGAACTTCGTTATATCTTTTATGCCCATCGAGTTATCAAATTAGTTTTACTTCTGCAGTCTCTAAGTTCCTAAAAATATTTTTAAAAATTTTTCAATATCCAACCACTAAAGGGGTTTGTGTACATTTGCACGAAGTTCGATATATTTCTTAGGTCTAATAGAATATGGAATTAATAGGGGAAGTGTCAGACTACAACCCGATTTAAGCAATTTTAAATTTTTATTAAGCCCCCTGGAGGTGTAAGGTATTGTTCAACTTTTCAAAAATCAAATCTTTTAGGTTAAATGAGATCGAATTCACCTTTACTTCCATAGGCTATATTAAACTAAACATTATTTTCCGGATTTTACGATATTTAACCCCTAAGAGGGTGTAAAATGATTATGTAAGTTTTTACTAATTCCGACATATCACTTACGGGGTAATACCACTCTAAGATTTTGGAAAAAATCGATATTTTTTTGCTTAAACAGTACTTTAGGTTCATAAAAACAATATGAAGTAGGTTCTATATTAAAAAAAATGTTTAAAAGATTCAATTGTCCTAAAAATCATCTAGGAAGGCAGAGAAGAAGGCGAGCATCAACGTGGATTGAAGACATCGCCGATTAGAGGAAAAAAAATTCAAGGATTTAAGTGCTCTTTCAACGTGTTTTTTTCGAAACCATTTTTTTCAAACTGGGAGGACGTACTACTTAAACTCTGTAGCATGAATCGATTTGAAATTTTGATATTAGCTTCACAATTACATTCTCATTCTCGTACATTTTTTTGATTTAATGTAAATTTTTTTTAAACAATTTATTTTTAATTTTTTACTAAAAAATCGATTAATTTTTTCAAAAGTCTACCATTTCTACAAAATTTGATTTTTTAAAAAAAAACTTACATAGACCCATAGCCACTGGTATATACCTACATATATTATAAAATTAGATTATAAAGTTTTTTGTTCCAGGTCTCACGAGAAAACCTTCCTCCCGTGATGGGGTTTTAAAAACAAACGATATTCTAGATGGGCTCTGTCACCGCCATTTTGTATAAAGATGATAATAGTTTTTTTTTCATACTTTAATATGTGTGAAATAAACCCCCTGAAAATAAATCCTATTCCTTTTTTCATACTCCCAAAATAAATTGTCAAAGTTTGGCCTTTTTCTTGCCGCTAGTGTGGTGTTATCTTTTACGTCTGATGATATGATATATCGAATTGTTTTTCTACTTTAACGGGCTTTCTATATACTCGCCTAAACATCGGTTTCAGAATTTTTTGATATTCAACCCCCAAAGGGCCATTATTATACCTTATGTTTTTATTGAAATTGAAAAAAACGTTAATAAATAAAAATACTTTATTATTAAAATAATAAAGTAAAAATCAGCTAATAGTCTGTTGTTATTTTTTAGGTAAAAGTCCGGAACGTGTGTATTGCTGAGATGCTAAAAATAACGTTTCAAATAGCCTCCTGGTTATTCTTTAGGTTGTCAGTCGCATAGTAGCCTACACCGCATCTTAGCATTAAACGCGTTACGAACCTCTATCCGAAAAATAATAAAGTTGCGTCCAGACTGTTAGCAGATTCTTTTTTATTGCCATATAGACCAAGTTCCTTGTTTTTGGCCTTCTTGAAAATCTTATCAATTTTACTTTATTATTTCAATAATACAGCATTGTGATCGATTTAAAAAAAAAAAAAATTTGCAACATTTCTTTTCACGTTTCATGACTAGTAGACACGAAAAAAGCAAAACAAATTTTCAGTCCGTCTGTCCGCCGTCCGCAGTACGTCTATCGCTGTACGTAAAATCGTTTGAAGGCTTGTAGCTGCCAAACCCTTTGAGCTATTAAATTGAAATTTTTTTTTGTGAATAGACTGGGTAGGCCCCTTGAAGTGAACAATTTTTGTGGTGCGGTTGTAAGGGGGAAGTGGGGGAAGCGTTTTAGAAGCCAAATTTTGGTTTTTAGATCTCAGCAACCGCTTATGTTGAAACTTGAAATTTATATAAAGCTTAGATAATATGGGTGAAGGGATGTGGGAGTGGAAGGAAAAATAATGCGTCCGATACGCAAGAAAGCCGAGACTGACACATTCTAAAATCTAAAACTAAAACTGAACATCTCTAGATATACTAGGAGAATGGATCGGAAACAAATTTTTGAGAAGGGGCAGTGAAGTACGGGGGTGGGCGCGAAAAACTTTACATTAGATATCTCACGAACCAATTGCACTAGAAAAATGAAATTCGGTTTCTGTATAAAGGTTGACAAATAAAGTTTGCTGAAAGCAAATTTTTTTAAGGGGACGGTGGAGCATGAAAGTGGAGGGTATAAGAATTTTTCTACAAAGACACGTCTCATATCTCAAGAACAATGTAAGATAGATGCTTCAAATTTTTACCAGAAGTAGGACTAATAGATCCCTAAGAGGAAAAAGGTGAAGGTGTAGAGGGTGAGAGTGGGGGAGGGTGAAAAGGAAAAGGTTCTGATTTTTATATATCAAGAACCTATAATGATATAAAACTGAAACTTTGTATTTAGATAGAGCTATAGTAGTAGTATGTTGGAAAAATATAATTTTTTATAGAGGTAGTACGGTACGAGGGTGGGACGTGTTTTTTCTATCTATAGAACGGCTTATGCTACAAAGTTGAAACTCAGTACGTATGTGTAAATCAACTAGAAAAGTAATTTAGACAAAAAAAATTTCAAATACCCATTAGCGTTTAGAAGGGGTGCGAATGCGTAATAATCGCCTAAAACTTGTTTTTAAGTTTTTCCTTTTTCAGCCCCTAAGAGGGTATAAAAGGGTTGAACACGTTTTCACGAATTCCGTCATTTCTTTTTAGAAGTGATAAGAAATTGAATTGGTTTTTACTTTCTTGTGCTGTCTTCATATTTATCTATTAACTCCTTTCAGGATTTTTGGATATTCAACCCCCAAGTGGGCTTAAGAAGTTTGTATATGTTTTCACAGATTCTTACATATTGCTTAGATCTGATGATATATCGAATTCATTTTTACTTCCTAAGATTTCCTATATAAGCGCCAAAAAGTCAATTACAGTATTTTTAGATATTCAATCCTAAAGGGTATAAGGGGGTTGCATGCTTTTCAAAGCTTGGACATTTTTCTTAGGATAGATGAGATATTCGATCGCTTTTCACTCCCACAGACTTTTTATATAATCACCTATAAACCCATTTCTCAATTTTTCGATATTCAACCCCCAAGGGTTTGCATATGTTTTCACAATTTTTTCCATCCCTTAGTTCTGATGAGATATAAAATTGGTTATTTCTATTTTAAACATTTTTATTTTAAGAACAAAATTAACGTTTCAAGAAAAGTCATAATCTCGAAACAGTTCCCGAACTTTGACCCGTAAAATAATAAAGTGTCGCCCAGACCATTGGCAGATTTATTCCTCTAGGGACATCATTGTCCTTTTATCTCATGAACTGTGGTCTCTGGAATTGTTGGCTTCCCAATCGATCAACCCTCGCGGGGGAATCACTAGTAGCTAAATCTATTATTCTATAAATATTTATGTGATGTAGTTAATTGCTCCCATATTTTTTTGGACAAGAGCACACAGGAACTGGATACCTTACCTTGTGGGGCCGATACCCCAGCCTAACCCTTCTGTACTGGCCATGCACGAAACATCTGTTAAATGAATATGCTAATTCCACAGAACCAGCGCATGTCCATCGCGATAAGGAAACTTTAGTCTTTTAGCATTTCTTCTACCTCCTCCTACCATAACTCGTCCAATATAATATGTTCGAAATTCCTGTCAGATCAATCTGTTTTATAGCCGAAGTAAAATTCATTGCAGACATTTTGCTATATAAGTCGCGACATAGAAAAACTGGCCACTTGTCTTCGACCAGTTACTCTACGATGCAATGGTTTAGTTAGCCACCATATGCAATGCACTAACGAACAACTAGGACAATCATAAGAAAAAGTCAACCGAGATACTAACAGCAATAATTGACTCAAGTTGTATTTCGATTTGAATTAAGTCACTTTCACCGGGTCCTAAGTCCAGCCCGGCTTCTGCCAGAGGTGATAGTACCCGCCAGCTAAATACACTAGGAGCACACAGCCCAACTGAGTGCCTCCTCATAGTCGTATAGCCCACAACCAATCTAAGTCCGATGTAACTCTGGCCTATACTTTTCTACATGCAATCTGATCAATTTTTTCCACGTATAAAAATTCAATTAATTAATTTACATAAGTTTTCTTTCGGATCGCAAGATGCAGTGCTATGCTGCGAAAGAAACGGCTAAGGATAGACTGCAAACAGACGAGATCGAGCCAAGAAAAATAAATGGATGATAGACAGGTCTGAGAAACCTGTCTCTTGTGGTTTAAGACCTGGCTTTGGTGCTTTCGTGTGGAAAAAAAATTATTGAAAAATCGTGTTCTCTTGCTTTTGTTACGTGCACCTAGAGCCTGCACAGGTAAACTCTGCCGGTGAATTAATTTTCCCGGAATGGGGACCTGAAACACGAATACCTGCCTTCCTATATTTATCTAAAAAAAAAGAACAAAAATGGCAAAAAATAAAATGAAATTGCTATTTTTTCCACCCATTTTGTAAATGTTGCAACCGCAAGCAAGTAGAAGGCATCAATAAGGCGTTTGCATCGATTTTTGGTTCAGAGCTAAAAAATCGTCACTACTTGAAATTCTTTGCGATGTCCACGGAAGGTGCGTCCAAGGCGTCGTTATGGCTCTCTTGACAAATCCTAGTCCAGTCAGGCTTGTCGCAAAGTGCGAACAATTTAATTTTTCTACCATTTTCAGTCGGCCTTTAGTGTACATGACCGAAACAGGCGACAGGAAAATTGGTTTGTCATTACGGCTAAAAATCAATAAAAAATTGCCAGCTATTTGCAAAATCGAACTGGACCGAAATATGCACACAGTATGTCTATTTGCAGCTAATGAACTTGTCGATACGCCAGGTATAAATGGATTTTATTACAGCGCAATGCCACGAAATTATTTCCAATCATAACGACCTGCGATAAGTACCGGCTGCGCCACTATAAGAAATAACCAGCCGCGTAGGGCTACAGTAGGTACACGTTATTTTCCGGTTTCGCATTATTTTCCTCAATCTTATATACGGCTGTTGTCTTACGAAAACAATAAAAGCGAAACTTTTAGTTGCATATAATTGCAGACAATTAGAAGACAATGGGAGGTAATGGCACTATAAGAAATAGCGAAGACAGGAGCTGACCATTAAAGACTACCGTGCGAGGACATGACCATTCAATGGACTGATCATTCGGACAAGAGATAGGAATTAAATTGTCTGACACCTCAAGTAGTTACCTGTGATAGCTGATGGTATTGTTGCGCTCAGGTATGCGGCATAAACTTTGCCTGAACATGAGAAATTGGTTTAATTATTCTCGGTGTGATACGTGATAGGGAAATTCAATGTTTTATTTGATAAGCAAGACCAGCACGTACAGTCGGTAAGATCACAGTGAAGAATTCAAACTATGTAGGAAATATGTACAAAGAAGTTGTGTTAAGGGATTGTATTTAAGCTATCCGTTGAAATGTTGTTTAATTGACTTTAGTTTTATGGAAATTCAAGATTTTCGCCGTTCGTTACAATGTTTCAGTTTATTACCTGTTAAGTGGGTTCAGACTCTGATGGTGGATTTATACCGAACACGTTATGGCGCGACTTTACCCTCCCCATAAAAAATAACCAATTAGGCAACGAAAAAGTCTAACATTGCTCGACTTTCTCGGACGAAAAACCGATTGGTGATGAGTTTGTGGGGGTAAAGTCGCGCCGTAACGTGTCGGTGTAAATCGAGCATGAATCTGAAATCTATAGAGCGTTATAAGCTTAATCCTCGCGCATAGTATAGAATCAAATAATGCCAAAAATCCAAAAGCAAAAATGTCTTTTCGTTCTGACTGATAACTTTGTTCTAGCAATGCTGAAATTTTCTATACCTTTGTTTGATAGAATTTATAAAGTTCAGTTCCTTAATCTGTGATTGTTGACTCAGAACCTAATGTAGTCTCGATACAAGAGTCCTTCAAAAACGGTTTGGGTCCGATATAAAATCAAAAAAAAATCTGAAAAGAAATTACTAAGAAACAAATCCAGGAATAAAACTAAAAAAACATTCAATTTCAATAAGAGGTGGATACTTGGTCAAAAAAAAACTTCTACGTAGGTTGCTACTTAAGTTTTGAGATATGGCAACACTGATGTACATTGTCGTCGTAAAGTTTGACATTTTTAGTGGTGGACATACTCAGAACGTGTTGTCATACGAGTGCTATTTGTGTTGTTTACAGATACTTGAAATATTCATCTTGATCGAAAAATGGAATTAAATCGTGAACATTTTCGTGCGATGATTTTCTATGACATTCGACGTGGATTAGACCAACAGCAGTGTGCCGATCAACTCGCTTCGACTTTTTGTGATGACGCACCATCTCGAGCCACCGTGTTTAGCTGGTTTTATGAATTCAATCGTGGTTGCACTTCGCTACAGAACGAATTTCGTGAAGGTCGTCCAAAATCGGCAGTTGTGCCAAAAAACATCGATGGTGCGCGTGAACTTATATTGCAAGATCGTCATGTGACATACCGTAAGATTGAGGCATTCCTGGGTATTAGTTACACTCGCATACATTCAAAATTGCATGAACATTTGGCTGTCAAAAAGATTTGTTCGCGTTGGATACCGCATAATTTGACAATCGCTCAAAAAAAAGATCGTGTCGATTGGTGCAAAGAAATGTTGAAAAAATTCAAAAGTGTGCTAGATTTAGATTTAGATTTGGAAATAGGGGTTGGTATGGTTAACCTGTCACTGCAGCCACAGTTAGGCTTATTGTGACGTCTTCCCGGTTTGATTATGATTCCTCTTCGATCCCTGCGCTTTCAATGAAGCCTAGTATTTTGCGAAGAGGAACGGTCAGGAATTCCGATGGGTCCATGAAACCCTGACCGAAGTGACGAAGCCTTTTGCGAGTTAAACCCTCACATTCACAGAGGATATGCTCTGCTGTTTCGTCTTCGTCATTGCATATTCTGCAAATTTTAGTCTCAGAGAGACCAATCCTATTGAGATGCTTCCTCATGTGACAATGTCCAGTCAGAGCTCCCACTAGGGTTCGGGTCTGATATCTGCGTGCTGATTTTCATGGAGAATATTTTGAAAAACAATAAAGCCATTTTTGATTATAAATATTTGTTTTTATTTGTCTATCTCAAAACTTAAGTAGCAACCTACGTACTTTAATTATTGTCTTTTGATTTCACAAAAAGTCGTTAAAACGAACACGATTGCTTTGCCATCGCCAAACGATTAATGATCGATTGGAATTGAAAAATATGATAGGCAATGATAAAAAGGATAACCACTGCGATGAGAAGATGATTCGCTAGTATGATAATTTTTTTATTTCCAATAATTACGAGTGATTATTCAATGGGAAGATGAAGGAAAGCAGCTTTTCACGAAATGTAGTTGTGCGAAAACAATCACGGCTGTAAAGAAATGAATCGAAAACGATTCATTTTCGAATCGTAATATTTGCTCGTTAGGCCTTGCAGAATATTCTATAGTCCAAAATTTGGGTTCATATCGTGACTTACGTTGATTTTAGATACAGTAGTCGCTTCATTCAAATTGCATTCAGTTTTTGTTACACCTGACAATACTTCGCGGTTACATACTACATATTCGCTGTTTACACACGGTCCAAGCCTTGCAGGATGAACCGTTGTTGGTCGTAAATGAAATTGAATTTCCAAGTCAAATGTCGTCTCACTTTCGCAAGCTGATCACCGTGTGTGAGCTCGTCCGTGCTTTTATACCTTAAGTGCGCGCCGCGAGATCCAGACTACATTCGATATGTGAGGAATGTTAATGAAGTATGTAGAACTTTCTACCCTACTCTAATTTTCTTTTGGAAAGTTGTGGTTCTTACTGAAAGCTTCGAGTTAGTGTTGCCAGGGTATGCACAGTATTATGATCGCTTTATTTTGAATTTTTATGGAACAATGTATAGGCCGGCCTCTATAGCAATATAAAAGAAAGTGTGATTTTATTATTTTATATTACTTTATTATTTTAATAATAAAGTATTGTTATCGATTTTTAAAAAAAAAAAAATTTGCTACCCTGAAAAATTTTTTTTCCACGTTTCATGACTAATAGACACCAAAAAAGCAAAAAAAAATTTCAGTCCGTCTGTGCGCCGTCCGCTGTCCGCCGTACGCAAAACGTTTGAAAGCTTATAGCTCTCAAACTCTTTGAGCTATTAGGTTGAATTTCTTTTTTTAGTAGACTGAGCAGACTCCTTCAAGTTCCTACCTTTTGAGTGGTGTGGGTGTGGGTGTGGTGGGAGAGGTCGGTGAAGCGTTTTAGACGAAAAATTTTGGTTTCTAGATCTCAGTAACCGCTTATGCTAGGAGGCTGAAACTTGTAATTTATATAGAGCATCGATAGTGGACCCATTTGCAAAAATATTGCTGATATGCTGATAAGGGGTGTGGGAGTGGGGAGTATAATAATACGTCCAAAACGCTCGAAAGCCGAGATCGAGATATTCTAAAATCTATATCTCCTAAACGGTTAATGTCACGAAATTAAAACTTAATGAACATCTGTGGGTATACTAGCAGAATAGATCGGAAACAAATTTTTGAAATGGGGCAGGGGCGTAAGGAGGTGGGGGTCGAAAAATTTTAGATTACTATATCTCACGAACCAATTGCACTAGACAAATAAAATTCGGTTTTTGTATTAAAGTTGACAAATAAAGTTTGCGGGCGGTGGAGTATGGAAGTGGAGGGGATAAGAATTTTTCTAAGAAATCACGTGTCATATCTCAAGAACAGTGTCTGTCGGATGCTTAGAATTTTTACGATAAGTAGGCCCATTAGACTCCTAGCAGAAAAAAATTTGAGGGTCTGGGTGTACAGGGTGAGGGTGGGGAGGGGTAAAGAAGAAAAAGTTCCGATTTTTATATCTCGAGAACCTATAACGATATAAAACTGAAACTTGGTATTTGGATAGAACTTTAGTAGCAGCATGTTAAAAAAATATAAGTTTTTATAGGGGTAGTATGGTACGGGGGTGGGGGTGTTTTTTCTAACTATAGAACGGCTTATGCTAGAAACTTGAAACTTGGTATGTAAGTCAACTAGGAAAGTAATTTAGATTAAAAAAAGTTTCTAATATCCATTGGCGTACGGAAGGGGAGCAAAAAAAATTATCAGTGGAAATGGAATGCATATATTTTCACGATTTTCGTCATATCTATAAGGTCTTTCCAAATATTGAATTCATTTTTATTGTACGAATTCTTCATATAAATAGCTAGAAAGTGTTTTCAGGATTTTTTTAAATTCAATCCCCACGGTTGTGTAAAGGGGTTGTATACATTTTCACAAAATCAGCCATATCCCTCCGGTCTGATAAGATATGGAATAACTTTTTACTTCCACGGGCTTGTTTAATAATCACCTAAGACTCGTTTTTAAGTTTTTTCATTTTTCAACCCCTAAGAGTGTATAAACGGGTTGAACACCTTTTCTTCGAATTCCGTCATATCTCTAAGGAGTGATAAGACATCGGATTGGTTTTCACTTCCTCGGGCTTTCTTTACATATATCTAATAAATTCCTGTTCATGTAATGTTTTTTAAATCCGGAATTCAATTGTTGATATTTTACTAATTAAAAATACGTACTTCACAAAGAGAACTTATTTTCACAAGATAAATTTAAATCAAAACTAAAACCTGCAAAACACTATGTTATTTAGTCATAAGGACAAACTAAAGCGACTTTCTCTATTTTTCATGAAAATGAAATTACAAGAATTTCCTGTTTCGCAAATACCTGAATCTATTCCATTATTCTTATAGCTGATATCAAATAAGAACGTAGGTTTGTTTTCATTTGCGTTAGGTGGCACTATTGTATTATTTCCTAATTGAAAAGTTATTGCCACCACGGTTACTAAGATGATAAAAAAGCGAAAGCGCATGTAATTAACATTAATAATAATAATTGCCTCGGAGATCTAAGACCAAATTTTTTGCTATTAACAGCATGATAGCCGCCAAGCAAACCATAAGCATCACAAGTGAATCAATTACGATTCACCTAAGTGAAGTGTATGTTCATAATTGAATTCTTGGAGCCTTAATCCTGGTGCATTCCGATTTGTTACTAGTAAAGTTAATGTTTAGTGTAGCTCTGAATCTTGGTTAGATCTTTTATTGCATTCTATGCATTCTTCAAATAAAATTAAATTTTTCTTCTCCTACATTGATCATTATTGTACATTTTTTCGGCGAGATGCGAGCACGATAAATTTAACTTTATTATTTTTAATAATAAAGTATTTCATATTAGCAACTTCTTCGCACAAAATTTAGTTAGATTCACCAACAGTGAACCAAATCTAAAACAACAATTGGAAAAATAAAATCAGATATAAATATATGAAACTCTTAAAAAAAATGCAAACGAAATTGTTCGTAACAGAAATGAGTCATTTTTGAAAAATTGTTAATAATATTTAATTACGCCAACATTCATGTCTAACGGTAGAATTACAGTGCACGCGACGAGTACGCGTTTACCAATGCGACGGTATGACAGTTGATTAGAATACATGTTAGTGAGTACAATCACTTGTAGTTATATCGCATCGCTCTAACCGCGTCGCTTTGATGATAAGCTTTATAATTTCGTCGCGCGTATAATGCAATTTTCACACTTGCGACAATTTAATTAAAATTTTTTTTACAACAATAGACGGCATATTGTTAATAAATATCGAAAAATAAATGAAGATAAAATAACAAAAAAAAACAGACAATATAACATATTTTAGTATTATATAACATTGTTTGGTAGCTACAGGGCGAAATTCAGCGCGCTCGCTATAGCTGGTGTCGCGATGCGATTGGGCTATCGCGCTCGCTCGTATCGCTAACAATGTAATTCCACCTTCAGTCGTTATTTTTGAAAGGCCAATTTGTTTTGTATTATTGATCCCATTATTTGTCCGATTTTTAATTAAATGGAATTTTCGCCATAATTTTGAAATTTGTACGATGTTAATTTTTGGAATATGTTTTATTTTTAATTATTTCTTAGAATATAAAAATACCTAACTAGTAATCTAACTGTTTTCAAAAATTTTAAGGAAATATTCTTAAAATACCCGTGGTAGAAGTGTTACAATTGCATTGAATTTTTTATATCCTTAAATCATCGACAAAACTCATGGAAATTGCAACTGAAATTATCGTACCGAGAAGGTAATAAAATGGTGAGTTCACTGGTGCAATCATATAGGCTTTCATTATGTATGAGAGTTAATATTTTTGTACTATGCATTTTTAATTTTGACTAATTTGCTTGTATCAATTTGATTTTTTATGCCATTTATTTAATTGGGATAAAATTCACTTATAAGTCGAAAAAATGAAATGTGATTATTGAAATAAAAAAAAAAATCTGTCAGAAGTGGGATTTGAACCCACGCCCTCAGAGAGGACCAGAACACTCAGTATAAACCCGGGCTTGAACCCAGGCAAGATTGCTCTTGAGTCTGGCGCCTTAGACCGCTCGGCCATCCTGACATATAATTCGGACCGTATGCAATCTTGGCCGGACTAGGAAAGCGCGCTCAATTCGAAAATTTTTAAAATTATAAATAGATTAACGCCAATCTGCTATCATTTAATTTTAGATTTTGTTATTGTATGCCGTTGCTTTTTTTACGGAACTTTGATAAAATTTGTAATGAAGATATGAAACTGCAATAAATTCTATTTATAGCTGATAGAAGTGATAAAGTAGAGCAGATAGTCAAATGATTTACACCGAAAATTTATGAATGAACTAAAATTTAACTGGTTCTTTTTTTTTTAAATTAGCATACTATGTACAATTCGAATCTAAATGGTGAAAGTCAATATTAATCCAAAGATTATTCAATGATCTGCATCTTTGTGGGAAAATACTCAACCGCATCGACTATTTTGAAATGATTTTCGAATCTATGGTAATTTAAATATCTGACGATATTTCCGAAGCAATTAATGCTTAAAATCTGATACCTCCTCTGAAAATATGATATACATTTGAAAGAAAATCTTAGATTATCTAGAGTTTCGAAAGAAACTGGTAATACTCATTATATTGATATTGTTTATATTGATAGCTACATAACCTAACATATTTGACAGGCGTTTTTTTAAAAAAAATAAAAAAAACTCACAGCTGTAATTTGAAAAAGGAAAATTATAACCCAAATAGCGTGAATTTACAAAGAAGAGATGTCAAATCGAAGCAATTAACTAATGAACAACGTCATTAGTTTAAGCAACAGGCGTTTGACCCAAAGTTACGTATGATTGTCCTCCTCGAAAATTTATATTAAACAATTTTTCGAAATAGACCAATGAGGAGGGGGGGGGGGGTTGAACCCCTAAACCAAAACGTCTCCCCGTGCGCACGAGCCCGATCTATTTAAATATATGAGCGCAGTTTCAGCTTTCTAGAATAAGCGATTCCTGAGATAGATCCGCGTTGACCGTACTCTACTGCCTACTAATAAACTTAATTTTTAAAAAAAATTATGAAATTACTAAATTTCAGCTTAGTGGCTCTGGATTTGTAAAAATCAGAACAAGGTTTTTTAAATCCTCCCCCAGTTAATAAAGTGAAATCAAACCAATTGAAGATGATTTACAATTTATTTAAAGCTTTAATTTTAAATTTTAATTTTTAGGGCACCTTGATCACAATACTACTTTTTATCACCAGAACCACTACCCAAAAATAAAATTTTTATTTATCCGAAAAAAATTGCTTTTCATAGTTGGTAGATATATTCCAAATTAGCGTTGAGCTTCATATATCCTAGCGAACAACCAAAAATTCCACCAAATTGGTTGAAATATTAGGTGATCTTCAGTGCCACCTACCTGAGGTATTAGGATGCGAAGGCAAGAAGCTTACTGAGTATATAATTCGTGATAATAATAATTGGTTTCAAGATCACCTATATAGAACAATCCTCATCAATACCACCAGCTATAAGGATGTTTCGGATAGTAGGCATGATACACCCTCTGACGAGTCTATGCCATCCGATGACGAAACTGCTCCTTCGGACCTAGTCCAACACAATCTTATAACCTATGGCCTATCCAGTGAAGGTTTTCCAACTGTCATGCCTTCAAGGACAGCGATTAATCAACAGTCCACTGACGCCGGAAAACAACAAAAATTTCTTCATATTTGCTTCTACGGTAGCTTACCATGAAAAAATTCCATTATTAAACCTATATGTTTATTTATAATATTCGTATACTATTCTGTTCGGCACAAATTTCCATGGATTTCAAAATTAGTCGTAAAAAACATACGAGGTGTCTTGCCATTTTGCACGATCAATTATTTATTTAGTAAATTTTTTTTACAATAAATGTGTTTTTTATTTTTACATGTAAAATCTTCTGCCAAATTTTATTATACTACAATCAAGTCGACAAAATTACGCTCCTTAAACTACAATTTCAAAAAAGGAAGAAAAAAAATTAATTGACGTATTCTACTTTATAATTTTACTTTATTATTTTAATAATGAAGTATTGTTATTGATTTAAAAAAAAAATTTGCTACCCTGAACATTTTTTTTTACACGTTTCATGGCTAATAAACACCAAAAAAGCAAAAACAATTTTCAGTCCGTCAGTCCGCCGTTCGCCGTCCGCCAAAATTGTTTGAGGGCCTATAGCTTCCAAACCCTAAGAGCTATGAAATTGAAATTTGTTTTCTGATTAGACTGGGTAGGCCCCTTGAAGTGTCTACTTTTTAGGGGTGGTGGAAGCGTTTTAGACAGAAAATTTTAGTTTCTAGATCTCAGCACCCGCTTATGTTAGGAGACTGAAACTTGGAATTTATATATAGCTTCGATAGTGGACCCATTTGCAATTTGCTGATATGGGTGAAGGGGTGTGGGAGTGAGGGGAATAATAATGCTAATGCAATCTAAAATCCATATCTCCTAAACTGTTAGTGTCACGAAATAAAAACTTATTGAACATTTGTAGGTAGGTAGGTCCAAAACAAATTATTGAGGGATGGCAGTGGCGTACGGCGGTGGGGGGTGAAAAATTTTAGATTACGATATCCTACGAACCAATTGCGCTAGACAAATAAAATTCGGTTTCTGTATAAACAAATGACAAATAATTGACAAATAAAGTTCGCTAAAAGTAAAATTTTTTAAGCGGCCGTTGGAGCATGGAAGTGGAGGGGATAAGAGTTTTTCTAAGAAATCATGTCTCATATCTCAAGAACAGTGTGAGATAGATGCTTAATATTTTTACCAGAAGTAAGCCTAATAGACCCCTATTAGAAAAAAATGTTGGTGCAAGAGTGTAGGGGGTGAGGGTTGTGGTAATTGTGGGGAGGGTGAAAAGGAAAAAGTGCCGATGTTTATAGCTCGAGAACTTCTAATGATATAAAGCAAGATCTTTGTATGTAGATGGAACTATAGTAGTAGCATTTTGGAAAAATATAATTTATAGAGGTAGTACGGTACGGGGGTGGAGAGTGTTTTTCCTATCTATAGAACGGCTTATGCTAAAAAGTTCAAACTCGGTATATATATGTATATCAACTAGAGAAGTAATTCTCATTAAAAAAAATTCAAATATCCATTGGCGTTCGGAAGGGAGGCGAAAAAGATTATCAGTGAAAATGGAATGCACATATTTTCATAATTTTCGTCATATCTATTAGGTCTTTCCAAATATTGAATTCATTTTTATTCCACGGCTTCTTCATATAAATACCTAGAAAGTGTTTTCAGGTTTTTTTGAAATTCGACCTCAAAGGTGGTGTAAAGTGGTTGTATACATTTTCACGAATTCAGTCGTATCCTTCCGGTCTGATTAGATATCGAATAACTTTTTACTTCCACGGGCTTGTTTAATAATCACCTAAAACTTGTTTTTAAGTTTTTTTCTTTTTTCAACTCCTAAGAGGGTATAACCGGGTTGAAGAAGTTTTCACGAATTACTTCATATCTCTTAGAAATCATAAGACATGGGATTGGTTTCCACTTCCTCGGGCTTTCTTTATATATATCTAAAAACCAATTTCAGGATTTTTGGATAGTCAACCCCAAAGTGGGTGCAAGGGGGTTGCATATGTTTTCACAAATTCCTACATATTTCTTAGTTCTAATGAGATATCAAATTTATTTTTACTTCCTAAGGCTTCCTACATAATCGTCAGAAAGTTGATTTCAGTATTTTTAGATATTCAACTCCAAAAAGACGTAATAACAACTGATATTATACTCGTCCCGGAGTATGACCCAATTATGTAATTCATATGTTATATGTGGGAGCGGCGTAAATATTCTAGCGCGACCCCATTCTAACCGCTTCCCGACCTTTTCTTAGGTTTTCAGTCACGTAGTAACCAACACCGCATCTCAGAATTAAACGCGTTCCGAACTTCTACCGAAAAAATAATAAAGTTGCGCCCAGACTTGGCAATTTTTTTGTAAATAATAAAGCAAAAAAAAATGTTCAGACTTTCATTGGCGATGGAAGGTGGGTAACAAAGTTGTCGATGATAAGAGTTTTTCCACATTTTCACGAATATCTGTTTAACCATATTCACAATTCACCAAAAAATTCACTGTCACAATTTTCAAAAAAAAATTTGAAATTACTTGCTCGGAATAGAAGCTTTGAAATTTAATATTTTTTCTTTCATTCCTGCTGATGCTGACCAATTTTCCATAGTAGAAAAGCGTAAAATCATTCGATATAAATTCAAAATTTTGACGAAACAGTTGCTTAATTTTGAAATATCACAAACAACAAATCTTTTCAATAAGATGTAAACGCTTTTTGAAAATTTGAAATCCAGTTGCCGAATTTTGGCGATGTAAATCAGCATTAAGAGCTAAAAATACAAAATTTCAGGATATGTCTTTTTAAGTATGGGAATGAGTGGTGATTTTTGTTTATTTGGAACGGCTTATGGTAGAGAGTTATGAAACTTGGTATTTGCATATAAAAATACAAGAAAAGTAATTTCAGTTAGTAAAATTTTTGATTTGATTTGTTGTGCGGAGGTGAGGCAATAAAGTGGTCGTCAATAAGGTCTTCTGAGATATCGAATTCATTTTACTTCCTCCACGAGTTCTTCTAGTAAACTCCCAGGGGTTTTTCATATGGAAGCCCTAAGAAGGTGTAAGGAGGTTGCATACGAATTCAAAAATTACGCCAAATGTCTATACAGTATCACAGTACCTTATTATTAAAAAAATTAAATTAACTAAAATGCTAAAATTCAAGAAAAGTAATTTCAACAAATAACATTTTAAATTTTCTTTGGCGTGCAGAGGTGGGGCAAAAAAGTAAACGTCGATAAGGGGTGGCATATGTTTTCACAAATTTCGGCATATCATTTAGGTCTTTTGGGATGTTGAATTATATTTACTTACACGAGCTCTTCATATAAACTTCCAGGGTTTTTCAATATTGATGTCCTAAGGGGGTGTCAGGTGGTTGCATAGGTTTCCAAAAATTGCGCCAATATGTACGTCGAACTTTATAATTAATTAAAATCAATTAATAAAAATGCGTTTAAAGATGTGATGTGTTCATAGTCTTAAGGCCAGAAGAGGTCATACAGGATTAATTAGAAAAACGTTTCTAAGCTATTTTGATATTTGTTCATTGTTTGTTGCTATTCTTCAAATTATAAATTATTGTTAATTAGGGCAACTACTGTTAATTTTAATTTTTAATTCACTTCTTAACATATTTATCGATCAGTCAATATTCCACTCAATACAAAATCCATTGCACAAATTCAATATTTTAATTGAGTGTTTATGAACGCAATCTCTAAATTTATTCTCCTCGCAGCGACAATAACTCACTACAAATATTTAGTAACTGCTAACCGAAATCAACCCCATTCATAAAATAAATAACAAATTGTCACTTACCTCAGCCACACTGCTCTCGTATGGGGTATTAATAAATTCCGGTGGATTATCGTTGACATCAGAAACTCGTACGATTATCGGTATATTCCGTTTCTTTCGCGACGATCGTATCGTACAAGAAATCTATAAGAGGAAAATCGATTACAAAACCATAAAAAAATAAAATAAAATCAATTTCCCAATATTTATGCCTATAGTTCAAATATGGTAAGAAATTTGTACGTTACCTGAAATACGATATGACTAAGATTCTCCTCGTCGCGATCCAGAGGTTCGAGGAGTTGAAGTTGTTTTCCATTCAAAATAAATATCGGATTCCCCTTAGGGAAGACCAGTTCTAGAGCGATGTCCGTGTACGGATCGCCGAAGATCGGCAGTTCTGGCGGACTTGTCCGCTGTTCGATATCTGTAAAAGAAGAGTTTTCATTTTACCAATTTGAGAAAATTTTATTTTAATTTATGTTTAATATTAAACGAATGATGGCGAAAATCGACGAGATCTTGAAGGAATTTCGCAGGTCAGGCCTTGCGGGCAGTTAATTCGAAATGTCGAAAATATAGTCAGATATAGCTGCTGAAATGAGTAATGAATTTTGTTTGTATGCGGATTGAGTCCTACGCGATTTTCCGCCCGGATCGGTATCAACAGCTCGGAGGCATGTTTTTGTCTCGAGAAAAATCAAATTCAAAAGTCGATCATATAAAATCGAAAAACCTGTTAAAAATCGAAGGCGGCTAGTTAAAGAAACCTACAAGATGTCGACAGCGTCTTTCTGAAATTAACTAGCATTTCGGTGCAGTAGTTCAGCAACGTGTGCAGGCTAATTGCAACTGTTGCATCGTAAATCAAGAAAACCGATTGGTAGAAAATCGTTAGACTGGAAGAACTGCTAGCTTAGATGCTAGTAGCTCGATACTAAAGCTAGTTAATCTTTTGTCTGCGATTTATAGGGGTCTTGTGTAATCGACCAGACATAAATTTTCGAACACAATTCGATTCAGGTCTCATTCATCAGGTGGATTATAAATTTCCGAATCATATGGGTGTAATTTGCCCATGATCGTGTGCTTCCTTCGGTAGGAAGGGAGGACAATAACTTGATTTCGAAATTATGGAGCAAAATATTTTCCAAGATATCGATCTTGTAAATGTATCGAAGCGACTATATAGATGAATTCGCATGGACCCACCAGACTATCCTACTCATCATGACATCGACGAATTTCCGCTTGAAATTAAATAAAACCTGACCTTTATCAGAACGTTCAGTTTGTAATGAAATGTGAATAGGTCGATTACATAATCGGTACTGCCATAGAGCATTCGAATACAAAGTCAGAAAACCCCGAAGATCAAGAAACCTGAAGAGACGAACAAGTGCATCTCATCCGTGCATAATTCAAAATTAAAAGCGCACAGTGGGCGTTCAAATTAGTATTCCACGTTCTGCGCGCGATAACATCCTCGAGATTCAAAGAAGAACAGGGGCCCACAAATGGAACCTTTATGCATACCGCTACAATTCAACTACTTTACCGTGTATTCACAATGAAATGAGTTCTTTTGATTTGATTAAGTGAGTTTAATGTCCGCAAGCTATTTGATATGGAATACTATCGCAAAAGCGGACACTAAGCGATTTTGTTGTTCGAAAAGTCACTTGTAACGGTTTTCCGATAGACGAGTACATATAAAACGAGCATGGTCTCCTTTTACCTGTATGTCTTTTATCCGGAAGGCTCCCTATTTCATTCACTGGTTCACAAAATTTATATGTCGTGATAATGATTCTCTAATCGAGGCAATTAAAATTGCTCATCACGTTGTTGTTCTTTAGTTTAGTTTCAATCTTTTCCTTCGGTAAAATTTTACACCTTTTGGATGCTTGCATTCGGATCACAAGCGCTACAGAAAAGTCGCTCTGTGGGAGGTTTTGAGCGGCGAAATAGTGAAAAGACGACGAAAACTTGACTTTCGGATCTTATGCCATCTAGACTTACGTAGGTAAAAGAAAATTTAAAGAAGCGTTTTAGCGGATCTCTTTGCTTCTCAGGATGATAAGTTTGACTTTTGTACAGGTGGTGAAGATGCTGCAGTATTTTACGTTTTAAGTGTTTATGCACGATATACACATCTTTCGCGAATGGAAAGTGTTAAAATGGTTAGTGGCTCGTTGTGAAGGTAAATGGAAAATTAATAATTTCGAAATGGCATAAATATAATACTTTTTGCATTCTCTTCGAACTGATACAATAATCATAGGTAGCTTAGCAATTTTTTTTAGTAAGAAATTCAACCTGCTACTGCAGGTTGGAGGATAGACTATAATTTGGTCCCTGGAAAACTACATTGTTATTAAACTTCTACACAGTAAAGAAATCTGCCAACAGTCTGGGCGCAACTTTATTATTTTCGGGCAGAAATCCGGAACGCGTTTAAGTCTGAGACGCGGTGTAGGTTACAATGTGACTGAAAACCTAAAAAAGGTTCGGGAAGCGGTTAGAATGGGATCGCGCTAGAATACTTAAACGCCGCTGTCACATATAACATGTGAATTACATAATTGGGTCATATTCCGGGAAGAGGTCTAAGTCATAGTAAAATATCAGTTAATACGCGATTAGGAGGTTTTTCGTGATTAGGTTTTTGGCCATTACATAAATTCGGAAATGCATTTGTAGGCGATTATATAACAAGTCTGTGGTAGTGAAAACCAATCTGATATCTCATCAATCCTAAGAAATATGTCGAAAGCCTTCCGTCTTATTGGAGTTGAATATCTAAGAATACTGAAATCAACTTTTGACGATTTTGTAGGAAGCCTTACGAAGTAAAAATGAATTTGATATCTCATTAGAGCTAAGAAATATGTAGGAATTTGTGAAAACATATGCAACCCCCTTGCACCCACTTCGGGGTTAAATATCAAAAAATCCTGAAATTGCTTTTAAGATATGTAAAGAAAGCCCGAGGAAGTGAAAACCAATCCCATGTTTTGTAACGACTCGAATTTCTGGGGTAGGCTCAACGGGTGCCGGGATCCGTTACAAAATATTTATTTATTATTAGACTTCACTTTATTATTATTAGTTGACATACATTAAAATTATTGTTTGATTTCCTCTGGGTTTTCTCCTTGCCGTCTGATCGTCGTCTCTGCTAAACGTGACTCGATTCGCATTTTCTGTGGGTACGACTTCACTTGCCTCGCCTTAACCCTCTCTGCTCTCCCCCTGTCTCATCCCTCTGTGTGGCCTTTGCTCTCCCTGTCTTCGTCCTTCCCTGTCCGCACGTCCTTCCCTGTCTTCGTCCTTCCCTGTCTTCGTCCTTCCCTGTCTTCGTTCTTCACTGTCTTCGTTCTTCCCTGTCTTCGTCTCTCTGTGTGGCCTCTGCTTGTTCGTCTTGGTTCAGCTGTGTCTTCTTGTCGTGATTTGGCGTCGTTCGTCGTGGCTTGCCGTAGCTGGATTTAGCTCGACTCCTGGCACGACTCTTCTTGCCTTAACTTAACCCTGGTTACTGATCGTCATCTTGTCTCTGTTCGCCTGATCTGCTCTGTCGACGGTTGCTGTACTCTGTTCGTCTGCTCTGCTCATCGTAGCGTGTTCACTGCTTTGGTTCTGCTCGTCGTGACTCGCTCTGCTCGTCGTGGTTCGCTGTGGCCACTGCGTTGCGCTGCGCGTCGTTGCTGCTTCGCTCTGCGCGGCGTTGCTGCTATGCACTTCGTGGTTCGCTGTGGTCGTCGCTGCGTTTCTCTGCGCGTCGTTGCTGCTATGCACGTCATGGTTCGCTGTGGTCATCACTGCTTTTCTCTGCGCGTCGTCGCTGCCTTGCTCAGCGCGTCGTTGCTCGCTATGCACGTCGTGGTTCGCTGTGGTCGTCGCTGCTTGGCTGTTGTCTTCGCTTGCTGCCTCTGCTTGCTGTCTTCGCTTCTTTCGTCGTTCTCTCTTGTTGTTTTTGCTCATCGTCTCTCGACTTGGCGTGGTCTGGACACGAACTAATTGGTCTCAAGCTTTCAAAAAGGAACTTTAAGTCCACATTGCCTTATCCAGCTTGGGAACCGATTAGAGATGGTTGTCCGGTCAGAACAGTAGTCAATGTTGATACAAGAGGAACTTTAAGTCCACATTGTCTTGTTAGCAGACGAGTTACTACTGACTGACCTCGTTCTACTTGCTCGTTGTTCCTTATATAAGTACTCGTCACTGTTTTATGATTCGGAGTTGGTTTATGCAGCCGTCAGTATATAGGCTTTTCGGATATTGCGTTCTTTTCGGTGGGTTTTATCTAGCCGTACAATGTCGCCTGAGGCATTTGTTGCGGTCCCACCGGCTTTTTCAGGCATTTTGCCAATATGCATTTTTTTCTTAGCTTTGTGTTTTATGTCGTGCCTGTGTTTCCCTTTTCCTTGTTCCTTTATGTTTTGGTGTTCTATGTTCTTCGTTCTACGTTTATAAGTTTTTACAATTCGGCGTTGTTTATTTGACTTAGTTTAAGTTTTTAATTCAGTGTTACATGTTTTGTGTGCTGAAATTTCTCTTAGAAATTTGCGTCCTCACAGTTTTATCACTCATAAGAGATATGACAGAATTCGTGAAAACGTGTTCAATCCGTTTATACCCTCTTAGGGGTTGAAAAAGGAAAAAAGCTGAAAACGAGTTTTAGGTCATTATTAAACAAGCCCGTGGAAGTAAAAAGTTATTCGATATCTAATCAAACCGGAGGGATATGGCTGAATTCGTGAAAATGTATACAACCCCTTTACACAACCGTGGGGGTCGAATTTCAAAAAATCCTGAAAATACTTTCTAGGTATTTATATGAAGAATCCGTACAATAAAAATGAATTCAATATTTGGAAAGGCCTAATAGATATGACGAAAATCGTGAAAATATATGCTTTTCATTTTTACTGATCATTTTTTTGCACCCCGTCCGTACGCCAATAGATATTTTATATTTTTTTTAACATAAATTATTTTTCTAGTTGAGTTACATATACATACCGAGTTTCAATTTTGTAGCATAAGCCGTTCTATAGTTAGGAAAAACACCCTCCACCCCCGTACCATACTACCCCTATAAAAAATTATATTTTTTCAATATGCTACTGCTATAGTTCTATCCAAATACCAAGTTTCAGCTTTATATCATTATAGGTTCTCGAGATATAAGAATCGGAACTTTTTCTTGTTTACCCTCACCCTCTACACTCCACCCCCAAACTTTTTTTTCCTGCTAAAGGTCTATTGGCCCTACTTCTGGTAAAAATTCTAAGCATCTATCATACACTGTTCTTAAGATATGAGACGTGATTTTTTAGAAAAATTCTTATCCCCTCCACTTCCATACTCCACCACCCCCTTAGAAATTTTTACTTTCAGCAAACTTTATTTGTCAACCTTTATACACAAACCGAATTTTATTTGTCTAGTGCAATTGGTTCGTGATATATCGTTATTTAAAATTTTTCGACCCCCACCTCCGTACGCCACTGCCCCTCTCTAAAATTTGTTTCTGATCTATTCTCCTAGTATACCCACAGATGGTCATCAAGTTTTAATTTCGTGACATTAACCGTTTAGGAGATATGGATTTTAGAATGTCTCGATCTTGGCTTTCTAGCGTTTCGGACGCATTATTATTCCCCCCACTTCCACACCTCTTCACCCATATCAGCATTTTCTTTGCAAATGGGTCCACTATCGAAGTTCTATATAAATTCCAAGTTTCAGCTTGCTAACATAAGCGGTTGCTGAGATCTAGAAACCAACATTTTCCGTCTAAAACGCTTCCCCCACCACTCCTCTCATACCCCACCCTTCAAAAAGTGGTCACTTCAAGGGGCCTACCCTGTCCATTTAGAAAACAAATTTTAATTTAATAGCTAATAGGGTTTGGGAGCTAAGCCCTCAAACGATTTTGCGTACGGCGGGCGCGGATGGCGGTCGGCAGTCGGCGGACGGCGCACAGACGGACTGAAAATTTTTTTTTGCTTTTTTGTTGTTTATTAGTCATGAAACGTGGAAAAAAAATTTTCAGGGTAGTACATTTTTTTTTTAAAAATCGATAACTATTATTAAAATAAAAGCCAAGTAATTTTTTGGGCGGTCCATTCTTATGCAACTTTTTATTAAATATCAAATCCGTTTTAACGAAAGTGTGAAGTTTTGTGCGGCAAAAGAGACATAAACATTTGTTATATTTGGTAATAACTAAAAGTAGATAGATTGTGTTTGAATTGTACACGCTTTCAGTGGAAATAGCATCAAATCAATCGCAAGATTTGATATTTTTTAACTCGCGAAACATCTAACCAAACAGTGAACACATAAGAAATCTATCTGCTAGTGCCAATCCTTTAATTTTCTAGCTAACAATCGTATAAAAATCTTTATTTTATTTTTTTTTTCTTATAAACGGTCAATATTTTTCTTTCACAATTCAATTTTATGTTGTATTGTTAAGACGAGAAGATTTGAAAAGAAGACACCGTAGAAGGAAGAGAGCTAGCTGTAGGCACCTCCGCCTCCTTTGCGGATCATTTCGCGGACGTGATTCGCGTTCTATTGTACTATCAGCATAATATACTCCATAATACCCGACTATCTACATAGAGAATTCCTTCGAGACGTCTATAATTGCACACAAAGGGTGGTATTGAAGACGAGATGACTGCATTGTTCGGCGCTATGATATTTTAAGAAAAGCCCCTGAGAGTCGATCTTAGTGACGGGTATACAAGCGGCGGCACTGACTATGCCCATTATTATTTTGCGAACTTTGTAATAACATACCAAAGTCCTTAGAATTTCAACAAAAGTATGATATGAAATTATGCTGACAGGTAAAAGAGGGCAAAAAAAAAGAGAAGATTACGGCAGAATTATCTGGCTTTAATCTTGTCTTAGACTTTAGGTAGGGCGTATGTTGCAATAGGTACCTACTTAACAGCTTAGGTCCTAGATCTGAACCTTGCGGTTATCCGCAATTAACGATCTGATTTGAATGAAATGACAGGTCGTTTGTTATTCATAAAATGAAGACGATGTCTTCAAAAATTTATTACTGGTATTTTTTTTTGCATAAATAAATATTGACGGTAATTTTGAAAGTCGAGATGTTTTCTTAAGGGCTTAATTTCATCTTAAACTATGTATTTTCTGAAATGGCTTCGAATTAAATTTGACCAATACTTTACTAATAATTTTCACGTCATCATTAGAAAAACATCTTTAAATTTCGATAAGAAAAAAACTGCGACACGATAAAAACATTAGGAAAAGATTGCCTTTTTTATAGATACACCAACGCGTCTGACCCGAATACGTGCGAATGAAATTAAATTTGTTAAGGTTTGGCCACGCATTCGTCTTCATGAATCATCGACATTTTGAAGAAAAATCTTCGCTGACCGTTAGAAAAGTTCGTTGGCACTCTAATCCATAAAATGGCCAAAAAAAGCTAGGAAATAAATTAAATTTGATAAAAAAAATAGAATATAATCCACTCCGATTGTTAGCATTGCTCTTAAATGGAGTCTTTGGAACCCCGACGATTAGATTCAACCGAAGTTTGTACAAACAATTTTAATGGATCGCTTCGCGGTTTTATGGTTGCAGTAAGAATTGAAGAACATTTTTAAGACCTTAGCTAGAGCCGTATGCTGTACACACAGGCGAAAGATACTTTTGCCCAGAATTCTAATAGGTTCTATTCAGAGCCTATTTTTCTTCTATCATCCGGCGTATCGCAATAAAGACTCTTTTATATTAACTTATTCAGATCGAGACAAGTGCTAAGTTTCCTTTGAAATATAGACCATAGTTAATGGTTTGCAGATTTGGATTTATAGTCTATTTGAAATTTTATTACGTACATGCCTGCAGGGTAATTTGGGCTTATGACGCCACAAATCCCATTTTTTGTTGTGCTGAACCTAATTAGAAGAATCTAACATTCGTTAATAATAAATTCTCTGGCATTAACAATTAATGGCTCATTTTGACCAAACCTTAAATACGTTAGGCTTACTGCCTGAATCGTATACGGCTACTCAGCGGACTGTAATGTAAAAATAGTAGTAAATCGATGTAACATTATACCAAATAGGTGAGAGTGAGTAAACTATGTTAGCAATATAATAATCCGAATTCGTCTTGAATCAAAGACCGTGGTACAATAGAAGCCGTTAACACTTTCACTCTGACCCGATGTCTACGCCAAATTGCTTTTGATTGAATATCGCGCAGGTGATTTAAAATCCATTAGATACACAAACATCAGTCGAGTTTTGAGCGATTGCTAGAAGATATTTCACGAAATTCTATGCTGAAGAAAGTAGTTTTGGTTTATTGGAAGGTATCTAGAAATGATGAGGCTTCAGAGATACTTTTGTTTTCGACTATGCTCGAAAGTTTTGTTTGAGTCGGGTTGAAAATGGCATAGATAAGTGTTGTTTATTTCGTGCCACTTAATTCGAACTAGTTTGGAGAAACTATTATAAATGAGGCTCTTATAGATTTTAAGGTTAACAAATCTTTCAATTCCACAACTATTTGTAATATTTTGGAAAAAAAAACTCTATTGTTGCTCTTGAACTGACAATTTAAAGACATAGGGGGCTTAGTGCAATATAAAAGTGAGATCTGAACTTAGTTCTTTTAGTTCACTTTGTATTTATTAACAACCCGGATGAAGAGGAACACGAAAACTTCGTGAAGAAAATGCCTTTTTTTGGATAAGTTGATGAAATGAAACAAGCTTCGTTATTCTGGATAAATCTCTTTTATGAATACGTTAAATTGCATTTTATAAAAATGTTGTCTTCTCCTACTTTTTTGTATCGGTTTTAAACAATCGATATATGTACATACGCTAATAGTTTCATTCTTTCGCAAAAAGTTTTGCATGATTTTCCATAAAATGAGAAAACTAAAATTAAAACGTTTGCTCCTAGCCTCCTCAAAATTATTATTAAGTCCTACACAAATAGTTTATATTGTGTACGTCTAGTTATAACAGTTTGTGATGTAAAGCATAGACGATTTCTGTTCCAATTAAATTTTGGTTTGTGTCCTGGCTAACCTGCACTTCTTTTTACACAGCTGACGAAGTCCAATAGATCAAAAATCAATAGCTTTTTACCGTACAAATCTCCTGGCCTCGACGGTATAATACCAATTATGCTGCAGAAGCTACAAGACATAGTAGCCCCCTGGCTGGTGGCGATTTTTAGAAGTTGTATTTCCCTAAATCATGTGCCCCAGACTTGGAGACAAGTCAATGTGGTGTTCCTACCGAAGGTGGGCAAGCGTAGTCATGATCTCGCGAAAGATTTCAGACCCATTAGTTTGACCTCTTTCGTACTGAAAACACTAAAGAGCATTTTATACATCCATTTGCGACAGATCCTGGATAGATCTAATTTTTCAAAATCCCAGCATGCATACCTCAAGGGAAGATCCACAGAGACTGCTCTGCATGAGGTTGAATACACAATGCATTACAAACAGTATATCCTAGCTGCCTTTCTAGACATTGAAGGTGCGTTTAATAACGTTCATACTGAGGCCATTCAAGAATCTCTCATCGAGTTCGGTGTCGAGGAATGTCTCAGCGACTGGATAGTATCCATGTTGAGTACAAGAATTATCCACTCGAGCTTAGGGAACAGGCATTTGAAAAAATCTGTGTGCAGAGGAGCACCCCAGGGTGGTGTTATCTCGCCCCTACTCCGGCTAATGGTCATGAACAAGATCTTAGTAAAACTGGAGAGGGAAGGGGTTAGGGTGGTGGTGTATGCGGATAACGTGGTTATACTGGTATCAGGGATGTTTTCTTCAGTGATCAGTGAAATCATGGAAGATGCGCAGGGTAAGGTAAATTCGTGGGCTGCTAGCTGCGGCCTGGGTGTAAATCCGAACAAAACGGAACTGATGCTCTTCACCACTAAAACCAAAATACCGGACTTCAACCTCGCTCGCCTAAACGGCCATCAACTACCATTATCATCCAGTGCGAAGTATCTTGGAGTTGTGCTCGATACGAAGCTCAGCTGGAAGTTAAATATAGAACAACGGGCGGAGAAAGCACGTATCGCCTTTTACGCCTGCAAACGTACCTTCGGCAAAAAGTGGGGACTTAAACCAAGAATGGTTCTGTGGTTGTACACAGCCGTAATTCGTCCAATTTTACTTTATTATTTTAATAATACAGTATTGTTTTCGATTTTTAAAAAAAAAAAATTTGCTACCCTCAAAATTTTTTTTTTCACGTTTCATGACGAGTAGACACGAAAAAAGCAATAAAAAATTTCAGTCCGTCTGTCCGCCGTACGCCGTACGCCGTACGTCGACCGCTGTACGCAAAATCGTTTGAAGGCTCGTAGCTCCCAAACCCTTTGAGCTATTAAATTAAAATTTTTTTTATGAATAGACTGGGTAGGCCCCTTGAAGTGGCCAAATTTGGAGGGGTGGGGGTGTGAGGGGGGAGGAGGGGGAAGTGTTTTAGACGGAAAATTATGGTTTCTAGATCTCAGCAACCGCTTATGCTAGGAGGCTGAAATTTGGAATTTATATAGAGCTTCAGTAGTGGACCCATTTGCAAAAAAATTGCCGATATAGGTGAAGGGGTTTGGGAGTGGGGGGAAAAATAATGCGTCCGAAACGCAAAAAAGGTGAGATCGACACTTTCTAAAATCTATATCTCCTAAACGGTTAATGTCACAAAATTGAAACTTAATGAATATCTGTAGGTATACTAGGAGAATAGATCGGAAACAAAAATTTGAGTGGGGGCAGTGGCGTACGGGGGTGGGGGGTGAAAAACTTTAGATTGCGATATCTTACAAACCAATTGCACTAGATAAATAAAATTTGGTTTCTGTATAAAGGTTGACAAATGAAGTTTGCTGGAAACAAAATTTTTGAAGGGGGCGGTGGAGCATGAAAGTGGAGGGGATAAGAATTTTTTCTAAAAAATCACGTCTCATATCTCAAGAACGGTGTAAGATAGATGCTTAAAATTTTTACCAGAAGTAGGCCTAATAGACCCCTAGTAGAAAACAAAATTTTGGAAGTGTGGGTGTAAAGGGTGAGGGTGGGGGAGGGTGAAAAGGAAAAAGTTTCGATTTTAATATCTCGAAAACCTATAACGATATAAAGCTGAATCTTCGTATTTAGATAGAGCTATATTAGTAGCATCTTGGAAAAATATAATTTTTTATAGGGGTAGTATGGTACGGGGGTGGGGGGTGTTTTTCCTATCTATAGAACGGCTTATGCTACAAAGCTGAAACTCGGTACGTTTATGTAAATCAACTAGAAAACTAATTTAGATAAAAAAAAATTTCAAATATACATTGGCGTTCGGAGGGGGGGCAAAAAAAATTATCAGTGAAAATGGAATGCATATATTTTCACGGTTTTCGTCATATCTATTAGGTCTTCCCAAATATTGAATTCATTTTTATTCTATGGATTCTTCATATAAATACCTAGATAGTGTTTTCAGGATTTTTTAAAATTCAACCCCTAAGGGGGTGCAAAGGGGGTTGTAAACTTTTTCACGAATTCTACTATATCCACGTCTTATCAGATATTGAATATCTTTTCATATTCATGGGCTTGTGTAATAATCGCCTAAAACTTGTTTTTAAGTTTTTTCCTTTTTCCACCTAGGAGGGTATAAACGGGTTGAACACGTTTTCACGAGTTCCGTCATTTCTTTTAGAAGTGATAAGAAATTGAATTGGTTCCTACTTTCTCGTGCTGTCTTCATATTTATTTATTAACTCCTTTCAGGATTTTTGAACATTCAACCCCCAAGTGGGTGTAAGGAGGTTGCATATCTGGTGATATATCGAATTCATTTTTACTTCCTAAGGTTTCCTATGTAAAAAAGGCAAAAAGTCAATTTCAGTATTTTAGATATTCAATCCAAAAAGGTGTAAGGAGGTTGTATGCTTTTCAAAGTTTCGACATATTTCTTAGGTTCGATGAGATATTAGATCGCTTTTTATTTCCACAGACTTTTTATATAATCGCCTACAAACCCATTTCTCAATTTTTCGATATTCAACCCCCAAGGGTTTGTATATGTTTTCACAATTTTTGCCATTCCTTAGTTCTGATGAGATGTAAAATTGATTATTACGGCCAACCAATTCACGATTTTTCGAATTTCCAGAACAAAGGAGATGTGAAGGGTTTGCTTACGTTTTCAGAATTTTTTCAAAATCCGTCTTGTCTCATGAGATTTCAGGTTGCTTCTTATGAAATCGTCTAAAAACCTGTTTCACAATTTTTTCGAAATTCAAACCCCAAGTGGAAGTAATGGGTTTGTATACGTTTTAACAATTCGTCATATCTCTTAATTCTGATAAGGCAACAAATACGTTTTTGCTTCTATGGGCTTTTAGTGTACATAATATACTGAAATTCGAATAGTCTATACGGACTTTTTCAATGTTTAATCGTCTAAAAATCTCTATTTTAAATATTTTTATATTAAGAACAAAATTAATTTTCCATAAGAAATCTAAAAATCTCGAAGCAACTCATGATACACTCCGACTTTTACCGCTCCCGAACTTTGACCCTAAAAATAATAAAGTTTCGCCCAGACTATTGGCAGATTTTTTACCTACGGATCGCTTGCGTGGTGGCCAGCGTTCAGAAAGAGTTACAATATAAACAAACTCAGCAAGGTTCAGAGAACTGCAGCCGTCGGAACTACAGGTGCAATGAGATCATGTCCGACGGATGCTTTGAACGTATTGTTGCATTTATTACCTATTGATTTACATATCAGAAGTACTGTGTCGTGTAGCGCTGTCAGACTTAAGAAATCTGGGTACTGGTATGGCAAACCTTACGGTCACAGTAACATTCTAGAATCCTTACCAGCTGAAATAGTTAAATCGCCGACCGACTACATTATCCCGAGACTGACCTTCAAGAAGGATTTCGCTGTGGGTTTTCTAACCAGGGCGGAATGGATGAATGGTTCAGTTATACATGAATTCGACACAGTCATATACACTGACGGTTCAAAGATGAACTGTGGAGTCGGAGCGGGAGTTTTCTCAGACACACACTATATCGCAAAGTCTTACCACTTACCGGACTACGCCAGCGTTTTCCAGGCGGAGATACTGGGGATCCGGGAGGCCTGTCGGACTTTGCAGCAAGACGCTACGCCAAAGCGAAATGTTGTAATCCTCTCTGACAGCCAAGCCGCAATCAAGGCCTTAGATTCGGCTACCACCTCCTCAAAACTCGTCGAACAGTGCCGAGAGGAGCTAGCCCACTTAGGAAGTCAAGTCAAAGTTACTCTGCTTTGGGTCCCAGGCCACAGCAAGATAAAGGGTAACGAGAGGGCAGACGAATTAGCTAGGCAAGGTTCTGCTCTTCAGGGCTCTCTCGTAGAATCCGTTCAGGTCCCACTAGGGACCGTTAAGCGCCAAATATCCACCCACTTTCTCACAAACGCGAACTCCAGATGGAGAGTACTGACCAACTGCGTCATATCTGGGAAGATATGGTCATCCTACTCCAGGAGCAGAACAGACGAACTCCTGAGCAGGAGCCGTATGGACGTCTCCAGAGTCACGGCACTCAGCTCGGGTCACTGGCCGATCGGCGACCAAGCGCCAGACTGGGTATTCCCTTTAACGTCAATTGCCGCAGCTGTGGTGATGCAAATAAGAGGGAAACTGTTATTCACCTTCTTTGCGAGTGTCACGCCCTAGCTAGAGCCAGACTTCGCGCACTAGGCAAACCCTTCTTCAATAACCTCGATGAGATTGCTAATTGGGCCCTGTTTTCGACAGACGGGCCACCACGTAAACCACCAACCAACCAATAGAGAGTAGACTTACAATTTTTTATTTAATATACAACAATAACATTTTAATTTTTCTGCTGTAAATATCACAAAATAAGTTTTTCATGGATTTCCATGCAAACTTAGATGAAATTTGCTAAAGTTAGCTAATATTCGCACATTACATTTCCACTTTGATTTTGACATCAGAATCATGGAGTAAGAAGCTAGCAATTTGGATGGCTTAGATTTTTCTGATGTCAACGTAGACGTAGCTATAAGTGAATGAAACTAATGGTATACGTCCTAGATTTTGTAACTATAAATTCGGAATAGTTTTATAAATAAAAATCACGATCATACTGATCATACTGATCATCAAAGGTGTAATTTTCCACCACAGTCCGTAGCCGTACACAATTAATTACAATGAGAAAATACTTAACTCGAGGAAAGCTATTTTCATCTTCTGAATTTGTCAATTCTCAACAATAGGTAGTTTCAAGTACCGCAAAGACAGATGACGAGAAAGTCCTTTTCATTTTCATACGTTCATACGGTCAAATTTAACCACTAAAGAAAAACAAATTCAAACACTTAAATGAAAACTGAAACATTGAAAATCGCTACATCAATTCAGAAATTTAATGAAGAAGTTAGGTTCTACGAGTATCTCATGAAAAAGTAGCGCGAGTATATATAAACATAATATGAAATCCCCTTCCCGAATATTGCGCTTTAAAAACCAGTTCAATTGTACTAAATAATGTGACAAATTTAACGGAAACTACAACGGTCAAAAAACATAAATGGAGTTTGTGTCACTATCGAAAAGATAGTTTCACCTTTTAGGAATGTTCAGAAATTGCCGTGCAATAAATGCGGCCGTCAATTTATGAGCTACATAAGGTCACGATAGTCACTAGCCAATAGTATGATACCCCGGATGAAATTCTGAACTGTGATTTAAATTTTGAATAGTTGAAGATTCAGTGGTTGATTATCGAAGGAAAAGTATTCTTAAGTTCCTATATGACTCCTTCTGGAGCAGCAACAGTCCTCTCGACACTGTTACTTCTTCAAATATAATTTTTTGTATTTATACCACAGGTTTACTTATTAATTAGATGGCTTTCGACTAGTACGCTTAGTAGCTGCGCCACACAATTTATCAACTAACTTTCTAAAGTTAATGTACAAAGAGATTAGCTCCATCTTTAAAGGACTTTTGTATGAAAGCCATCCCAAGAGTGGAGTGGTTTCATATAAATTTCTTACTAAGATTTTTATTTGCAAATAAATGAAAACATTAATCTCAATAATAGATCGGGTCAAGAGCGCCCTTAGAGAAGAGCAAGAAGTGGTTCATGCCATTACTAGCATTCCACCAATCTGAAACATAGTCCACATAATAAAATGAAAAGAAAAAAAATTATTATCAAACCAAAAGTGACTAAAATATTTGCAATTCAAGCTCACTTTGAAATTTTGGTTTACTTCGTCTAGCTTTCATGCGTCACTTGTTCAAATCCGAATCGACGGATCAAAAATGTTCGATTACCCCAAAAACCATTTATTATTTCATCGGAAACAGGACCAGGGTATTTTTATGAATCTTTATAAGGTACAAAGTGAAGTACTCCTAGCTTTATATTCTAAAATTGAATTCAGTGTTTTATTGTGTCAATAAATTAATTGAAAGCCATTCGCGGAAAGTAATAACTTGGCTACACGGCTACTATTACTTATGTAGTTATTTAAGTCAATTGAATTCGTTGCATAAATGTATTGTGTGAACATTCATCACATGACTTAAGCCACCGCCTTGCCCCTCCCTATAAAATGTTGCACGGGCGCCCTTGCACCCAATCATCCTTTTTATTTAGAACTCAATATTACGAAATTATGTAGCGTATTGCACGTTGCTCCTTCGAATTGTTGGCTTGAATTTGGTCGAAATCAAACACCTTTTGTTTAGAACGTGTGTGTGCTAGGTACTTCAATGAACACGTCAACTTTTTCTCTTTCTGTTTCTGTACTTTTAATTGAAAAGACGAAATTGCGTGCAAAATTTCCAATTTTACGCTCTTCATTTTGACAATCGTGAAATAAGAGCAGGTAACACGATTTAAGTACTTTCAAAAGGGCGCAACATAAAGGAGTGGCGAGATATCGCTCAATAACAAACTCAATCTTAGTTTTAACTTGGAACTAATTCGTGTAAAATTTCGATTTATAAGTTAAACGTTTTAATTTTTTCAAGGACTTTAAGGTTATATAAAGTATTCTCTGGATTTTCTTCATTTTAAATTTTTTCTAGTTAATTAAAGTATTTCAATTTTTTGTGCAACTTTCTTGAAGCGTTTGCAAGTTACCAGCCATTGAAAAAGACAAGCCTAAAGGATCTTTGTCCTTTGGAGCAGTAGCCCAGTATTGAACTAAACTTTAATTATTATAATTTTTCTGAAATTTTGACTTCATGGTGAAACGCGAGATAATATAAAAAAGAATTAAAATTTCCAGTTTGTAGCATTATAAATTTATATGCAAATATTCATGAACACATGTTTTAAGGACTTATATATGGGAGCTACTAGAATGATTTGATTGATTTTAATCACTAACGAACTCAACTTCACTTTCTACTCAAAACTAATTAATATAAAATTCTGACTTGCTAGTTGAACGATTTATGGCGGATTCCATAAGAGGATGTGAGGAGGAAAGAAGCTGGGAGTGTTTTTGACAACAAAATGTGGTTTCAATATATATCTCAGATACTGCTTAACTCTGGAGCCATTAGCAAAAAAAAAATCATTACAAATAGCGTAGTTATGGGAGGGAACGGAGTGGGTATTGCCTTGAGGGAGGTGGAAGACGGTACAAAATTTTGGATTACAATATTTCGAACAAACTACCCAGAAAAGATAAAATTTAATAAATTATTGTAGAAAATCAAGTCTTATATCTCAAAAACGATTTCTGATAGAATCTTGAAATCTATACTGTAGGAACGCCAATGGTTTCCTCCCATACGAAAAAATCTCATAGTACATTTAGGCAGTGAGGGTCGGACGAGTAACAGAAAAACAAAGCTGTTAAACGTAGAAAGTAGTTGGTAGTTCCTTAAGACCATTTACGTTGTACGTTATTAAGTTTTACAGGAGTGCCCTTCCACTGAAAATAGCCAAAAATGACGAGATTTGTGGTTAGGTTAGGTGGGTAGTTATTGACAGAGATAGCTAACACATAGACCGCTAGATGGATCCGTTGTGACCCCACTGCACGCCACCTACAGCTGATGGCTGTTTTTTGGCTAATTTTCAAGAACAAACTGAGCCCATTTGGCCGCGGTATTATTCTATTAAATATTTTTCCGTGTTTCTTGGTGCGAAGGAGAGGAGAGTTGGATGGAACTGTGGAGAAGAAAGGGGAACTTAATCAGTTTTAGGAATGGGAAGGAAGATCAGGAATCGTTCCGGGTATTGCAGTGTACTAGCAGGTGTTAATGATCATAATTTTTCAGTACTACTAATGGCTGTGATACGATCTACCAGAACAGCAAAGTTGCCTATAGCGAATCAACTACTATCTGGCAGCTCTGATGGTATTTGTGAATCTGATAAGAATGTAACTAGAACTCATTTGCTCAGGTTTAAATCCTTTACAAGTGACCCTATTAAACATTCCGCACTGTTCACGATTTGTATTAATATTCTGAAACCAATAGTAACTGAAAAATTCATATCAATAAATTATGCATTGAGTGGGATTTGAACCCCGGTAGCAATGTTTTCAAGACCTAGTACACTATCACTGGACTACACCCGGCTCTAAAAGATTAAATTTATGATTTTAAGAGTTGCATAACAAAATTTAAATCCTCGTAACTTGCGATTAAGTAATTAAAATAATTGTAATTTTTCTCTGAAACAATTGAGAACCACTTACGTTTTTCAGTTTTTTCATCTTTAAGATCCCATGTTAAGATTTTGATATGTTTTAAAAAATAGTACTGAATTTTTGAGATATTCAAGGATAAAGAACAAAATCGTTATCCTTGGAAAAAAAATTGCAGTGAATAAATATTTTTTTTTAAATTGCAGAAACCTTTCTCTTTGAAATAAGCCCTAATTCTTTATTCTACGATCAAAACTAACGGAGCTATGAATTTTCAAAGAGGACTCGGACACAATTTTCACGAAATATTTAATATTAATAAATATAACTAAGAACAAAATTAACACAGATAAAAATTAAATATTGATTCATTAATTCTGTGAGTATACAAAGTTCGAAAAGATTTCACATCTATAGCTGGTCCAAATTTTCTCGAATTTCGTCAAAACTCTTTCTAAGATATCGCATTAATTTCAACGAGCTCCTTAAATAAAGTCATAGAAACTGCTTTTAGAACTTTTTTTTATATTCAACCTCTTAGGCAGCGTAACGTTTTCACGAATTTTGACATATCTCTTAGGTGTGATAGATATTGAATTGCTTTTTACTTATGTAGATTTTCTAAATCCCCTCCTAAAAATATGTTTTTTTTTTTTTTACATAAGTAAAAAGGTCTAATGGGATATCAAATTGGCTTTCATTTATACGGACTTTTTACATAATTGTTAAAAATATAAAATTTCATAATTATACGCTATTCGTCCCTCAAGGGTGAGTAAGGGCATACGTTTTCACGAATTTCGGACCATTTTTAGGTCTGATTAGATGTTGAAAAGGTTTGCACTATTTTCATGGGTTTTGTATTTAATGATTGTTGAAAATTGTTGCTTACAAGGAGTTGTTAATTTTCCAAAAAACTTCTTAATATCGAACCCAGTGGTATATTTCGACTTCGGACCAAAAATTGTAATTGGTAATGTTACATGTAAGCCTGGCAACCCCGCAACCGTGCAACTCGATCGTTTCACATAATGAAAACAACAACAACCAAATACCTAGTTGCAAAATAACCCAATCAGAAACCTAGCTGAAGATAAGGCGAGACAACACGATTCTATCTCCCTTCTTTATCGAATGCTCTCCTACTAGAACCCTGTACATGAACCACCGAACGAAGATCAAAATCGAAAGCTCTAAAGCCTTCGAGAAACATCCACATCACCGGTGAACATTCAAGTACATCCTAGATTGCAACCGGCTAGTATATAAGCAGGTAAAGCGTTCAGCGAAGACACAGTAATTTTGATTACGTCGACTGTGACAGCCAGCGTGTATACGCGACCGTGTTGGTAGAAAGCGATCGATTGCGTGTGATCGAATCAAGCGAAATATATAAGCGGGCGGTAATGCCATATAGTGCGAATTATTGTGCGAATATAATTCTGTGAATTAAAAGTGCGGAAAAATAAACTATCACTTATTTTTATTTTAACCGAATTGTGTTTTACTTGAAATCCCGGCGAACCCCTAGCTCGCAACAGTATCTTAATGGTGTCAGCAACGTCGGGGCTTCTATGGATCTATGACTTTAACCGCTTCTAGGACATTGTCTCGAAAAATATAAAGTTGCGCCCAGACGTGTATTACTTCTTTTACACTTGCTAGACATGTTTCAACATTAGTACAAAATGTTGAAGGAAAGTGGTGTTACTCACCAAGCTGTTTAAAGAAAATATACTTGAATATTGAATAATAAATCGTGCTGTACAGTACAAAAGCTGTAATCATAATTCAAACTTTACCCAAAAAAGAATAAATTTTATTGTCCATAGTTGGCAGTGAAGGACACTAAAATAAAGGTTAGATGTGAAAAAAGTCGGGCATGAGCGCAGAGAATTATATTGAGGACATTTTCAGAAAAATATTATATACGAGGGCGGATTGATAATGACGTGGAAAAATCAAGAAGGAGTGGGCAGGTAAGGAATTCGTTATTTTTTTTTACCTGGACCATCCTTAAATAGATTACCTGCAAAGTTTAAGCCTGATACCTCGATTAGTTTTCGAGAAACTGCCGTCTAAGCAAGTCGACTTATAAAAATTTTTAAAAATGGTTAAAAATGAATTTCGTGTGTTGATTAAACATAATTTTTTAAAAGGGAAAAAAGCTAAAGTAACCAAAGAAAAATTAGGTAAGCATTACGGGGACTCTGCACCATCGATCCGAATGATTTACAAATGGTTTTCTGAATTCAAGTGTGGTCGTACGAGCACACAAACCATACCAAGTTCAGGTCGTCCAAATGAGGTCACCATGCCAGAAATGATCGATAAAATCTATGATATCGTGATAGGAGATCGTCGAGTAAAAAAGCGTGAGATAGTTAACGTAGTAAGCATCTCATTTGAACGTGTTTGGAATATTTTGAAAAACAATTTGGAAATGAGAAAGCTATCCGCCAGATGGCTGCCGCGTTTGCTCACAATCGATTAAAAACGCAATCGTGTGACAACTTCGCAGCACGGTTTGCAACTGTTTTAACGTAATACAAATGAATTTTTTCGTTGATTGAAGCATGGATTCATCACTACACTCCAGAAATCAAACACCAGTCAAAACAATGGAAGGATGTCGGTTCAAGGAGGAAAAACCGTTCTATCGGCTGGAAAGGTTATGGCGACAGTTTTTTGGGATTCCAATGGAATGATATTCACCGACTACTTGGAGAAAGGAAAAACAATGACGGGAGCATATTATTCTGAGTTATTGGTTCCATTGGATGTTGAAATCAAGGCAAAACGGCCTCATTTGGCGAAGAAAAAAGTGTTGTTTCATCACGACAACGCTCCGGCTCACACGTCCGTTGTTGCAACGGCAAAACTGTTTGAATTACGGTACGAATTGCTCCCTCACCCACCGCAGTCTCCAGATTTGGCACCCTGCGACTTTTTATTATTTCCAGACTTGAAAAAATGGCTTGCTGGAAAGAGATTTACCACGAGTACTGACGTCATAAGTGAAACCAACGCCTATTTTGAAGGGTTGGACAAATCATATTATTTGGAAGGGATCAAAAAATTAAAATTAAACTAAGTGTATCGAGCTAAAAGAAGACTACGTTGAAAAATAAAATAAATTTTTTCCGGATAAAATTATGTTTTCTCAATTTTTCCACGTCATTATCAATCCGCCCTCGTAGTCGAGAGGGATGAAACACATACGTCTTTATCTACCCCTGAATCACATAATTGCTATCAACAAAATCTAGCAAAGTGCTCTATTTTAAAAACCGCGAAGTCGTCCCTACGTTCGCGACCTACAAAGGCCCTTATTGTGGCAAGAGTTTACATCAGAGGGTGTATCGTGCCTACTATTCGAAACACCCTTACAGCTGCAGGTATCACTCAGGATTTCTCGATATATGCGATATAGAACCGAAATTCAGATTAACGAATTATAAACTTCCCTAAATTTGTCATAGCACTTTTATGATTAAGGTAGGTGGCACTGAGGACCAGCTTATATTTCAACCAACTTAGTGTAATTTTTTGGTTCCTTACTAGGGTATATAAATTCTCACACTAAGTGAGCGACATCAAATCCAGCCAACAGCAATTTTATTTTTCCTAATATTAATGAGAATGTAATTTTTCACAGTGAAGCTACCATAGACGCTAATTCTAAGAAGTTTTCGGTTATTTTTCGGCGTCAAACGAGTTTCTGGTGCTAAACTGTATTACAATCCATTAACAAAGAAATAATGCAATTTTAACTGCGTTGGAAAGTAGCCGAGACCCGATCCCGACAATTTCTACTACATACATCCCATACCATAGGGAATAAGCTTTCGTATTAAAGAAATTTAATTCACAGGAAAAGCTTTCTAGCCCCTGTTGGATTCAAAATTAAAGCTTGAACTATTCAAAGTTGATGAACTAAAGTAGTGAAGACGTGAGTTGAGTGCGGTTTTGATGGTTTTTAATGTTTAATAACGAGTATTGCGCATTATTTTATATGAAGTAGCCCATCAATTGCCCTATTCAAGTGCATGCTTACTAAAGACCAATCTCTATTTAGGACAGGTAGCCTACGGCGCATGCTATTCCTATTCAGATTGATGCCCTTGAGAAGAGAATCCTCGAGTCACTAACAGAATTTTTTAAAAATTTCACATTTTACCAACTCTCATAGCCTTCAATCATGGTCAAGTTAGTTTCGGCCGGCTTGCGTGCTAATTCTACATTTCACGTTTGAATCTAATTGCCCTCTATAAAAACTGATAATTTTTTTCGTTCTCATCCTGTCCTGACTGATCCAAATAAAACCGCCGTTCCATTGATCGTTTCTTCGGCTAATTTTCATTATAATAACGCTCTCGATCTTCGATTAGACTACGTATAAAACGGAAAAAAAATCGAAATGGCAGCTTCCAATTGTACTACAATTTCGCCTGTATACCTTTGCGAGTACCTTAAGAAGCAACCAATTAAGACAAATCACAATTAAAAATCTCCTCATGGCCTCTAAGCAGCGTGTAAACGAGTTTTCTTGCAATCACCACACAAGTGCACAATATTTATCTCATCGCTGAGTGACTGAGTGGAATACTTGAACGAAAGGTGAGGTATATTGGTACCACGGTGAGGTAGTGTATACTTACACCTGGAGGAAATCATAACAACAATCTGATCTCAATAAAGTTTTCTTTTCGCTTAACCACCTCGGCTTTGTAATTATTTTCCATTTTCTGACATGCCAAGAAGCACTTTACCATGCTCGCTGATGCTTCAAGCAACGAACTTCTTGAGCAGAATGTCTGCAATTCATAAGATAAGTTGTTGTGGTACTAAAGTGTACCACACCGGCGAATATCCTACACCGACATCCGTTGAACTCGGGGCGAACAAAAAAAAATTGATCTATACAATAGTAGGTACAGGTAGTTGGTAGTTTAAGTTAATACCAAATCTAACCGAAGTGTACTGTTCAATTTATTGATATAGCACACTCGGGTTACATCAGTTAGAACCAGTTTCGTAAAATTGCGGTTTCGTTTCTTGTCGCGGACTTACAAATTGCACGTCTTAGCTTTCAGATTTCCGGAGGTACCTACCGTACGAGTACTCGTATTGTGTACAGAGGCTTCATAAAAAAAGGTGCAGAGTTTTTCGCATTACGCATGCTAACAGATTATCTTCCAGGCTTTACAATAAGACGTACTTACCAGCATTCGAAGAAAGGTGCTCGGAATATCGGTAAATCCAAACCAACCTGGGCATACGGAAAAAGTCATTGGTTTCTACTTATCTTGTATTACCACGTAAATAAATCAATCGGCTCTATGATTTAGTAAAAAAAAGAAATGAAAATCCCCAACAAAATTGCAGCCCGTACTCGAGAGGTGCTGCACTCCCTAGTTTCTACAACAATACCCAGTTTGTGGTCTTCTAAACTCTTAGGCCTCTAAGGCCTCTAACTGCACGCATACGACTTATTGCATTCGATTGTACGTAAGAATTATTACCTCGAGGAGGTGTTAAACTGACCAATGTTCAGTGCATTCTCTGTCGGATTTTGTGATTAACTTAACGAATTACAGTATTGTTGCTTAGGCCGTCGAAGACGTGATGCTGTTTGAGGCCATAACTAGTACCACGATAGCACCTCTTCTTAGATCTTTTACAGTACCGGGGCCGGAGTTCTTTCAGTTTAGAACAAGAATGTTTAATGAGCTCGATCAAAGGGTGCGTTCGCAAAACTTTTCCAACCCAACGGCCATCGTATTGCACATTCTACGGAATTTTAATGAAAATTGATGACGATTTGATGAAGATTTTATGGGACTTAAAAATTATTTCCAGGGAATATTGCACTTATGGGCGATGGTTAAAATTTGTGTTTTATGCTCGGTTTGTGTGCATTGTTCAGACGGAGAAATTTACTTGAAATTCGTTGAGTGCAAGATTGCAGTTTGCGATATTTTCCTTTTCATTTCAAAAGGAGTGAAATAAAATTTTATTGTTAAAATTTGATAAAGAGTTAAACCATTCGAACTAGCCTAATCAATATATTTCCCAAGAGGCTTGGTAGAGCAATTCTCTAAAGATTTATGCCGTTGAATAAATCATGCGAGACTTCGGTGATTTGTTTATTGTAAAACAAGGTTGGCATGAACTTAAGCTTATAGCAAAATTTCGACTTATCTATTGGAAAGTGGAATACATAGCTTTTCTTTCTTATATTCAGAACGGATTGAATGTTCAACAAAGTTAGCCGAGTAGCCTCTTCTTTCGTCGGGAATTTGGCACGTAAACCTTCAAAAACTGCTCAGCGGAATTCACTCGGACAAAAGACTTATGGTAATTGAAATGCAAAGAGGGTTGTTTTTATACTCTAGATGAAATCTAAGAGAATTGATACGAGCTAGAATAGAAGTTCGCCGGGATTTCAAGTAAAACACAATTCGATGAAAATAAATAAAAAAAATCGGCCAACAGTCTGGGCGCAACTTTATTGTTTTATAGGTAGAAGTCCGAAACGTGTTTAATGCTGAGATGCGACTGACAACCTAAAAAATAACGTTCCAAATAGCTTCCTGGTTATTCCTTAGGTTGTCAGTCCCATAGTCACCTACACCCAATCTCAGCATTAAACACGTTTCAGACTATGTTACGAATGCAGCCTCGGCTAAATCATTTTTTCCTAAATTTAATTTTTTTTCTACCGTCATGCGATTTGTTTCCAAACCTTAAATGTGTAGTGGTGTAATCGTAAAGAAATCAAAGGGGTCCTGAGATCCATCAGACTTCGGTATACAACATATTCTCTCTTTCTGTATAAAAAAAAATCGGGAAAACCCCAAATAAAATTTTGCTCAAAACGACGAGAACGGTAGAGGGTATGGGGTGCTATAGGTGAACACTCTAAATTATTTTAGAAGGATAAATATTCTCGAGGAGCTCATCGATGTGATTCCTGATATCAACAGACGAAATTATTCGTTAGGCTGCACAATAATTGCTGCAACAGTGGCGCCCAAATGTGTGTTGCAGCAATTATTGTGCAAATTTAGGAAAAAATGATTTAGCCGAGGCTGCATTCGTAACAACTACTACTCATAAATAATAAAGTTGCGCCCAGACTGTTGGCCAATTTTTTTTTAGTTTTAATTACTCTGTTAGCACATATAAATATGGGTACTAGGTTTCAACTTTCTAGCATAAGCCGTTTCTGAGATATGTAAAACCACCCCCACTTTTAAAAATTTATTTTTCTGGGATGTCTCTATATTAGCTCTATACAGTTTTCAATTTTTAGCTTTCTATTCTTTTCGGCTTTCGAGAAATTAAAAATTTTTTTTTTCCACCCCCTCCCACCATCACTACACCTACACCCACACCCTTTTCCGCTAGAGGTCTACCGTTCCTAACTCCTGTAAAATTTTCAAGATCATATCTGATACGGTTCTTGAGATATAAAAATGTAATTTTTTTGAAAAATGACTGTTCCCCCACTTCCGCGCTTCACCTCCTCCCCCAAAAATTTAACATTCAGTAGACACCACTGGTAATTCCATATACAGAAACCAAATTTTATCTTCCTGGCACAATTGAGTCGGAAGATATTGTAATTCAAAGTTTTTCACCCCCCACCCCCATACATCAACACCCCCTTAAAGATGTTAACCCTTTTCTAATTTCATAGTATCTCTTAAGATAACTACAAAGTTTCAACCATCTGACATCAATCATTCAGGAGATATGGATTTTAGAATGTTTCAATCCCGGCTTTCAAGCGTTTTGGACGCATTGTTTTCGCCCCCACTCGAACACCCCTCAACCCCTATCTACTATTTTGCAAATGGGTCCACTATCATAGTACTTCATAAGTTCCAACTTTTAGCCTCCTAACATAAGCGGCTCCTGAGATCTAGAAACCAAAATTTTTCATCTAAAACGCTTCCCCCTCCTCCCCCCTTACACCACAACCCCTTCAAAAGATACCCCTTGTAGGGGTTCACTCATTCTACCTACCATTTCAACTTAATATCTCAAGGGGTTTGTGAGCTACGCACCTTCAAACGGTTTTGCGTACGGCGGACGGCGTCTACGGCGGACAGACGGACATTTTTTTTTGGGGTTTATTAGTCCTAAAACGCGAAAATACAAAATTTCAGGCTAGCAAATTTTTTTGAAATTTCAGGCGATAAAAATACTTTATTATTAAAAAATAATAAAGTAATAGGAACGTTTTATTTATTCGCATTCAAATATCACAGTATTGTCAATCGCTGCTACCAAAGAAAATCGCGTTACAAACACTTTTGCGTAGAACTGACCGTCGTGTTGTTTTCACAGCAGAAAGAACTGATCCCGTATACAAGCTCTGCTGTACTTTTTCAGTTTTGTGCGTGGAATATTCGGGAGGTCTGGAGAGCATGCGATAAAAAAGTGAGAGTGTTCGAGGAGAATACAGTAGTTTCTCCGAATTCCAGTTGGATATTGGGAGGAGTGGTTTTCTCACTGGAAACTGATGTCATCGAGTTGTGTGCCAGGGTACATGTAATAGTATTACAATTTTAGTCCGACCAAAAAGTTTTTAATGAACGCATAGAATGGGTCGAAAACAATTTGTACACTGTTTTATGTTCAAAATTGGCCAAAAACTATAAATTCGCTTTCTATTCCTCCATCAGACTGACGTCCGAACGCATGCTAACTCAAGAACGCCTTGACCTAGGATATTGTAATTTGGAATCTTAATCTTTGATTGAATATATAGGGGAAATATCATCAACGGGCAAAATAGTCATACTCTTTCGTCCTTACAACACTTGTTCAAGAATGTTGGCCAATCACTTCAGAACGTTTCAAGCTAGAATTTTGAAATTTGACCAATTTAATATTTGGATGCATACAGAAAACCAAGTGAGTAATTCGTGTAGCTGCTAGGAAAATATGCGCATTCACCATTTAAAACCCACCATAACTTGATTAATTGTTCAGTTATTAAGTCGAAATTTTATTGGAAATAGTTTTGGTGAGAATAGAATTTTTCACGATGAAGCTAATTTTTTTTAAAAAATGGACAGGACAGTGACTGATCACAGTCGGGCTTTCGTGTTGGTGTTTCGCACTAGAAACTTCTCTGACGAAGAAAAACAATAAAAAAAAATTTTAAAAAAATTATTTTTGAATCAACAGTTGGATTGAGTTTTTTGTTGTTGTTGTTGTTTAGGTAGATACGCAGAAGATACGCAGCAAATCAGCGCATCTTGAGCATTCAGGCCAATGCGGCCCATTATACTCGAATCCCCCAGTCTCTATCCGAACTTTTTCGTCCTCCTCACGAATTTCAAGAGCTCAGGTAGGGATCGATAACGGAGTTCTTCCATCCTCATAGTATCAACGCCGTATACGTGCATTCTCGCAAAAGAGTAAGCTGGACACTCGAGAAGGAAATGTTGCGTTGTGTCGTCGCTCTCGTCGCAAGCAGTGCACATGGGGTCGTCAATGATTCTCAATCTGACCAGGTGTAGGCCACACGAGTTATGCCCTGTGAGGACACCAACCATACTACCACATTCCTTTCTGCTCAATTTGAGAAGAAAAGCAGCGGTTCGTCCACGTGTTCCCTCAATAAGGTTTCTGCTCTGTTGCATCCCCGGAAGAAGCCGCCATCTTTCAATTTGTGATTTACTCACCCACTCAGCAATGGCATCCCTAACAGAGGCAACCGGCACACCGAAAACTGGTTCTGGTCCGACCATGGCTGACTATGATCCAGCCTTTGCTAATGTATCAGCTATTTCATTGCCATTTACACCCTGGTGGCCTGGAACCCATATGAGGATTGAGATCCTGCATCGCTCAGGTGAAGGTCCTTGAAAAACGAAAATTTTACTAACGTTGATTTATCTAAAGTTAGAGTGCCCTCTTCTTTTTACGGATTTCCTTCAAGGATTGCTGCGATCGGGTATTAAATACAGACAAGAAAAATATAATTCAGTTAATAATCTTTCTGTACAAATGAAATTACTTTTTAAAAGTGACTTTTTTTTTATTTTTAATAGCAAAATTTTGATAAGTTATTTTACACTCGATCTTTCACTTTACTATTGTTTTAAGTATCCTGAAGTTTTACTGCTCACGTTGGTAATGTAATGTGTTTAATGTGTTCTTCTTATAAAAATAACTTCTATTCTTCTTATTTGATGTTGCTATCAAAGTAACTGCTTAGTAGCTCCAGCAGCGTCTTTTAACAATAATATTATGAGAGCTATTTTACTTTATTATTTTTTAATAATAAAGTATTGTGATCGACCTGAAATTTCAAAAAAGTTTGCTACCCTGAAATTTTGTATTTACACGTTTTAGGACTAGTAAACAACAAAAAAGCAAAAAAAAAAAAATGTCCGTCTGTCCGCCGTAGACGCCGTGCGCTGTCCGCCGTACGCCGTACGCTGTACGCAAAATCGTTTGAAGGCGCGTAGCTCCCAAACCCGTTGAGATATTAAATTGAAATTTTTATGGTGGGTAGATTGGGTGGACCCCTACGACTGATATATTTTCGAGGGGAGGGGTCAAAGGGGAGAGGAGAGGCGAGCGTTTTAGACGAAAAATTTTGGTTTCTAGATCTCAGGAACCACTTATGCTAGGAGGCTGAAACTTGGAACTTATGTAGTACTATGATAATGAACTCAATTGCAAAAAAATGGTCGATATTGGTTAAGGGGTGTGGAAGTGGGGGGGAGAACAATGAGTCTTTAACGCATGAAAGACGGGATTGAAACATCGGTGTAGGTTACTATGCGACTGACAACCTAAGAAATAACCAGGAGGCTATTTGGAACGTTATTTTTTAGGTTGCCAGTCGCATAGTAATCTACACTGCATCTCATCATTAAACACGTTTCGGACTTCTACCCATAAAATAATAAAGTTGCGCCCAGACTGTCGGCAGATTTTTTATTTTATTTCATACGTTGTCTTATAAAAGTATTTTAGTGCATTATGAGAGTCCAATGATACGACTACGCAATTTTAAAGAGTATTAGTCTGTAACTTTTGTTAATTGTAGTAGCGTTAACTCCGTGGAGTCATACTTCGAGTCGATGTAATTATACGAATATTATCATTATTGCATATCTCAATTGACCTGATATTAGCGAAGCAAGGCTACCTTTCGAAGTATCCTCTGAACCGTCCATTCGTGTCGGAAGACTACACTCTAAGAAATATTGGAGTAAATTCACCATTATTATAGTTGGCAACTGTTTTCCATCGATAGTAATGGTAAAATTACATGCTTGTGTAATTAAAGGGAAAATTACACAAATAAGTTGTAATATTTACACAACATGTGCATAATCAATACACATTAGTGATGAAATCATTCAACAATAGCTGCGTAATCAATAGACATATTGGCGTATTTATTACACATTTTTTGTCTAAAATTCCTATTTTATTATAAGGGAAAATCCTCCGTTTAATTAAGATTTATAATTATACGGTAAAATCATAAACTAAAAACACAATTTCACAATACATGTACTATATTAAATTAAATTGAGTAGACAATGAAAAAATTGATTCGAAAACTAATTTACAAATATTGCACAAAAAAATTTGGCTGATTTGACAAACCTGACGACGTGAAGTAGATTAAAATAATGAAATGAATTTGAACGAACTTCATTATTTTGGCGTAATATGACACAGTATTTAAAGTAGAATTACGCTAAGCCTGAATTTAATTTATTAATGCTGTAATATAATCATGACGCCTAAATTTACTATTTTTATAGAGCAAATAGATGTAATTGTCCACCTTATTGTGTAATATTATCTATTTATTAGCTAAGAAACGATTACGTCAATAATATGTACAATTGCATAGATTGTGTATTTTCCATTTATTTTTGCTTCAAATACAGAGTATTTTTACAAGCTGTTTTTAAAGTGTAATAATAATTAAATTAAATTACTGACTTTTTCTGTGAGCTGAAATGAAACTATCCATATGTCGGCAAAGCTCATACAGCTGCCTCTGATCTTCTAGCTGGCTAGGATCCTATATTATTTGAAAACACACTATGGAATAAAAGCGAGCTACCTTTACCTAAGTTAAGATATTAACTTTTCCTCTTTTTTATAAAAACATAATTTTAATTAACAAAATTCAAACTCAAACATATCATTGTTTGTATTTCACTCAACTAATTTTGTCCGCCATACCCGAAACAAACACTTGATAAACATTCAAACATCTTAAATGTAAACGTGTGAAAAAACTCATGTAATCCAGTGACACTCAATCCGATCAAAACTCTTTTCTTTCGGTCATTCTAAGAAAAAATCCAAACAAACGAAAGACTTAAGACATGAACCTGATTTTAAACTTAAGTTTTATTCGTAAGAAAAACAACAAAAATTAATGTTCACTTACTCTTTCCTCGGCTTTCTTCGATGTCCAAAATTATGTTTGTCTGACCGGTTTCCACCTCGCACATTTGCGATCGACCAAACATACCCTTCGCATTATGGCACACAATCAATATAACGGCCAATGCAAAACGTACCATCTCCTGAAATTAAACAAGAAAAAAGTGGTTTAGTAGGGTCCGGGCAAAGTAAGATGTCTTAAAATAATAAAATGCAAAAAAAATGGTCAGAACTAAGGACCAGTTGCGGCACTTTTCAGCTCGTACAATAATCGAGTATGTAAATTAGCTTCATCATAACAAAAAACAAACGTTAATTTTATTCAAGATGCAGAATTTTTAAGAGAGTTGCATACAGGTATTCCATATTCCAATTTTTTTCGATTGAATAAATACGCAATAAATCACGTACACCTGGACTATGGATAATTTTTCGAGTGGGTTTTAATTTACGACAAATTCTGACGAGATCATGTCCAAATATTTTAATATTTTTGTTTAGTTTAAACGTAAAGTTTTTAGCTTAAAATTGGTGGGATTCAAATTAAAGAAAACCCCGAATTTTGCATTTAAAGTCTTATTAACGAGTTTAATGTTGCAGTAAAATATTATTAATGAGTATCTGAATTATTGTATGGAAGAGATATTTAAGTTTTTTATTATTTATTTAATATATCGATAAAAGCATGCTGCGATTCGTCGAATTTTTGTGAAATAAATTTAGGGATTACGGGAATAGATTGAATTTAAGAGGACATTTTAAAATTTTGCATTAAAGTTGAATAACATTTTAGACTTCCATTCAACGTGTTATAAATTATTTCCGATTTTAAATTTATACATAAAAAAAATTTTAATTATATTTGGTAGAAATTTAATCAACATTATGTGGTTACTGAAATCATAATTTCCAAACCGAATCTTATCTTATATAATAATTTAATTCACACCGGGTCACTTGCAATTCCCATTCGCTTTCTCGAAGATTAAAAAAGGTGTTTTGCTGATCCACTTATTCGATATGATGCGGCTGTTTGAAATCCATATTTTTTTTAAAGAGTAATTCACTAAGGTTTAACACTGCTGGACATCACTACTCTACTTAAAAATCTAATTTTTAATACCACCAAATCTAACCACTGCGACAATTTGCCGGACAATTTAAATATGAATAACACAAGCTCATTTTTTTCCTCCTTTATATAAATTAACAGAAACTATAACATAATAAAAAAAGCTGCCAATGGTCTGGGCGAAACTTTATTATTTTTCGGGTCAAAGCTCGGGAGCGGTCAAAGTCGGAGTGTATCATGAGTTGCTTCGAGATTATTAGATTTCTTGGAAAATTAATTTTGTTCTTAAAATAAAAATATTTAAAATAGCGATTTTTAGCCGATTAAACATTGGAAAATTTCTTTCTTCTTATCATTTGTACTCTCTTAGGGGCTTGAAAAGGAAAAAATTTAAAAACAAGTTTTAGGCGATTATTACGCAAGCACGTGAAAGTGAAAAGATATTTGATATCTGATAAGACCTGGGGATATAGTAGAATTCGTGAAAAAGTTTTCAACTCCCTTTGCACCCCCTTAGGGGTCGAATTTTAAAAAATCCTGAAAACATTTTCTAGGTATTTATATGAAGAAGATGTACAATAAAAATTAATTCAATATTTGGTAAAACCTAATAGATATGACGAAAACCGTGAAAATATATGCATTCCATTTTCACTGATAATTTTTTTTGCCCCCCCCTCCGAACGCCAATGGATATTTGAAATTTTTATTTTATCTAAATTAGATTTTTAGTTGATCTACATAAACATACCGAGTTTCAACTTTGTAGCATAAGCCGTTCTATAGATATGAAAAACACCCCCCACCCCCGTACCATACTGCCCCTATAAAAAATTATATTTTTCCAACATGCTACTAATATAGATCTATCTAAATACTAAGTTTCAGCTTTATATCATTATAGGTTCTCTAGATATAAAAATCGGAACTTTTTCCTTTTTACCCTCCCCCACCCTCACCCTCTACACCCTCACTTCCAAAATTGTTGTTTTCTGCTAGGGGTTAATTAGGCCCACTTCAATTTGAAGCATATATCTTACACCGTTCTTGAGATATGAGACGTGATTTTTTAAAAAAATTCTTATCCTATCCACTTTCATGATCCACCGCCCCCTTAAAAAATTCTACTTTCAGCAAACTTCATTTGTCAACCTTTATACAAAAACTAAATTTTATTTGTCTAGTACAATCGGTTCGTGAGATATCGTAATCTAAAGTTTTTCACCCCCCACCCCCGTACGCCACTGCCACCACTCAAAAATTTGTTTCCCATCTATTTTCCTAGTATACCTACAGATATTCATTAAGTTTCAATTTTGTGACATTAACCGTTTAGGAGATATAGAATTTAGAATGTGTCAATCTCGCCTTTTTTGCGTTTTGGACGCATTATTTTTCCCCCCACTCCCAAACCCCTTCACCTATATCGGCAATTTTTATACTCTAGATGAAATCATATAGAGTATTATAAGTTTAATCCAGCCCAAAAGTTTGTAACGCATAGAACCAAGCCTCGGACGACAAAAAGTTATATATTATTTTTTGCTTATTTGTGGCCAAAAACCTCAAATCCGCCTGACGTCCGTCCGTCCGTCCGTCCGTCCGTCCGTCCGTCCGTCCGTCCGTCCGTCTGTCCGTTAGCACGATAACTCAAGAACGCCTTCACCTAGGGCCATGAAATTTTGAATCTGGATGTTTGGTTGAATTTGTAAGGCTAAGTTCGTTAACGGGCAAAATCGTCCTACTCCTTCGGGTAGCTGCCATACAAAATGTCCTTAAAACACGTGTTCAAGAATATTGGTCGATAACTTCAGAAGGGTTTAAGCTACGTCTTTGAAATTTTGTATGTGTTATTTTTCCAATAAGTGGAGCTAAATATATGATTATGAAGAAAATCCTGTTAGTCCTTCGTGTAGCTGTCATACAAATATCCTGTCAAAATGTATTCACTTAATTTACGAAACTCACAATAACTCAAGTAATCTTTTAGCTACGAATTCGGAATTTTGTACAAGTTAGTTTTGAGTGAAAAGGAAGTTCGAGTTTACTAATCAGCGAAATCCTTTTACTCCTTCTGGTAGCTGCCATACAAAATATCCTTAAAACACGTGTTCAACAATATTTTCCAATAACTTTTGAACGCTTCAAGCTACGAATTTGAAATTTTGTACACGTTCGTTTTTAAATGGTTCCAAGGAAAAGGATAAATATGTAAGAAATCGAGTGAGTCCTTCCTGCTCCTCCCATGTAAAAGTCCTTTAAAAAGGACATTTTTTTCGATGACTTACCCAGTTCAAGGTATGAAATTAAACACTGAATATTGTCTTTTAGTTTTGAGTAGCAATCTAATAGCAGTCCTTAATAAAGGACATACAACATGCACACACGTAATTCTACTTTATCCCCAACTACAATATAAATCGGAGTTCAGTATTCATCTAGAGTATTATACGATTGGCTTGCAGCCGATCGTGACTGCAGTATGTTTTTGCAAGTGGGTCCACTACCGAAGCTCTATATAATTTCCAAATTTCAGCTTCCTAGCATAAGCTGTTGCTGAGATCTAGAAACCAAAATTTTCCGTCTAAAACATTTCCCCCTCCTCCCCCCTAAGACCCCCACCACTCCAAATTTGGTCACTAGAGGGGGCCTACCCACTCTATCCACGAAAAAAAATTCAACTAAATAGCTCAAAGGGTTTGGGAGCTACGAGCCTTCAAACAATTTTGCGTACACCGGTAGACGTACGGCGTACGGCGTACGGGGTACGGCGTACGGCGGACAGACGGACTGAAATTTTTTTTTGCTTTTTTCGTGTCTACTCGTTATGAAACGTAAGAAAAAAAATTTTGAGGGTAGCAAATTTTTTTTTTTTAAAAATCGATAACAATACTGTATTATTGAAATAATAAAGTAAAATGTTGATATCATGCGCTGCTGAAGATGCTCGCATAAATTATTTCCAGTATTGTTTTGATAAATAGGCCTTAAGGAAGAATTCCGCCACATCTCTTATGTTATGGAACTCGCTACATGTGCCTTTACACAATCGCCTAAGAATCAATTTCATTTTTTTTCGATATTCAACCCATAAAGTGATTTTATGTAAATATTTACGAATTTTAACATACCTTTTAGGCCTGATTTTAGATTTTACTTCTGAGGATTCGTTTCCAAAATTTATCGATATTCATCTCCTTAAGTGGCAGAAAAGACTTCATAGAACTTCTTTGAAATGTCTCCATATCTCTTAGCTTTTACGACCTTTCGAATTGGTATAATCGCCTAAAAATCAATTCCAGAATTTTTCTCTGTTTATTACCTAAGGGAAAATGTGCTGAATATATTTTCACGAATTATGCCATATCTCTTGGGTTCGACTAGATATTGAAATTATAAATACTGACTTAAAATTCTTGAAACTTCTTTGAATAATTTTAAGAGCTGACAAATAACATTGTTTTTAACAAAGAAAAAATTTAAATCTTTATTTTTTAATAAATATCGATGTAGCCACATTTTTTGAGTAGTTCCATATAATATGGAAATATCATGCAAAATATAATCCAATAATAATGGTAATAGAAGCGAAAACAAAAGTGAAAAATTCATGACAGCTTAAGAGAAGATTGAATCATAAGATGAAATTTAAAATGATATTCAAATTTTAATATGTAATTAATAAACAATTTTGAACAAATAAATTGCATGTGGTACACCATATTGATAATATTTAGATAATTAGGATTATAAAAAAATACTGGTTTTAATATTAACTTCTTAAAATTCTTCAAAAAATAATTAAAGTAGGGTATTTTATGGCACTATACTAAATTGAAACCGTCTGGGTGCAGCCTAAAGGATAACCAGAAGGCAATTCGGAACCTTATGTATTTATTTATTTTAATATCAATTAGTTTTTTATATCTGATTTATAAAAGATCCCGCAAATGCAAATAATTCATGAGTAATTCCCTATTCCATTTCTTAAGGGGGCAGTCTACTTTGGACGCCCCAAAAAAGGGCTATTTTTAGGAATTTTTTTAGAGTTTACAAGAATAACTATCGATGCCATTCTTTTTGGGTTTAATGAATATACTCTAAAACTAGCTAAAAACATTTTTTTTTATTTACTTTTTACATTTTGTGTTGTTGAAAATACTCGTTAAACGTAACTGCGTGAAAAATAGATAGGTGGCTGACGGGATTGATTTTGTTCAGCAGATTCCTCTGACACAAAAAAATTAAAAAGTTATAGATTCTGTATAACTGTGATTCTGTCTGAAACTAGAAGATTTAATATTCATGCATAAATAACAAAATGGCGAACTTTTTCGGAAAAATACCAAAAAATGGTACTTTTTCCACTAGTTCTGCATCAAAATTAATAGTAAAAATAAAAATTTTCACTTGGTTCTAATTCCAGACGAAATTATATATTTTAGGGATATGTGGTCTAATTTGCATCAAGATCGGTTGAATGGTTTCGAAAATTTCAGTCCCGTGAGCCGAGAAAACGTTGTTTCGAGAAAAACGCGGTTAAAGTTTTTTTCTACGAAATCGTGAAAAAATCATACATACGCCTAATCAGCGATGCCCGGACCACACAGGATCCCTTCTGCCTTTCCAGAATCTCTTACCCTTACAGTTTCAAATGTGGGCATATAACTGCCGGTGAAAGCAGTAGAGAAACCTCAAATGTCGAAATATAACTGCCGGTGAAAGCAGTAGAGCAACTTTAATAATAAGTTTGTGTTAATACTTAAGCTGCTCGACATTGGCACTTAGACTGCTCGGATCTTTATGAATTTTCCTCACAATATTTTTGAATGTACATACTTTCGAAAAATGCAAAAAAAAAAAAACGATTTTTTCAAACGGTCACAACTAGACTGCCCCCTTAAAGGCTTAATATCGAAAAATTCTGAAATAGTTTTTTGAACAAACCGTTTAAAAAGCTTGTGGAAATAAAAACCAAACTGAATTCTCTTCAAACGTACACAACTACTTCACACCTCCTTAGGAGTAAATACCGAAAATTTTTGAAAACAATTTCTAAATACTTACAGACGTAAAATTAATTCGAAAGCTTGACAGACATTAGAAATCTGATGAAATTCACTACCCTCACCCTGGAAATTTTTCTTATCCAACGGCAATGGAAATTTGAAGTTTATCGTCAATTATATCCAGAACTATGTAAATTACTTTTCTAGTACATCTATATATACAAAGTTTCAACTTTCTAGCATAAGCCGTTCCTGAGATAGAAAAAAACCCTAACCTCGTACGTTGGTACGCGCAATTCATGGTTAGTGAGTTCTGTAAATTCTGAGTTTTTAACACGATTTTTATGTGGAAACTTTTTGGAGGACTCTCATCTGCAATTATTGGAAGATTAACATATTCAAGACTTCAAAGTCGTAGGTTGAACTGTTCTGAAGTTATCGGTCAATATTTGTGAAAAAGTCTTTCAGCGACTTTTCTATGGCAGCTACTGGAACAAGTAGGTCGGTCAATTTTGGACGACATGGATCTATAAACGGTCTTTGTCAAATGTTGAATCTGAATCTTAGGTGGTGTGAAATTTTTTTGCTTTATCAACAGTAATAATTAAAATAAATAATAGTATCCCTATATGGCTATCTTGTGGTGCTCTTGAAGTTTTATCGGCGATATGAGACAAGACTCGCAAATATTTCAATTAATCCAATAATCACACATTATTATCGGTGCAAAGTTTATAACTACGAAAAACGTGGAGAAATCCTTAAAATTTCCCCATATGTTGAGTACAATTTGAGCGGAATTAACACGTACTAAGTGGCCCATTCTCAGACTTTGAGGAACCCATCAATCGAAGTTTTATCACAATTCGTTATGCTTATACCCCCTTCAAGGTCCAACATTGAAAAATTATTTAATAAGTTTTTAAGTGGTTATATAAAAATCACATCCAATTAAACATTTTGAACAATTTGAAATCATCAAAGAGATACTGTCGTTGAGGCTTGAATATTAAAAAATATATAAAATCAGTTTTTAGGAAGTAAGAACTAATTTCAGATCTTATCAAACCCAAGACATATGACAAAATTCGTGAAAACGAATACAACCCTTTTACACCTTCTTAGGAGTTGAATAGCAAAAAATCCTGAAAACTGTTTTCACGTGATTATTCAGAAAGCTCATGGAAGCAAGAAATTATTAAATATCTAATGAGACCTAAGAAATATGGTAAAATTCGTGGAAATGTTCATAACTCTTTACACCATCTTATGGTTTGAATTTAAAAAAACTGACATTCGTTTCTAGGCATTTATCTTAAAAACCCGTAGAAGTAAAATTATTTAAATATTCCAGAAGACCCATTTAGAGATATGACGTAATTTGCAAAAATATGCGCACCCAATTAACGCTGATAATTTTTTTGCAAGACCCACGTCCTAGCACGCGTCGGCGTACAAACGTATATTTTTTATCCGGGTAACAATTTTTTGAAATCCATCGCAATACTTCGTTATACTACAATAATAAAACTGTGCAAATACCGTCTTTATTAGCATGAGTGACCCTTGCCACACTAATAGTGGCAACCTTTTCTTGTTCGCATTTTGTCATCTTTAACAGCTTAACTACCTTAAAAGTTAGTTGCATTTAACTAAAACCATTTCTACACTTGACTAATTCTTTTTTCTTAATAAAGTGTGATTGAACTTCTTCAATTGATATTGTATACCCATAAATTGTTGAACTACCAACAAATAGTTATTGAAGTTAAGTAACTTAAAATTGAGTTGTTTCACTTACTGCTGAAAAAATTCATTTTAGCTCATGTTTACATAGATCCAAACAACGTTGTGTTTGAAAAGAGGGTACTACCAGAAATTTTTAATTTAAATACCGAGTGATCTAAAATTTTTAGTAGAATGCGTATAAAACGTTTACTGGACACAGTTTTTCGCTATTAGTTGCATTTTGTTAAAAAAAAGAGTTATTCAATAAAGAAAATAAATTAGATTAAAAGTGAATAACTTCAATATTATTTTCAATATCTTGCCGTTTCGAGCGGAAATTGAATTAATGCTAAGCCTCCTTCAAAGAGAAACCATACAAATGTCTTTAGAAATTCCGAGAAATCCCCCTACACTTTCAAGTAGATCTGAAACAAATATCAGGTACGCCTTAAAGTCAGTTCTTATAGGTATGCAAACTTTTATGACAAATTGGAATTAAATCGTTTAGTAAACAGTATGATTCACTGGGCATAGTCCTACCCATCTTCATAACCATAAAGTATACGAAACATATTAAATTACACTCCAAATTATTCATACCTTCGCAATTTGGATACAATCTTCGGGGAAAACGAAGCCTTAAAAAAGTTACGACCAAAGTATGGGAGAAGACTACTCAGAACCATCCATAAAACACACCGATACATCCCTTTCTAACTAATTAATCTTTAACGAGCCTTAAGAAAATCGCTTAATGACTGCCATAATCTCAAATGATTTCTTCTATTGTGGTGTAATTTGAATGATATTCAAAACTAGGCAAGACATGATCCAACTGTGGGATTTTTTTATTGCCATTCGGACATACCTATGTGCGGTACGTATCCATAGGTGTATGGCAATAGTCTCACATAGGGAATTAATTCTTCTCCAAAGCCGCATCCACTTAAAAACCGAAATCAAAGTGCTGAACTTGGTCTTTTATATGTGCGGTCATAGGCGGTATCACCGTCTTGCGTAAACCATTTCCGGATAATTCCATCGTTCAGATCGTCCGTTCACAAAAGAAAGAGGGCCTCGTCGAACCCAACAATTCCATGGCACTTTGCACAGTAGTGTAGTCATGCGATAGCAATTATCTACCTTATGTAGTTCGATCTGAAACCGATCATTCGCTTCTTCATTCATTTCAAAGTTCTAATCAAGGAATTCCAATTGAGATAATTGCGGCCTGGTTTTTGCCTAGTTCTTGCTGCTCCTTCAGCTGGACGTAATCCGCATCCGCAATGATGTACTTACGGCTAGGAAATCAATAATTGGTGCACCGTTTCGATGTGGTTATGCAGCGAATACCTGAGATTCACCCTTTAAGTGAAGAGAAATCTGAAGAAGGAAGTTTTTCTGCAATGATAACGAGATCGAGCAAACACTTGCCTCATGGACAAGTAGAATTTATGGCCAATGCACTTGGGAATCTTGGAAAGTTCTTGCGGTATAGTTAGATTGCGCCTACACAAAAAACTGCGATTTGTTGAGGGAGATTGGGATTTAGTCGGCGTTAAATGTACTCGGTGTGTTCTTGAGGGAATGAAGCAGTGTATCTTGAACGATAGTTTGATATCTGATGGAAACTTTTTCGTCTTATACAAAACATGGAGTTTTAGAAGCTGCTAAAATTTGAAGTAGTTGAGGAAAACAATATCTGTTGAACTTAAAAAAAATAACAAGAATTCGAATGTTGTCACCAAGTCAAGAAAGAGGCCAATGGAACTACCCTCTTTCTTTAAGAAACTTAATAGCGCTCATGAACTTTCTTCAATCCTGGCCGGTATGATTTCAATGAAATTTTCACACTGACTAGCTCTTCATTTCTCAGCTCCTCCTTCATCAAGGTTTGACATCAAAAGGTTCCTTCACTTTCCCCGATCTGGTTGAACTTCTTCGCGACGTGTACACATTGACTAGGTCCAGGTCCATGAATAACCCTCCTCTTGTGAAGTAAACGAAGACATCCTCCTTCTCCAAGCCGGTTTGATTTCCTTCAAGTTCAGACCTTCTCTGGGTCAAGATTTAAAATCGGCTGGTTCACTTCCTCAAACCGGATCATCATTTAAGGAGTCCTTTCCATTTTTCTGAGCCGATTCGGATTCTTGATTAAATTTGATACCGCGGTTAAGTCAGGAGCTCCTCCCTCCAGTGCCATAAAGGATTTAACGCATTGAAAGTGAGAACAATGGTCACGCTTAAGTTCGAAATTAGAAACACGAAAATTTATAGATTCAAGAAGACAAGAAAAATCGCATTATCAATAATATTATTGGCAAAAAAAATAATTCAGATTGCTCAAAATCTGCACCGCAACCAAACTTCAAAGTATCCCCAACTTCCGCCTAAGAAATAATAAAGTTACGACCAGACTGTTGACTCATATTTATTTTTTAACTTAAGAACTGTGATCGACTTTAAAAAAATGCTACTCTGATAATTGTATTTTAAAGTTTTGGTGCTAGTAAACCTAAAAAAAGGACAAAAAGTGAGTTTGCCATATTGCGCCATATGAATTCGATAGCTCTTCAGAACAATACAACCACTTAACATCAACATAAAATTGATTTTCGAAAAACGTTAAAATTTACTCGATAGCTCATCAGAGCTGAAAGATATGGTGGTTTTTGGGAAGCGTATACAATCTCTGTACACCGTTTTCAGGGCGGAGTATCGAGAATTTCCAAAAACACTTTCTAGGCATTTATATAAAGAGCCCGAAGAAATAAAAGTAATTCGCTATTTCTGCAGACCTAAGAAATATGGCAAAATTCGTGAAAAAATTGATACATAAAATTTTGAATTGGTAGACACCAACAAAATAAAATAAAACAAATGTCCGTCTGTCCGCCGAAAGCGTCGTACGCAAATACATTTGAAGAATCATAGCTCACAAACCAGTAGACATTATTAACTAAAAATTTTTCCTAGATAGATGGGGTGGGTGAACCACTTGAATAGTAACTTGTGGAGGGTTGTGGTGTGAGATAAAGTATAGAAGGAATTTAAGCAAAAAATCGTACGGAAGTGAAAACAAAAAAATTTTCGTCAAAAGGGTTTTTTATACATCTTCACGAATTTCATTATATCTTTTCTTTTCTTTTTCATTTCTATTTATTAAGATATTAAAATAATTTTACTTCTGAGTTCTCTTTATTTAAGCGCCTAGAAATAGTTTTCCGTACTTTATAATATTGGACCACTAAGGGGGTGTAAAGTCCTTGTGTACGTTTTCATGAATTCCGACATATTTCTTAGGTCAAATGAAATATCGAATTTGACTTCTTAGGACCATTATTACCATCCTCAGTTAAACTGTAACTGGAACTTTAACTGGAAGTTTTGTATGAAAATTTGTCAGTTAAATTCCCACTTAGAACGTAACTGAACATCATAGGAACGGACCTTAGGGGCTTAAACATATTGGATAAAAAACCAATTAAGGTATTTTTCGATATTCAAACCGCAGATTTAAGAATTGCTACAAAAGCTTAGGTCTGATGAGAAATCGAATTGTTTTTAGGGCTTAAAAATCGGTTTCAGAATTTTTATAAATAAATAAAAAATCTGACCACAGTCTGAACGTAATTGTATTAGTTTTTGGATAGAAGGTTGAAATGCCTTCTATACTGAGATGTGCTGTGCTTACTTAACTAGCAAAATACATTCCAAAACGCCTTACCGGGGCTATTATATTTCCTTCCCTCATAGCCTCGGTAAGACCTTGTGGAAGGAAGTTTGTTAGTAGGGTACTATGCGATTGATAACCTAAAAAATAATCAGGAGGCTATTTGGAACGATATTATTTTCGGTTGTCAGTCGCATAGTAACCATCTCAGCTAACATCGCGTTAAGAACTTCTATCCAAAAAAATAATAAGATTGGGCCTAGACTGTTATCATATTTATACTCTATATGAAATCATATAGAGTATTATAAGTTTAATCCAGCCCAAAAGTTTGTAACGCATAGAACCAAGCCTCGGACGAAAAAAAGTTATACATTATTTTTTGTTTATTTGTGGCCTAAAAGCTCAAATCCGCTTGACGTCCGTCCGTCCGTCCGTCTGTCCGTTAGCACGATAACTCAAGAACGCCTTCACCTAGGGTCATGAAATTTTGAATCTGGATGTTTGGTTGAATCTGACGGGCTAAGTTCGTTAACGGGCAAAATCGCCCTACTCCTTCGGGTAGCTGCCATACAAAATAATGTCCTTAAAACACGTGTTCAAGAATATTGGCCAATAACTTCAGAAGGGTTTAAGCTACGACTTTGAAATTTTGCATGTGTTGATTTTCCAATAGTTGGAGCTTAATGTAAAATTATGAAAAAAATCATATTAGTCCTTCGTGTAGCTGTCATAGAAATATTCTGTCAAAATGTCTTCACTTAATTTACGAAACTCACTATAACTCAAGTAATCGCTTAGCTATGAATTTTGTATAAATTAGTTTTGAGTGAAAACAAAGTTCGAGTTTACTAGTCAGCAAAATCCTTTTGCTCCTTCCGGTACCTTCCATATAAAAAATCCTGTTCAATAATATTTTCCGATAACTTTTGAACACTTCAAGCTACGAATTTGAAATTTTGTACACATGATTTTTGAATGGTTCCAAGGAAAAGGATAAATATGTAAGAAATCGAGTGAGTCCTTCCTGCACCTTCCATGTGAAAGTCCTTCAAAAAGGACATTTTTTTTCAGTGACTCACCCAGTTCAAGATATGAAATTAAACACTGAATATTGTCTTTTAGGTTTGAGTAGCAATGAAATGACATACAACATGCACAAACGTAATTCCACTTTATCCCCAACTACAATATAAATCTGAGTTCAGTATTTCATCTAGAGTATTATAGCCGATCGTGACTGCTGTATGTTTTATCAAATAAATGAAACAGTTGTTCTCCTTATGTGTGTACTAGGTCGACACCACATTTTACTAATATTTAGTTATTTGGTTCCATAGAGTTATATTTGACCTGTACAACTGGTATGAAGGTTAATTACTGATTTTGTTATAATATCTTCTTCAATAGAAATTTTCAAATCCAATAGACTTTCAGTCATTATAAAGTTTAATACTGAAATTTAAAAAAAAAACGCAAAAATGTTTGTTCTGTTTTCTGAAGAGCCGCTTATGATAGGAAGTAGAAACTTAGGATTTACCATGACTCTACAGGTATTCTATCTTCTCCAAATACTGAAATATTCAGAGCTGACGAAACATTTCTAGTACAGGATAAATTCAAAGTCTTAAATATAAATTTATTATTATTATTATATTTTAATAAGAGGTATATATAAATACACACAATTATTCTTAAGCACTAGTTACAAACACCATCGGCTAAAATATAAATTTAATTTGTTTAGTACTGAGCATACGTACTGCTTCAGTATTACATATTAAACCAACCTATTCCATTCTATCTCATAGATAATAAAAAAAAGTTGTGTATTATTGAAGTGTTTCCTAAAGCAGTTTTTTATAATGGTAATATTTTCTATGCTGTTTTCTTTTTAAATGAACTTACTCTTATTAGGGTTTGAGCTCGAAACCGCACCAGTATGAAAACAACACACTAATACCAAAGCTTACTAGTGTGTCAATCTTTGTCGTTAGCACTAATGCAGTACGTATAGAATACCGATTTTAGGAATTCGCAAATGTCACGAAAACATTCAAGTTTCATTTGTGTAAATATTCTCTACCACAATCGGTCCTTTCTCTAGATTTTTTTTTATTTAATCAAAAATGTCAAGAATGCTTACATTTAGTGCAATTTATAACAACTGTATCAATTTACAGCTTCTGATATTGGCGTATTCTATTAATTAGTTGCATAGAGATACAGGTATACTCTGATATTGGCGTATTCTATTAATTAGTTGCATAGAGATACAGGTATACTCGTATACAAAATTATTCGTACACCAAGAAAAAAAATTTATAAAGTTAGTAAGGCAATAGGAATTATGAAAATAAAAATTCTTCAGTAATAATTGGAAACTGTGTACTATGTTCTTTACTATAATATAAAAAAATAAACATTTTCGTGCTTATTTAATAGGAATTTAGAAACAAAAACATATTCTTATAAAATATTACTACAAAAATATTCGTATACTTCAATGAATTTACAATATAAGTTTGAAATATAATTATTTTTTAAAATTTAAACTTCGTTGGATAGCCCTTAGTATCTAGCACTGCTTTTAATCGCCTTGGCATTGATTGCACAGTCTCTGGGCCACTGATGACAGTATGGTCTCCCATTCTCGAATAAATGCTCTTTGAGCTCAGTTTTACCAGAAATCCTTTTTTATCCTCAACTGACATCCCAAATGTGCCCACAAATGGTCAATGGCGTTGAGGTCAGCGATTGAGGTGGCGTACGTAATAGATTTCTTATATTATAAAGTAACCATTCTTTAACAACAACCGCTGTGTGATTGGGATTGTTATCTTGCTGAAAGTAATAATCGGTTTCTATCACAATATCTCGCTCAGTTTGTTTTAAGTTTCTTTTCAAAATATTTAAATACATAGGTAATTTTATCCATTGTCATGTCGAAAAATTCCATCTTGTCCACACCAGCGGCTGACATACTGCCCCAAATTATCACATTTCCATCACCATTCTTTACTGTTGAGCACAAATTTTCTTTTTGCATTTCCGTATTACGCCTTCTCCACAAAAATTGCCTTCCGTCGGCAACAAAAACATTAAATTTACTTTCACCTGTGAAAATAACTTTTTGCTAAAAGTCAGTACCTTAATTTAAATATTTTCTGGCAGATTCAATCCTCTTTTTCCTATTGGCCTTCGATACAAATGGGTTCTGGAGAGCATTTAAACCAAACTTCCTCAATGTCCTTTTCACAGTTTCAGAAGAAATAGGTTTTTGAATTATTTGGGCCATATCTTCAGTAAGATTCCTAATATTTAGACTCAGATTTTATTTCACTTTTCGTACTATAACTCGTTCATTATGGCCTGAAGGTATTTTTTTTCTCCCACAACCTTCCTTATTTAGGAGTGTTCCTTAATGTTTATATTTATTTACAATACTTTGAATTGTTGTAAGACTCCTACCTACAATACGCCCTGTTTCTCGCAAAGAATTACCTTCACAAGTAAGCTTAATTATTATTTTTCGCTCAGAAGTTGAAGTTTCAGTTGATTTTCGACCCATTTTTTAAAAAAATAATTTTAAAAAACAATAAAAATACTTCGTTCACTTTAAATATGGACTGCAAACGTTCACTGCCCTGTAAGCTGATAGAGAAGTAAAATAATTTCATATTCCGGTATCATTGCGTTCATATATAAATTCGTGTTGCCAGGTGTACGAATAATTTTGTGTTGCAGAAATTAGTAGTGGAAGGACTGATAATTTATTTTAAAATATAAAATATATCAAATATTATTTTTATTGAGAATTTTATTAAAAGACATAAGGGAAGCTTTTAAAATGTTTAATCATAATTATTTATTTTTTTTAAATACCATATTTACACTGTTTTCAATAAAATTTTGAATGGTGTACGAATAAATTTGTGTATAGCTGAGCAGCGACTGTTTTGAAGCCGGACGATTCCACGCAAAGGACCGGCAATAAACACTATGTTACTATTAGTATCATCTTCACATTTATGTTATACTCCGGTCTTGAACACAAAAAACGCCAAACATTGGAATACTAGGCTACTATTTGCATTTCACTGCCACCTGGCATCAAACGCTCCATACAAAAACGTTTAATCTTGCTTCAAAATGCTTCAAAGTGCTTCATACAAAAACGGCGTCTTGTCGTCACCAGTATTTATATCTCTATGGTTGCATGATACGTTCTCTGATGAGCCAATATAATAAAAAACAGATCCACCGGAACAAGCTCAGGACAATTTTCCAATGCCGGAAGTTTTTCACTAATTCTCATACTAAATGACTTGAAATTTCCTTGTGCACCGAAAGAAATTCATTGGTAAAATCAAATACAAACCTTATTTGATTTTGCGTCAAATAAGCAACGTTGTTAATTCAAATATGGTTTAATAATTAATTATGTTTTCAAAACATTACAACTATCATTATTTAATTCAACAATTTCGATGTCTATTTTGTGTTTAAATGATCATGTTCATATTTGAGTACAAATATCGATATTCAAAATAAATAAAATATTTCCGTGCTTCAATTATCATGATCAATGGTAGTGAAACACGTTAATGATTCCTGAAATATTATGCAGTGGTACTTTAAGCACAAATATTTTTCGTTAAACAGTTCCATTTTTTCTCCTTTAAACATGATAGGCCAACAATTTCTGTTGTTACTTACATTAATATCGATTGCACTCAATTTTAAAGATAAATAATTTATTAGATACATAAAATATAATACATATATGTATATGTCCAATACTGATAATGTCTGCCCTGTAGTTTCCAGAAAAATTGAGTAAAATACATAACTCCCCTTAAATTATTTTTATTAACAAATTATATAATTGCACATAGATACATAGTGATAATGTTTGTGTATACATTATTTTAAAGAATATTAAATTTTAATTTGTATTAAGGTAAATGTCCCAATACGCGACCATGTCCCGCCGTGCGGCCAGTTTCAATGAATTATGAGTAAAATAAATAGATTCTCAAAATTATTCGTCCAAGTAGAATATTCATAATGATCCGTGAACAATGCTCTTGATGCGCATATTTTTCACGGTACAATTAAGTAGACACCTGAATTTAAAAAAAAAATTCAATCTCATAGTACGCGCGTTCACCCGCCATTTTGTTCCATTTCGCCTGTAGACGGCACTTCGTTAATAGATTTGACAGTTGGACCGTTGAATGTTTATTCAGTGCCAAAGTGACTTGGATCGATATTAACAATTTAATTCTGCCAATATCTTCAACTCGGACAAGTAGCTGGTCACCGTACGTGTTTTAATTAAACCCAAAGGTATCAATATGCATTTTATTAACTGTGGTCGCTGAGTGGGACAAACATTAATGAATGTACATTTGTGCGTCCGGATGAATCAAAATCCTCATCAAAAATAAATCATCGATGTTTTGGAGATTAAAATTACGGCTAATGGTGTAACATATGTCCTTTTTGAGAACCCAATTATCAGTTTTCATGACATAGCCTCTAAACTGTAAAATAAATGTCTTAAAAGAGTTCGTGGTTAAATGGGAGTACAAATAGCGGTCGCTTTTTGGGTCATACCAATTTTGTCCCTATCAGCGACCAAAATAATTTCATTGCCACCATTTTCTTTACTTTCAATAAGATGAATATTGGTCGCACAATGGGACTGGCAAATGAAGTACCAGATTGCGACTGGTCGCAAATCGGGACAAACGAGTGGTCGCAAATCGGGACAACGGGTCAATTATGTGGTCGCAACGACGTACAAGTACATCGATTAACGTTTTTTCGAATATCTTCTAAAATAATGATCGTGTGTTGTGAAAAACAATTGTATTTGCAGAATAATATATCGACTTTGACTAAAACAACGATCGTGAAAATCAAATTAGTATAGAAATGGATATTTCCTTATTGAATATGAAAGCAATGCTTACATGGTCGCGTATTGGGACATTTACCTTAAATCTATATTCTATTAATGCGATTTTTCGAGGGACTTGAAAAAACTTTATAAGCGTATACTTCTTGCTGTTAGGGTTTGAATATACTATAAATTAATAGCAGGCCCATGGAATTGATTACAAATACGAATTGAAATATAATATTGTGTTTGTAAATTTTTTTGCCATAAGTCAAAACCGACAACAATGAATATTCAAATATCAGTGACAGAGGTAACCAAACCAACCTCAACACGAAATATCCGTATTAAGTATTATCAGATGAAGGCATTTTCAAAATTGTTGGCGAAACTCCTTCTTTAGAAACAATTCTCAAATCAAAACATTAAACTGAATTTTATGCCATAAGGAAGAGTCAAATCTTTACAAGCATCAATGTTTTTGCAATAACTTTTAAGAACTTTATATTTTAATTTGAATCAAAATGCCCGAATATCCGTTAATGGTCCGATCATTTTCATTACATGTGAAACAAAATAGTTGGCTATAAACTCAAACCAATTTTAAATCATCGATTCAATTACGACGAAATTAACGACTGTTGTGAGTCCTTTATAGTAGTTTTATCGAATTTTCTTTTCCTGGATCCATCTGCAGCTGAAGTTGATTGTCGTACTGAAGGTGAAACTATACCGTGCAGCAAGTTACAAATAATACCGTCCTTTGGTCCTAAATTTTTTTTTACAGTTATTGTGACCAAAGACGTGATCAAACGAAAGTGAATACCTTTCGAGAAATTTTTCCTGAGAAAATTGTTTAGCAACACTCATCCCAGCTCGCGATTAGACAATGTTGCTCGTTTGGGTACAAACTATGGAAGTCAGGGCTTACGAGTATCGAGAAAAGAAACGATTGAAACTAAATTGTGATAAACCAATGAGACTCCAGCAATATAGTACACATTAACAAAAAACTATTGAAACATAAAACTATTGAAACATAAAATCACTCACCTTCGAAGTTAATGTATATTAACAACCCAAATTTTTTACACAAATTTTAATTAACAATTCAAAATTCACTTCTTTTAACTACAATTGTAGACAATTGAATGAAAATGTTTCTGATTTATGATGTTTTTGACGTTTAGCATACATTGAACATTGCTTGGTCAATCACAGAAAATTGCCATTTTCAAATATTTTATTATTGTATGCTTACAATGTTTGTATTCAGTGGATAACTTTCGTGTTAGATCAAGATGAAATGTGGTAAACAGGAGTAATATTCAACGTAACATATTTCTTGTTGCTTAACAATTATTCTGACAATGAAATGTTTAATGTAAAATAAAATCGTATTTGAAAGAATCACATATATGTTAAAATTAATCAATTTTCGTGATACTTAAAAATTTTACAAATAACAATGCTTCATTATTTGATTTAAATACGTAACCTTATTATATTAACAATGTTTGTATTTGATATTAACATTTTAGACTAATTGTTGGTTAACAATGTATCATACTTGATTCAAACAATGATTTTTCTTTCGGTGTGTCAACAGTTCAGTAGCGCTTTATTGTAGTCGGATGAAGCGTTGTAGCAGTCTTTCTATAAGATTTTTCGTACGCAAAAACAACTTAACCTTACTAACAGTTCCGTTCTAGATATTGCTCTTCTTAATGACGAAAGGGTAGGTAGCTAGGTAGGTAGTTAGGTAGGCAGTTATGTAGACAGTTAGGTTGGTAGTTAGGTAGGTAGTTAGGTAGGTATATCCTAACTAGGTAGGTAGTTAGGTAGGTAGTTAGGTAGGTAGTTAGGTACATATCTATCATGAACTAGTTTCCTCATTTAAGACCAAGTTGCTAATGAGAAGTATGATTTTGAAAAAAAATTGGAATGGGGCAGAAGCTTAAAATAACTTACAAATACTCCGTGTTCTGGAATTAGAAATCCTCACTCTAATGAGCGGTGTTCTTTATCAGAAAGCAGAGGTTCTTACGATACAAACAACATGGTCCGGTTTTTTCAGTCCGAAAAGAATTGACTCCGGCTTCCGATACATAGGCAAGCTATGTCCAAATTTAACCGCGCCTTAGTTCTCAGTTTTCACCGGATATGTGCTTCTTGAAAACATTCACCATCAAACTCGTCCTTTTGCCAGCTATTTTCAAAAACCAAAACACGGTCCGAGATACACCGACCTCCCCTACAAAATACTTGCCATAGCATATGCAAGACCATACGAGCGAAAATAATAAATTCGCGGCTCGTTTTCTTATTAAAGGGTGGGCATTATGTAGGCTCGGGATAATACTTTGAAAATCGCAAGCTTTAAAAATTGCCCTGGCTTTATGGCGGCGGCACAATACAACAATGGACGTGGGCACACCAAACAAACAGGTGAACATGAAACGTAAATTTTCTGCACTTTGTTTTTCCACCGATGATCTGTTTCACGACTTCATACTCCGGTTTGCACATATCTAGGGCTTGGCAATCAGCTAGCAAATGAAGTCATGCCGTGTATGACGGATTGTGGTAATAGCATGCGCTAACGTCTCAATCGAATAGGCCAAGGTAATGTGGTGCGGTATGTCGCAGCAGCAATGAAGCAATTAGAATCGAGCAGATGAGAACTGAGGCCACTGAAACGGCCGTACTTTAAAGTACCTTCTTAAAATCGTAATTGCAGTCATTAAACTTATCGTTTTGATGGCAGCCTCTCGGTTCGTGGCTAAGTAACAAGCTGTAGGACATCAGCGCGATTACTCCACCTAAAAGGAATTCCTGCAAATAGATGGATGGGTCACACCTGTACAAGACTCTTACAAAATTATTTGACTTATCTTCGAAAGGCTTCCTGTTTTCTCGGTAATTTCTCGCAACTGTTGGTCGTGTAGCATTAAAAGATTTTTGTTAAGTTCTTCTTGCCTTCGCCATCTCGCTATCGTCTTTATCGCGGCTTTTTGCAGTGTTTATTCAAGTACTCGGGCGGAAAGTTGATGGCATCACAGTGCATATTACCTACCTAGTGTGGCAGGTAAAGATCGTCTTTTCTTGCGAGCGGTATGGTACTTAACAGTCATTGAACTCTTTGTGCGCACCATCTCACATCTCAAGATATGGAAACAATTTTACGTACATACCTTCATGTAAGTAAGTACCTACCGCAAGTACTGTCGGGTTTCTGGTTAAATGGAGTGAGCGCGATGAAAGGTATCTTAGATGTAAAGATAGTCGGATTGCGTAATGAGTGGGTTGTAATATTTTAAGACATATTATGAGTGGTGGTCATTATGATGTGGATTGATTGCAACGAACTATTCTTTGCATGTCGTGAATGAACCTAAAAAGGCTTGAGTAGCATTTTAACTTAGCTACCAACCTACAGGAAGATTCTTTCTGTGTCGTGCGTTCGAATCTTATATTGTTTACGAGTACTTAATTGATTCTTTGCTCTCTATCAATATTCACAACGACTTCGTCCTGCGAACCAACGCACCAATCGGCTTATAGGGAAAAAAGCAGTTCGGAGTAACATTGAAATGAAAGGAGTAGCCGCTTATCCTCTAGATAAACCATGAACCAAACTGAAACTGGATTGAATTGGATGTTTGATACACTTAGTGCCTTTTCTCCAGTCGGAGGAAACGTTATAGCATTCTTTCATCAGATTTAGTATCACTACTAAAGAACCAGCCTTGTGAATTGTCAAGGAGCCAGTGGCGTCTCTCTTGTTGGAAAGTAGATGAACAGCTACAAAGTCTGACTAAAGTGGCAAGAAAATCCAAATAGAGAGGGATAGAGACTTTAACATACAATGTAGACATTGGTTTGAGAGAGACAGTACGAATAGCAAAACTATGAGTAACTGTCAAAAAACAACCATAATGCTGTTATGACACTGGTTATTTTTGGCGCTTTAAAGCGACTAGAAAAACCAAATGAAGAGAGATAGAAACTTTAACATACAATGTAAATATTGGTGTGAGAGAGACAGTCTGAACAACTAAAATGTGAGTAACTGTCAAAAAAAAGCCACAACATAGCGCAATCTGTCAAAAAAAGGGGCAACACAGCGCATTCGAGCAGTGTTTCGCAACATTCGCGCAGTTCAAGACAAGAAATAACCACTGGGGGCTATATTTTCCAGCCGCTACAAGCTTTTTTTTTGGCAGTTCGTTATGTATAAATTGTTAAAAGTGTCATGTTATGTTGTGAAACGCCCTAGAACCGGTATTTTTCATAACAAATCAGTTGCTAATTTCGTTTACTAGATGCCGCTAGCGCCGGAAAAAGCGGTATCCCTTTCTTTTAATGTCGTTCGCCTTGTCGCACGATTGGTTTTTCCTGCGCTTGTTTTAAGCTCGAAAAATAACCAGTGTCATGCTGTTATGACACTGGTTTTTTTTGGCGCTTTAAAGCGGCTGGAATAACCAAATGGAGAGAGATAAAAAATTAAACCTACAATTTAGACATTGGTGTGAGAGAGACAGTCCGAACAGCTATAAAGTGAGTAACTGTCAAAAAAAAGCGGCAACAAAACGCCTGCGAGCAGTGTTTTGCAATATTCTAGCAGTTCAAGCCAAGAAACAACCACTAGAAGCTTCATTTCCAGCAGCTCCACGCTTTGTTTTGACAGTTCGGTAAGTATAAATTATTGCAATTGCCATGTTATGTTATGAAACGCGTTAGAACCGGTATTTTTCTTAACAAACCAGTTGTTAATTTCGTTTACTAGATGCCGCTAGCGTCGGAAAGAGCAGTATCTCTTTCTTTTTATGTTGTTCGCCTTGTCGGACGATTGGTTATTATTGCAGTTTTTTGAAGCGCGAAAAATAACCAGTGTTATAGCAGGATCATAACAGCATAACTGTCAAACTTCATAGCGCATTCGAACAGTGTTTCGCAACATTCTAGCAGTTAATCCATGAAAATTCCACTGGCTGCTAGATTTTCCTGCCGCTACAGACTTGTTTTTGACAGTTCGTTATGTATAAACTATGGAAAATGTCATGTCATGTTATGAAACGCGTTAAAATCAGTATTTTTCATAACAAATCAGTTGTTAATTTCGTCTAGTAGCATCGGAAAGGGTATTTTTGTCGGTGTTCTCTTTCTCTCAATATTGTTCCCCTTGTCGCACGTTTGACTTTTCTTGCACTTGATAACTAGCCAGTGTCATAACAGCATAACCATTATAAAAACTATGTCAACAGTCTGGGCGCAACTTTTTCATTTTTTGGTTAGAAGTCAAAAACGCGTTTAATACAGAGATACAGTATAGGCTACTATACTGCTACTTAGAGATAAAGAAGGAGGCTCTGAGAGAGGCCATAAGGCTACAGCAGTACAATAAATTCAAGGCAGGAGACCTTGTCGGTCACCTTAAAATTCTACAGGAATTTAATCAGAAGGACCTAACCGACTCAGTAAACGATAACATGCCAAAGGTATGATTGATTATGATTTTGAGAAACCATATATGATGACTCTGGGAGATCGTGTATCATGGCAATCTGGTCTACCAGATTTTGCGGAAGGTGCTTCAGTCTGGTACACGGACGGCTCTAAGACCTATAGTGGAACTGGAGCGGGCGTATTTGGACCCAATTGTAAAATATGGACGGCAATGGGACAAACAGCCACTGTGTTTCAGGCTGAGGTACATGCCATAGAGCTGTGCGCAGGTAAACTTGTACTGAATAAACCAAAAGGCGCTACAGTTTTTATCCTATCTGACAGCCAAGCGGCACTGCTAGCGCTGAAATCTTATTGTTTCCGCTCTAGGGTATTCCGGGTAATGAATCGGCTTACCAGCTAGCTAAGCGGGTAGCCAACTCACCAATGATTGGCCCGGAACCATTCTGTGGAGTAGGTAAAGGCTTCATTAAGGATGGCATTTTAAAGTAGGTAAATCTTCAGGTGGAAGATCATTGGAACTCACTTTCAGGACTTAGACAATCAAAGAAATTCCTGACTTTCTCAAGTAGGAGAGCGTCGGAACTCCTTTCCTTAAGCAGGTATAACGCACTGGTTATAATGGGATATTTTTCCGGACATTATTTCCTTAATTATCACCTTAAGATCATCGGTAAAGTATCACTAGATACATGTCGATTCTGTGATATCACATCTGAAACCACGGCACACATTCTGTGTGATTGTGATGCAGTGGCCAGATCAAGAAGACAGATTCTCGGTGGATTTACTTTCACCTATGAAGACCTGTCAAAGACTTCTCTGAGTAAAATCATCTCCTTTCTCAACGGAATCGATATGGCCTAGGGAGTGGTTAAGAGCCAGGAACAAAAGACCTCTTAGGTCGTAGTTCGAGAAGTAGTGAGGCTTCTATAGGCTCTATCAAATAAATATATAATAGCTTACTATGCGACTGACAACCTAAAAATACGTTCCAGACAGCCTCCTGATTATTCTTTAGGTTGCCAGTCGCATACTAACCCACACCCCATCTCAGCATAAATCGCGTTTCGGACTTCTTCCCAAAATTTAATTTTCTTTACTTATTTAGATATTTCTTTTCAATTTCAATAAAAACAAATGGGAAAACTTATCGACATAGTTCTTCAGGGGTTGAATATCAAATCAATTTGGAACCGATTTTTAGGCGATTATATACAAAGCCATTTAAAGTAAAAATAATTCGATATCTCATCAGACCCAAGTAATATGTCGGAATTCGTAAATCTGTACACAATCATTTATCACTCTCTTAGGGGTTGAATATCGCAAAGTCCCGAAATTAATTTTTAGATCATTACATATTTACGAAACTCATAGAAGTAAAAGCGTATAGATCTCATTAAACCTAATGGATTTGTCGGAATTCGTAAAAACTTGAACAAGCCTTACACCCCCAGGGGATTCAATATCGAAAAATGCTTGAATCCGTTTTTTCTCGATTATATTTAAAGCTTTCAGAAGTGAAAGTGAATTCGATATCCGATTAAACCTAAGAAATATATCAAAATTCGTGAAAATGTACACGTCCACTTGACACTCCCGTAAGGATTGGATAACGAAAAATTTATAAAATAGTTTTTAGACGTTTAATAAGAAGCCGACAGAAGTAAAATAATTTTTTATATCTCAACATGCCTAAAAGATATAAGGAAATTCGTGAAAATGTGGAAAAAACCCCTTTTCACAAACATTTTTTTTACTCCACCTTTGTACGCCAATGGAAATCGGAAGATATTGTAATCCAAAGTTTTTTAACTTTTCATCCAAAACGTAGGTTCTTATCATAAAGTCTAATATCCGCGTAAATAGGAGAATGGGTATGAATATAGAAAACGATTCCATACCAACAAAGAATTTATGTGAATGGCTATTGTTTAAAAGTAGGGAAAACTGTGTGCAAGGAAAAGCCAAGTTTTGAATGGGATTCGAACCCACGACATCTAGTTTGTCCGCAACATTCCACCAAACACTGTGTCGAAGTTTTGCCGAGGCAAACTGCCGATGAATCGTATTTTCTTCACCGAGATGATGAAACATCGTAGTATATGAGAACTTCGAATGCAGTTGGTCCCATTGAGGAAGACGAATATGAATATAATTTCTATTTATGTGAAAATTATGTGCGAAAAATAACATTCAAATATTTTCTGGAAATTATAGGAAGTAGAAAAAGTGAATAAAGTCAAGCAATTCAAGCCAAGTGTGAAGTAACATTTAACTTTTGAAAAAGGGATGTCCATGGTCATATTTTTAGTATGCAGGAGAGCCAAGAAGTACGAACTCGTATTAGGTTAACTGCTACGATTCGATTACGATACATATTGGCGATTTGTTTGAGGTATGCAACGGGCAATCGTTTATAATATGCTGAAGCAAAGAACAGCAACTCGTATTCAATTTGTTGTTACGAACGAGGTACAATACTTTTCTAAGACAAGTCATTTTCATTATCGGCGAATTTGCTGACACATTTTTCGACAGAGTGGTTCGTAATCGATGCGTTGGCGATTCGTACTTGCCTTATCCCTCAATTTTTGTTTCATCGCCAAGAATAATTTTTTTTCGAGGTTGTGCTATCAAAGTGAAACGAAATTGAAATTACTACAGCCCCATTTTATTTTTCCCGATCATCTTAATCAATTTTTTGCATAATTTAATTCAATGACAAAGTGGTTTGCAATAAAAAATAAAATCTTCATTTTACTTTATACTAATGTATTTTTACCTTAATACCATCGTATAATCGATAAGACAATTTATTTGCATAATTCGTGTAGGCGATGCGATGGTCAAATTTCTTCTTCTAAAGATAACCCGATTTTATTCGAAATACTTTTCATTTCTTATATTTTTAATTTGTTTTAATTTACATTTAAATTGGTTTATTTTTCCTGGGTTGTTTTTTTTTCCAGCGATTATCTCAATTCTTGAGGCTGGTATTTAATTGATCGAAACTTGAAGTTAAACATTCAGTTTAAGTGTACCTGAAAATTTAAAAATGAAAAAATCTATACAATGCCCAAGGTACTAAACTTGAACTTTATAAAAATTCACTTGTAGAAACTTTGGATTTTTTTTTGTTTTGTTCAATTTATTTTCGTGGCAATTTCGAAATGTTACTAATAGAAATTATGCTGCTCTTAAATCGGGGTCAAATAGTTTGATCGATTGACGCCAAAGTGGAAAGCATTCGTCTGAATACCTGGGCGCATTAGCCATAGGTATTCTGGTCGGCATAGAAAAATGCAATCCAGTAGTTTAAACTGCCTCAATTGGTAATTAAATTGTCATAAATATTCGAAGCCGTTCAATGAACATGTTCGGCTCTACATTAATCAAAACCTAGTATTTGTTCTGTGTTTTTTTTTCACCTTTAAATAGCGTACCTGGCTGCTCCTAATCCGCGGGAATTTACTTTTGAAATCACAGCGCACAGTATGTCAACTTATGCTAATTTTATTGTTAGGCGACATATTTTGGGGCCCATGCTCTAACTCGACTAAGTGCCTTTCGAGTACATTCGAATCAATCTAATTAATTAATCATAGGAAATCACACGATGTCTGTCAGGGGTGTTATAAGTCATGTTGTTCGAAATCACAAGGTGACAGACACATAATAATGATTTAATTCCTCGTGACATGACCTCAACGCGAAACTATTTTATATCGCTATGTATGAGGCGCGATTGCAATTGATTTCTTTAAGTACCTATAGAAGCGGTGAACAAATGCGTCAAAATCTTTGGAATTTTATTTTTATTGAACATTATTAAAATATTTGTCGTGCTAAAATGTTCATCAGTTGAATAGCATTCTAGGCAGAATTCTGAATAGGAAGATCAAAAACCCACATAAGTCACGAAAAGTGTTTATACAATGTTTGAATCAGCTTCATACTATAAGACTGTAGGTCAAATATTTTGAGCTTTACGCGTTCTTCCATCTATAGAACGTATGGAATGTTGAATTCTTAAAGAAACTTCAAAATGTTGTTTGTATGGTGATTACGGAAGAAAATGGTCGTGTAAAGAACACATGAAGCATTCCCAATCATCGAAAATTGTACTTCACTCCAAGATCTTGGTCACGTTTCAACGCTAATCTCGAACCTCCAAATAACCTTAAAAATTTTTAGTCTGGAGCGGCGGTAGTGTTAAAATGTAGTTTTTTGAGTCAAATGTAACACTAGTTATGTGGAGGACTACCTAAAAAAATTAATCACCGAATGTGAAAAGTTAAGTTTTTAGTGTGCCTGCCTCGAAACAGCAAGTGTTTTGACTTTGTCCATTGGACTTTTAGGGTTGCAGTGGTGTTAGCACTTCCGACCAGTGTGACCACAAGTGCTACGAAGGTAGCAAAATGCCACTATTGACAATTTTTTGCTACTATGTTACTACTTGACTAAATTTGCTACCCTGGTAAAATTAGCCGTTATAAAACTTGTGTAAGGGAAAGTAGTACAAAACGGAGTAGGCAGGCAAAACAGGGACTCGTGGATTTTTTCATCCGTGAATGTAGAATCTTGCTACAAATCGCCTTACCAGCAAAAATGCACATGTCTCATCATTAGGCATTTGTCTTCTGCCGCGATCAGATGTTTTACCGCAAGCAAGACAGAATTATAGTTTTTCAAAAACAAAATTATATTATTTAGCTGTTTTGTTTCTTTTTATTTTTGGGGATTTCGTGTGTTTAATTTTGCGGTACGTATATCATTCTTTTCGTTGTTGCCTTCTGTTTAATTTGTGACGCATTAATTGCATTTAGTGATGCCTAAATACTTACAATGAAGTATTTTTGCAAGAAATTGCCAGTTGGATAAAACGGGGTATTCTATGGGTGGATGAAACGGGGTAGTATCCCGTCTTATACGACTTAAAAGTTTTTGGAATTCCCTTTCACTAATTTTGTTCCGCTAAGTCTACACTGCTGGATGAAGTTTCGCCAGGCACAACTGCAGAATACGATCCAAGTGGATGCATGACGAAGATAATATTTTTGAAATGGTTCGACCGTTTTATAGAGTTTTCCAGACCGTCTGAAGACAAACCAGTTCTATTGCTTTTGGATGGTCATGCTAGTCATACCAAAAATATCGAACTTATTGAAAAACCTCGTAAAAAGCACGTAATACTTCTTTGCTTCCCACCACATTGCACTCATAGAATGCAACCACTTGACGTATCCTTCATGGCACCCCTAAGTCAATACTATTTGGATGAATGTAGAAAATGGCTTAGATTGCACCCTGGACGTGCAATTACTCAATTCCAAATCAGAAAACTATATGGTACAGCGTTTATTAACGATGATGGCCTCAATAGAAACAGCCATAAATGGATTTCGAAAAACGGGTATCTATTCATTGGATTCAAATTTGTTCCCAGATTTGATGTTTGCACCGTCAGAAACTACGAACATACCAATTAGATAAGAATCAAAATAATGAGACAGAGACTTCGGTGTCCTTGACTTCGAGCTTTCCAACTGGAAGCGATATTTCAACAGAATTGATTGTTTTGACTTCCGAAACCCAATCTGACCACGATGATGCGCCATGTATTTTCTGTATGAAATGTATTCTAAATCCAAAAGCAATGAAGGATGGGTAATATGCTCCACTTGTACCATTGTTTCACGAATCCCCATACGAAGTATGCTTAGTCTAAAATATGATCGATGTGATCGCCAAAACTAAATAGGTAGTTAAAGTGAATTCTAAGATCACGTACCCTGTCAATTTTGAGGAAAGCATTTTCTTCTCAGGCATAAGTAGATTGAATTGGATATTTTTTTAGGAGATCGAGATAAGATGGTGCACGTCCTAATTTTAATGGTATGTCATTTAATTTGTACCAGTCAAAGAATCCATGCAAATTATTTTGAAGTAAGATAGTATCGTCAGCGCAGCAGATTTTCCAACAAAATTTCTCATCGTCTGCTTACAGTAGAAATTTTACGTCGGAAAGAACCAAATTTACATCAGTGACACAGAAATAAACAAAATGGGCCCAGAATGGGTAGGTAGGTAGGTAGCGGAACGCCAGAATGATTTTGAATAATCGAGGAAACGGCTCCAGAAAATTGTATCTGCAGGCTGCTAGAAAAATTAAGGGATTTTATCCACTTTATAAATAACTTGGAAAAACGTAATGGAGAAATCTTGTAAACAAGTATGTTATGGTGGATTTTAACGCGAATTTTTGAAATTTAATCCCGACGAAATCGTTAAAATGTGAAAAAAACACACTTTGACTTATAGTAAAATATTAAGCTTCATTGGAAGCACAGGGATCGAAGATATATCATAAATAGTCCAGGAGACGCCGCAATAGACCCAATTGAGGCTTTAGTGACAGAGGTGATTAAACCAACCCCAACACAAAAATCTAATCTAATCCTAAGTAGAGGGACAGCTTCAGGTCTCACAAAATAAGTGCCTCAAAATAATAATGAAGAAACCATTCTTCTTTTCCACTAGAAGTCTCCACGCAGAAGTTAAAGCGCAAACTGTGCTTGAATTAATTTCAACCAGATACTCATCTTTTGTAACAAGACTGGAACTAGTCGACAGTCCGATAATGCTATCACTCATATAACACCCTACTACTTGACATGTATTGGTGTCTAATTCGTTTTTCTTCAGTTAGTTAATTACCTTTTTACTATTTTTGCTTTCCTTTAATTTAAGTTAGTTTGTAAGTTAGTTTTAAACTCACTACACAAGGTTTTTTGTATAAATTTTTCCTTGAATTTATTTCACTAAAATTCTCGTAGATGATTCGCTTTGCTGTGCTAACTAGATTTAATTTAGCTGTTAAGATATTGAATTATCTGTTCTCTAAATTATAAATTAGAAGATAGTAGACATAAGTGGAAAAACTAATAAATATTGATTGAATTGGATTGAATTGAATAAGTAGAGGGACGGGGCTGAGTCAAAAATTGTTTATGAATGTCCCCTTCCAGAATATGCAATATTTTTTGACTTCATGTTTTTATTTTTCGAGTTATTGTCGAAAACTTCTGCCAGAATCCGTCAAAATGTGGAAAAACACAGCTCCACTTAGAGGTGAATAAATGTATATTCTTGGATTACTATAGCGCTAGGTTTTTTTTTAAGGATACCAAACTGGATTTAGTAGGTTAGCCTTTCATACACTGTAGGCACCGTCAAAATTTATCTACGAGGCTAATTTGAAAGGAGGTGCATCCTCCGAAATAAAACCAGTGTTTAATTTTGACTTTAACCACCTTCCGGACTATGACCCAAGAATGTCCGTCAAAATTCAATAACTCTAACGTTGATAAGTCGAAGTCTTCAAAAATCGAATCAAAATAGTTGGTAAAACCATTGAGAATTAAAGTGTAATACAGGTTAATAGCTCGAAACCTTTATAACTTTAGAAATGTTTATGGTTGGAATTATCAAAGTTTTAACAGTAATTGTTTTTTAAGGGTGTCAGTAGCGTCGGCATTTCGTCTTTAACCACTTCCCGGATTTTCTTCCGAAAAATGATGAAGTTGCGTTTGGAATGTTGACAGTTTTTGTTGTTGTTAATAAAGAGTAGTTAAGGTGAAATTATAGAGAAACCGACGCGTGCGAGTGAAGCGTTGCGACCCAATAACAACTGACTGGAATCTATGTTAATGACTGTAGCCAGTTATAGTGAGATAGCATCGCTTCACGCTCATCGTTCGATATATAACTATGAAATTTCAGCACGCGAGTAAAGCGTTAAAATTTACGTACAACAATAGACAGCGACCGGTTAATATCACGAATAAATCTGGCAATACAGTCACAGGTTGGTAACTAATTTTCCGGTATTTGCGATTATTGTTTGACAGTTGTGGCGAGCGATTCAACGCGCTTACTACGCGACGCGATTGTGTCGTCGCGCGCATTGCCTTCACTATATAATTACAGCTTTAGATTTTTTATTAAACGAAATCAATTTAACAAATGCCTTTTTGCTTGAGAAATTTTATCTACCTGACACAGCACTTTAATTTTCGACTTCGGATCATCCTGGATGAAAATATTCATCGCTGTGGTTTTAGAGAGAACCTTTCTTACTCTTGCCGATTCGTTTGTTGATTCTTTTGACTCGGAGAAGTTTGTCCAGGACGACTTCTTCGTTTGCCTAATAGTCTTCTTGAGGTATTTAATACCTTGCTTGCAGAGCTGCCAGTCTTCTGCAGAATTGCTAATTGCTGCTCTATTAAAGAGCCTGCGAGCTTCTCATGTTGTGTTTTAACCTCGACAATCCTCCAGACGGGAAGGCTTTTCGTGGAACGTCTGCTGATTGGACAAGTTTTCTGAAATGCGTTACGCAGCACGAAGGCTAGGCCCTCCACTGCAGTGTCGAGCTCTGCTCAGGTTTGAGCTGTAACCATGCCTCGTGTTCTCAGTTGTCCATTTACTAATTTCGTATATTTTTTCCAGTCTGTTTTCTTGGACCTTCTGGATAGTTTAGGGAGAGTTTCTTGATATTCTACGTTGAAGGTTATCAAACAGTGATCCGAAAGGGATGGCTTGTCCGATACCCTTCAATTCTCGACCCTTAGTCACTCTGAGTCAGATGCCAGGGTTAGGTCAAGAACTTCGCTTCTAATTCTATTCATAAAAGGTAGGGTATTACCCCGATTACAAATTAGCAGAGAGGAAAAAATAAAAAATCAAAGGGATACACTTTTCAATTGATTCATCTTTCTTAGTGGCTGATTCCGATTCGGTTACAGTAATTCCGCCAAGGATGTAATGTTTCATTTGGGTTAATATAAATAGAACTCTATTCCCTTATAGGAGCAAAGAGTTTGAGTACTAAATTAGTTGAGAACGGTCTTCTTAATATAGCCATAGATGCGATATGTATTTCGGACCACCATGATGGATCCATCGTATATTGTCTCAAATCAAAAATCACACTTTCTTACATGTGACGATACGGTCAGTTAAAAGCAGTAAAGGATGTCTGACTACATACAAAGTATGAATCCAATGTCTTCCTAATGTTATGGAATTAATTTCGAATTATTATAATCGAAACGATGTGTTACTTACATATTCAAACACGACGCTTCGCGTCCTCCTTGTACTGAACAGTTACAGGAAACTAAGTAAACTGCTCTCATGTTACCTTTCTTTACCTACATGAGTGTACCAGTACATCGCAGTATTGCTTGAATGGTAGTCGCTGACACCATGGCTAACATTTCGAGCACATGTGAATGGAAACTTCAGGTCTATCGAAAACTAAGCTTGGCGACACTATCGATATGGTTATTGCTTAGCTCTCCACTTCTTTGTGCGAATTGCGCAGAAAAATAAACCTTGTAAGACGATGCCAACTTCTCCTCCATGTACCTCCACAATGCTCACATGCTGTGAGCCTGAACTCTTGGTTCGATTTGCACGGCCCCCATTTGTTGTACGTATTGTACGGCCCATAAGTATAAAGGTATCGCGGAAATTTCTTTCTCTAAGGTGTCGAAGATGTAGCTAGCCCATCTTAGCCGCTGCTAAGCAAATCCCAGCCTATAGTCTTTTGTTGCACATGAATTTTCGCTAATGAATGAGTTATTGCATTTTTCGCCGGGTCGCGGTGTCGTTTTAGGTAAACTCTGCCATGGGTGAAAACGGTGTTAATTTCTTGTTTCCTGGTATTGTGTGCTTACCTCTGGTAATGTTACTACCTGCAATAACTTATGTTCGGAATTATGCTTACCGATGCTGTGGCTTTCTTGTGCACGATTTTCGGTTTATTAAATGAAGCTAAGAAATGAAAATGGTCGTTCAGCATATTGAATATTCACGAAATGTAGAACTTGTGCCAAATTCGAAACATGATTAAATTGGACAATGCAAGATTTGTACGAAACTGATATTTTTTGTAAAGGAATATTTTATAGCTTCATGAATTGAGTCCATCGATTGTCTATTTCCGACTTAGCGACGAAAGTTTCAGTCTAATCATTTGCTATATCTCAAAAAGGAGAAGATGGTATCCACCCTGTATTCTCACAGAGAGGATTAACCCATCTGCTCCCACTTCTAACAAAGATCTTTTGAGCTAGCCACGCCTGGGGCTATATTCCAAAACTATGGAGAATGATTAGGTTGACATACCTAAAGTGGGAAGAATGCCAATTGATAAACCAAAATCATACTGTTCTATCAGCCCATCTTCTTTTCTATTGAAAACCATGGAAAAAATCTTGGACAGGCAATAGAGACGGACCACTATTAGTGAATCCACTGCACATTAATCAATTTGCCTACCAGCCAGGAAAATGAACGATCCATGCACTGGAACAGCTGACCTCTACTGGACTAGGAAATTACAATTCTAGTGCGCATTCTAGTTGCCACAGTTATGGCTCCCGGAGTAATACTTTTTTTGCTATGATATTTTTGCCGCATAGAACAATACACAGAAAATGGAACCGCTCTGCGTAGTTGATCAGTACAAGTTTGTTATGACATTTTAAGGACATGCCTGCCTGTTTTGGTTAGTACGTTCTCTGTAATCGGATGCATGCTCATTTGGTTTTGATACTTTAGTCTTTTCGCTGAATACAGGTGGTGGAGGCTGACATGTTTCCCATTCGTGCAGGAAAACGTTGGGAAATATTTCCTTTTCATTTTAACAGTTCTAACCACAAGTGATCAGAAGGCATGTATTTATCGTGATTTCAGCTTACAGGGTGAAGCTCAATATGTAACAACCCACTCCCCAGTAACTTCATCCACAAGCTGCATATCATCACGTAATCATTTACCCTTACACCAAACAGATCACCATGCCATCGCCTGTCCTACACTCATCCAGCGGTAATTGTCTGAGGCCACCGCCTACTCCAACTATATAGTCTACTCCCAGTACATTAACTGAAAATCGCCACGTTAACATGAAGGTGAAATTATAGTGCACGCGACACGCGCGCATGATACAATGCGACGCGATGACTACAAGTCATGTTAGTGAATGTAACTAGTTGTAGTGATTTCGCACCACTACGATAGCCAATCATCTATTAACGTCGCGGGCGCTAGCGTAGGTTTTATTTGTTTTCTTTTTTTTACAAAAATAGATGGCTACCGATTAATAAATATTGCGAATTAATGTCTATGCTAAAAAACGAAGCAATACGATCGCAGGATGCGAACATATTTTGGAATTTGTGAATATTAATGGACAATTATGGCAAGCGATTCAACGCGCTACTATAAAGAATGTCGCGCTGCGACGCGCGACGGTATTGTGCCATCGCTCGCGTCGCGTGTCTCATCTTCACTACAATTTCACCTTAAAGCTCTAAGATCCAGCGATACCGTGAAGTCAACCCCTTCATCATTGGTACCGCTTGATGTCAAGAATGTCTTTAACTCAGCGAGCTGGTTACGAATCATGCAAGCAGTAGATAGTTTCCGCGTACCAGGATATCTACAGCAAACTATAGCTAACTACTTCGCAGAATGAGTACTTCTGTATGACACCGAGGACGACGTCAAGCGCTACGGCATCTCACGAGGAGTTCCAAAGGGCTCAGTGCTTGGTCCCACATTGTGAAACATCATGGCGTGTTCTCCATTGATTTCCTCACGGACACCGCATTGGTTGGCTATGCCAATGATATCAAATTGGTGGTAGTAACAAGACACATTCATACTTCGGAAACTCTGTGCAGTAATGCGATCGACAGTATCATGCAAAGGTTACGTAGTGAAGACCTGGAGTTGGCATTGCATAAAACGGACGCGGTTCTATTGAGCTGCCGAAAAGTGCCCATTGTTTCACATTCAGAGCGGAGGAGCATGAAATCATCTCCCATCCCAGTATTGGTGTGCTAATCGATACTCGGATGTCCTTCAAGGACCATCTTCTAGCGACCAACGAAAAAGCTTCAAAGGTGGCTTTCACTGATCATGGCAAACATTGGAGGACCACGCTCCAGCAGTTGAAAACTTTTAGCAACGGTCACAAGCTTCATAGTGCTATACGCTGCATTGACTTTGGCAGATGTGACGGAAAAATCCTCGTACATAACCGAAATCCAGTCAACCTATCGTCTTAGCGCACTAAGGGTTACCAGTGCTTTCCGAACAGTGTCCAATAAAGCAATCGGGTAGATATAGGCAATGCTGGCAATACACACACTTGCGTGTGAGCTTCAGTGGCAGCACGTGAACTATTGAAAGTGGACGAGTGACGGCGCACATAGCGGAATTTTGCCAATCTAGCTGGCCAAAATTCAATTTACAAAATTTTAAAGCAGGTAGAAAAAAGCATTTTATTATTTAAGTTAACTAAACAGAGAACTAAAGTCAACCCTTCCCAACCTTTTTGCGGCTGCGCTTGATGCCGTAAGATTAGTCTGAACTTGACCGTTGCGACAAGTGGACGTATTTTTCGTGTAACCGTTTCAGGTAAAAAGAAAATATTTCATATTCAGTGTTACTCTTCGAAAATACAGTAATGAATCTTGCACAACCAGGTAAGAACACATATTTTTTTGGAAATATAATAGTAGGGGAGGCGCACCAAAGACTGGATACTTTTTGAAAATATAAAAAAACAATGGAATTATATTCAAAACTTTTTATTAAATACGTTAACAAAGATCAATAATCTTATAAGCTTTGATAATGCAGCGAGTATTATGCGAACTTATTGCAGCGTTTGAGTGATGAAATCAATTAAAAACGCCGCATTTGGCGAAAAAGAAAGTGTTGTTTCGTCAAGACAAGGCACTTGTTCACATATCCGTTTTCGCGGTGGTCAAAATTAATGAGAGTTAAAGTTCACCCTATTCGCCAGATTTAATACCCTCAGATTATTTTCTCTTTTCAAACTTAAAAAAATGGCTCGGTGGTAAAAAATTTGCAAACAGAGAAAAGGTGGAGTCTGCGGTTGACGATTATTTTGAGAAGCTCGACAGTTCTCACAATAAAGAGGGTATCGAATAAATCCAACATCGCTGGGAAAATCAATCAAAAAGGAGACTATGTTCAGAAATAAAGATATTTTTTTCTCAAATCATTGTGTCTTCTTTATTAGGTCGGGTACTTCTAGGACTACCATAGTAGATAAGTGTCCCAAATATTAGATATCCAGCATTGGGGTACACAAATTTATATTATTATTCTTGATGTCATTTAGAAAAAAAATAATAATGAGGAATTGAAGAAAATCCATAATTTTTTGAATCCACGAAAAACTCCGCTTTATTGCTGTGACACATCGTCAAACACTCGAAACATGCTGAAGACGCTGTTTTGTTCCATTGTGAAACGCGGCAGCCATCTTCCCCACAGCTCTCTCATGACCAAATTTTCATATTGTTACATGTAAACCTGGCAACCGCGCAACCGTGCAACTCGATCGTTTCACATAATGAAAACATCAACAACCGAATACCTAGTTGCAAAATAACCCAATCAGAAACCTAGCTGAAGTAAATAAGGCGAAATAACACGATTGTATCTCCCTTCTTATCGAATGCTCTCCAATATACTAGAACCCTTTACATACACCACCGAACGAAGATCGAAAGCTCTAAAGCTTTCGAGAAGATTCCACACACATCACTGAACGTACGTTCAAGTACATCCTAGACTGAAACCGGATTGTATAAAAGCAGGTCAAGCTTTCAGCGAGGAAGATAGTAATTTTTATTACGTCGACTGTGACAGCCAGCGTGTATACGCGACCGTGTTGGTAGAGAGCGAAAGTGATCGAGTCAAGCGATATAAATAAGCGGACAGTGCTGCCATACAGTGCGAATTATTGTGCGAATTTAATTCTGTGAACTAATGTGCGGATTAATAAATTATCGCTTATTTTTATTTTAACCGAATTGTGTTTTACTTGAAATCCCGGCGAACCCCTAGCTCGCAACAATATTTACACAAATTTCACTATTTTTTGTATTTGATAAAAAATGTTAAAAGCATGTTTCGGAGTATGTAGTTAAGCAAGTTGTGAAACCAAAATAATATATATCAATACATATCGTATTTAAGATCAGTTTGAAGGGAGCTAATTTAAAAACTTGTTGCGCGCAAGAACGCTTCGCGATTTTTTAGAAACAACTGACAGTAAATATGGAATTGATGACATCACATAAGTGACTAACTTCTTTTGATATTTCAGTTCCCGCCACTAAATTTAGATGGCGGTATTTAGATCCCATTATTGCGCACCTATTCAATATTTGGTGCTCCTCTCCTAGTATTTTGGCTGTTTGAAAAAAGGGTTTAAATTTTTTGAATTTTAAACGATATTTTAGCGAATTGAAAGGTTTTTGTTGTACTTCAGGGTCCGATCCTGTTGTTAGTTTTTAGATTTTTTTTGTCATATTTTTTGCACCGACCCCCTTAAAGATATTTCTCGCAGAACACTTTTATAGGTTAATTCAATTATATAATCTATTTAGACTGATAAAATGGAGAAAAAAATAATTTTGGCCAGCTAGATTGGCAAAATACCCCTATGCGCGGCGCAGCATCCAGGAATGGCAAAGACGTTGGGAGAGTGCAAACAAAGAGAGATGGGCGTTTACACTCATTCCGAGCATCGACAGTTGGATAGGCTACAAACACTGAGGAGAGAGGAGTGTGCTTCTATGTGACACAGTTGCTCAGCGAACATGGTTGTTTTAAGCAGTATCATCCCCGCTTCAAGCATGAGGTAGACCCGTTTTGTCCCAACTGCCAACAACAGGCACAGCACATCCTACTACACTGTCCGCCATTACATAATTACAAAAATAAATTATTACGTTTATCTTGCATCAGATTGTACTTCCCAAAACGAACTACAAGACTTTTTGCTTGAAAAATCAAATTAAAAAAAAACCTATGCAACAAACCGGATTGCATTGATCTTCACAATTCGTTTCGGAGTCTACAGATCACTTAAAGTTAAGACGAGTGAAGGGTCCCACTCGATTGCAAATGGATTAAGCTAATTAATCCCGACAATCAAAATTAGTAGCTACTATCCAAAAAAAATAAACGTTTTATTCATTATTTTAATAGAAAGTTTTAAATCAAAAGTCCAACAAAAAAGTTACGATAATGAAAACTTGTATAAACATTTTAGCAAAAGATCTGAAAGTTGTATACGATAAACGCATTAATTTCCTGATTTTATGTTTATTTAAAAAAAAAACCTACACACCACGATTATGTCTTTCACCGTCTTCCGTAAAATTGACATCATGACACAAATTTGATGATGACCATAAAATCCGTTACATGTTAACAAGATAGCATCGATTTTTTCGCAAATTATTTTTATTTGCAAAGAAAGTTCTCACCGAACTGAATAGGTACCCCACCGTTACCTTTTCTTCTTCACCTACAAGATTAGTTCATTAGATCATCGCACATCATCAATAATCCTTTCGTTCGACTGTGACCAATTTCTAGATTGATAGTGTGGCAAACCTACTACAAGACGTCTTCGTCTTAAAAACCGATCGCAGAACCAGTTCTGAACATTTGCTGGTCAACTAACTACTTTCTGATAACGTTGAAGACGGCGTAGTTTATTTATTTTATATTTTTTTCTTATTTTTAGGTTACCTTACCGATCAGCACAACTTTGTCAACGCGGAAAGGTGGTTAGACGCGACAACATCAGAAGCTTAACTCAGGTGTGTGCTTCTGATTTAATGGAGAAAAGTAGCACGATCGCTACAGGTCCTAAAGAAAAAAATGGTGATATAAACGTGTTTCGATAGTAGTACATACAAAACTGTTTGATTAGCGATCACTTTGGGATCAACGACTGATCGACAAACATAGTCAAGAATATTTGAAGAAATGAGGACAGGATTGGGGTGTCATAAAAGTTGACACGATGACATCGACAATATATGATCGTATCACATGTCACAGGTGAGACAAGATCTATATTACAGGTGATCGATAGCTCGGATTTGATCGCGATATCTTCCGGGTGGAAGTTATCGATAAAATAGAAACGAACAGGACCGACAAACTACTATCTTATAACTTTTCTATACAATCTTAGGTATCCTCGGTCGGCAGTATCTGTCGATACGTTTTATTCGTACCTCCAAGTTAGCCCAAGGTATGATCATTGTACGTGTCGAGTGAAATCGTGATCAAACGACATGATCATCGCCAGGTATCTTCTTCAGTTTACCTTTATACTATATAATTACCGCCTGACAACTGTCATCGATATTTTCTCGACGAAGTGGTTAATCGATGGATTTTCTTCAATTTCTGGGCTTTTGTCTCCAACGCTGTATTAAGGTAAAATAAAAAAAAAACTTATCTCGCCAGTAAATATCTAAGTAATCTTAAATAAATGGGAAGTGAATTGTTGCTTACATTGTAGTCTGTTATGCATTTCTCTTGTCGCAACGAACAAAATTTTTGTGTTTTAGTTTTCCTTTTTTTTAAAACATTGTTAACAAAATTTATGTCTGCATAAGAAATCGTGATCAATGAAAGAAGCATGAAATTCCTCCATAGTGTGAGAATTATTTTCGACATAAGACTCCTCATTTTTATTGTTTGTATTTATCGTTGAACTAAGATCAATATACTGCAGCCGAAGATAAGAGAAATAAAATAAATTAATCGAATTCATTTCCTTTCTGGTGCTCAATGTTGAAAGTTTTATATATTTTTTAACTCTTCAAATATTTCCTAGAATACTCAAAAAAGTAGATCAAAATCACTTAAGAGTTCCTAAAAATCATTTAATACCGCTGTAACGACTCGTTTTATAGCCGGGGTATATTCATCGGTTGCCAGGATTCGTTACAAACATTTATTTGTTCTAGACTTCACTTTATTATCTATTTGGTTTAAACACATTCAAATTCAAGTTATGATCTCCTAGCATTCTGCTCGTCTTCGATGTCAGGTTTTGCTTGCCTTGCTTCGCCTTCGCTTGACGTACCTCGCCTCTGCTCGCTCGCCTCTGCTCGCTCGCCTCAGTTTATCGTTATGCGCTCGTCTTAGGTCACTGTATTACGTCTCTGCCCGTCACGTATCCTGTCTTTGCCCGTCGTCATTCGCTCGCCTCCGCTCGTCTGCTGTACTCGGCTTGACTTGGTCCTGTTCAACGTGATTTGACTCTCTCTGCTCTGCTCTCTCCTTGTCTTCTTCGTCCTTCCCTATCTCCATCCTTCCCTGTCTTCGTCTCTCTGTGTGGTCTTAGCACTCCCTGTCTTCGTCTCTCTGTGTGGCTTCGGCTTTGATCGTCGTAGTTTGGCGGAGTTCGTCGTGGCTTGTCGTAGCTGATTTAGCTCGACTCCTGGCACGACTATTGGTATAAACACAATTGCGACGAACTTCGCCAGCGGCGGCGAAGTTCGCTGTCAAAATTTTAAAATTGTACCGCAACACACGTACTGACGCAGAATTACGACGGCGAGCGGTTGGGCGAACTTTTCGTTGCCGCTGGATTAAATGTAATTTCTAATTTTGCCGTCGCCGTCACAGTTGGCAGTGTTTTTTATTTCAGTTGACAGTGAAAACTTCTTGCGACACATACATATTTTGGCAAAAAGTGCATTTTGTGTGTTTTTTTAATCTATTGGTATGTAAAAAGCATAAAATTATAAATAAATAAGCATAAAATCGACGGCGACATTCGCCCGCATTGTGTTTCTCCATTAACGAAGGCGAAATTTTTCGACGAATTTCGCTCGCCGCTTGCGAAGTTCGTCACAATTGTGTTTATACCATATGCTTGCCTCACCTGACTCTGTCACTGATCGTTATCTCGTGGTGTGCTCTGTGCTTGGCTTTGCTCGTCGTGGCTCGCTGTGCTCGTAACGTCTTCGCTCTGCTCTGGGCTATTCTCTGCTCTGCTGCGTTCGTATCTGCTTGTCCCTGCTTAGCTTTGCTCTGCTGGGCTATTCTCTGCTCTGCTGGGTTCGTCTCTTCTTAGCTTTGCTCTGCTGGGCTATTCTCTGCTCTGCTAGGTTAGTCTCTGCTCGGCTGGGCCTAACTCTGCTCTGCTTGGCTTAGCTCTGACTGGCTCTGCTTGTCTCTGCTCGGCCTGCTCCGCTGCTTGACTTGTCACTGCTTGGCTCATCGCTGCTTGGCGTGCTCCGCTGCTTGGCTTATCGCTGCTTGGCTCTGCTGCTTGGCTTGCTCCACTGCTTGGCTTGTCGCTGCTTGGCTCGTTCAGTGCGTTTTGTGTCCTACTGACTATGATTGGCCTTGACTATACTAAGCGGACTTGTAGAAACCCACAGCCTTCTTGTAGGATGATACTGGCCAGTGACGGCCGCTCCGGCGGAATTATAGAATGTTCTATGTAATTCATGTTCTATGTAATTTAGTGTGCTCTGGTCCTGTTCTTCGGCAGTTGGTGTGGGCGGAAATTTATCCAAGAATTTCCGTCCTTACACCGCTTTGAAAAAAAAAATCAATTCAATATTGACATATCATAGGACCATATATAGATATTAAGGAATTCCTGAAAAATATTTTAAACCTCCTTTCACAACGGCAATAGTCAAATCATTGCATTCAGAGATTATTAAAATTCTCTCCTGATGTAGTGTGTATTGAGTCGAATTCAATGCACCGAAAATCCAAAAATGTCTATTAACTCTGAAAAAGGGCGAGACCACTTTTCCGTTCATCTTCAATGGAGACATTTCTCAAAATAAGTCCAAGCTTCGAATTGACGTAATAATTTCTTCGAATTGATATGGTCATATTTTTAGCATAGCGTTTTAGAATTAAAATTTCGGTTTTTATATCTTAGGAACCGATTAAGACAAGAAGAAGAACCATGTAGCGTTCCAAATAGCCTCCTGATTATATATTAGGTTGTCAGAACACATAGTGACCTACACCGCATCTTGACATTGACATTGAACTGTAGCACTGAGTCACAGCCCATCACTAGAGATCACTAAGGATCCATTGTGTTCCCCTCGTATAAAAACCGGACTCTTAACTATTGCTTCCAAATATTGCTCTTCTTTATGAAGAGAGTAGTTCTCCATAAAGGTATCATTGCAAGTTCTGATAAATCGGTCAAGAAGAATTTCCTCAAGTACTGATATCTGGTACTAGCCAGACTTTCACAAACTAGATGTTCCAGTGTTGGTTCAACATTCTCATCACCACAGCGATCAGCCATTGGTATTTCCAGTCTTTCTCCATGTCTCCCAAAAAGACAATGCCCCGTTAAGATCCCTATGAGTTGTCTACATGCGTTCTTGCTCACATACAATATGAAACTAGAGTTCCTCTTATCAAGTTTCGGTTAGCACATACTAGCCTGCCGGTAACCCGAAAGATTCGCCCAAGACCCTCAGTTTGTCTGAGTGCTTCTAAGTCAATCAGTCCCTTTACGCGTTCGATGGGGCATAGAACCGACTTATCAGCTAACTCTATGTTCATCTCCGGCCCCCTTCTGGCGAGCTCGTCTGCCATATCTAGACATTAAACGCATTCTGGACTTCTATCCAAAGAAATAATAAAATTGTACCCAAACTGTTGGCAGATTTGTTATTTATTCACTTATTGTTTTTTTAAATATCAATAAAAACAGAGGACAAAATATCAACATAGCGCTTTGAGAATTGAAAATCAAAAAATTGTGAAACCAATTTTTCCTCAATTATATAGAAAGTCCGTAAGTAAAAGCGATACGTCGGAATCCATGCTGGAAAACTGTATCAATCATTTTACACCTCCTCCTATCGCAAAAGTCTGAAATAAATTTATTGATCATTATATATAAAGCCCATAACAGTTAAAGCGAATTCAATCTCATTAAACCTAACAGATTTGTGGGAATTCGTGAAAACTTGAACAATATATTACACTACCTAGGGGTTGAATGTTGTTGAATGTTGAATGAAAAATGCTTATATAAGTTTTTTTTCCCCCGTTTACATTTGAAGCTTTTAGAAGTCAATGTCGATTTGATATTTTATTAGACCTAAGAAATGTATCGAAATTCGTGAACATGTACACAACCACAATTCTAGGAGTTGGATAACGAAAACGATTGGAAAACGGTTTCTAGGCGCTTACGTAAGGACCCCGTAGAAGCAAAATTAATTTGATATTCGACATTTCTAGATATAACGAAATTCGTGAAAATGTGGAAGAAACCCTTTATACAGATATTTCTTTACTACACCTTTGTATTGTACACCAATAAAAACCTGAACTTTCTTTTGCTTCAATTACTCCTATAGTACATGTTCATACACGTACTAAGTTTCGACTTTCTAGCATAAGTCATTTCTGAGATACAAAAACCATCGCTACCTCTGTACTTTTATAGTCCTATCAAAAATTATACCATATTTTTCTAGGATGCCTCTATAGCGGCTACAGTCAGTTTTAGCTTTCCTTAGCGGTTTTCGAAAAATAAAATCAGAATTTTTTACTTTCCACGCACTCCCACCATCACTACCTCTGCACCCCCAAAATTTTAGTCCCTGTCTAAGCTCCTTAAACAGTCACAAGTTTCAACCTTCTGACGTTAACAGTGCAGGATGTATGTATTTTTGAATGTTTCGATCGCAGCTTTCGAGCGTTTCGGATGCATTTTCCCCACATTCCAACACCTCTCAACCCATATGGAAATTTTTTCTTGCAAACACGCCAACTATCATAGTTTCAGCATTTTAGTATAAGCGGTTCCTGAGATCTAGACACAAATTTTTCGTCTAAAACGCTCCTTCCACCTCATCGTAGGGATCACCCAATCTACCCCCAAAAAATTTCAAATTTATATCACAACGGGCTTGTGAGCTACGCGCCTTCAAACGTTTTTGCGTATACGGCACACGACCTATAGCGTCTACGGAAGACAGACAGACATCTCATTTTTGTTTTTACTGGTCCTAAAACGTGAAAATATAAAATTTCAGGTCGATCACAATACTTTATCATTAAAATATTATAATAAAGTTAAATCGTCAGTAAAATTCACGAATTTCGTCATATCTCTTAGGTCTTCTGAAAAATTGAATTGATTTTACTTCTTCGGGTTCTTCAGATAATTACCAGCTTTCAGGTTTTTTTTCAATTCAACTCTTAAAGAAGGAAAAGGTATTGCAATAATTTTCACGAATTCCGCCATTACCCATTGGTCTAATTAGATATCAAAACGGCTTTTACTTCCACGGGATTCCTTTATTTAATAGACTAAAAAGCATTTTAAATTTTTTTTACATTTCAACCCTCAAGAGGGAATAGTTACACGCTTTCACGAATTTCGTCATATCTTTTAGGTCAGATAAGATATCGAATTTGTTTTGACTATTGGCTATATATTTTAATCTACGTAATTGCCTACAAACTAATTAGAGAATTTTTGGATATTCAGTCCCAAGCGGCTGTAATGAGGTTGCATATGTTTACACAACTTTGACCATAGCTGTTAGGTCTGATGGGATATGATATTGGTTTTTACTTATACCGGCTCTGTATGTAACTGACAAAAACTAATTTTAGGATTTTTTGATACCTCCAAGGGAGTGTATTCTTTGACGCAGTCGACTGAGTTCCCAGTTGTGTTATTTTCTTGATCCAATTTAAAATCTGTTACACTTTAAGACTTGCCGACATAAATCTGCTTCTACAGATCCAACTCCTGTTGTTCTTCTGATATAAATTACCATTTTGAACGTAGGGTTTTCATAAGCCACATTTTCAATGGACCCACACTATCGGCTATAAATCCCGATCAATTTTTCAACTCTTCCGAAACCGCCAGTCTCATTAATAAATCACATTTTCCAGAACACCCGACTATATTAACTCAAAATTTATTTACATATTTAGTGCAGACTACCTACACTTCTGCATACCTTTCACAAGGTGCCTCCATTGTATTCGAATTCGATTGCATAAGCGGCAAATATTTTACCATTTATGTCGCATAATGAAAAACCGAAAAAAAAACTTCTTTCGCTTTAAATGCCGATAGGCCCATTTTCGAGCTGGAATCGCTTCTAGATACATAAACTTTATATCGGCAGCAATCTACAAAAGAAAAGCCACTGCATAAGATATTAAAGTCTCTTTAGTGTTTTAAGATTTATCTTTACGATTGGATTGGAACCCTATCGAGAGCAGGAATGGTGCAACTATCGCTTATGGGACTTTGTGCAGAAACACAGAATCGATTAAAAGTCGTACGGAAAAAAAAATCGGAAAATTGAAAAGGAGAATCTTATCGAAGACTTGCAATCAGCATACAAATCTGCACAAATTTGATATGCAAAACAATCTTGGCAATTGTAACGAACAACTTGTTGAACACAAGTTGCACCGCGCACCGTCTATTGGATTCGATTTTCTGGAAAATGTAAAAATGAAGTGAACTGAAACTGAAAGATGCCGTGATGGATGCTATGCTGACCAGTTCGATTGTAGTATCTTTAAGACTCCTAAATCTGCCGGAAAATAGCTTCTAGTGCGGCTAGGTTTTACGGTTTAGTATAAATGAATTTTAAATATCTACCGAAAGCAATGTATCTTGTATCGGGAAACGTCCATTTTAAAGAAACTGCTCGCCTAGAAGCTTGTTAACAAGGTTTTTTGCTGTTTTATAGTTGCAACGATATAATGAGATAGAGCTTTAATTTATTTAAGCTACGTAAATTGGGCCTAATAGCATTGTTTACCATAACAAATTGTTTAAATTTTGCTTATAAAGCGGTTACAGTACTTGTTCGGTTATAAAGCTGGAGTTCCACATGGTTCGGCCTAGTTCATTTGCTCTTTTTTGATTGCCTATAATCAATAAATTATAACTAACGAACGCTAAAATAGGATCAGTTTGGTACGATGTACAGGTGATCTTTTGACCTTTGAAGAAAATTACCACAAAGTTTCAATGCTCCCTTGGGACCTAACGAAAAAATGAGCCCATTGTCACAGGTGTGTTACTGAAACCGTAGCCACTCCTAACATGCCGAGTTAAGGAACCTATAGAAGCAGCCAATCGTTTAATTGCAGATTGGCTCAAAACAGCGGAATGAATAGTGCCCTTATCGTTTACTTCAACTTCAAAATTCTTAGTTATAGCGGGTTTCGGAATTTGAATGCCAACTTTTTATTCTAGGTAACTGTGTGGTTGACGAATTCGCTCGGCGCAGTACTACCCTTCAGATTATGCCAGAACATCGGAATCTGGATGTGCCTCTCTCTACATGTAAACTGCTACATGGATTGGACTCAGTTGAGAAAACCAACTCAAGATGGGCAGACGGTATTACATGTCACACTGCGAGACAAATCTGGCCGATGTTGGATCTGAAGTGCTCTAAAAGACCGATTTTGCTGAAAAGGGCGAGTATCGGCATCACAGTCGGTGTCCTGATCAGACAATGTCTTATAGGCCGGCATGCTAAAAGACTTGGCCTCTTCTCAAACGACTTCTGTAGAAGCTGCCTGGATAAGGAAGAGGAGGAGACAGTCCTTCATCTTCTATGTACCTGTCGACCTCTATCCGCTAGGAGGAAAACTCATCTAGAAAATATCTTTCCCAAGAGTCTCAGTGACCTTGCGGCATTCATATGGGCGCTAATGTCTTAAACAGTCATTCTGGATCATTTGAGTGCGTGTCAAAAAAAATAACGGTTCTTTGCGCCCTCTGATGTGTTCTGTGTACACTAGAACTGTTAAATTCATTCCCTTCATTGTTTACACGCGCAAAACCGATTGTGATCGCTGAAAATGGCTCAAAAAAAGGAAATTTTACTTGAAAAACGTTCACAAATACTTATTCTGAGAAAAGTGGGTAAAACAATTCGTGAAATCGCAAATATTGTTGGTGTTTCAAAGTGTGGTGTTGAAACCACGTTGAAGCGGTTCGCCGAAACCAACTCAAATATTAATCGAAAACGCTCTGGCCGACCAAAAAAAACAACTGAAGCTGATGATCGACACATTTTATTGATGAGCAAGCAAAATCGGTTCAAAGCAGCACCAGACATTCGTGCCGAAATCAACGAAACCCTGACGAACCCAATTTCGGTTGATACTGTCAAACGTCGTTTGCGAGAGAAGGGATATTTTGGTCGCGTTGCTGTGAAAAAACCGCTTCTACGACCACAAAATAAGTGGAAAAGATTATTGTTTGCTCGAAAACATAAAGATTGGTCATTAGATCAGTGGAAATCTGTGTTATGGACCGATGAGTCAAAGTTCGAAATATTTTGGATCCAGGCGCGCCAGTATGTTCGTCGAAATAAAGATGAGCGGTATAATCCCCAATGTATTGCGCCAACAGTTAAACATGGCGGAGGCTCCGTGATGGTCTGGGGGTGTTTCAGCTACGATGGTGTTGGAAAACTGGTCAAAATCGACGGAATAATGCGGAAGGAACACTATCACAATATTCTTCAACGAAGTGTCATTCCATCTGGCATTGGTTTGATCGGCAACGGATTTATCTTTCAACAAGATAATGATCCCAAGCACACCTCCCATCTGTGCATGAACTATCTACGGTCCAAGGAAGAGAAAGGTGTTCTCAAAATCATGGATTGGCCGTCGCAATCCCCTGATGTCAACCCGATCGAATTATTATGGGATGAGCTCGAACGGCAGGTGAAGAACATGCACGTGACCAGTGAAAAACATTTGTTCGACAGTCTAAAAGTAACTTGGGACAATCTCGCAACTGAAACACTTCAAAAATTGGTCGAAAGGCTTCCCAGAATTTGCGCTGCAATCATCATAGCACGAGGTGGACACATTGATGAAAAAAGCCTGCTTTGACTTGTCGTGATATTTTCGGTATTTTTAAATATTTTTGTACAAAATTTGCGTGTAATGAACATAAATCATTACAAAAAAGTCTAGTCTTCTAGTTTATATACAAGATTTTTAAACACAATAAAAAACAATCACAAACTCAAAAAATCGATTTTTTGGATCATGTCCTTATACTTTTGCACGGTAGTGTATATACGGACGGTTCAAAAATTAAATGCGGCACCAGAGCTGGAGTCTTCTCTGAGCAGCTGATCGCAAGGGAGACTTTCCAACTGCCAGATGTCTGCAGTGTATTCCAAGGGGTGCTCCAGATTTCAGATAGGTAACATAATGTTGTTGAGGGGATATGCGGTCAGGATATCTTACTCTACATTGACAACCAGGTGGCTTTGAATGCATTGAAATCGGAGACTATTAAGTCCCAGCTAGTAAAGCGCTGTCGAGAATTGCTCAAGGTAGTTTGTAGTCAGAATAGAATATAGCTGTGCTGGGTACCAGGGCATAGTGACATACTGGAACACTGTTAAGAGGCATTAAAGCTCTTATCAGGGAACGTTCCACGGACGCAGCGTACTCAAGGTATGAGTGGCTGACGAGCTGTAGGATCTCTAAGGGATTCTGGACAAACAGAAGTGTAAAGAAATATTAGCATGGAATAGGGGAAGATGGCGGTTTCTCGTAGGAATACTGACGGGGCACTGCATGCTAGGGAAGCATTCTATGCACATGGAGATCAACGACTCCGACGTGTGTAGGTACTTCTACGACCTGTATGCTGAGGTGGACATTACCCACATTTTGTGTGAATGTCTGGCAGTTGCAAAGAGGCGATTGAAGTGGTTGGACAGTCTTTTCTTTTACAATTTAGAGGATCTAAGAATGATAAGCATGACAAGCTGGTGAAGTTTGTCAGGGATCTCGAGTGTTTCGGGAGTGCTTAATTATCTACGAGGATCCGTGTTGGTGCCTAGTTGATTAGCACTGCGTCCCCTTCCTAAAACTAAAGTAGTTTTTTAGGACGCCATTCGTGTGCCCGGTATCACATCTGTAACATGTTGGCCGATTGCTTAGTAGCTATGGATTTATGCTCTAACCCATGTGCGAAATGCCGGAGTCCAACCAGAGTTCCGTACACTGCCCAGAATTGGCATTGCATTATCCGCCAAGACTTGTCGATCGGTATTGTTTTGGTACTGACAAACCACCAGACCAGTGTCGGGCCAATCCTGGTGATCAGTACTCCCACTTGATCTGAGCCGACTTTGGTCCGAGTTGCTGAGCCTAGAATTGGCTTATTATTGGTGTCTAAGCTCGACGGCTCGACGGTCGGCTTTGTATTGGGCACATCTTGGTAGAAATAATTTTTGTTTCTCAACATATCAATTGATTCAGCTTCAACCCTATTACGAGAATGTGTTAGATTGATCTAGTGTGTAGCGTAGCGTAGCGGACTAATGTGTGACGGGACCATGGTTCGAATCCGAGAGTGTGCAAGGTGTGTAAGTAAAATCAATGCGAATTTTTCAAAAAAATAATAGTAGCAAAATAAATTCGTAGGTAAAAAAAAAATTATTTTTGTTTCTTTTCTTTACTGAGGCCCAGAGTTTCACCAAGAGTAGGACCGGTGTGATCACATCGAGATTGGCTCGGCAATGATTTGGTCTAGGATTTGGTCTACTGGCAACTCTGGCACCAGTACTAAGCCTGTGCTGTGCTGCTTTTCGTACATGGGAATGAGTGGCATCCCACAAAGTTCAGTATGAGTCCTGAAGTGTTTATTTTAGAATAGTTTCTAGTATCCAAGGCTAGCTGATTTGATTTAATCTCCTGCAAAAATGAAAAAAAGGGGGTAAAACCAAAAAAGGTTGCAACCACATTCATCAGAAATCAAAATTCAGTCACAGTCGCAAAAAATCAATTTATCCCATCAGACCGTACCCAGTTTCGGCAAAAAAATAATCGGAAATTGATTTAAAAGTTCCTCACCTCCAAACGACAGACAGGTATCGAAACAATACCTTTTACATTATGCAGATCGGAAAATCGAGGTGTGGCATTGTCTTACTGACCAGACAAGAATTTAAAAAGATCACCGTTCGGACGCAAGTCACCCACCGATTCAGTGCTCAAATCCGTTAAATCATCTTGCCGATCTTCTTGGATCGCCTCTGCAAAATGCTTAACCGTAAAAAGAAATTGATTAAGACCCTTTAACCCGGAATGGATGCGCGGTTGAGATCTTGCCTTAGAGTCAAGATCGCAGTTTGCAATTTATGCACGAGCTAAAACCAAAAAAAAAAAATTAATTCAAAACGTTCGGGTAAATCGACTTGGGACTTAAGCACAACGGCAAGAAGTAACCCTAGGCTATTCGGAAAAATGTTTTGCGAAATTTTTTTTTTGTTATTTCCTCACAGCAAAGTGTTATAAAACGCTCGACTTCGGTAGTGGCGAATTGTGCGGCGGCGTTAAGACCATAGATGACCCTGAGCGTTTATAAGAATTCTCTACGCCAACAAGATCCCAGGGTCAATTCGAGCCCGCGAAAGTAAACATTTGAGATTTGTAATTGGAACGACCTAATCGCTATAAAGTTGTGCAATTCGGACCATTAGCCGGACCATTGGTGGCCGGCCATAAGAACCCCGAGTGACGGGCTTAGGCGAGAAGGAGGTGTACAAGATTCGATTCGAATCCAAGCCTGACTCGTTTAAATTAGCTCTAGGTTAGACATTTGATATGAATATTTGCGCCCACTACTCGCGAATTAAAGAGTCGATCGAATCGTAGAGATCTTGGAAGTATTCGTTCGCGTTCAGCCATAGTTACCGCCAGCCACACCAAGGTACCCTTCATGGATTTTCTTCGACTTCTTCGAGTTGTGGTAGATTCGCGTTGGCCTAATTGAGATTCTGCAAATTGAGTTATTGCACTCAGCACAATTCCGTGTGGAATTTTATGGGCCATTCGTTGTACGCGTTCATTTCGGAATTATTCTTGTGCACATACTCGTTTATTGGCCGCGGTGTTTTGCCTGAGAATGTGGAGGCTTTGAAGGTATTTTTGTGGCGAAGGAATGCCAGAAGTTCTTACCGAAGCACCCCAATTAACGATTCGTTTTAGAGCTTTTTATATGTGGCCTAAGTATAGGCTTGTTCGAATTAAACGGCAAATTTATGATTATTTCGTTGATGATGTTGAAATTGCCATTTCAAGCAGAAGTTGGAGGCTGTAATCATGAAGTTATGCGAGAACTTTATTGTAATAATGAAAAATACAAGTAAGTCCGTTTGGAACGAATGAATTTAGCGGTAGACATTATTTCTGGCCATCCGTTGTTCTGATAGAAACGAAACATTTGTCTAAATGTGAATGTAACGCGCGTGCGGAAAATTTGAAGTTGAAACTGGAAAATTATAGATTTGTTTTTGTTGATTTTTCTTGCTCCGGCGTTTTCTTCGACAGCAAAATAAGCCGCATGAAAAGAACGAGAAAGACTTTCATATCTTCTGTTAAAAACTTCTTCTAAAGCCCATTAATCCAAATTACCCATGTACATATAATATATGTACACCATTTTTCAAAATGGCCTGTAAAAGCCCAATCATTTATCATAACGGTCACATCTAGATCTTCTATTTGAATTGAATACTAAGGCCTAAGTAAGTTGTAAGAAACATGCTTGAGTTTACAGTTCAACCACATACCATTTTTGGGCTAAGTTGTAGCACACAACCTTTGACACGTCATACAAGACACTGTTGATTATGTGGAAATATTTTAAAGTAAGTGTTCCAAGTAAGACATTTTTCAAAGTAACTTCCAAATCAGTGGCGTAGTAACGGGGGGGGGGGGGGGGGGGGGGGGGGGTTTGGGGATAAACCCCCTCCCCCAGCCCCGAAATGATTAGCGCACCTCATAAAGTACACATAACAGGAGGACCTTATTATTTTCTAATAATACAGTATTGTTATCGATTTTTAAAAAAAAAAAATTTCCTACCCTGAAAATTTTTTTTTCGCGTTTCATGACTCTTAGACACGAAAAAAGCAAAAAAAATGTCAGTCCGTCTGTCCGCCGTACGCCGTCCGCCGTACGCAAAATCGTTTGAAGGCTCGTAGCTCCCAAACGGTTTGAGATATTAAATTGAATTTTTTTTTATGAATAGAGTGGGTAGGCCCCTTGAAGTGACCAAATTCTGAGGGGTGGGGGTGTGAGGGGGGAGGAGGGGGAAGCGTTGTAGACGGAAAATTTTGGTTTTTAGATCTCAGCAACCGCTTAAGCTAGGAGGCTGAAATTTGGAATTTATATAGAACTTTGGTAATGGACCCATTTGCAAAAAATTGTCAATATGGGTGAAGGGGTGTAGGAATGGGGGGGAAAAATAGTGCGTCCGAAACGCAAAAAAGCAGAGATCGACACATTCTAAAATCCATATCTCCTAAACGGTTAAAGTTACAAAATTGAAACTTAATGAATATCTGTAGGTATACTAGGAGAATAGATCGCAAATAAATTTTTGAGTAGGGGCAGTGGCGTACGAGGGTGGGGGGTAAAAAATTTAGATTATGATATCTCACGAACCAATTGCACTAGACAAATAAAATTCGGTTTGTGTATAAAGGTTGACAAATGAAGTTTGATGAAAGTAAAATTTTTTTAGGGGGCGGTGGATCATGAAAGTGGAGGGGATGCGAATTTTTCGAAAAAATCACGTCTCATATCTCAAGAACAGTATGAGGTAGATGCTTAAAATTTTTACCGTAAGTAGGTCTAATAGACCGCTATCAGAAAAAATTTTGGGGGTGAGGGTGTAGAGAGTGAGGGTGGGGGAGTGTGAAAAGGAAAAAGTTCCGATTTTTATATCTCGAAAACCTATAATGATATAAAGCTGAAACTTGGTATTTAGATAGAACTATAGTAGTAGCATCTTGGAAAAATATAATTTTTTATAGGGGTAGTATGGTACGGGGGTGGGGGATGTTGTTCCTATCTATAGAACGGCTTATGCTACAAAGTTGAAACTTGGTATGTATACGTAAATCAACTAGAAAAGTAGTTTAGATAAAAAAAATTTTGAAATATCCATCGGCGTTTGGAAGGGGGGGCGAAAAAATGTATCAGTGAAAATGGAATGCATATATTTTCACGATTGTCGTCATATCTATTAGGTCTTCCCAAATATTTAATTCATTTTTATTCTACGGCTTCTTCATATAAATACCTAGAAAGCATTTTCAGGATTTTTTTGAAATTCGACCCCTAAGAGGGTGTAAAGAGATTGCATACTTATTCACGAATTATGCCATATCCTCCAGGTCTGATCAAATATCGAATATCTTTACACTTTCACGGGCTTGCGTAATAATCGCCTAAAACTTGCTTTTAAGTTTTTTCCTTTTTCAGCCCCTAAGAGGATATAAAAGAGTTGAACAAGTTTTCACAAATTCCGTCATATCCTTTAGAAGTGATAAGTAATTCAATTGTTTTTACTTTTTCGTGCTGTTTTCATATTTATCTATTAACTCCTTTCAGGATTTTTGGATAACCCCAAGTTGGTGTAAGGAGGTTGCATATATTTTCACAGATTCCTACATATTGCTTAGATCTGAGGAGATATCGAATTCACTTTTAGTTCCTAAGGTTTCCTATATAAAAACCAAAATGTCTATTTCAGTATTTTCAGATTTTCAATCCTGTTGTATGCTTTTCAAAGGTTCGACATATTTCTTAGGTTTGATGAGATATTAGATCCCTTTTCATTCCCACAGACTTTTTATATAATCGCCTACAAACCCATTTCTCAATTTTTCAATATTCAAACCCCAAGGGCTTGCATATGTTTTCACAAATTTTGCCATCCCTTAGTTCTGATGAGATATAAAATTGGTTATTACGGTATTTGATGTAATGACCTAAAAACTAATTTCACGATTTTTCGAATTTCAAGAACCAAGGGGTGTGAAGGGTTTGCTTACGTTTTCACAAATTTTTCAAAATCCCTCGTGTCTCATGAGATATCAAGTTGCTTCTTATGAAATCGTTTAAAAACCTGTTTCACAATTTTTTCGAAATTCAACCATCAAGTGGAAGTAATGGGTTTGTATACGTTTTAACAATTCGTCATATCTCTTAATTAAGGCAATAAATTCGTTTTTACTTCTATGGGCTTTTAGTGTACATAATATACCGAAATTCGAATAGTCCACACGGGCTTTACCAATGTTTAATCGGCTAAAAATCTCTATTTTAAATATGTTTATTTTAAGAACAAAACTAACTTTTCAAGAAACTTCATAATCTCGAAACAACTGATGATATGACTTTGACCGCTCCCGAACTTTGACCCGAAAAATAATAAAGTTTCGCCCAGACCATTGGCAGATTTTTTTTATTTAAGACGAAGAATTATAAAATCATTAGAAGACAATCCAAATATCGAATGGTTTTTAGTAAAGCATAGCAGTTAAGTTAAGCAGTTAAGGTAATCACTAAACTAGCGGAACAAATAGGAGAAGAAATAAACATACCGAGAGTTATTAATTGTCAACGACATAGAGACAATTATGCTTCAAATTCACGAGAAGAATATTATCGACAATCTGTGTTTATACCATTCGTTGATCATTTTATATCTGAATTAGAGCAAAAATTCATAAATCACAAAAAAACACTTTCTATCATCCAAAACGTCATTCCGAAAAAAATAATCGATCTGACTGAGGATAAAATCAATGATACCATAACAATTATATAGAAACAGTGGCCAAATGAGACGGCTTCATGTGAAAACATTATTCAGAAAGAGGTTCTATTGTGGAAGCGAAGATGGACTACAGCAAATGAATGTCCATACACCTTCATGGAAGCATTGAATTCCTGTGACGAAATCATGTTCCCAAATGTATTTCAAGTTTTGAAAATAGGAGCTACTCTCCCTGTGACAGTTGCCAGCGTTGAGCGTAGTTTATCAACTATGAAAAGATTGAAGTCCTATCTAAGAAATTCTATGAGAGAAAATCGACTCAATGGACTTGCTCTTCTAAGCATTCATCGGGAGATCTCTGTGACAGCAGATGAAGTGATCAACATGTTTGCACAGAAGAATAGGAAATTCATCTTGTAGACCTTTATATTCCATTTCTAATTATTTCATGTTCGAATATTAGTCTTTTTTTCTGTTATTATGTAATATACCTATAATACTTTATTTCTTTCAAAATGAATTCATAGTAAGTAAGTCATAAAAATATAAAACATTTTAAAATTTAATTCTTATGTTTTTCTTTTTGGAAAACTACCAACAACCTTAAGCTAAGCTATGCAAATACATACATATGCAAAAGTCTGGATAGCCTTGCCCTGTTCAATGATATTTCTCTGATCGATTTGGGACATTACGGTCGTTCCTTAATCTGATTTTAGTTTTTCTCTCAAAACTTCATAAACATAATTTCTTTTTCGGAGATAGGTTCTTAAGCCTGTCATCCAACCGCAGCGGGTGAGAGGAGAATGGCACTGGATAATTCGCAATTGCATTTTTGGGAGATTACATATTGTTGAAAAGTTAGGAAAACTGGGTATAAGGAAAAGCGAAGGACAATGTCATGGATGGGATTCGAACCTCTGACCTCTGAGATGATAGACTAGTACGCTTATACTAGACTACCAAGGCCTGAAACTAGCACTTACAAAGGTCTTAATGAATTTAAGTTCAACTGATGTGCGCAGAACAAGATAAACTCATCGAAAGTGAATCGCACTAACCGCAAAATTACTCAATTGAATTATGTACATACGCGAAAAGTATTTGGCTCGATTTTTTAACAGATTCGTGTATTAATATTTTTTAATCGCGAGAATACTTCAGTTAAAAAAGAAATCTGTTCATAAGTTGTTTAATAACTTAAACATTAATAATTCATTAGTAACATATCAACTTGTAGATAATATCGAACTGTAGTGATTAATTTGAAGTTGAAATAGGTCAATATTAATTTCCTTGCTGACCCCCCCCGAAAATCATGTCTAACTACGCCACTGTTCCAAATATTTGACATCAGATTCTTAAATTTACCTTCCACCTTCTAGTAAATGACACTACAATCGTCTTATTGGGATAAAAACTAAAACCTTGGGATCTACTATCGGGTGCGCAAATAAGTTTTGAGAGATTTGTAACCCTGCGACTACACTGACAATTTATCTGGCAATGGCAATGGCAACGGCATTATTGCCATACACAAATTGACAGTGTAGACGCACCAAACGCATATGATAATATTGCTCTCAGCATTGCCATGGCAATTTTGAGGATAGCATTGCCAGAAAACGAATCGTTTGACAGAAGTTAGCGTTGCTTGTCAACAGGTAGACTTACGTTTTTTTGGTTTGATCGCAAGTTGAGTGAAAATAAGTGGACTAAAGAAAAAACTATTGAATTAATCAATAGATTTCCAAGTTATGATTGCTTTGCTTCACAAATTGACACTTCAAATTCACTCGCTCAAATGAAAATTGCCTGGCAATCAAATGCCCACTCATTGCGATTTGACATTTAACTCAATGGCAATATTGCCATTGTCTTTGCCAGATAAATTGTCAGTGTAGACGCAGGGTAAGAGAAAGCGTTGCTTATACTAAATCACATCGGATCATATTGTCTCTGTATTTATCCGGAAACTTAATATAAATAAAGTCCGAGAAAGTAAAAACCAAATCGATGTCTTATCAGTAGAGATGGGTTGATACCGATATATGGTGATATCACCTAATACGAATATATTCATTACGCAGTATTATAATATCTAAACTAATACGTGAATATTACCAATATCTACTGTATCATGGATGGTGCTTGTTGGAAAAGAATCTTCATGAAATGGTCATCGAATGGAGATTTATAACAATATTTGGTGAAGTTAAGCTACAGAAAATATTGCGGTATTTGAATTTTGAATGTCAATATGATTGCGAAAATGCACAATTATTAGGTTATTGCAGAATATCTGATTGCTGAAAAAAATTGGAACACGGTATAGACACTATGAATACAAAACCGAATATACATGAAAGTCAAAACCAAAAAACCAATAAAGATGTTAAACGTTACGGAATTACCCCATCTACCCTTGACCGAACTTACGAGGTGCGAAATCACACAGATTTACTCTGCTATCTTTTTCATTGTCCGATATACTCGTATGTAAGTTCTATTCAATCCCATTGTTATTTTCAAATCTAACAACACCCATTCTTTCCTCCTTACATTACGCATGGATTTAGCGATATATTTATCCTTTACTTACTAGGATCCAAATTGCTCTAATTTACCAATCTATCTCTCTTTCAATCTCTTCTTTTCCTCTTACAATAATTGCATACATTGTCAACCATATCTTCAAAGCAGACATTTACCGATCGTCCTTTTCCTATGGATTCATGGGAGGTAATTGCGGCTTTTCTGCCGACTCTACAAACTACCCCTTTCCTTACCTACTAAAAGGTACAAATATTGTTATATATTCTTTGGTTACTTAGTATGAGCAAAAATAAATAAACAGATTTACCCTTTCTCTTTCTCTAATATAATCTTCCTTTACTCATTCACACTTTCCTTATTTAATGTATAGGTGGTAGGTGCAAAATTGCACAGGTGTATTTTCCCAGACCCGTTCCTTCTTAAAGTGCCTGCCTTCTATCTCTAGAATGCCCTCAATATAGTCGAAATTTTTTATTTTCTGTCCTTTGCGGTCTCGAAAAATAAGAATTAGATTTTTTTTCCTTTTCACTTTCTCCCGACATCACCCCCTACAATCTTCTTCAGTGTCCAGCTTACTCTTTTGCGAAAATGCACGTATACGGCGTTGATGTTATGAGGATGGAAGAACTCCGTTCTCGCTCCCTACCCGAGGTCTTGAAATTCGTGAGGAGGTCGAAAAAGTTCAGGTAGAGACTGGGGAATTCGAGTATAATGGGCCATATTGGCCTGAATGCTCAAGATGCGCTGCATTGCTGCGTGTCTTCCTCCACACCAAACAACAACAAACAACAACCTCCTACAATCACACCTTCAAAATTGTTTCTCTGCTAGAAGTCTACTGGGCCTAACTCCTGTAAAATTTCTAAGATCATATCTGGTACTGTTCTTGAGATATAAAAATTAAATTTTTTGAAGGAAATAGCCCCTCATTTTTGTGCCTAACCTCACTCCTCAAAAAGACATCCAGAAGACTCCACTTGTAATCCTATATACAGAAACCAAATTGTATCTTCCTGCTGTAATTGGTTCGGAAGATATTGAAATCCAAAGTTTTTCACCCCCACCTCCACATTCAACCATCCCCTATAAAATTGTTAGACCCTATCTAATCTTCCATTATCCCTTAAGATAACCACAAAGTTTCAACCTTCTGTCATCAACCTGTCAGGAGATATGGATTTTAGAATGTTTCAATCCCAGCTTTCAAGCGTTTCGGACACATTGCTTTTCCCCGCGAATTCAGCTATATCTCTCAGGTTTGAACCACGGGCTTGTCTTATAATCGTCTAAAATTTTCACAAATTCCGCCATATCTCTTAGAAGTGATAAGACAGTGACTTGGTTTTTACTTCCTCGGGCTTTTTACTTTATTATTTATATTTGTCCAGAAACTTCTTTCTGGATTTTTGTCACACTTTTCATCATATCTCTGATGTTTGATTAGATATCAAATTAGCTTGAACTTCTGCAGAGTTTTTACATAATCGCCTACAAACCAATTTCAGGATGTTCTGATATCCAACCCCCAAGGTGGTGTAAAGGCGTTGCATACATTTCCTCAAATACATATTTCTTAGATCTGATGAGATATCGAATTGATTTTTACTTCCTAAGGCTTCCTTTATAATCACCAAAAAGTTGATTTAAGGATTTTTAGATATTCAACCTTAAGGAGTGTAAGGTGAGGGGGTGCATATTTTTCACAGTTTTCAACACATTCCTTTGGTTTGATGAGATATCAGATAGGTTTTTACTTCCACAGACTCTTTATATAATCGCCTACAAACCGATTTCACGATTTTGGGATTTTCAACCCCCGAGAGTTATACAGCAGATGAATATGTTGTACGGCAGATCAATATGTTTTCGCAATTTTTGGCATCCCATAGTTCAATTTGTTATTACTGCTACTGGCATTTCATATAATGGCCTAAAAACCAATATCACTATTATTCGAAATTCAAGCCCCAAGTGAATGTAATGGGTTTGTACATACCTTTTCATATGTCGGTATATTTATGAACTCTGATAAGGCTTTTAGTGTAAATAATATACCGAAATTCGTCTATACACGTGCTTTTTGTATCTTTAGTCGGCTAAATCAAGAAGAGTTTAAGATAGGTCTTCTGATATATTGAATTCAACCTCTAAGGGAGTGTAAAGAGGTTGGGTACATTTTCACGAATTCAGCCATATAATTCAGATCTGATTAGATATCGAATAAAAGTTCCCTTCCACGGCCTTGTTTTATTATCGCGAAAAATACGTTCTCAAGGGTTTTGTCTTTTCAACCACTAAGAGGATATAAAAGGGTTGAACACGTTTTTGTGAAGCCAGAAGAACTACATAGTACATCAGTTAATTACTACAAGTCCATCATTGTGAGGAACATTTGCGAACCAATAATATTACACTGATACAAAACCGCTGCAATCTTTATTCTTCGAGAAAATTTTATATTCTAATAGCTGGATTAATTTAAACGAAAATTAAAAATAATTTATCTCAAAACAAACATGACTGAAGCTTGTATTACGCTGTATGCCATGGTGTCAAATATTTGACGAACAGTTCTGCCAAATTTTTTTCCATCAAAATAGATTTTGTGTAGAACAAATAATGTGGCAAACAAAAGTTTTAGGGTTACACCATCTGACAGCATTTGCCAGGGAAAATAGTCAAATATTTTCAGCGTGGCATACAGTATAATACTAACATGACTTCTCTTTGTCATATTTGATCGTTTTTTTGCCAAGTCTTCATGTTAAAGCTATTTCGCTACTATCTAGGATAATAGTTGAATCAAAATGAAAAAAAAAAAAATTTAAAAAATTTAAATTTAAAAAAATTTAATAATAAATAAATATTCGGCTATTTGCCTACAATCTATAAAATAAATTCAAATACAACAATTTCTTCTTGAGATAAATTTGTTTAAACAAAAAGTATATAAGAAACACACCAAATTTAAGATGAAGCGTTACTCAAAGCTAATAAACCATAAAAATCAAATTGTGCAGATATAAGACTGTAAGTACCGCAAATTCATGCCCAACTTGCATAAGAATAAAAACCAAATCGTTGTTTTTATATCCAATTAAACTACTTAATAATATCACTTTCATTTTTATCAAAATTCCCAGCGTACGTGCATATATCGACCGCCTCGCATACAACGACTTATTTTCAATTTCACATTTGCGAGAGCGTGAAACTATTCCGGCAATGTGCAATTATGTATTTTCTACCCAATGAACTTGACCAGAAAATTCAACTGAAATCGAAAATTGTTTGAAATTTCGCGCCACACTATTCGTAACATAGAAAAATATTAGTTGTTTTTTCTATGGTACTTTTTTTTCTATGACATCCGTGACTTTAGAAGTTCTTCGGTTTCGAGTATTGATTGAATTTTCTCCTTCAGGCGATTACAAACTGCTTGGACATTTGCTACTGTTCTTCGAGACTCAAGTTTACCGAAAAATCGAGTCACAAAATTGACAAAATTGCGAAAGTTTTACATAAGAAAAAGTGTAAGATTTCGGTTCGATTTCAAATTGACGAAATTGAAAGCTGAAAGAATTGCAAATGCGATGAGTTTTGTTTTCGTAGTTGCGGTTTAGATAGTGTATCTAAATGGTAATTACCGAGTCGAGTTTTAGTCAATTTTAATGAAATCGTTTAGAGAAACAGCGGGTTAGTGGACGTGTTTGACTCGTACGAATTATAATAGGGTCATAACACGCGATTGTTCAAATTCGAATACGACTTTGTCGAAGGTTTGCAACAAAGCAATGCTCTCTAGCTTCCAGTCACTTTAGCTACAACTCAAATCTTGGTAAGCTTATTAAAAAAAATAATGCAATAAAGATTATTGGCAAGCTACGGTACAAGAAATACAACAAAAACGCTACTTACAGCATTCCAAGGTGGCAAACACTTGGAAGTATTGAACGATTCGATTTGCAACAAATAAGTGGATTGCACCTGCTGAGTTGTGTTCATAAGATATGAAAATTTACCACGAATGTAAGAACTGAATTATTGCGACTTTTTAAGTAGATAATATAAACTTAAAAAAAAATGTGATTTAGCTTGCAGCGAATTTAGTTTTAAGTGTTTTGTCAGATTACCGATAAAAAGAAGCAATAATTGTTTTTTAATTTTCTTTTTATTAAGTAGGTAGTTACATATATTTAGTTGGTCTTATTTTCATTGTTTATATAATTTATAGCGTAATATTAAAAAACTGCCATACAAATGTCCCTAAAAATTCTGGTGAGTCGACTTGGCCAGAACTGATCGTACCAAACTGGTTCCTCGTTAATGATTCGTTTTTAAATTTATCATTAAGGACATAATGGCCAAGCAGTTGCGCAATCTTCTTTCCAAATTCAATCGATTTTTGACCACTGGCAACCGTAAAACATCGATTTCGGTTCATAGGTCATATGCTTAAAACAGAATACCGACCTCGGGTACTACTGCGATTTCAACCGAAGTTCGGACTACGCAGTTAGCGTTAAACACAATAGGAATGTTTTTTTTCAACTGGATCAAGATCAAAATCATTCGTTTTACATTGAAAACAAAAACAAAGAGATGGTCCAAAATCATAATGGGATCAAAGTTGGATCAGTTTTTCGCTATTAAAGCTGCTTCTCAATTCATTTAAATTTGCACTACTTTAGCGTTCTCACAGATACGCGCCCTGCGACTGAGCTGATAATTGACACTAGTAAATTCAATTTGTAGCAGGTATTTGCACCCAAAAGTCTAGTCTAGTCTAGTAAAAGAATAGTCGTGGGAAATCAATACATTAAGTACGGAAATTTAAGTCTATGTGTAATATAGAGACAGCATGTTCAAAATTATTGAAAAAGCCTCTGTATTTCAGTGCATTTTCTACAGAATTTCATCGCTATATGCAATAAAGGGAAACTACCCAAGGCCCATACAGTTTATCTAAGGCATTTACCAACAGAATTGTTAACCGTGCTAAACCAGCTTTTGGGTTGATCCACATCATTTTTTTCATCTGATCCAGTTGAAAAAAACACACCTAATATCAACAGCGACTCCACTTTTATGCAAACAACAAGAAGATTAATGCAAATGGAATTTTTTATCGGTGAAAGTACCATAGAAGCTAATTTTTAAGAATTTGTTGGTAGTTTTTCGGCGTCAGAGGAGTTTTCGGTGCGAAACACCAACACGAAAGCGCAACTGGGATCAATAGCTATTGATCATTGTCACTGAGGACATGACAGTTGAAAAACCTTCACTGGAGAGTTTTACTTTATTATTTCAATAATACAGTATTGTTATCGATTCTTAAAAAAAAAAAATTGCTACCCTAAAAATTTTTCTTTTCACGTTTCATGAAGAGTAGACACTAAAAAAGCAAAAAAAAATTTCAGTCTGTCTGTCCGCCGTACGTCGATCGCTGTACGCAAAATCGTTTGAAGGCTCGTAGCTCCCAAACCCTTTGAGCTATTAAATTGAAATTTTGCTTATGAATAGACTGGGTAGGCCCCTTGAAGTGGCCAAATTTTTAGGGGTGGGGGTGTGAGGGGGGAGGAGGGGGAAGTGTTTTAGACGGAAAATTTTGGTTTCCAGATCTCAGCAACCGCATATGCTAGGAGGCTGAAATTTGGAATTTATATAGAACTTCAGTAGCGGACCCATTTGCAAAAAAATTGCCGATATAGGTGAAGGGGTTTGGGAGTGGGGGGAAAAATAATGCGTCCGAAACGCAAAAAAGTTGAGATCGACCCATTCTAAAATCTATATCTCCTAAACGGTTAATGTCACAAAATTGGAACTTAATGAATGTCTGTAGGTATACTAGGAGAATAGATTGGAAACAAAAATTTGAGTTGGGGCAGTGGCGTACGGGGGTGGGGGGTGAAAAATTTTAGATTGCGATATCTCACGAACCGATTGCACTAGACAAATAAAATTTGGTTTGTGTATAAAGGTTGACAAATGAAGTTTGCTGAAAGTAAATTTTTTAAGGGGGCGGTGGAGCATGAAAGTGGAGGGGATAAGAATTTTTCAAAAAATCACGTCTCATATCTCAAGAACAGTATAAGATAGATGCTTAAAATGTTTACCAGAAGTAGGCCTCATAGACCCCTAGCAGAAAACAAAATTTTGGAAGAGGGTGAAGGTGGGGGAGGGTGAAGAGGAAAAAGTTTCGATTTTAATATCTCGTCAACCTATAATGATATAAAGCTGAAACTTGGTATTTAGATAGAGCTATATTAGTAGCATCTTGGAAAAATATAATTTTTTATAGGGGTAGTATGGTACGGGGATGGGAAGTGTTGTTCCTATCTATAGAACGGCTTATGCTACAAAGTTGAAACTCGGTACGTTTATGTAAATCAACTAGAAAACTAATTTAGATATAAAAAAATTTCAAATATCCATTGGCGTTCGGAGGAGGGGCAAAAAAAATGATCTGTGAAAATGGAATGCATATATTTTCACGGTTTTCGTCATATCTATTAGGTCTTCTCAAATATTGAATTCATTTTTATTCTACGGCCTTTTCATATAAATGCCTAGAAAGCATTTTCAGGATTTTTTAAAATTCGACCCCTGAGGGGGTGCAAAGGGGTTTGTAAACTTTTTCACGAATTCTACTCTATCCCCACGTCTTATCAGATATCGAATATCTTTTCACTTTCACGTGCTTGCGTAATAATTGCCTAAAACTTGTTTTAAAGTTTTTTCCTTTTTCAGCCCCTAAGAGGGTATAAACGGGTTGAACACGTTTTCACGAGTTCCGTCATTTCTTTTAGAAGTGATAAGAAATTGAATTGGTTCCTACTTTCTCGTGCTGTCTTTATATTTATTTATAACCTCCTTTCAGGATTTTTGGATATTCAACCCCCAAAGCGGGTGTAAGGAGGTTGCATATCTGGTGATATATCGAATTCATTTGTACTTCCTAAGGTTTCCTATATAAATAAGCCAAAAAGTCAATTTCAGTATTTTAGATATTCAATCCTAATGGGGGTTGTATGCTTTTCAAAGTTTCGACATATTTCTTAGGTTCGATGAGATATTAGATCGCTTTTCATTTCCACAGACTTTTTATATAATCGCCTACAAACCCATTTCTCAATTTTTCGATATTCTACCCCCAAGGGTTTGTATATGTTTTCAATTTTTGCCATCCCTTAGTTCTGATGAGATATAAAATTCATTATTACGGCCAACCAAGTCACGATTTTTCGAATTTCCAGAACCAAGGAGGTGTGAATGGTTTGCTTACATTTTCAGAAATTTTTCAAAAACCCTCGTGTCTCATGAGATATCAAGTTGCTTCTTATGAAATCGTCTGAAAACCTGTTTCACAATTTTTTCGAAAATCAAACCCCAAGTGGAAGTAATGGCTTTGTATACGTTTTAACAATTTGTCATATCTCTTAATTCTGATAAGGCAACAAATTCGTTTTTGCTTCTATGGGCTTTTAGTGTACATAATATACTGAAATTCGAATAGTCTACGCGGACTTTTTCAATGTTTAATCGGCTAAAAATCTCTATTTTAAATATTCTTATATTAGGAACAAAAATAATTTTCCAAGAAATCTAATAATCTCGAAGCAACTCATGATACACTCCGACTTTGACCGCTCCCGAACTTTGACCCGAAAAATAATAAAGTTTCGCCCAGACCATTGGCAGATTTTTTTAAAACTGTGTTGGACTAGGTCCGAAGGAGCTGTTTCGTCTTCGGATGGCACAGACTCATCAGAGAGTGTAACATGCCTACTATCCGAAACACCCTTACAGCGGCTGGTATTGGAATATAGGGAACGAATTATAAAATTTACTAACCATAGCAATTTTTTATACTTAAAGGTATTCTTGAACACGTATTTTAAGGATTTTTTGTATGGCAGCTACCCGAAGGAGTATGACGAGTTTCCCCGTTAACGAACTTAGCCTTACAAATTCGAAAAAACATCCAGCTTCAAAATTTCAAGATCGTACCCAACCAGAAATGGTGGTTCACATTTGAGTTACTGCGACGTCATGGGATTCAAAAATAATCCCGATTCGGCACAATGTTTCGAACCTGCGACATTTAAGTGCCTTATATTTGTCGAAAGTGGCGCAATGTAAAGAAGGAGTTGTGTTGGTAACAATTCCTATTCAATCACGAAACAATACCCATGATCGAAAGATATATATGCATGTACTGTAATGCATCTAATACAAAGAGAAATCGGTGTCTTGAAAAAGAAACAGATCACTACTTACATTAATTATGAAAATGAAACAATCAGCGTAATGTAATGCAAAATTACCAAATGCATTTATATTTTCTGTGAACACACTGAAAATACTTATGCAAAAATCATGGGACATGACAAATTCTTCAGTTTGAATTTTATTAAGGTTTTTTTTTTGAAAATAAACTTTTACAAAATATACTTCTGAAGCAATAACCTTTTTTTGTTAAAATTACTATCCGGTCTTTAAAACAAATTCACTTTAGAAATTTTGAACAATTCTCTACTACACAACAATTTAAGATTTTAGTGTATTTAATATTCTTCAATAAATTCTGTTCGCCATTGCAATTGTTCTGATGTTACTTTATAGTAATTTTGTCTAGCATGTTACAAAATAGAAACATGATTGTTCACCGTTTCGTAAAAAACCCCTAAAATGTATTTTAAATTGTGTCCAATTAGACGCAGTAACAATTTGTTTCACCAAGGGCATAGATAATGTAATACCTTGGATACACAGCTCGTATACAAATTAGAGATGGGCAAAGCAGTTCCTCTTAGTGAAGGAGTTCACTCCGAGTCACTCACTTGAAGGAGTTCAGTGAACTAGTTCCAGTGAACTGTTCGTTCCGGGATTCTGATGACCAAAAGAAAAAGGTCGTCGTTCTTCCTCACGTGTCGAATGGAACTACAGTTCACCAAAAGGAGTGATGTCCATCAGTCTGGGCGCAACTTAATTATTTTATGGGTAGAAGTCCGAAACGCCAGTACCATGACTGACAACCTACAAAATAACGTTCCAAATAGCCGCCTGGTTATTCCTTACATTGTCAGTCACATAGTAACCTACACCGCATCTCAGCATTAAACACGTTTCGGACTAAAAATAATAAAATAATAAAGTTGCGCCCAGACTGTTGGCCGACCTTTTTTTTAGTTTTAATTACCCTAGTAGCATATCTACATATAGGTACTAAGTTTCAACTTTCTAGCATAACCCGTTTCTGAGATAAGAAAAACCACCCCCGTACCTTGCTACCCCTATCAAAAATTTTTCCGGGATGTCTCTATAGTTGCTCTATACAGTTTTAAATTTTTAGCTTTCTGTCCTTTGCGGCTTTCGAGAAATTAAAATCAGAATTTTTTCATTTTCACCCCCTCCCACCATCGCTCCCTACACCCACACCCTCAAAATTTGTTTCTCCGCTAGAGGTCTAACGGTTCAAACTCCTGTAAAATATTCAAGATCATATCTGATACGGTTCTTGAGATATAAAAATTTAATTTTCTGAAAAATGATTGTCCCCCCACTTCCGCGCTTCACGTCCACTCAAAAACCTTACATTCAGTAGATTCCTCTAGTAATTCCATATACAGAAACCAAATTTTATTTTCCGAGTATAATTGAGTCGGAAGATATTGTAACTCCAAGTTTTTCGCCCCCCCACCTCCGTACTTCTGTACCACCCTTAAATTTTTTAACTAGTTTCTAATCTCCTAGTATCTGTTAAGATAACTACAAAGTTTCAGCCATCTGACATCAATCGTTCAGGAGATATGAATTTTAGAATGTTTCAATCCCAGCTTTCAAGCGTTTTGGACGCATTGTTTTCCCCACACTCGCACACCCCTTAACCACTATCACCATTTTGTTTGCAATTGAGTCCACTATCATAGTACTACATAAGTTCCACCTTTCAGCCTCCTAGCATAAGTGGTTCCTGAGATCTAGAAACCAAAATTTTTCATCTCAAACGCTCCCCCCTTACATCCTCAACCCTACAAAATATATCACTCGTAGGGGTTCAACCATTCTACCTACCTTAAAAATTTCAACTTAATATCTCAAGGGGTTTGAGAGCTACGCACCTTCAAACAGTTTTGCGTATGGCAAACGTAAATAATAAACTAAAATTATTATTATTATAAAATATAAAGTAAAAGGGTCCTCCCGCCCTCGTTCTTCGTGTTTTTGACACGGAACTGCAGTCAAAAGCAGTGTCACTCGTTCACTTGAAAACTCCTGAAGGACCCAACTCTATTCTGTAGTCAGTAGTCACTTCAATTGAAGTGTTCACTAAAATGGAACTCTTCGCTCTTTCGTTCCGGACTCAGTTACACTAGTCACTTTAATTGATTATAAAAAAAAAGGTCGTGCGGCCGTCGTTCTTCATGTTTTTGTCACGTGTCGAATGGAACTGCAGTTAACCAAAAGGAGTGAGTTACTTCACTCACTCACTTCAGTGAAGTGTTCTTTTGGAACAGTTCACTCCGGAACGACCCATCTCTAATACAAATCATAATATCGTCAATATCACCAGTGTATCACCCAATAATACGCATATAGTAAGTCAACGAGCTGATATCTACATAATATCCAACCTGTTTCCTTGTATATAAATTCGATGATTTTAGCTGATATAGCCTTCTTTTAACTGCCATCAGCGCCATCTAAAACTGAAATCAAATGAAATTCCAATGAATGGCAGTTGCGCATTTTTCTATCCTTTCGTCAGGTAGAATTGTTTGAGCGTGTTTTCATTTTTGTGTGCGATGTGATGGTCCGGTTTCTACAAGTATAATATGTATGGGCTGTGTATCATGCCATCTTGTAACGCATATCATGATTTGAATAATGTAATTTGTATACAAGCAGTGTATCCATGGTATAACACTTTCCAATACTGCGCCTAAAAGGGATTTTTAGTAACACACTGGCTGCAATGTGCGTGGTATATAGGTAAAACCCCTATTGATACATGTAATTAAGATTGACTTCTAATATGCGCGATAAATATTTTTCGCTTAAAATGTTACAATTCCCAAATAATTTGGCGGTGATTTGGGCATTGATACTAATTTGGGCCTTTTTTTCTATATGGTAAGATTTTTGGGAAGACTTGGTTTTTCGTGTTACTTGGACTGCCTAAATGGAAAATGTTACTGAAGAAGACACGACAACTTAATAATTCCTTAAAAAATTTAAACGAAAATGTTACTGTAACGTCAATGTGTTAAAAATGTGTCTGTATTAACAACTGGGCACACAATTTTTGTTGGGTAGGTCAAGGCGTTCTTGAGCTATCATGCACGGACAGACAGACGGATAGCAAGCGCATTTGTGGTTTTTGGCCACAACTGAACATAAAATAATATATATAACTTTTTTTCGTCCGAGGCTCGGCTCTATGCGTTAAAAACTTTTGGGCTGTATTAAACTTATAATTCTCTTAGATTTCATCTAGGGTATAAATATCCTAAGAATATGGAATTTGTGAGACTTTTTTTCGTTTTTTTTCCACACAATTTTGATAAACATTTTTAAGATTTTTGGAAATAACTTTTTAATTTCGTAACTTTTTTTGTTCCTATCTGAAAAAATAAGTCATTTTTATACCCACGACAACAGCATTTTTGCGTACAATGACGTCTACTAACTCTTATTACTATTTGTTGTTCAATGTAAGAAAATTGGAAACAATATGTAATTGAAAAGAAAAAATGGCGGATAACTAGAAAATAGAGGATGATGGCCAAATTGAATGTGAATGGATTCGAATTAAGCGCTAAAATGTGTGTAAAGCGACTGTTCAAATTTCTGAGGGTTTCACTAAGCATGATTTGATTGATCAGTGTTATATCATTATACGTGCTCGATCAAAAAATGTAAATTGTAATAAATATTATAAACTGAAAATTTATTACTCTAGAAGTTAAAGAAATCTAAACAAACGTTTTGCAATTAATCTTCATATCAATTGTGCCTACAGTTCAAATATAACTGTTTGGAATCAATTAACTAAATATTAGCGAAATGTAGTATCTACCTAGTGTATAAAGAAGGGAACTTCTGTTTCATTTATTTGATCAAAATTGGTATAAAAGGGGAGCCATTTACTCGACATTCATTAGTACTTTTCTAACTACTATACAAAAACCAGATGTAAGTTAAAATCGTGAACAATACTCATCAGTGTAAATTCAGTTTAACGTTTTAAGTTATCATGAACTCCTTCGGTTTATATCTTACAGCTGTTGTTGCTACTCTTGTGGCCGTTGTTCTTCCTAACGCAGTATTCGAATTAGAACTATAAAGCTGATATCGCTTGATTTCATATTTCATGTTAGGAAATGTGAAATGTTGAATATCTAATGATTTTCCAATAAATATATAAAATAAAAAAATATTAATTTATTAGTATCCTTTCTAAATCCTTGTATCCAAGTTAATAGACATCATAAAAATTGTTTAACAGATATTTAAATCAAAAATAATTCGTAAGCGAATCACCAAAACTTGGAATAATTTTTTGTAAACAATTTCATCGACAGTAAGTCCTTAAAGTAATCGTAACGTCTATATTTACTTCTTAAACAATTTTAGACATATTTGAAAATAACACGGAGGAGGTAAGAAGAGTACCTGTGGGTATTTTGACCACCCAGTAATTTTGAAGTCTCTCGTTTTTAAGTGAGTCTAACGATACCAAGCTAAAGCTTGTAATTAAACTAGAAAAGTATTTTCAATAAAATCAATAAAATATATGTTATACAGTAGCGTGCAGCCACAAGTGCTGTGCTGCGAAAATAGCAATAATTATTGAAGAGTACGTTGCGTTCTAGAAAATATCTAGTTTTATGTTAGAAAGTTAAAACTTGCATTGAAACGTACATATACATATGTATGTAATTGCAGCTCATTATCAACTCTAAAAATGTTAATTATATCATTTTTAGTCTTATAGCGCGCAACTTTCATCAAATAAAGATTTAATATGCCGTAAGACTGTGTGATCACTTGTAGGTACATCTCAAAAAACAGCTGTAAAGTTGAAATGTAGTACATACACATATTGGTATTAATAATATTATATGATTTCTCTTTATGTTAATATTATTGTGAGTGAGGTGGAGCAAAAAATGTGAACATGTTTTGAAAACTTTTCAAAAATTGTTTGTTGTTTTCTATGGAAATTTCTAACCTACTAAACTCTGAACAAACAGCTTAAAAAACACGCCTCCTACATGCAACTATTTAAGTAGTTGGTGAAGCCTAGTATACAGATCGAGTGAAATTTCGCTTAACTCAGATTTCGTGTAATAAATGTCATATTAATATTCGGCTACTCAGCAGGCAAAGTTTCGTAGCAGTATATACGTGGAATCGCCGTAAATATTCTACGTATAGTAGTCTTACAAACTATACGTATAAACATACACAGCTACCCATCGTTCCCAAAAACTCTGCATGGGTTATACAGCATTACGTCGTATAGTATAGGAAACTTTACTGCTGGGAATGTCAAAATTTCACCGCAAAACTATGGTGCCGGCTCATTTCGCTGCGGAATGTTTGATCAGCGCAATCTGCTCGTTAAACTTCAACAGGATACTAGCAAGCGAAATGAAAGGGGAAAAATTGTTCAAAAGCATTTCGCTCGGTGTTTTATATGGGAAGCAAAATTTCACTTGATATGGATATGAAAAATTACGCGAATCTAAATCAAATTGCATTAATTTATCTATCGCAATCTTTGCTTCGTATAATTTTTGATGTGAATGTTATTTTAATTACGAAAAATTTTTCATTTCCCTGGCTTAAGACAAGGCTTTTATAGTGTAGTATAGTGTACCTTTCTTCTCACTACACTTTACTTGAAATGTGTAAGGTGTAGACGAATTTTCTTCAGGCAAAAACATCGCGAGTAGATGTAAAATATGGTATACGTTCTATGCTTTTTTTCACTCCGACAAAAGAACAGCTGCCTCAGACGTTTACTGCTCTAAAAAGTAACTATGTAGTTTCCCGGGTAAAATACTGTTTATTTTACCTTTGTGTGACGTTTCGAACTCGAGTAGAGTTCTTTGCCAAATTAATCAATTATCAAATTAAAGGACTCAGTCGGGTCGATGCGTCACACAAAATAGAAATAAACAGTGTTTTACCCAGAAAAGTAGCGTTTTGAATTTTTTTAAAGTTTCCGCAAAGAGACCTTATTAATATCCTCTGCATCTATGTATGAAATGATTAATGCCACTTGAAACTTGAAAAGTATATATAGATATACTAGAAAAGTTATTTAAGTAAACAAAATTGTGTGTTGTTCATTCTGTGTGAATGCCCGGGGATCGCTAGTAGGTGTCTGAAATGGTTGGGTAGCCTTTTCTTCGAGAGCATCGAGGATTTGAGGTCGTTAGGGTATGACAAACTAGTCAGGTTCTGCAGGGAATTGGAGTGTTTCTGAGGTGATGGAATAGCCCACGAGGACCTGAAGGGATCGCAACGGGCCCGTTTGGCTCCTAGTGAGCGCGGTGGTTTTAGCGCTGCGCCCCTTCTTAAGCCTAAACCTAAAAAACCTAAACAAAATTGTTATATATTGGCGTACGGAGTTAGAGCTAAAAAAATGTCAGTGATTATAGGGTGAGATACTCGTACTTTCATTATTTTCAGCATATGTCTTCTGAAATATTGAATTAATTTTCCTTCCCCGTGTTTTTCAGATAATTACCTAGAAACTGTTTTCAGGATTTCTTGATTTAAAATCCTAAGTGCGTGTTGTGCATATTTTCACGAATTTCGCCATATCGCTTAGGTTTGATTAGAAATCGTATAGTTTTTACTTCCACGAGGTTTTTATATACTCGCCTAAAAAATGAGTGTAAAAGAGTTCAACACGTTTTCACGAATTCTGTCAAATCTCTTAGGTTTGGTAAGATATCGATTTTGTTTTTTCTTTCTCGAGCCATCTATACAATCGCCTAAAAGTTTATTTCAGAATTTTAGGATATTCAACCCCGAGGGGATGCAAGGTTGTTCCACACGATTTCACAATTTTCGTCATATCTGTTAGGTCTGATGAGGTAACAAATTGGTTTTTACTACTATGGGCTTTCTTTGTAATCGACAAAAAAAAAAATTTCAGAACTTTTTTAGATTCCATCACTTAGAGAGTGTAAAGAGTTTGTCTACGTTTATAAGACCACAAAATTGATTTAAGGATTTTTCGATGTCTTTCTTTAAGTGCAGTTCGTTTGTATAAAGAACCACTGATAAATATTGAAGTTAAATCTTATAAGGAGCTATTCTAGTAACAGGTGAAAGTAAGAAACCTCCTTTTCTCGAAACAACCGATATTATAATACATTTCGGCTTCGACCGGTGTTTGGACTATGACCCAGAAACCTAATTCATGGGTTAAGGGTGGCATAAGCACTTGTATTACATCCCCAGATCCCAAACTTTAACCCGAAAAATAATAAAGTTTGACAGGTTCATTATGTCCCGAGAACGAATAATCCTAGAAATTTGAAACTTCGGGTAGATATACCAGGTGTATAACCTTAAAACGATCGTTGACATATAGATGGCGTTAGTGAGCGTGTTAAGCATCCTAGAGAGGCCATTTTTTTTTATTTAAGGATTGGTTAGTTGTTAACATTAATCAGTGCACATCGTCACAAATTTCATTCAACAACATGCGTTTGTCCTGTACTGATCATGTCTAGTTTTTACCAGAAAAAGAGCATATGCGGGAAGCTCTGCTTTTTTGCTTCCACGGCTGCTGAATCGCATCAAATGCTTGTAGAGGTCTATGGTGACAATGTTTTAGGGGAATCAACGTGCAGGGCTTGGTTCCGTCGATTCAAAGACCGCGCGATTTTGACCTGAGCGACAAGAAGCGCGAAAATCGGTCCAGGAAGATTGAGGACGATCAATTGCAGGCTCTTTTGGACGAGGACGATATCCAACCGCAACAAATGCTGGCCGAGCAATTGGATGTTACTCAAGCAGCCATTTCCAAGCGTCTACGTGCCATGGCAAAGGTTCAAAAGATCGGAAAATGGGTGCCGCATGAATTGAACGGTAGGCAGATGGAGCGACGCCAAAACACATGCGAAATGTTGCTCGCCAGACACAAAGAAAGTCCTTTCTGCATCGGATTGTGACAGGCGATGAAAAGTGGATTTATTTTGATAATCTCAAGCGCAGAAAATCGTGGATTGATATCGGTCAACCATCATCATCTACCGCAAGACCTAATCGCTTCGGACGGAAGACAATGTTGTGCGTTTGGTGGGATCAGCAGGGTATCGTCTACTATGAGCTCTTAAAACCTGGTGAAACTGTCGATGCCCAACGCTACCACCAACAATTGATCAAATTGCACCGTGCTCTGCGTGAAAAAAGGCCGGAATATCAACAAAGACGTTACAAGGTGTTTTTCCTCCACGACAACGAGCCATCGCACACGTCAAAACTGGTCCGCAACTACTTGGACATACTCAACTGGGAGGTGCTACCAAACCCCGCTTATTCACCAGACCTGGCCCCTTCTGACTACCACTTGTTTTCGTCGATGGGCCACGCGTTCGCTGAGCAGCACTTTGGTTCTATACGAAGACGTCCGAAAATGGCTTGATGTGTGGTTTGCTTCGAAAGAGAAGGAATTTTTTTGGCGTGGTGGTATCCACAAATTGCACTAGAGATGGGAGAAATGTGTAGCTAGCGAGGGTGAGTACTTCGAATAAATTTGTTTTTGTTTTCTTTGAAAAAAACAAGTGTTTTTATACTCTAGATGAAATCATATAGAGTATTATAAGTTTAATCCAGCCCAAAAGTTTGTAACGCATAGAACTAAGCCTCGGACGAAAAAAAGTTATATATTATTTTTTGTTTATTTGTGCCCAAAAACCTCAAATCTGCCTGACGTCCGTCCGTCCGTCCGTCCGTCCGTCCGTCCGTCCGTCCGTCCGTCCGTCCGTCCGTCCGTCTGTCCGTTAGCACGATAACTCAAGAACGCCTTCACCTAGGATCTTGAAATTTTGAATCTGGATGTTTGGTTGAATTTGTAAGGCTAAGTTCGTTAACGGGCAAAATCGTCCTACTCCTTCGGGTAGCTGCCATACAAAATGTCCTTAAAACACGTGCTCATGAATATTGGTCGATAACTTCAGAAGGGTTTCAGCTACGACTTTGAAATTTTGTATGTGTTATTTTTCCTATAGTTGGAGCTAAATATATGAATATGAAGAAAAACCTGTTAGTCCTTCGGGTAGCTGCCATACAAATATCCTGTCAAAATGTATTCACTTCATTTACGAAACTCACTATAACTCAAGTAATCTTTTAGCTACGAATTCAAAATTTTGTACAAATTAGTTTTGAGTAAAATGGAAGTTCGAGTTTACTAGTGAGCGAAATCCTTTTGCTCCTTCTGGTAGCTCCCATACAAAATATCCTTAAAACATGTGTTCATGAATATTGGTCGATAACTTCAGAAGGATTCAAGCTACGACATTGAAATTTTGTATGTGTTATTTTTCCAATAGTTCGAGCTAAATATATGATTATGAAGAAAATCCTGTTAGTCCTTCGTGCAGCTGCCATACAAATATTCTGTCAAAATGTATTCACTTAATTTACGAAACTCACTATAACTCAAGTAATCTTTTAGCTACGAATTCGAAATTTTTTACAAGTTAGTTTTGAGTGAAAATAAAGTTCGACTTTACTAGTCAGCGAAATCCTTTTACTCCTTCTGGTAGCTGCCATACAAAATGTCCTTAAAATACGTCTTCAAGAATATTGGTCGATAACTTCAGAAGGGTTTAAGCTACGTCTTTGAAATTTTGTGTGTGTTATTTTTCCCATAGTTGGAGCTAAATGTATGATTATGAAGAAAATCCTATTAGTCCTTCGTGTAGCTGCCATACAAATATCCTGTCAAAACGTCTTCAGTTAATTTACGGAACTTACTATAACTCAAGTAATCTTTTAGCTATGAATTGGAAATTTTGTACCAATTAGTTTTGAGTAAAAACGAAGTTCGAGTTTACTAATAAGCGAAATCCTTTTACTCCTTCTGGTAGCTGCCATACAAAATGTCCTTAAGACACGTGTTCAACAATATTTTTCGATAACTTTTGAACGCTTGAAGCTACGAATTTCAAATTTTGTTCACGATCATTTTTAAATGGTTCCAAGGAAAAGGATAAATATGTAAGAAATCGAGTGAGTCCTTCCTGCACCTCCCATGTGAAAGTCCTTTAAAAAGGACATTTTTTTTCGATGACTTACCCAGTTCAAGATATGAAATTAAACACTGAATATTGTCTTTTAGTTTTGAGTAGCAATCTAATGGCAGTCCTTAATAAAGGACATACAACATGCACACACGTAATTCTACTTTATCCCCAACTACAATATAAATCGGAGTTCAGTATTCATCTAGAGTATTATACGATTGGCTTGCAGCCGATCGTGACTGCAGTATGTTTCTGACTAAAAAACGATCGTTTTAAGGCTATATACATAGAGGAATATTTTAAAAATAAATGTGGTAACTGGTAGTGACGTGTGGGACTAGTGGCCATAAGTCCGAAAGAATTTACCTATAAGATATTTCAATAGCGCTAGATGCTTCTTAAATCCCATTAATTAGATACTGAAAGCAATGTGGTCATACTGTCTATTTGCAAGCATCTTCTACTGAAATGTGCAACTGAGCATAAAATTATCGACCGCATTTTATTACCCGGTTCTTGTGCCGTACTGAATCTGCTCATCTACCAACCATTTACGCGACGATTAATATTCCGTCAAGCGTTTCTCGACAGAAAATGTTCAATCTTCGTCCATTTTATCGGAGCAACATTTTACGACCGACAGTCTCCCGTCCCCCTGGTTGCAATGTTATGCGAATTTAAAATCTTCAATGCTACTTTAAATTTAAAATCTATAAATTACCTACCTATCTGTAGGTATTATCGCCGATGGCGCACCCACACAATTAAACGCACATCGAAGGTACGACAAAGATTTGTCCATTTTTTCGTTCTTTCTTTGGCAAATTAAACATTGTAAGGCCAAGTCACAAGTCTCTTTCGATATAATTTAGTTCATATTAATCCAAAGTATCAGGCTTGATCTTAACCGCTGCAGGGGCAATAGTGCTACACTTCATTAGAATTATTTTATCGAAACAATAAAATCGCTATTTTATGCACATACGGCTGACAGTAATGTACGCAATGACCACAAATCGTAAGAAAATGTTGAGTTCTTTTCATGGTGCAATGTTTTATGCGATGGTTAATTTAACAGCTTCTTATATGTGACTTGGTGCATACTCGTACGTATGTGGCGTGAAATTCGACGTGACAACTGGCCAGCTACCGCCGCGACACTGTCGATAAGTAAACATGTCACAATCGACCTTTAAGCGAGATAAATCTAATCATTGCGATAATTATTCATAATATACGGTATTGGTAACGATTATCTTCAGTCACAAAAAACTTACGTTTTAACTATTGACAAGCATAAGGGCAAGGGAATCATTGCTTCCCTTACATTTTGCTGAAAAATATCTAAAATGCGTTTTTTCTAAATCGCGCAGAAAAATCGTGAAAAAAAAATTCATGTTTCAAGCATTTTCTTTGGCACAGTCTAAATTAATTTTCGCAAGAAAATACTCGCGAATAGATCACACAGCCGAATTGGTAACACCACGAAAAAGGCAAGCGAAAAGAAACCAAGAAGAAGATACATGGAAGCAATTTGAAAGTTGCATCTATCAGCATTCATTTTCTTCCGTAATAAGCCCACTGTGACGTCATGAAAAAAATAGACGAACACGGGAGGTTGGAAACAATGAAGAATTTGCTTCCACGGGTAGTAGAAAAAATTCTTGGCTGCAGCGGAGAAGCTTTCAGCAAACTTGGACGCAAGATCTGATAATTCTGAACAAAGTTTGGAATTGAATTGATATGTTATGGGTATGAGTGGGAAATAGTTGATTATATTTAATTTGGTTTTTAGATCTCAGGATCCACTTATGCTCGGAGGCTGAAACTTGTTTGTAGAACTATGATAGTGGACGCATTTGCAAAAAAAATTGGCGAGAAGGGCTAAGGGGTGTGGGAGTGGAGGGGAAGCAATGTGTCCGAAGCGCTTGAAAAACATTTTAAAATACATATCTCCTGAACGGTTGATGTCAGAAGATTGAAACTCTGTAGTTGTCTTAAGGGATAATAGAAGATTAGACAAAGGCTACAATTTTTGAATCGCGTGGTGAAAATATTTGGATTAGAATATCTTCCGAACCAATTATATCAAAAAGATAAGATTTGATTAGCAGAAAGCATAATAATAGCAAATTTTTGATATTTACCAATTGCTTCCCTTGTTAAATTATCACGCCACGCCACTGTTATAAACATACGAGTAATCCAATGATAAGCATTTGGTAAAAGTTAAGATATATACCGGGTATTTACCTAAAAACGCATTTGTATCGGGTAAGTATCGGTTAAATGCAACAATTTACGATTATTGGGACGATTATTAGAACTAAAGAGCAATAATTTAATGCTATTTGCGTCACATGTATTTGCATTTTTTCCCAAACAACATTCAGTAAGTTCCTAACTTGAAGTTTAAAGAAACTTAAAAAAAATGGTTTTACACTCTATTCGAAATAGATCAAATTTCAACTAAATATCAGTCAATTCATTTAAACGGAATTGCTCAATTAACCTATTTCGAATCGAATCAAATTCAATTTACCTTAAATTAATAAGGTACGTACGGAACCAAAACCACAACCTTCAGTTAGTCTATCGAAAGCTGAAATTAATTTCGTATAAAACTTACGAAACTAAATGGTTCTTCTTAGCTCGACTTGAGAACATCTAGCCCAACTCCTTGGTTACTCAAGATCTCATTCCAAAGTGTATGTTCTTACATTTTCCAGACCTAATGAGGAATTTATTTACCTAATCAGAAACCACTTAAATTGTATTCAGCGCTTTAAAAGGGTCATTACGGCATGGTCTGATGAAGTCAGTTGTTCGTTCTGAAATCGAACAACACTGGTTCGGGCTAATGAAAATCCTTAGCATGGAGAAATTTGCATTAGCGATAAAAATTCAATCCGCGATGATAGTTTGAAGTACTGAATAAAGTACTTGCCAAGCAATTGTCTTTTTAATGGATTCAATTACACAATTTGAGCTGATAATAAATTTTCCGGTTACTGATACAATTTGCGAAAAAAATGTCTGCGTCGAGACAGTAATGCGGTTTTATTTTATTTTACAATTGAAATTTCTTAACTAAGTTTTCCCACAGTTGAAAGGTACTATGGGTGTTTTCCTGGTTAGTTCTTTTTTCGAATAAGGTGATGATGTTGCTTGTGATACCGCAGAAAGTTTAGTAATGTCGTTTTGTGGTTTAGAATTTCAAAAATTAGGTTGGATAATTTTTTTCTTGGTTCAATAAAGTTTTAATTGAGTTAGGCAAAACTCGGAAGCAAATCGCGTTTTGTGGTCTCCGCTTCGGATTCAACACATTTCTTCCTACAAATAACAAAAGAAGAAATTCGGTTAGCTTCAATAACTTCTTGCAATACACTTAAGCAAATATATTCACGACTTTTGTATGGAGCTTGCATTTAATAGTAGAGGTTCTATTACCGAACTGACCTTTCCATATAATATGCAAAAACAAGTAAATAAAGGCAAACAGGATTCGTCAACATAGTTTCCAGTCATCGTATAATAAGGCGGATTTCTGTTCCAACAAAACGTGTACACACAAGGGCCAAAACCTGTACAAGGGAGTCCTTCTACTACCATGGGTGTAATTTTCATCCCTAGAGATTGCCCAACTACTATAGAGTATACCCAGAGATTGTTTTGGATAGGCAACAATATTTAATACACACAGGTGCGATGCCAACACAAATGGGTGTGGCGTTTACATCCATGGGTGTTCCAGGCAATATCCATGGGTTATTCTTACGACAACCATTGATGCTTTTTGAAGCACCCAAATATATGGGAATACTACCGTGGGTGTTTATCGCAATACCACTGGGTGTTCTTACGACAACCATGGGTGTTTCTCGAAATAAATAATGAGTGTACCACCATGGGTGCTTATCGCAATACCGCTGTGTGTTTTTGTGAAAGCAAAGGGTGTTTTTCGAAACACCCATAAATATGTGTACACTACCGTAAGTGTTAGAAAGAACCTATTAAATTTGTCCGATTATGAGTAGATGCATCTATTTTTCTAAGATATTTGTATAGGAAATACTCAAAGAAGTACGTGAATTTTTAAGACTTACACTCTCTTACTAGAATGTGTTGGAAATTAACATTGGGAATATTTTTCAAACCAAGCTGAACGAAGCGATAGGACTGGCTCCAAAATTTTCTCATGCAGTGAGTAATCAAACAATTCTAATCAAATATTATTACAATAATTTGACCCAAAACTATTTCGATCTTACTTAGCTTAAATACAATATGCAAAGCAAAGAAGAGAGGTAATTACCATTCATAAAAAATTTTATTATTAATGATTTTTTATCTGTAAATGGTTACAAGTTTTTTCGTTGGTTTTTCTTATGACATACGTGCAATTAACTACTATCAACATTTACAATACAAACATTATATCTTATTGGCTATCACGTACTAATCTCAAATCTTACACAATTCTCCAATCCGCATTCATTAAAAGTTACGGCTAGCTATAATGTTGGTGGAGGTTAAATTTACAGTCAAAAGTAATAGAAGTCTAGGGTTAAAGCCATTAGGCAGGTTTCCATGTTACAATTTATCGATACACGAGTGAATTTTTTTTCTCTTCCTTTTGTCGACATGTGGGCGATTATCGTTTACTTTTAAACAATGGTAATTATTAATAAAAACAACAATGGCATAAAATTTTCGAGTTATTATTCAATCACTTTTGATTTTTATAAGTAATCCGCGTTGAATAGAGGAAAATTACAATAAATGATTTTTGAACTTATCGATTTGGAAATTGCTGATTGTTTTCTGAGCGAAACATAAATAAAATTCGATACATGTTAGCCTCTAAACTGGTAAAATAAACCATTAACTACCCAAATATTATTATTAAGTATATAAACTGTGAGCATAACCAAGGACAGATGCAAAAGTTAAATCCTCTTAATTTATCTGCTATTATTTTTTTTACAGTCACTATCTACTTTTGGTTTATTATTTATTAATAATAAAGTATTCGCATTGACTTGAAAATTAAAAAATAAATTTGTTACCCTGAAATTATGTTTCCCTTTATTAATTTTTATACTCTAGATGAAATCATATAGAGTATTATAAGTTTAATCCAGCCCAAAAGTTTGTAACGCATAGAACCAAGCCTCGGACGAAAAAAAGTTATATACTATTTTTTGTTTATTTGTGGCCAAAAACCTCAAATCTGCCTGACGTCCGTCCGTCCGTCCGTCCGTCTGTCCGTTAGCACGATAACTCAAGAACGCCTTCACCTAGGATCTTGAAATTTTGAATCTGGATGTTTGGTTGAATTTGTAAGGCTAAGTTCGTTAACGGGCAAAATCGTCCTGTTCCTTCGGGTAGCTGCCATACAAAATGTCCTTAAAACACGTGTTCAAGAATATTGGTCGATAACTTTAGAAGGGTTTAAGCTACGGCATTGAAATTTTGTTTGTGTTATTTTTCCAATAGTTGGAGCTAAATATATGATTATGAAGAAAATCCTGTTAGTCCTTCGTGTAGCTGCCATACAAATATCCTGTCAAAATGTATTCACTTAATTTACGAAACTCACTATAACTCAAGTAATCTTTTAGCTACGAATTCGGAATTTTGTACAAATTAGTTTTGAGTGAAAACAAAGTTCGAGTTTACTAGTCAGCGAAATCCTTTTACTCCTTCTGGTAGCTGCCATACAAAATATACTTAAAACAGGTGTTAAAGAATATTAGTAGATAACTTCAGAAGGGTTTAAACTACGGCATTGAAATTTTGTATATGTTATTTTTCCAATAGTTGGAGCTAAATATATGATTATGAAGAAAATCCTATTAGTCCTTCGTGTAGCTGCCATACAAATATCCTGTCAAAATGTATTCACTTAATTTACGAAACTTACTATAACTCAAGTAGTCTTTTAGCTATGAATTCGGAACTTTTTACAAATTAGTTTTGAGTAAAAACGAAGCTTGAGTTTACTTGTCAGCGAAATCCTTTTACTTCTTCTGGTAGCTGCCATACAAAATGTCCTTAAAATACGTGTATAAGAATATTGGCCGATAACTTCAGAAGGGTTTAAGCTACGTCTATGAAATTTTGTACGTAGTATTTTTCCAATAGTTGAAGCTAAATGTATGATTATGAAGAAAATCATATTAGTCCTTCCTGTAGCTACCATACAAATATCCTGTCAAAACGTCTTCACTTAATTTACGGAACTTAATATAACTCAAGTAATCTTTTAGCTATGAATTGGAAATTTTGTACAAATTAGTTTTGAGTAAACACGAAGTTCGAGTTTACTAATCAGCGAAATCCTTTTACTCCTTCTGGTAGCTGCCATACAAAATGTCCTTAAGACACGTGTTCAACAATATTTTTCGATAACTTTTGAACGCTTCAAGCTACGAATTTGAAATTTTGTACACGTTCATTTTTAAATGGTTCCAAGGAAAAGGATAAATATGTAAGAAATCAAGTGAGTCCTTCCTGCACCTCCTTCAAAAAGGACATTTATTTCGATGACTTACCCAGTTCAAGATATGCAACTAAACACTGAAAATTGTCTTTTAGTTTTGAGTAGCAATCTAATGGCAGTCCTTAATAAAGGACTTACAACATGCACACACGTAATTCTACTTTATCCCCAACTACAATATAAATCGGAGTTCAGTATTCATCTAGAGTATTATACGATTGGCTTGCAGCCGATCGTGACTGCAGTATGTTTTTCATATGATTTAGAAGTTTGTTCGTTTTCGGTGTATTAGTTATGCGTTCCTATTACTAAATGGTGAAGTTCGACTATGGATGGTGGATAGAGGATAGAGGATAGTGGATGGAGGATGGAAGATGGAAGATGGTGGATGGTGGGTGGAGAATGGTGGATGGAGGATGGAGGATAGAGAATGGGGGGTGGTAGATGGAGGATGGTGGATGGTGGATAGAGGATGGTGGATAGAGGATGGAGGATGGGGGATGGAGGATGGTGGATGGAGGATGGTGAATGGTGGATAGAGGATGGTGGATAGAGGATGGTGGATAGAGGATGTAGGATAGAGGATGGTGGATTTGGGATGGAGGATGGTGGATAGAGGATGGAGTAACGGGAGCAACGGAGCAACGGAGCAACGGGAGAAATGGGAGTAACGGGAGAAATGGGAGCAACGGGAGAAACAGGAGCAATGGATCAACGGGAGAAACTGGAGCAACGGGAGAAGCAGGAGCAATGGATCAACGGGAGAAATGGGAGCAACGGGATCAAAGGGAGCAACGGAAAGAACAGGAGCGATAGAACAACGTGAGCGAAGCGATACATAAAAATGAATTTTTTTTTTGTTTATCCCGTATGCGTTCCAAAACTATTTATACGATTACGATGAAACTTTGGTGTTTGTTGAGGGCACGCCCGTGAAGGTCTCTGCATTAGTAAAATTATTTCACAGTAGATGGCGCGCTAGTCATTTCGATAAAAGAGTGTATTTCATGTAGTTCCGGCAGTTCGTGTATTTTCGAATTGAATTGAATCAAATACAAACAGCAACATTCTAGTTAGTGTGAACAAGTCGTGTTGATTGTGAAATTCCAATTGCCGATCTACATTAGATAATAGATGTCACACGCATGTCTTTGTTTTTTAAGTGGATTTGTAAAAGTTGTTACAAGCATTAATCTCGCTGTTAAATCAGTTATGTCACCCAAACGACAAGTGATTGATCGATCTGTGTCTAATGCGCGAAAAAAAAGGCATCATGAACTTCAGAAACAGATGAGTAACGGGAAGCAAGAGTAGAAACCGGGAAACGGGAAGCAATGGGAGTAATAGGAGCAACAGGAGCAACGGGAGTAACAGAGCAACGGGAGCAATGGGTGCAACGGGAACAACAGAAGCAACGGGAACAACGGGCGGCAAGACTGGAAACGGCTCACAGCGCAACGCATGCCGGGTAACAGCTAGTCATTTACTAAAATATTTTGTTCAAAGCCAACAAACGTATTGCCGTTTCCCGCCCAGCGTTGTATAAAAATTGACCCCCTACCCCCGTACCATACTACCCCTTTAAAAAATTATATTTTTCCAACACGCCACTACATTAGGTCTATCTAAATACTAAGTTTCAGCTATCCGTCATTACGGGTTCACGAGATATAAAAATTGAAACTATTTCTTTTTCTCCCTTTCCCTACCCTCATCCTCTACAACTAGGCCCCCACATTTTTTTTTTAGGATTCTATTAGGCCTATTTGCCGTAAAAAGTTATGCATTTATCTTAAACTGATTTTGAAGTATGAGACGAGATTGTTATGATATTATCCTCCCCTTTCCATGCTCCACTGCCTCATTAAAAAATTGTATTTTCGGAAAACTCTCTTTGTGCACTTGTAAGAATCGATTTAATTTGTCACCTCCTACCCCCGCCCCCGCCCCACCACGACTATTCTCCTAGTATACTTGCAAACAATCATTAAGTTTCAATTTCGTGACATTAACCGTTATGGATTTTAAAATGTCTCGATCTCGGCTTTCGAGCGATTCGGACGCATTGTTTTCCCCCCACTCCCACACCCCTCCACCAATATCGATAATTGGTCCACTATCAAAGCTCTATGTCAATTTCAAGTTTCAACCTCCTAGCCTTAGCAGTTGCTGAGATCTAGAAACCAAAATTTTGGGTATAAACCGCTTCCCCCCCCCCCGAACTCCAGCCAACCTCCTAGAAAGTGGCAACTTAAAAAGGTGCACCGAGTCCACCCACAAAAATAATTTCAACTTAATAGCTTAAGGGGGTACGAGACTTCCAACGATTTTGCGTGCGGAGTACGGCGGTCGGCGTACAGACGGACTTATTTTTTTTCCTTTTTTGGTGTTTACTACTTATGAAACGTGAAAGAAAATTTCAGAGTAGCAAATTTTTTTTGAAATAAGTAAAACGGGTACCCAATTTGTTTCCCTGCAACTGTCATGGTTTATTTGATCCGCAACTTCTGTTCGAAATAGAGTAGCCCCACGTTGGGCGCCCTTTTCATCCTAAAAGAGAAGTTTTAAAATCACATATAAGTGACATTTGGCACGTCACTTAACCTTTTAATCATAAGATTTGCACAGCTGATATGAAATGAATATCTCGTGAAAAGAAGAAAGGACACCCCAAATCCGAAATCTAGTCCTCTTTCAGACAGGCTGAGAACAATAAATTCGTTAATCAATCAGATTTGTTTTCCTACTTTAACAAACAAACTTTGCATAAGAGAGCCTTTCCTACTACAGCCAATATTTAAATACATTCAATTTTCCAGTAGGACAAGTTCTGACGCAAGCCAAAAGCTAATTGTTCTAGCAATTTCCAAAACACTGTTGCTTGCTTAGTTCGCCAAATATCTCTTTATAAGTAACCAGTCTATCTAAATCGGATGAATAAAATCGAATTGCTCAATGAGCAATTGAACACCGTAAAAATTCACACCATCTCCGACCGAAACGACTGCCTCAAAAGCCTCAAGCTTGTTGAGAATTTAAAGAATTCGAAAGCCAAACACTCAAAACGTAAAGGTAAAAACAATTTTCTAAACGTGCAACAAGAGGCCGTTCCCACAATCGGTTCAAACAAAACGTAAAATCCAACCAAGAAATCAAATACTTAACTTGATAAAAAAAATGCCTTCGAAAAGCGCGACTTAAAGACATACCGGAATAAGATCACGGCTCGAAACAAGACAATTCCGATCAACACTTTTGGCTTAGACCCCTACAAATCGGAATTACGTACAGCGAGTAACAATTTTATAGGTACGTATGTTTCGCCTGTACATTGACCAAATTCTCTTCTATATTCCAGCTTCCAGCAAGCTGGGGCTAGAGCTACAGATGCTAGCGATATCTAACCACCTAATACCGATCTAAGCGATAAATTAGCGTTTTCGCTTTAATTTGCTATTTTTCGCCGAAGAATTTATGGTTTTAGTTGCATGGTGGTGGTACCCAATCGCCTATCTTATGTTCTGTATGATCCCTTCGTTCGATTGCGAACATTTTCTCATCTATGGTCTTGGCTTTGGTCTAAGACCCGACGACTACGAAACACTTTAAGATTGTGCCGTGCACACTTTTATAATATAAGTGAAAGGCTAATAATTTCTGCACTCATGTGCAATGAACGTGTGCATTGTGTGCATGCTGCCAAAGGTGTACAGCACTGTTTAAATGGAGACCTTCGGTACATGTCAGTCCTACTCAGGTTTTTCTTACTGGCATTCGTGCCTGGAATCTTAAAAAAATAAGACTTCATAGCGCGTCGTATGCGACGGTTTCAGACGAACAAGTGTTTGGAAAATTGACAGAATCTATCATGCATTATGCACTAGCAAGCCTTTTGATCTTTAAGATACTGGAGGTACAGTGGCCCGAATTATGATCCTATCGAGATAATGTCATCATGTAACGGTCTGGTGTGTTTCTGTTACTTAACTGTCGGTTATTGGATTGTTTTATTACTTGCAATCGATGTGATTAGACGGTCTTTGGAAATAAGTACATTGCCCACATATGAAGGAATTTTCATAGATTGACAGGTGAAGTGGTTAAATTATGGCAGAAGGCCCTGAATCAATGACAGCCAATTAGATAAAATTGCAAATCGAAAATGGTATTATTGCTCTCTCGTTTTGAAGAATGGATTTATTTTTAATCGCTTCTTCGACCCACTTTCAAATTTTAATTACAATTTTACTAAGTCGCACTAGGGAATTCAGTTTAGATCAGTAGGCTCAATTTAATTAGGTATGTTCAGTATTAAAGAAAAGCGGTGGTAACTTTCCTCATGACTTTAGAGTGTCGTATTTCATAAGCAACTCGTAGAAAAAAAGTTGGCTTCACCATCGCAAGGCGGACGTCAAATGTACTCAAGGCAACATTTCAACGATCGCGTTTCCATAATACCGTAGCGCTTGTACAACACATCGGTAGTCCAGCGGTATTCAAACTGAACTCTTTTCCTTCCAATTCATAAACTAGCGAGTTCAAGCGGACCATTTTGAATTCCGACTGAATTCTGTTTTCCAGAATTAACTTAACTTCGAATGTCAGTACTCCACCTACAATAAAATTTAAAACAGTATAGAAAAAAATTTGTGATACCTATGCAGTACTGAATTATTTGACAATAATGAATTAGAAAAAAAACATTTTTTTTTCATTTTTATTTTAGATGTATTTGTCCATTTTGTTAAAATACTACTAATAATTGTTTAAGGATTTAAGAAAAATTCAACCCCAATTTTTTTTCACGTTTCAGGACTATTGAACTCAAATAAAGGAGACAAAACCGAATTTTAGTTCATACGCAAAAACGTTTCAGAGTTCGTAGCTTAAAAACCCTTTTGGCAATTAGGTAAAATTTTTTTTTTGGTAGGTAGATTGGTTGGACCCCCTGAAGACGTAGTCCACACATGCTGTCACTTGGTACCTGGGCATATTAAATACGCGAAATCAAATTTTTAAGAGGTGTAGTGGGGTTCTGGTGTGGGAGTCAGAAACTGAAGAAAAATTTGAATTACGATATCTTGGGAGTCCATTATTCTAATATACAAGCGGGGTAACCTAAATTTTTGAAAAGGGTGGTGGAGCACGGGAGTGGAATAGAATTCTGCTTAGAAAATTACGTCTTATTTCTAAACAACTGTTTAAGATTTGATTTTACGGGAGGTAAGGCCGATACCGTACCATAAAAAAACGGTGGTAGTATAAGGGGTGTGTGTGGAGAAGAGTGAAATTGAGGATCGCTTCGGAATTTGCGTTGCGCGATAATGGTATAGCACGTTCTAAAAATGTAATTTTTGATAGGAATTTCACGGACTGACAGACGGAGTGCACATATTCTTACGAATTTTGCCATATTTCTTAGGTCTTCTGGGATATTGAATTAATTTCAATGCTTAGAATACTTTTACTTTATTATTTCAATAATACAGTATTGTTATCGATTTTTTTTTAAAAAAAATTTGCTACCCTGAAAATTTTTTTTTTCACGTTTCATGACGAGTAGACACGAAAAAAGCAAAAAAAAATTTCAGTCCGTCTGTCCGCCGTACGCCGTACGTCTACCGGTGTACGCAAAATTGTTTGAAGGCTCGTAGCACCCAAACCCTATAAGCTATTTAGTTGAATTTTTTTTCGTGGATAGAGTGGGTAGGCCCCCTAAAGTGACCAAATTTGGAGGGGTGGAAGTGTGAGGGGGGAGGAGGGGGAAGCGTTTTAGACGGATAATTTTGATTTCTAGATCTCAGCAACCGCTTATGCTAGGAAGCTGAAATTTGGAATTTATATAGAGCTTCGGTAGTGGACCTATTTGCAAAAAAATTGCAGATATAGGTGAAGGGGTTCGGGAGTGGGGGGAAAAATAATGCGTCCAAAACGCAAAAAAGGTGAGATCGACACATTCTAAAATCCATATCTCCTAAACGGTCAATGTCACAAAATTGAAACTTAATGAATATCTATAGGTATACTAGGAGAATAGATTGGAAACAAAAATTTGAGTAGGGGCAGTGGCGTACGGGGGTGGGGGGTCAAAAACTTTAGATTGCGATATCTCATGAACCAATTGTACTAGATAAATAAAATTTGGTTTGTGTATAAAGGTTGACAAATGAAGTTTGCTGAAAGCCAAATTTTTTAAGGGGGCGGTGGAGCATGAAAGTGGAGGGGATAAGAATTTTTTAAAAAAATCACGTATCATATCTCAAGAACAGTGTAAGATAGATGCTTAAAATTTTTACCAAAAGTAGGCCTAATAGACCCCTAGCGGAAAACAAAATTTAGGAAGTGAGGGTGTAAAGGGTGAGGGTGGGGGAGGGTGAAAAGGAAAACGTTCCAATTTTAATATCTCGACAACCTATAATGATATAAAGCTGAAACTTGGTATTTAGATAGAGCTATATTAGTAGCATCTTGGAAAAATATAATTTTTTATAGGGGTAGTATGGTACAGGGGTGGGGGGTGTTTTTCCTATCTATAGAACGGCTTATGCTACAAAGTTGAAACTCGGTACGTTTATGTAAATCAACTAGAAAACTAATTTAAATAAAAAAAAATTTCAAATTTCTATTGGCGTTCAGAGGGGGGGGCAAAAAAAATTATCAGTGAAAATGGAATGCATATATTTTCACGGGTTTCGTCATATCTATTAGGTCTTCCCAAATATTGAATTCATTTTTATTCTGCGGCTTCTTAATATAAATACCTAGAAAGTGTTTTCAGGATTTTTTTTAATTCGACCCCTAAGGGGGTGCAAAGGGGGTTGTAAAATTTTTCACGAATTCTACTATATCCCCATGTATTATCAGATATCAAATATCTTTTCACTTTCACGTGCTTGCGTAATAATCGCCTAAAACTTGTTTTTAAGTTTTTTTCTTTTTCAGCCCCTAAGAGGGTATAAACGAGTTGAATACGTTTTCCCGAGTTCCGTCATTTCTTTTAGAAGTGATAAGAAATTGAATTGGTTCCTACTTTCTCGTGCTGTCTTCATATTTATTTATTAACTCCTTTCAGTATTTTTGGATATTCAACCCCCAAGTGGGTGTAAGGAGGTTGCATATCTGCTGATATATCGAATTCATTTTTACATCCTAAGGTTTCCTATATAAAAAAGCCAAAAAAACAATTTCAGTATTTTAGATATTCAATCCTAATGGGTGTAAGGGGGTTGTATGATTTTCAAAGTTTCGACATATTTCCTAGGTTCGATGAGATATTAGATCGCTTTTCACTTCCACATACTTTTTATATAATCGCCTACAAACCCATTTCTCAATTTTTCGATATTCAACCCCCAAGGGTTTACATATGTTTTCACAATTTTTGCCATTCCTTAGTTCTGATGAGATATAAAATTGATTATTACGGCCAACCAATTCATGATTTTTCGAATTTCCAGAACCAAGGAGGTGTGAAGGGTTTGCTTACGTTTTCACAAATTTTTCAAAATCCCTCGTGTCTCATGAGATATCAAGTTGCTTCTTATGAAATCGTCTAAAAACCTGTTTCACAATTTCTTCGAAATTCAAACCCCGTCGTCATTTCTCTTAGCTCTGATACAACAAATTCGTTTTTGCTTCTATGGGCTTTTAGTGTACACAATATACCTACTGAAATTCGAATAGTCTACACGAACTTTTTCAATGTTTAATCGGCTAAAAATCTCTATTTTAAATATTTTTATATTAAGAGCAAAAATAATTTTAAAAGAAATCTAATAATCTCGAAGCAACTCATGATACACTCCGACTTTGACCGCTCCCGAACTTTGACCCGAAAAATAATAAAGTTTCGCCCAGACCATTGGCAGATTTTTTTAGGATTTCATTTTGCTATATAAACTGATTGAGGTTTGTGAATTCTTAACGTCAGTACTGTGTCAATACTAAGAGCAACTGAAATAATACGTGATCTTGTGTAGCCAAAGCTGGTTTGTCTTTAGATGAAAATGGCTCTCAAGTTAAGTTATTCACAAAAGTTGCAGATATTAGAAGAATTAATAGTTGCGAAAAAGGGTTATTTTCCTAATTCATTATTATAAAAAAAGTCAATGCTATATAGCGATTGCAAAACTTCTTCTATGCAGTACTTAGTTTAAGTACAAGTGGAGTACCGATGTTAAGTTACTTTCCAATAAAAGAATTCTGCCAGATCCCTAAATGTTTCATTCGTGCTATGCATGTTTCAGTTTTTAATGGAAAAAAAAGGTTCGCTCCAATTCCGGTAGAGCAACGATGTGTTATGTCGGTGTCGATTTCCTTAGTTGCTAAGCTAACCGTATAGGTTAGGTTAGGTTATAGCGGCGGCCAAAGCCTCACATAGACCCATGAGGGTCCATAGTGATACCACTAAAAACAGGAGACCCGATGTACCTATGATAGTTGCGCTTGCGTTTCGATCTGTACTGAGAGCTCCTCGTTTAATTCAAAGGTCCCTGTTACCGTAGCAAAGTTTAGCAGGCACTGCATGCTGTTAAACGAGACTTCTTTAAGATTTGTGAAGGTCGGTGCACCAAGAGCCTTCACCCGTCTCCTAGCAAGGGCTGGGCAGTTGCACAGGAGGTGTTCTAGCGTTTCCCGTTCCCCGGGTAGTTTACAGTTCCTGCAGAGATCATTAGTAATTAGCCCCAGTCTGTACGCATGCGCCCCAATCAAAAAATGGCCGGTAATAATTCCGATTAAAGTTGCGCATTGCGCCCTTGGTAGTGCTAACAGAAGTTTAGTCTTTTTCTCATTTCGAGTGTTTCACATTTGTTTCATGGTTCTGGAAGTTGATGTAGCCTGCCACCTGGCCTCAGACAGGCTTACCATCTTCTGCTCTAGGGAGTTGTGAACGACGTTAAGAGGCGGTGGTACCGAAATCGCGGTTTCTTGCCCAAGGTTTGCACCTTTTTTAGCAAGATCATCCGCGAGTTCATTTCCTAAAATACCACTGTGCCCTGGAACCCAGCAGAGTCCCACTTTCCTATTTGAGCACAGCTTCTGTAAAGCGCGTCGACAGTTAAGTACTGCCTTGGATTTGATAATGCAGGATTGCAAAGCCATTAAGGCTGCTTGGCTATCCGTATAGATAAAAACTGCCTTATCCCTTTTTCGCAATTTGTGAGCTATCTCCACCGCCTTCTGAATTGCCAGTACCTCCTCTTGGAAAATACTGCAATTATTCGGCAGTCTGTAGCAAGAGTTTGTTGGAAGATCAAGTGAGTGCACGGCTGCGCCCACTCCTTCCACTATCTTAGAACCGTCAGTATAGATGTTAATCGACCCCGCAGTGTTACCGGTTCTTACCTCCCAGTACTCTCCGCTTGGTATGTTTATGGCGAACTTCCTGTCAAACCAGAGCTTAGGATCTGCATAATCCGTAGTCCCTGTTGTAGGTAGGCTGATGTTACTGTGTCCGTATGTACATGCTTTGAGCTGGTTTGACTCACTGAGCATTAGGGCGCATTTGCATGCTACGTATTTTGCGAACAGGTCAATAGGTGGTAGAGAAAGAAGGGCGTTGAACGAGTCTGAAGAGGTTAGACCGTATACAGATTGAATATATCTCCAATTCGTATATATTCTTTTCTTCATGCTTCTGAGAATTATGAATCCCTGTTTTATTTTTTACACATTTTAACTATAAAAATAATCAAATCTCTTTTACTTACTGAAAGCCAGCATTTGATTTTCAGAACCAAAAAGAATCTCTTGATTTGCTTCAATAAAACTTGCAAATTTGGTTTTCTGGAGAAAGTGCAAAAGGATACTGATGTATTGACTGTTTCTACGTTAACTAGCTTTCATCGTTATTAAACACCTTATTTTCCGTCGTATTTTTTTCACTACTAAACAATCGAGTTTATTTGTCCAGAGAACTCGTCAGTTTGCTTACTCCCCAAAACTATATCAACCGAACTGCATGTTTTTACATCCCATAAGCGAAACATCCTCGGTTATTATTGTCATCGAAATTTTTTGGTTTTAATATTTAAAGAGTTTTTGGTTGTTAGACGAGTCTCTTGCCGTCCACCATACGAGGTATCTCGATGGAGATTGCATACTCTCATAGCTGTAGTCATTTCCTCATGTCAGTTTAAAAACATTAACTTTAAGAACCAGTTCGAAAAATATGTTGGCCTAGGTCCCAAGAAGCTGTTTCACCATTAAATCATCAGAAGGTGTATTCTCCAATTGTTCGAAAAACCTATACAGCTAATACTAGGTTTGTTATTTTTGCATGCACTTTCTACGCTTTTCTGCACTAACTCTTGAGCAAGTGCAGAAAAGTGTAGAAAGTGTATGCAAAAAGAACAAACCTATTAGGACCCAGTAAGTTCACTGGGACAGCTATTCGAAATAAATTCTATAATATAGCCTACTATATATGGAAAAAGTTATAAAGAATCATAAAGACAGCAATGTTGTTGTTATTTTGAATATAAATTTTCTAACTTACTCTGTTCTGGATAAGTGCGCAAAAAACGCACCTAGTATTGTCGTAGATTATTGAAATTAAATTCATGTCCAGGAATCTTAACGAAAGAAACTGCGCCGCCCTGAATTGTTGTTTACATTATAATTCAACTACATACACTGAAGTTCACCTCATATTTAAACCAATTTGTTCACTGGGATGTTTATAATCGTAGGTTGCTCCCACTAAACACTAAGAGCCAACCATAAAATCAAGCCAAAGCTTCTTTAATTTTTCCATAAATATTTAACGCTAATGGTATTTAACATCCAACATGAATAACTGAATTGCTTTGAATATGAGTTGAACCAGAACTCACTGTTGCAAACTTTGATTAGTTACAATTCGTAGATATGAATTTCAGTTCAGGAACGCACATATGGCCGAATCCATGCCTCTCACCAGCACCAAATTTCCTAAAATTTATTTCATTTATTGCAGTCAAACTAAATTTGCAAAATAGTTCCAACAGCATTATTTTCATTTAGAGCTAATTCCTAGAGTTAAACCCATTTCAAAGATAACCAAAACGATCAAACAAATAATTTTCGCTTCTACAGAAATTAAATTTAAATGCTTTGTATTAATAACAAATTATCGATTCGACTCTCGACAATTTGCACTGCTTTAATTTATATCCATTTGCAATTAGCAATATAGCCGTAACCCACTTAAATATTTATTAATGAAACCAGTCCAACTGAATTGAGGGTATAGACAAGTTGTCAGCAAAACTGTCTAATTTGCAAGTCTACTTGTAGTGTTCGATTTGCAATCTACCTTTAATATTTTCTTATTTATTCATTGCGATTAGAAACTGATAACATAAATATTAATCTGCGATTAGTACAAGAATTACAAACGCTCGTGTGCATAACTTAGCTACTGACTTGAATATGTCTTTTTTTCGAGCCAATCCTTAATAATCATCTCAATATTCAGTTTATTGTAGATATTTTACAACAACTTATTTAATCGGAACAGTCCTACAACTGGAACTGGTGCTGTTTGTCATCTGCATTGCATGCAACTCGAATAAAATACATTTTTTTCTCTACTTTTCGAATTCTTGTTCTGGACTAGTGCAACTAACTCGTACGTATCTGGTACAATGAATTTTTTAATTGAATTATAAAACAAACACATCCCTAGGCCCAATTAAAGAGATAAATCAATGATATGCAAAACAGTTGCAAGCGTTTTACCTGGACGAATCGAACTGCAGATTATGCCATGTTTCGAGCTACCTTGTAGCGCACTACTACCGTGATGACGTACCAACATGCAATTAATTGCATGTCGCACTCTATAAATTAAGAACCATTCGATGCACCCAGACAATTTCACTATACATACATGGTGGCATAGGACAGCCGTAATATCGACTTAGTTCAGGAAATGAATGTTCTAATGATAAGAATCTCGAAAATATTCGATCGTTTTTTGGTCTGTTTTTCGAACAATGCACTCGACATTCTTCGAAGAGTTAATTAAAATGCAAAATGAAAGTGCAGATGGTTAGATTCGATTTACAAGTGACAAATGGATTATTTAATTGATCAGTGTTTTTACATACCGAACTGCTAAGTTTATTAATGTTCGAAGTTCTTCTAGTCCTTCGGGTAGCTCCCATAGCTGATAACTTCAGAACGCTTAATGCTAGAAACTTGAAATTTAGCACACCTAAGTTAATGCACATATTAGTTTCAATTTTAAAGTAAAGTGAGCAAGATCCCCACTCCTTCGGTAGCTCCCATACAAAACTTTTTGAAACATATTGTTACATGCAAACCTGGCAACCGCGCAACTCGATCGATTACGAATAAGGGAAACAGCAGCAACCGAATACCTGGTTGCAAAATAACCCATCAGAAACCTAGTTGAAGTATATAAGGCAAAACAACACGACTATATCTCCCCTCTAATCGAATGCGCTCGAATGTACTAGAACAGCCTAGAAGATCAAATAGAATGCTCTCAAGCTTCCCAGAACCCTCTACACACACCACCGAACAAACATTCAAGAACAGTCTCGACTACAGACAAGTAGTATAAAAGCAGGTGAAGCTTTCAGCGAGGGACATAGTAATTTTTATTACGTCGACTGTTACAGCCAGCGTGTATACGCGACCGCATTGGTGGAAAGCGATCGATTGCATTTGATCGAATCAAGCGAAATATTAAAGCGGGCGGTATTGCCATATAGTGCGAATAATTGTGCGAATATAATTAAAGTACGAATTAATAAATTGTGACTTATTTTGATTTTAAACGAATTGTGTTTTACTTGAAATCCCGGCGAACCCCTAGCTCGCAACAATATGTTCGCCAATATTGGTCAATTATTATTAAACATTTGGCGATGAAAGCGAAAGACAATGCATTGAGGACTTACTCGATATACTGTTATCTTTTTTGAGCGCAATTTATGGAGGAAATAGCATAATTAATAGATTTTTTTTTTAAATATTTTAATAAAGTAGAAACCCTTTCATATTGACTTTCAGGAGCAGGGTTGCCAGATAGTTGGCTGCAGAACCCGCTGAGTGAGCTTATGAAATAGCCCAAAACCCGCATGAAGACTTGTAGCCCAAATACCGCGCTCAACTTTGCAATTTTAAAGATCTACTTAAACATGTTGAAGACAATTGCGATTTTGACGACGAACTGTGTTCCAGAATTCGTTGGAAACACTGTAATGTATAATAAATATTGTGTGGGAATACTTAAATTCGTATTTATCACCATTTTAAAAATCTTATTTGCAAAACATATTAGGTCCAAATTAAAGGTAAAATTATAATTGAAAAGTAATTTCGCCTGGTTTTCAAGTAAAACATAATTCGATTTAATTTATTACTCGATCGCTTTTATCGATGAAAATCACTTTAAAAATACACTTTTGCGTAGATCGTCGTTTCACTCTCGCAGTAGAAAAACTTATCCCCCGGCTCTGCTGCGTTTATATACTGCGTGAGTGTAGTTGAGAAATTTGCAGCATATTCGATTGTTTGTGTGGAACGCGGAAGAAGTAGCTATTACATGCGAGAAGTGTCTAGAACATGCGGGAAGTATATAGAGCTATTGCTAGGTTGTTATTTTTCTCTGGAAATTTTAATATCAATAATAAGTGAGTTGCTCGGGTTGTCAGAGAATACATGTAACAATAACTTGGGAGGGACTAAAATTTTTGCAACTTGTGTCTGTAACCTACCAATCCAGCAAAAATTGTAATTAATAAATTAAGCAAAAAATAAAGGAACTCTATGACAGAGTCATCAATATTGGTAAATCTATTATCTCTTGTAGGTTATATTTTTACGGGTGTCCATAACTTCAAAGAAGGTGGTTCATTTGTAGAAAGTCCACAAATAATGAACCGATTCTAAATTAATTTTAGTTTGCAAATACCAGATAGATATCGTGTGAACTTATTACTTTTCAATATTATGACTGGAGAACCGAAATTTAGTGGCAAGAGGATTTGTGATATGACGTAGTTTGCAAACGTTGTATATGAGCCGTTAACACTAGCAGATTTAACCCAAGAGACGACTGAAATTCAGTTTCCTAATTTCCCTATTTTTATTTTTTCCTTGTAAATCGCGTCTGTTGTTAAATAACACAAATAACACAATTTGCGTTAGCCAAATAGCCCAAAAAGCTATAAGTAGCTTTTTGAAATTTTTACCCGTGAATTGAACATTTAAATAGCCCAAATCGCGGGAAATAGCCCAATCTGGCAGCCTTATTCAGGAGTCATTGGAGTAACTATAATAGATGAAATTAGACGAGGACGCAAATGGCCTTAACGTAGTGGGGTTCTTTAGGGGGTTGAAAGAAACTGAAACTGGGAACCCTCTGAGCTATCAAAAACCAGAAGAAACCAGCCTCTTTTGTGAGATTTTTGGGAAGGTTGTCTAGCGATAAGATTTTTTTCAGAATTTTGAGTTGTTTTCGGAGTAACAGGGGTCTATTTTGAAGACTAACTCGATCGAATGACATAACCGTTGAAAATCCGTCAGTCGAAAAGTTAGTTGGTAACCTATGTTGGTTTAGATTTAAACGAATGTATCATGGATTAAATTAGCTCATCAGAGGGTGCTTGATGTAATTATATGAAATCGCCATACAACTGGTGGTATTACTACACTACTAGCAGACTACCTTTCATAAAGCCTTACCGAAGCTACTTCCCAGCCTCGTAGTCTCGGTAAGGCGTTATGGAAGGTAGTTTGCTAGTAGGGCAATGATTCCGCTACATGTACATTCCTGAACTGAAATTCATATCCACGAATTTAAACAAAGGAAACTTTTTTCTAGTGAAATACTGTTTACTCTATGATTCAGCTGCAGAAATAAATCAATTTGGTTGTTCACTAGGATTTTAATTGTAATTGTTGAATCCCATCTTTAACAAGAATGGAACTTAGGTGAAGCTTAAATAGAGATTAAATTTAAGAAATCTTGGGTTGATTTTTTTGGATCTTAGAACATTTAACAATGTTCTTTTCCGAACACCCTAAATCCTGGAAGTTGTAATTTTGACACCACCAGTAAAATGGAAAAAGTAAGGCTAAAGGTACAATCTTGCTCGTACTGCCGACCGTCGCGGTCAGCAGTAACTGCCAACCTCAACTGCTCACCGCGGCTAACAACCGTCAACTGCCGAGCAGTCGCAAACATACATGACAGCTTGTTTTTGACTGAAGCAATAGTCTACTGCCGGCAGTTACTACTGACCGCGACGGTCGGCAGTACCAGCCAAATTGTACCTTAAGTTTGTTAATGGGCGATATCCTTCCACTCCTTCGGGTATCTTCCATACAAGAGTACTTGAAACACGTATGCACGATTTTTGTTCGAACGCTTCAAGCTAGTAACCTGAAATTTTGCACACGTAAACTATCCAATGTTTGATTTCGAATTTTCTCTGCACTTCAACTAAGATGAAAGTTCTGTTGATTTTTTTATTTGCACCAAAACAGAATAATGATTAAGTGTTTTGAAAAACATTCATTGGAAATACCTATGTTAATCTACTTGTTGGACGTGGTTGAAGCAAACTGCATCTCTAAATTTAAGTTATACATTTCTTGAAAGAAACGAAGGTGATAGCAGTGACCACAAAATTTCAGGCAGGAAAAGCTGTAGAATTTCACGATGTCAACCTGGCAATCAAAAGTTTTCGCTGCTTCAGATAAAAAGGAAAAAATTCTTTCAACAGTCCGGGCGAAACTTTATTATTTATTTTTCGGGTCAAAGTTCGGGATGCGTGTACCCGATCTTGAGAAATTTGCTTCGAAACGAAAGAAAATTCTTTGATCAATATGATTTTTCTCGGAAAACCCTATTATTAAAATGTCATTATTTTAATTTAACTTTTACCACATTGTTTGTTACAAAAACTGCATACATATAGTATGACTTAGGTTTACCATTTTGAATATAATAAACAAAAGCTCGGAAAAGTAAAAATTTAATATGGGATAAAGTGAGCCTCGTTAAACAAAACTGTTCAAATTTCTGCTTCCACTTAAACATTTTCTTTCTTATTATTTTAATTACTGATGAAAATAATTGCATTGGAATGAGTTTTGACATAATTGTTACATTTGCCTGGGTGTGGTAGGTAGAACATTCTAGAGTTATTTTTTTTGTAGTTTGGTACCTATCGAAAGATCAAAGCCATAAAAACTTACATACTTTTACATTTTGATGAGTTTGAACTAGAAAACTACAAGTAAAAAGTATCAATAAAGTTTAGAATATAATTTCAAAATTTCCATACGTACTCCAATGGAGAATATGCAGTGATTTTGTTCATCTATGGGCGCACGAGCTGCACAATTGGAATATCATCATAGAGTCCCAATTCACCAAAGACGGTGTCATAAACTTTCATAACTTAAATACGTGGGCTAAGAGCAAACCAGATACTAGAAGAGCAGCATCATTTCAGCACGGATTCAGTGTAAATTTATGGTCAGGTGTGCTTGGTGACAATTTCATTAGACCTATCAGGCTTCCATCTAGGCTAAATAGTTCCAATTACATAAATTTTTTTTACAAATGATCAACAGGATATAGTGATATATTCCACTGCAACGATTAGCTTCCATTTTTAACAAATATGATGCTGCTAAATGAATTTTTTATACTCTAGATGAAATCATATAGAGTATTATAAGTTTAATCCAGCCCAAAAGTTTGTAACGCATAGAACCAAGCCTCGGACGAAAAAAAGTTATATATTATTTTTTGTTTATTTGTGCCCAAAAACCTCAAATCCGCTTGACGTCCGTCCGTCCGTCCGTCCGTCCGTCTGTCCGTGAACACGATAACTCAAGAACGCCTTCACCTAGGATCTTGAAATTTTGAATCTGGGTGTTTGGTTGAATTTGTAAGGCTAAGTTCGTTAACGGGCAAAATCGTCCTACTTCTTCGGGTAGCTGCCATACAAAATGTCCTTAAAACACGTGTTCAAGAATATTGACCAATAACTTCGGAACGCCTAAAGCTACGACTTTGAAATTTTGTATGTATTACTTTTTTAATAGTTGGAGCTAAATGTATGATTATGAAGAAAATCCTGTTAGTCCTTCCTGTAGCTGCCATACAAATATCCTGTCAAAATGTATTCACTTAATTTACGGAACTCACTATAACTCAAGTAATCGTTTAGCTACGAAATCGAAATTTTGTACAAATTAGTTTTGAGTGAAACCAAAGTTCGAGTTTACTGGTCAGCGAAATCCTTTTACTCCTTCTGGTAGCTGCCATACAAAATGTCCTTAAAATACGTGTTCAAGAATATTGGCCGATAACTTCAGAAGGGTTTAAGCTACGTCTTTGAAATTTTGTATGTGTTATTTTTCCAATAGTTGGAGCTAAATGTATGATTATGAAGAAAATCCTATTAGTCCTTCGTGTAGCTGCCATACAAATATCCTGTCAAAACGTCTTCACTTAATTTACGGAACTTACTATAACTCAAGTAATCTTTTAGCTATGAATTGGAAATTTTGTAGAAATTAGTTTTGAATAAAAACAAAGTTCGAGTTTACTAATCAGCGAAATCCTTTTACTCCTTCTGGTAGCTGCCATACAAAATGTCCCTAAGGCACGTGTTCAACAATATTTTTCGATAACTTTTGAACGCTTTAAACTACGAATTTGAAATTTTGTACACGTTCATTTTTAAATGATTCCAAGGAAAAGGATAAATATGTAAGAAATCGAGTGAGTCCTTCCTGCACCTCCCATCTGAAAGTCTTTCAAAAAGGACATTTTTTTCCGGTTACTTACCGAGTTCCAGATATGAAATTCAACACTGAATATTGTCTTTTAGTTTTGAGTAGCAATATAATGGCAGTCCTTAATACCCTTCCGGCCTAGAATCTGCAGATATGAAGCAAAAAGAGGAAATGGCGTGATAAAATATTTGGCGCAGCCGGTAGCAGGGACCTTAGGAGGATATTTTACCGGCTGCGCCACATGATTGAACTTAACCACAATGCTAAATTTTATTATGCAATGAACAAAGTAAAAAAAAAAGTAAATTTTTTTCTACTCTATCACAAGCAGAGTCTACTTCCGGGATTATTTAATTGTAGGAAGTGTGTAATTCCAATGCAAATATCGGCATACCTCAGGTATCTATAAGTAGTAGATACAATCACGTATGATAGGCTTAAAAACTGTACACTTTAAATGCAAAAAGAGCCACACTAAATCCCGTTAAAGAGGCGTTACAAAATTGAAACACTTCCGAAATGAAATGGGTACCCAATTTGTTCAGAAATCTCTCTATCTTAATTTAACCGTTTGCTTAATTACCACTAATGTTACTTTACAATTTGCAAGTAAAATACCGCGTATAAACTGTAAACGATAGGCCTTCATCTTTGGTAAAAAAAACTAATCACTGACATCTAATGAAAGAATAATGATGGTTTTCATTGTCTAAAGACATCATCATTTTTCGATGTTATGGAAGCTATACTACTAGTCTGGCCACATAGCGAATTAAGGACAATCACAACTTACGGTCTAGCGATGCCATTAATTAAAATTCGAAGATTTTTTCCCAACAGTTTAATAAGAAAAACGGGGCAATCGAAGCGATCATCAGTTAATTGATGGAATCGATCAAAGTCAACCTAACTAGGCTGAAGGCGTTAATTTTTGATCTGCTTGCTTAGCATAAAAGTAATTTCTAGTGTTGGTTTCGAGGTACTTGCACTACATGAAGAAAATGAATCTGTGCCCAAGACAAAGTTGTTCGCGAAGATTCCAAACGGCTTTTTGTAAATTTTCCTATAATCCGTTGTATAAAGTGTGAAATTTAGTTACTGTCCGAAGTAAGGCAAATGGTCATCAGTTACGAGCCCCATGCCCATCTGTTCTTGTAACGATAGTCTGGCAGTAGGAGAATACACCGGGTCTACCGCTGGTTTTGATCGATCGAAACATTTACCATCTTGGGCTGGGACAATTAATTCCCAAGTTGATTTATAGACGACCATTTCCGTGTCTTATAATGCACCTGTACCATAAAAATACAAAAGTATCGCATTGCCTGTGTCCGAAACACGGGAATTGCATCGCACGGATTTTGTCCATTCCATTCGATTCGATTTTCTCAAAAGAATCTTTGAATTTTCTGTATCTAAAGTGCTTAGCTTGTAAATCGCGGATAAGATAGCCCCATGGACTGTGGGGAAAGAATCGTGATATCGTACGCGTGATGTCAAAGAATGGTAAAAGTAGTTCTCCGGCATGTGAGGATTTAGCGAGTTTCAGGTGAGCCGCGGACAATTTCTACCCGTAAGAAGACACTTCTCACGTTTCAACAATCGATGGTGAGAAGGAAGTTGTTATGGTTGAAGCGTTTTCTGTTGGCATTCACCCAATAGACAGTCCGCGAAACGATTGAAATTTGTTTGATTCTTTATGTAGTTCACGGGCTCTTCCATTCATTGATCTCTAGAGCACTTTATCATATAAAAGTCGTGTGGTTAGTGGTTTTTCGCCGTGTTTTTGTCGAGATTATGCCCACAGCAGTTCTATGATATTTCTATTCTAGGAAGGAATTAGTGAATGCTAGTGTTTTCTATAGGTGAGTATCGGGTTTTTTGTGTTTTTTCTTTAGTGGGTCATCGTGGAGCGTGATCTGCTTTCTGGTTCTACACGATTTATTCGATTTCGTGTTTTCGCGAGAAGATGGTAATTTCTTTCATTTTTTTTACACTTTTAATTTAACATTGACAGAGTATTTTCACCTCACCTTGCTAGATAAAAATTCGGGTTACTGTGAATTTCGGCATTATAAGCGTAAAACATGGTGTCACAGTGATACGAAATCATTCATAGAAGCCGGAACTTTCTAGCGTATTCCGTTCTGGAGAAGTATAACGAAGTATAGGAATAAAATTCTGCCAAATACCACAAATTTATTGTTTTTTAGATTGAAGTCCGGAACGACTTTAATGCTGAGATGCGGTGTAGGCACTGAGATATAACAAATGGAGACCTCGATTTGCTATCTCACATGGCCGACGTTTTTAAAATGTCAATATTTCGAAAAAGGTGTCCATGATAACCCGAGGTTCTGCATTGTTGAACAAAATTCTGATGATTTTAAACATTCATTAGATTCAAAATTGGTAATACAAATAAAATAATTTTTGATTGAAACATTTTTTTATGTTTCTTTCAAAAATTCAATTTATTTTAAGTTTAGAGAAACTTCGAAAGTTATCCGGGGTACAAATTAGGATTGAGCCACGGATGACCTGAATCTTAAGAAGGAAAGAGTTAGTAGCACGGTATGCATGTATTATGGCGAGAAGGAAAAGAATGAGGGGACCATCAGATTAGGCAACATGAAAAATTAAATCCGAATTTTTAGGTGTAATTTCGAATTGAAAAATTACCAAATAATTTGAATTTGATAAATACTTTTTTGGATAAACAATGCAATTTATTGAAAGAAAATGAGTTCATAAAATTGCAACTAAGCTGTGTAAATTGTACAGGTAATATTGGCTACTGCAGTACGAATATAATACCATGTACTTATCGGTATGGCGCCAAATTCAAAAATAACGTATTACATACTCAACCGTTATAAATATTCCTGAAACTGTTATTTCTCAAGAAATTTATTAATAAAAAAATTGAAGTAAACTGTGGGTTGTGTTATGAATTTCGAACGCAAAACGCAACTTCTCACCATCAAATTGAACAATTTGAATTGTCAGAACTGATAATTCAAATTGAAAAGTTTTTAATTTTATTTAAGTTGTTGCCCATGTTGTTCGAAATTCGAAATTTTGAGAAGGAGCGAGAGGGTACGATTTCATCGGCTATTTCAATCTGTTATATCGTATAGAGAAATGAGCTGATGGGGTCTCCATTTATATAGCTCAGTAGGTGTAGGTGACTACGCGATTGAGAACCTAAAAAATAACGTTCTAAGTAGCCTCGTGGTTGTTCTTCAGGTTGTCAGTTGCATAGTAACCTACTCCGCATTAAACGCGTTCCGGACTTCTACTCAAGCAATAACAAAGTTACGCCCAGACTATTGGAAGATTTTTTTTAATTACTAATTTTTCAAATTTGAATAATAAGGTGTACAAGTAAGTTCTCAGCGTTTTCCTATAGATGGCGCTAAGAAAAAATACTGTTAAAAAATGGCGGATCAGAAACGACAAGATTAGACATCTGGCAACAACTCCCCATCATTACATTTGTCAAGTTGTATCGGCGTCATTTGTTTTTTTGTCCGTGAAAATGTCGAAATTTGAGCCAAATAAGCGTCATTTGCGGGAAGTTTTGCTTTTTTGTTACAATTCGAAAAAAATCTGCGGCTGAGGCGAGTCGAATGATTGCAGAAACTTATGGTGAGTCTTCTATTAGTGAATCAACGTGTCGCCAATGGTTTCATCGCTAAAAAATGGATGATTTCGGCGTGGAAGACAAGGAGCGTTCCGGCCGGCCAAAAAATTTCGAAGACGCAGAATTGGAGGCATTACTGAAAGAAGATGCATACCAATCGCAACAAAGTCTTGCGGATTAATTGGACGTGACTCAACAAGCCAGTGCACTTCGTCTGAAAGCCTTGGAAATGATGCAAAAACAAGGAAATTGGGTGCCGCACGAATTGAAGCCAAGATACGTCGAACTGCGTTTTTTTACGTGCGAACAGCTACTCCAACGGCAGAACAAAAAAGGTTTTTGCATCGTATTGGGAGTGGCGATGAGAAGTGGATACACGACGAAGCGCCAAAAATCGTCGGTATACCCTGGTCATACATCAACATCGACGGCAAAGCCGAATATCCATGGTTCCAAGCTCATGCAATGTATTTGGTGGGACCAGCAACTAATGCGTTTGAGCCGAGCATTGAAAGAAAAACGGCCGCAATATGAGCAGAGACAAAGACAAAGTGATTTTGCTATATGAGAACGCTCGGCCACATGTTCCTCAGGTTGTGAAAATCTACCTGAAAATATTGAAATGGGACATCCTACCCCACCCGCTGTATTCACCAGACATCGCCCCTTCCGACTAACACCTATTCCGATCGATAAAAAATGTCCTGGCTGAGCAGCACTTCCGTTCTTACGAAGATGCCAAAAATTGGGTCGATTCGTGGCGAGCCTCAAAGGACGTGGAGTTTTTTCAACGCGGAATTCGTATGCTGCCAGAAAGATGGGCAAAGATTGTGGCTAGCGATGGACAATATTTTTAAACATAATTATGTAACCAATTTTCCACAACAAAGGCTCAAATTTTGAAAAAAAAAACGCCGAGAACTTACTTGTACACCTATAACATAGAGATAAAATATCGACATAGCCCTGTAGGGGTTGAATATCAAAAAATTGTGAAACCAATTTTTATTCGATTATATAAAAAGTCCGTTAAAGTAAATCTCATCAGACCTAAGTGATATGTCGGAAATAGTAAAATCATACACAATCATTTTACACCTTCAACAACAATAGTAGTAATTGTAATACTATTAAGATGAATTGGAGCTCGCCCAGTAGAAGACCTCTGCCCTACGTTATTACAGGACAAATTTTAACAGTTGTTTATTTTTTATATTATATCATAAACCCAATTTTATGTAAATGATAAGATAATAAATTAAATTAGTTAATGAGCTTGATATTAAGCATGTGTTTTGAAAACATAAGATAGAACTAAATAATTTCTATTAACTTTACTAATTTTTATTCATATAATTAAAAATAACAAAAATATCTTTATCCCAATAAAATATATGATATCATTTAATGATAAAGGTAAAAATCTTTTTCAAGCCAAATATATTAACTTATCATAACGATAACGAGGCAATGACAAAATTTCGAAACAAATTTTTAGATCATTATGTATAAAGCCCATAGAAGGAAAAGCGAATTCGATCTCATTAAACCTGAAAGATTTGTGAATATCAGAAAATGGTTAAATCCGTTTTTCCGATTAAATTTAAAGCATTTAGTGAAAGCGAATTCGAAATCTCATTACACCTAAGAAATATATCGGAATTCGTGAAATGTACACAGCCAATTTACACCCCTTTAGGGTTTGGATATTGAAAAATTTGGAAAAACTACTCTAGGCGCTTATATAAGAAGCTCGCAGAAGTAAAATTTAGTGGATAAGTCGACATGCCTAAAAGGTAAATATTAGGTTGTTGCAGATAAAATGTCGTTTTTCTCTATAAAGTGAAGTCGATTTGCGATTTTCATGTCTCAAACTGCCGCCAGGTGGCACAAACGGTATTGGGTATTAAAGTATAAATACCCCTACATTTACTCATGGAATCATTTCAGTTTTGGACTTCATTGAGATCGGACAGAAAAAAAAGAAAAAAAAATGGATTCGAGTCAAAAACGGGTAATTTTCCTTTATGAATTTAAACTTAGGAACAGCGCAACGGCGGCAACCGAAAACATCAACAGGGCATTTGGTACTGATACGGTAAACAAACGAACCACACAGCGATGGTTCAAAAAATTCCAATCAGGAGATATGGTCCTTCAAAGTGCGCCACGTGGTACTCAGGACCTTCGATCGACAAGGACGAGCTGAATTTATTAATGGAATCTTACTCATGCCAAACTGTAAGGGACATTGCAGAGAAATTGGGCGAATACCATTCGACAGTTTGCCGGCACTTGCAAAAGATTTGAAAAATCAAAAAGCTTGATAAGTGGGTTCCGCATGAGCTTAGTGAGGAAAAAATGGCCTCATATTTCAAGAACAACGGTCCAAAAATTAAACGAGTTGCAGTATGAGACTCTTCCTCATCCACCATACTCACCAGACCTTTCGCCAACCGACTACCACTTTTTTAAACATTTGTGTAATTTTTTGGCGAACATACAATTCGATACGAGCCTTCAAAAGTGCCTTCGTGGACTTTCTTCGCTCTAGAAAGTTGGACTTCTACGAAACTGGCATAAATGCACTTGTATCTCGCTGGGAGAAGTGTATTGCATGTACTGGTGCCTATTTTGATTAATAAAATTAAGTTGTATAAAAGTTACAATTGTTTGAAATTGCACTACCAAAAACGACATTTCATCTGCAGCAACCGAATATAACGAAATTTATATAAATGTGAAAAATAACACTTTTCATGGACATTATTTTACTCCATCTATGTACGCCGATAAAAATCTGAAAATTTCCCTTTTTTAATTACTCCTGCAGTAAATTTACATACATATAGGTACAAAAGTTTCAACTTTCTATTATAATCCGTTTCTGAGATATATAAAACCACTCGTACCGTGCAATAGTGACTCAATATAGTCGTCAAATTTACTGTCTATCCTTTTCGGTTTTTGAGAAATAAAAATGAGAGTTTATACCTTTCCACTCCTCCCAATATCACCTGCGACACCCACACCCCCAACAATTTTTTTTTGTGCTAGAGGTCTACTGGGCCTAATTCTTGATAGATTTTTTCTTTGTCTAGGCTCCAAGTGTAGTGGTACGTCGCTAGGCGACAGCACTGCGTTCAACGAAGAAATTTCTACGAATTTTATAAATAAAGTGTTACATTATAAAAACACGAATATTTCTATTCCCAATCCTTTTGGGTTGGAAATGTCAAGAAAAGACGAAGAAGTTCATCTTTTTAACCCAACTATTATCAAGAAGATTATAAAATATTTACCTTATCACTTAAGGCAACCACAAAGTTTCAAACTTCTAACATCAACCATTCTGGAGATATGGATTTTAGAATGTTTCAATCCCAGGTTTCAAGAGTTTCGGGAGCATTGGTTTTCCCACACTCCCAAACTCCTATCAACAATTTTTTTGCAAATGGGTCTGCTAAATACATAAGTTCCAAGTTTCAGCTTCCTAGCATAAGCAGTTCCTGAGATCTAGAAACCAAAATTATTCGTCTAAAATTTCAACTTAATATCTCAACGGGTTCGTGAGCTACACAGTAAAAATTATTTGTAATTTTACAACATTTAATGTAATAAAATTATCACCACATCATAGGTAAAATTACCTAATTCATGCATAAACGCTATTACCATTATGTAATTCCGTTGTTTACGTGATATATTATGTCAAATTGCAAAGAGATAAAAATTACAATAACTCGTATGGAAAACTGCATTTGAAAACATGGATAAATAAAATAATTCCATGTAAAAAATATAAAAAAGGGCCAAAATTGCAGTAAATACAACTTGTCAATAGAATTTTACATTTCGGCATGATGTAAATTAAGGGACATGATGTAATCCTGAGTCGATTTATTATTTCTTGTGCGGATATTGCAAAGCTAACATCGCGATTGTTTTTTTTTTCCTAAAAATTAAGAATAGTTCCCTTCCTCAAACTTTAAACATGTCACTGCAGTCTGCAGTGTAGTGGGTGCGAAATTAAATTTAATAATATCTTACAATATAACAATCACATATTTTCCCATCGGTTAAATGAAAATTTTAATTTTAAATGTGAGTATCAAGGCTGTGGTAGTAGCTTTCGCAAGTACGCAAGTATTCTCATATTTTTCGGGACCGCCCATACAGGCATGCTAGCAATAATGCTAAATTATGTGGTAAGCAGAATTTTTGCGGTGTTTTATGTCAGTCCACGCGCGAGATATTAAATCATTTTACGTCTCATTTTCAAAACGAAAATTCTGTCTCATGTCCATTTCCGATGTGTTCAAAAGATTTCATCATTAAATCTTCTCTTTGAAGCCACATTTTTCGTACTCATACAGATCGTTCTGAGGAAAATAGACAGCAACATACAGGGGAAAATAAGAATATCCTCACAAGATTTTGGTAAGAAATTAATATATTGTAAAACCGATGGTCTTAGTCACTAGTATTTAAGAAATAATACTGTATATTTATATGCTTATTATTGTAATATAATAATAATAATAATAATAATAATATATTGTATTTTACGCAATTTCTTTTAATGATACTATTTACCCCTTATATTGGGGTAATAAGCAATGCGAAATTGTGAATTTGACCGAGCGGATACTGTGAGATTAATTCGAATTCCATATTTCGCATTTCGCAGCGTGGTCATACAGTGTAATATATACTAGCCTTACCTTGCAACTATATCGTAGAAAAAAAAATAATAATGTTTTATTTTTAAAGAAACCAGTACAGAAGATGTTTATTACTTATATGTGGATTGCCATCTTGTCAACTCTGCATCTTAAAATTTTAAAGAAGTTTTCATTCAACTATTTTCCTTATATTATATTATGTTATGAATATATAATACCGGGAAAAAGTCTCACAGCCATATGAATTTATTCAAAGATATTTTTTGCATAATAAAGCATCTCGTGGAAGGAAAAAGAACATGTCAGCCATGGCAAAAGTGATTAAATTGATAAATTTTTTAAATTAAAAAATTATAATAATATCTGAATAACTAATAATAACTCTTATTAAAAATGAAAATGTTTATTTTTAGAATTTTATTGTTTTCTATATTTTTCATAAATAAAATAGCTTTTTTTGGATATATGTATAGGGTGTTTTTTTAGGTCCATGAGAACTATTGATATCGATAACTGTGGTTTGACAGCTGAGAATGTCAAACTGTGTTGACATTTCTGTTCAGTAAGGTTTGGCAAGTCATCATGAATCGTTTAACGCCAGAACAACGCTGCCAAATTGTGGAAATTTACTTTGAAAATAATAAATCTGTTCGCGAAGTTCATAGAGCACTTCGTCCATGGTGAATGGCCAGCGCTATCGAGCCACGCTGACTGAATTTTTGTTTCCAAAAATTAATCAGCCAAACATCGCCGACATTTTGTTCCAACAAGCCGGCGCAACTTGCCATACAGCGCGCTTAACAATCGATTTATTGCAAAATCAATTTGGTGACAACTTGATTTCTAGAAGTGGTTCTGTTAACTGGCCCCCTCGTTCGTGCGATTTAACGCCTCTGGATTACTTTTTATGGGGCTATATTAAGTCATGCGTTTATACCGACAAACCAGCAACATTGGAAGCCAATATTCAAGCCACTATTGACGCCATACGGCCAGATTTATTGGAAAAAGTAGTCAAAAATTAGACTGATCGAATGGACCATGTAACTTAAATTTAAAAATAAATGCCATGAAATTATCTACCAGAATATAATAAAAAAATTTCATTCCAACAATATTTCTGTCTTGTATTATAATTTTAAGTTCTCATGCACCTAAAAAAACACCCTATATAACACTGCTCTTGTTTATTTAGAATTAATTACTTCTTTTATTTATTGCATATAAGTGTATTACCATTTTGCTCTTTAAGATATATATAACATTATTAACAAGTTAATAAAAAGTATATTTTTCTTCTTATATCCTTAAAATAAACCTTTGTTCTTAGAACGAACGAAATGAAAAATCACGTTCGAATCAAGCACAAATTGGCACTGAGTCCACTGTAAAAACTTTCTTGAGCGGAAGTTTTTCAAAAAACTCAAGTAATTTGTGCTTAGTGCGTGGAATTTTTCATTCCGCTAAATCTCAGCATAAGATTTTACTTCAAAAACTTTCGATTTATAATAAGTATTATTATATAAATTTATTTGCAAATAGTAATGTAGTTTCCCATGTGGCTACTTGTACAATTTACTCTTTAAGTAGTAAAGTTACATATGTGATTAGTACAACCAATTACTCCGACTAAGGTAATTTCACCTTCTAAATTGTAAAATTACATATGTCATGGTTTTTATGTTTACTATTAAGCATGTGATTTTACAAAGGATTGTATGTATTTATTACATTTCCGAATTTTAATTTTACAGTGGAAATGGAAGTGGTTTTGAGACATGTCAATTTACACTATCTTATGTTGGCAATTGGTTGCCAACATTTAATGTTGACAGACGGAATTTTTTTCCGTTTTTTGGAGTTCAATAAGTCGTAGAACATGAAAATACAAAATTTCAGGTCGCAAATATTCTTGAAATTTCAGGCCAATCAAAATACTTTATTATTAAAAAATAATAAAGAAAAATTAAATTTGTGGTCTATGTTTTAAAGTCTTTCATGCTGGCATATAATTTCTTGAAGGTACTCATAGAGAATATACGGTGTTCTTTTTATTTTCCATTTCGATAGTTCGAATGTATTCAGGCCATTTATCTGCAATAAATTGCTCTAAATCCATTGATAAGATATTTTTCTTGTAATAAATGCATTTCATAACGAACTTTTTCCTTTTCCTTGTACTTGAGGTTTGTAGTTATGAATGAGTGCTATTTCTCTTTTTAACAGCTTTAGATTGCTGCTTAATTTGTGCTCAGCATGACTTCATATCGATAAATTTTTGAAATTACCATAGTTTCAAGTTTTTTGAACTGAAATATGATGGCAATTATTTGCAATTATCAGAGCATTTTATCAATCCAATAAAATAATGTTTTCAATATTTTTTGTTATGTAAAAGTGATTATGTTAATAGTTTGCCTTGCAAGTTTGTTCGGACCATTCGAAACTTCATTCATACCAGAAAAGGCTGGAAAAAATATGTTTTGCTTTATAAATCTTCGTAGTATTTTGCAGGAGTTGTTTGACCGCAAAAGCTACAAGTGTTCTTTATCTCGTAAGCTAATAGTTTTCGTACTAAATCAACTTCATAAGTTACAAGGTAGTCAGGTTACCATGGGCATATCGGTGAAAAACCATTTTAAATACCGCACTACTTGAAGTCTGTATCACATCGATATTATAAGATACCGATACCCGACAACTTATTCATGTTTTAAAACTGTGCCACTGTCAATTTTGTGACTCGATAAAGAGGTAAATGCCGCCAAATGGCACACCTGAGCGTTGATCGGTTGACCGCTAAACAATTATCGCACGGACACCAACAATTAAATTCATTTTCTTAGCGCACCTTTTAAGCCGTCGTATGCAGCGAAAAATTATTGCCGGCCGACCAATTAAATCTTTGATCTGATAATTCATTTTTGAATACCGACCGGCCTTATATCGATTTCGAGCTACTACTAGTGAAGATGATTTACGAACTATTTGTTCGGATAATTATACCTTTCCGGATTGCATAAAAGCCTACTGATGGTTGCGTATTATCGTTTTCGATTCGAAGTCTTAATCTTGGAAGCGCTACCTTTCACTGTCCACGGCAACAATAATACAAGAAAATTGCTAGCTTTCTCAGACTGGACAATACTTTGAGACGTTTTACCATCGACACTATCCCCGGCATTAGTAGCCGATCTTCGTCTTTTGTACCGAACCAGCAATTTTATCAATTAACTTAATTACTGTCGATTTCAAGTGGCGATTTGCTTATTTGATGGTTTTATGTAGCAAAAAAAAATCTATCCTGATTGCTATCATTAAATTATTTCGAGTTTATACTTTGCCTGGTGGTTGGGTAACTTTTCCTGAGAAATTTATTTGATTTGGAAATTAAGTTGTTTTTTCTAAGAGCAATTATGAGTGAAAATATGCCCGCTGTGAATTTTATTAAGTGTAGGGAAAAAAAGGTTTCAAAACAACATATAATTATGGTTATTTTAACGGCCAAATTGGTCGGTCAAAAATTTGACATGATATTTTGAAGAATTTCAAAATTTTATCAAAATTACTACTGCCAAAATCAACCGTACTTACAGTACAATTTAAACAACGAGGTGGTAACAAATCCAAAGAAGACTCACCTGAAAAAAAAAGAAAAAAATCCATTAATATCATTTTTCTGTTTTTATTATCCAAATTAATGTTCAAAATAATTTATTTACCCGGTTGGAAAACATAAATTTCATATTTTCTGACCACAAATTTTTATCATAAAATGCCATCCGATACAAGAAATGCAAAAATGGCAAACCAACAGAAATAAACAAATAAATTGAAGTTCAAGATTAACTTTGAAAGAAAAACCGCACCTGGTCGCATAAACTTCGATATGTAGATGATCCCCTAAGGTGGTCGCTGGACGGTATTGGCAATTTGTTATCGCATGACACAGGTCATTTTACAGGGGTCAAAGAAGTCGAATATTTTCGCATAGCAATTTCCTTTCACATATTTTATCGGACATAACAAGCAATCCTTGAATTTATTGAAAGTGAAAATGAATAAAACACAACTTTAGTTCAAATAATCAATTGAAAGTCACAGATTCATATAACATCAATCATAAAAGCAACAGGAGTTCTGTGCAGAGTTCCTTGTCTTTTCAGGTAATTTGAGATGCGTGAAATGCCGAAATTTTGAAGGTTTTTGGTTTTTTTGATGATCGAAAAAAGTAGTTGCTTTTGATATCGATTTCATTCACAGAAATAGTTAAAAATTTAATAGCAATTAAGAATGGGAAATATTTCGGTCAGATGATATTGTAAAAATATTGGGATGATGAGAAATTTAGTAAACGACATTCAAAAGCTGTTAAATTAGTTGATTGTCACCGCTGAAATGTTAATGGCGTGATTAACTTTGGAAGTGTTTTTTTGATGATTATTTTAAATGTTTGAAATATTTGTGAAATGAAATCACAAAGTTCAGTACCTATATTGTTAAATGTGAAAATGCAGTTAAAATTTTTTTCTCAACTAAACAAAAACAATATAAGATCTGAGGCAATTATAGAGGAAGTAAAAAGAAGAAACACACTAAAATAAATTCAAAAAAATGCATTCAATTACAGGTCCATGTTATAGATACAGGTTTCTAATAGTTAAGAATGTATCAGCACCTGACGTTTTGCAACGAAAATCGATAAATCAATTATGTAGTAGTACTTTCTGAAGAATTTCAATAAGATATTTACAGTTCTGAATGGTTTATACACTAGTGATGTGATAAATCGTTCATGTATGACCGAGTGATTTGGTTGAAGTGACCGATTAAAAAGATTCGGTCATTTGAGTCATTTCAGTCAGTTGAATGATTCGGCTAAAATGACCGACCGACCGAAATGACTTGCGACATTAGAATAATTTGTCGTAGTCATCATTGTCGTATAATGTGATGATCTAAAAAAACCTACAAGGAAGGTGCTCAGTCTACAAACAAGGAAGGGTGTCTGGTGTAATGTGATGCTCTAAAAAAAAGGTCGTCAGTGTACAAATACTGGAACTTCATCGGATACGATACGACACGTACAACACTTTTTCTACTGACCGATTGAACGACTTGTTTCATTTCACATGACTCGAGTCTAGTACTGACCCGGTCATTCGACCGAATCGTTCGCGACACTATTATACACACCTTCAAGTAGATTACAAATTCCGCGATTAATCATAAATGGATAGTATAAAGTGCAGCGTAATTTGCATTATCAATTAAATTTGAGTTTGTAAGAGTGGCATAAGAATGTGATTATTATGATCAGTTCATCGATAAACAGGGGACAGACCATTGCATTTAGAACAACATAACAAGTAAAGTATAGTGCAGCTATCAAAATTTTCAAGTGTAATTAAATCAACAATAGAAATACAGTAATAATTATTGCATTAAGTGCATTTTAAGTTTTAGTAAATTAAAATCTCGGCGAACAATAATAATATTCGTTTCACTATGATGGAAAGACTTTCTTCTATTCGATTCACAAACACTGTTAATTTTTTTTCCGATACAAAAAAATAAACAAATTCCATGAAATTAATTCGATTCATTCATATGCAATACACGAACCTTAAAAAGGATAAAAGTTTACCTACACTAAGGACCTACTTATTGTAAGGTCCATCCCATTTTCCTTAAAAAAATAGGTTTTTTTAATAAAATGAAAAAACTTGACTTTTCTGAACCCTTATTGCATACGAAATAAATTCAGCTGATGCAGTTATCCACTTATTGGAGATCGCTTCTTAGATGCACAAGTTGGAGGACGCGGGCGCTAAACCGAGATGACTTCAGACAATGTATCCCGATTTGGGCTGTCGCGCCATTGATGATGATGATGAGTTATCCCCTTATGATTTAATAATATTAATAATTTCAATGCAATAAGGGGTCAGTCAAAATTTTTCATGTTATTAAAAAAAGTTGACCTCTTGTTACACCGAGGGCTTCAATTAATAGGATGCGGTTAAACAGTCGTAATTAGAAAACAATTTCATTTATGTGTTTTTAAAAAATATCACAATTTATCTTAGGTAATTGAATTATTTATGAATTGTAAAAACTACTAACATTCAGTAATTATTTTACTGTGGTAAAAAAATTACATTGAAGAATACTTTCAAATATTTAATTTACAAGACTAAAAACATTTGACGGAAATTTAGTCAATGTTTTTCTGTCAAGATATTGTAACAACAAAAAATTAAAATAATATGGCAAACAAAAATTCTACGTTTACATCTGACCGCATTTGTCAGCCAGAATAGTAAAATATTTGACACAGTGAATGTTTATACTCTAGATGAAATCATATAGAGTATTATAAGTTTAATCCAGCCCGAAAAGTTTGTAAAGCATAGAACCGAGCCTCGGACGAAAAAGAGTTATATATTATTTTGTGTTCAGTTGTGGCCAAAAACCCCAAATCCGTTTGCTGTCCGTCCGTCCGTCCGTTTCCACGATAACTCAAGAACGCGTTGACCTAGGAAGTTGAAATTTTGTCATCACCTGTAAAATGGAAAAAGTAAGGCTAAGTTCGTTAATGGGCGATATCCTTCCACTCCTTCGGGTACCTCCCATACAAGAGTTCTTAAAACACGTATTCACAATTATTGCTCGAATGCTTCAAGTTAGGAACTTGAAATTTTGCATACTTAAAGTTTACAATGTTTGAAGCGAAAGTTCCGAATATGATGCAAATCGAATGAGTCCTCCGTGTAGCAGCCTACAAAAGTCCTTCAAAAATGTATGCAAGTTACAGAATCCACTATAACTCTAGTATGAGTTAAAGCAGGGATTCAAAATTTTACAGGAATTAGTTTTATATCAAAAGCAAGACTGAGTTCATTAATTAGCGCCATCCGTCGACTCCTTCGGGTAGCTGTTATACAAAAGTCCCTAAAACACGTGCTCACCAATATTGAACGATAACTTTAGAACGCTTTAAGTTACGACTTTGAAATTTTGTACACGTTAATTTTATAATAGTCTCAGCTGAAAGTATTAATATGAAAAATATCCCATAAATCCTTCATGTAGTTGCCATACAAAAATTTTGTAAAAATGTCCTAACTTTATTTATGGAACTCACTATAACTCAAAAAATCGTTTAACCATCCATCGAGTAGCCACTATCCAATAGTTTCTACCTAAATATAAGGTCATGCAATAATTGTATGTGCACTCCTCATTCTTTTGACATATTTCCAACTAAAATATAAATCGAAGTTCAGTAAATTTAATTTAATTCTTTATTACATTTTTTCGTGAACTTTGATTATTACCGGAAATACAAATACTTTATTATTAAAAAATAATAAAGGTAATCATCAAAGTTGTCGCTTAAAAAAAGCTAAATTTATAGAGGTTGGAATTAAATCAATTATTTTGAAATTATATTCACCCCCGCAGCACTTGGACTAAATTGGATATATCTTTGGTGCAAGTTTCAAATCTTGAACCACATTATAAATAAATTTGTCTAACTGTTAATTTTTATCTAGGCTTATTTTTTTGGGTTATTGTCTCCTTCTAAATTTGAATATTTATTTCTGAAAATACGAGCCAAGGATGCGCTGAAGAGAACGACCTTTACGATGCTTGATTCAGTTTATACATCAAATACCAAATATAAGCTATATGCTGAGCTTAGCACCGTACAGTGTCTATTCAAAATGTGTTTCACAAGAAACAAAAGATTTAAGCCAGCAACCTAAACATTTTCGATTAGAAGCCTAGAGTCGTGACCTTATCGCCAATGGATTAAAAAATAAAAAATGTTCAACAGTCACAACTTTTTAGTTTTTTGTGTAAAGTTTAAATACGGTGAAAGTTGCTACGCGCCACCTGGTTATACTATAGGTTGTCAGTCACATAATAACCTTCACCGCATCTGAGCTTTAAAGTCGTTATGGACTTCTACCCAGAAAATAATAAAACTGCGCCCAGACTGATTGCAGATTTCCCTTTTTACTTTTATTTTACTTTATTAATAAATTATTGGGATGGACCTGAAATTTCAAAAAAATGTTCTACCCCCAAAACACGTTTTAGGACTAGTAGACCCCATAACCACCGCATTGTGCGAAATTTTCTCAATTTCCTTTAAAAAAAACAAGAGATTTTTAACAGGATTTTAATGTTTTAATACGCTAAACCAATTAAAAAATTTCAGAATTTTTTTTTAACCTGGAAAGTACAAGAAAGCATTACACATAATTAATAGAAATTATTATTTCTTTTTAAATATTTTAATAAAGACAACGATACAAATGATAGACCATAATGTAGAGAGGTTCTTTAGGAAGTCGAAAGTAATTGAAACTGTGGTCCCGTGAGTCCTTAATAAACAGACCAAGTCATCGAATTTTCCCAGTGAAAATTCTCAAGTTAATGGATTCGTGCCACTTATAGGAAACTAATAAAAATTTAGTAGGATCCACCAGATTTCGTTTCTTCTATGCTGAATGGAACAAATTTTTGGAAAAAGTTTCTTTTAGTGAAATTTTAGGAAATCATAATTTTGAAAAGTTTGTTCTGCTTAGAATTCTTCAATAGCATATTTTTTTTGAATTTTTAGTTGCATTTCGAAGTTATAAGAGTCTCTTTTGAAGACTAGGTTAGGTTAAGTTATGGTAGCAGCCATCCAAACTATGGATCGACTCACTTAGACCACTTTCGAAGACTACCACACGAATATTCCTTCTGGATTTGATCACAATCCTGGCTATTGACATTCCTGAAATGAGCGTTGAAAAACTTTCACTGGAAAGGTCAGTTGATAAACCAACTTCGACTATATCCGTAAGAGATGTTTCATTATCGGATTGCATCAACTCATCAGAGGGTGTTTGATGCCATTATCCAAAATCCTTTACAACTTACGATATTTCCGGGGATACTTTTACATGTATGCTTCTGAGCTGAAATGTATATCCACGAATTTAAACAAAGAAAACCTTGTCCTACTGTCATACTGTTTACTCTATGATCCAGCTGCATACTTAAACTAATTTTGGATGTTATTTCTAGTTGTAGAATCATTTTAGAATCCAATACTAGCCCGAGATCAGATCCAGCTAATGGCAATTTTTTTTCTGTAATGAGAATGGAACTTTGGTGATGCTTCCATAAAATTTCATTAAATTTAATCATTTTTCGGTTGTTTGTTTTGGATTTTAGTACCTTGAATAACTATATTCACTCTGTAATAATTTCGGATAGTACCTAAATCTTTCGAAAGAAAACGGTTTTTATGGATGTTTGGATGGCGGTAGTTTAAAAATAGCTGAAGCTATTTTGATTAAATATTTAGTATACTAGATGGACAAAATCAATCTTAATAAACGATTCTTAAGATCGTACATGAAGCATTCAAAGCAAAGCCCCCGTCAAAGCGTAATATTAAGTGTCCTAATATTTTCGAAAACCATTTTATATGCACAAGTTACAGGAAACGGTTTTCAACTATCAAACCCTTACATGGCAATATCCAGATCAAGATCAGGATCAATCCCAGTATTAAACTTTGCCTCCACAGATTAGAAGATGATGAATCAATGCAATCCCCGACGATGGAATATCTCTTTTGCACACAATTTTCGAAACTGGGTTCTCCAGTCCAGGTTTTTCAACTGTTATACCCTAAACAGAAATTAAAGTTCATGTATAAAAGGATTCCCAAAAATAAATAATAAAGTTGTGTTTGCAGTTTTTTTAATTTTGGCTGTTTTTCAATGGATTTTTATTTAGTAAATTATTTCTATTCCGATAAGTTAATTTCTATTCCGATAAGTTTAATAAATTAAACTTATTATTGTGTAAATATAAAAAACTGCAACCAAATGATTAACAAGTACATGGACAGTTTATTTGATCAAAATTGATGTAATAAGGAAAAAGGAAACATTAAACAGTAAATGTTTAACAATCAATGGCAAATAAGAAAAAGGTAACAGAAAAATTATTTAGCATTTCTAGTTTTATTGACGAAATTTAATTTTATGGTTTAATTTAAATTTCATCGCTTCATATATTTTCACTGTTTTTATTCTGGACGCAATTTTCTTATTTTTTGGGTATATGTAGAAGTTTAACAGGCTGCGACTAGATAGCTTTGTTTTGGACCATAGCGAAAAAATCATTTTACTTAGTTAGTTAGATAGTTCTCTATTTAAAGAACACGCGCTTTTATAGTTCTCTTCAAGGTTATCAAAAAAGAAACAAGATAGAACCATCAAATAAAAAAATTAAATTGTCAAAGCCATCGACCTACCTGTACGACCCATCAAATTTGTATTTTCAATTTCCAAAAAAAAACTTCTTTTGATTCCTACCTTTTGTTGAAAAAAGTCAAAATACGCAAAAATACGAGTTTTTCATATCTTTTTTTATATTTATTGGAACTTCTTTAAGTTTTCATCGTTTGACATTTTTCTCATTATGAAACATGCGATCAAGCGATATTAGCTTAATAGTTCTAATTCGAATCCTGCATTAGGCATAGCAATCGGAATTATAATGGCCACAAGAGTAACAACAACTGCGGTAAGATATAAACTGAAGGAGTTCATGATAACTGGAAATATAATTAAAATGTAAAATTAATTTTCACCAAATTAAACTTACTCTCATAATTATTTCTAAACTTACATTTCGGTATAGTAGTCAACAAATTACTAGTGAATATTTTCGTTACTGTTCCTATTTTACTTTATTATTTTAATAATAAAGTATTGTTATTGATTTTTTAAAAAAAAAATTTGCTACCCTGAAAAAATTTTTTATTGAATCAAAATTAAATAGTAGAAAATTTTATATTTTGAAATAATAAATAAAGAAAGGAATGAAGAAAAATCTGAATGTCCCGGATACAAGTTCATTTGGTGATATCTGCCGAATTGTTCAAATTTCTTTAAAGTTTACATGATTTCAGCTGCTTAAGCCGGAAATTCTTACACAATCAGACTTTATCCCATCACCTGAACGCATAAGCCAATTCCAAACACCAACATAACACAGAATCACAGTTTTAATCCGAACGCAGGTGACTTCTGGTCTTAAATCAAACAGCATTTTTTGCCGGCATTAAGAGACAAATTCCTGAAGAGTTATTACCACCAGTTCAAAGAGTCTGTCAATTTTTCTGTGTTAGCAGACAAATGAATAATGTGACCCATTTCTTAAGCCTTAAGGTATGAAAGGCGATATGATACTGTCCGTTAGAAATTCCACAAAGTATACTTGATACCAAGCGATATGCACGTCTAACAAAAATAGTACCTGAAGTTGGAAGAATCATCTCTGCGCTAAGCCACTATCCACTGTTGAAGGGCTAAGCGTTTTAAGCGACTGCCGCAAAGAGTGGTATAATACTTAAATCAGTACATTGAAGATGAATAAAAATTGACAGTGACTGGTAGCTAACAACGTTGCGGTCTCGACATAGTCCGCTCTATTGTGCGGTCTTTTCGTAAATTGTTCACCTTCCGCGGAAATTAACAAAGACCTCAATGAAATGTGTAGCCTGTAATAGAATGAAAATGTTGGTATACAGGTAAGCCATAGGCTCGCGATGGACAGACAGACGTAAAACATTCGGAGCATTGTTACAATCCACGCTTACAATACGCTTAATTAACAATATGCAATTATTCGCTTGTAGGATTTTGCCGCATTTCTGGTTAATTATTTTCACATGTTTTATGCGGATAAGGAAATAGCCGGTGTAGTACGAGCGATGTGTGTTGAATTCCAGAGATTGGTGAATGTTTTGTAGGCTTTGGTTGGTTGGTTTGACGGAGGGCATATATCGATACTGGTATCGAACACCATTGTGCTCCTGCACAGAAAACGAATGACTTTCTCGACTTAGTGTCTTCTATGGTCAGACTTTCCTTTTAACACCTAGATCCATATCGTGATTTGATAGGCTGAGTGTCCATTTCCCTTTGATTTCCACGTATCTTAAAAATGCACATAACTTCAATATGCTGCCGAGCAATCATAACTCAGTTCCGAAATAGAAACTTTCAATCCTTACTAAGTAAGGACCAGTTCAGTATTTTATCGCGCTTAAACCTAAGAGAAATGGCGGAATTCGTGGAAGCATATTGAACTTGTTTTCACTAGTTTGGTGGTAGAATAATGAGAATTTCCGAAGTTTTAGATGTTTATGGTAAGTAGAAGTAAAAATCAATATAATAGAGATATCGGCTACATGAGAATCTAACCTGTGAGATAGTAAAATTGGTGTGAACATATTCAACCCATTTTCACTGTTTTGAGGTTGAATGTAGAAATATCCCCGAATCGAGTGAGGTTCAGGTTGAAAAAGCGCTTTGATATTAATACTATTTCAATCGTTATCTCTTAGGTCAGATAAGACTGAATTCATAAAATCACATTCAACCATTTTTAACCCCTTTGAGGGTTGTGAGGACGGAAATTTCCATGAGAAATTTCCACACACAAACATTGAATTAAAACATATAACAGTGAATGGAATTGCCAAAAAGTCAAGAACTAAGTCAAATGAAAGATATAACAACATGAACTAACATAGAACATAAAAACACAGAACAGGAATTTGGAATAAACCTGGAAAAGGTCAGCAGGACCACAACAGCGTCCCAGGCGACACAGAGTGGCAGATAAATCCGCCGACAAATATACAAAATCGGGGAGGAACGAGAGGTAAGTCCAGTGATCGAAATTAGTGTGATGATTAGTGATACAGTTGATTGATTCTGATTATATTTGGTAGTATGTGAAAAAAAAATATAGTGGAAAGGAATATACGGGCATTGGACTGAGTTTCAATGAAGTCACTAAATCTTTGTATCATTCAGATAAGTTTTCGCATACGAGACTTCCAATTTGTTTCTTTCCACGAAATGTGTATTTTCCTATCATCTTATAAGGATTGCCTTTCCGTTTATGTTGGGCTAAATTAGCGCGATTTATATTTACGTGTCTTGATTTATAATCATGTAACTTATAACGCTTCTTGCATCTTATCAACAAATGAAAAATTGAATTCTGACAATGCTTGCAACCCTAAGTTAATCGGAAAAAGGTAGTGGGGTTATATCTCTTGCAACATGGAGAACTGAGCTCGACCAATTCAACCTGTAGTTGGCTTGTGGGGTTGTACCTCCATCAACTTACAGAGATGAAGCGGACGAAGTACTGAACAGACGGTCGTCCTAAGCGGCTCTCGGACTGAAGAAGGTAGTGGGGTTGTACCTCCTCTTTGAAGGCCCGAGACCTATTAGGTCAAGTCTGTAGCAGAGTCAAGACGACAGCAGCGACGCAAGAGACGCAAGCAGCAGAGCCAAGACGTCAGCAGCGACGCACGAGACGTAAGCAGCAAACCCAAGATGACAACAGCGACGCACCAGACTCAAGCAGAGCAGCGACGCACGAGACGGGAGCAGCGACGCACGAGACGAAGCAGCGAAGCCAAGGCAGAAGCAGCGAAGCCGAGACAGAAGCAGCGAAACCAAGAAATAAACAGCGACACACAATACGCAAGCAGCGAAGCCAAGGCAGGAGCAGCGAAGCCAAGACAGAAGCAACGAAGCCAAGACAGAAGCAGCGAAGCACAAGACAGAAGCGCAAGCCAGAAGCAGCGAAGCGCGAGACGAAGCAGCGAAGCCAAGACACAATGAGAGCAGCGAATACAAGACAAAGCAGCGAAACAGATGCGAGCGCAGCAGTACCAAACAGACACAGCGGACATAGCGAGCGTAGAGCCAAGCAGCGATGATGCACAGAGCGATCCGAGACAAGCGAATCATGCGAGCGAAGACGAGATGGCAATCAGCAACAGGATCAAGTTAAGGCAAGCAGAGTCATGCCAGGAGTCGGGCTAAAACCAGCTACGACAAGCCACGATGAACTTCGCCAACACTACGACAAGCAGACACAGCGCAGCCGAGACGAACGAAGCAGAAGCCACACTTCGACGAAGACAGGGAGAGCAAAGGCCACACAGAGAGACGAAGACAGGGAGAAAACAGAGCAGAGAGGGTCAAGGCAAGGCGAGTGGAATCGTACCCGCAGGACTACAAATCGAAACACGTTGAGCAGAGGCAGCAATCAGAAGCAAGTCAAGGCGAGAAGAGCAGACGCGCGGAGGCGAGCAAGGAGAAAACCCAAAGAAAATCAACAACTTTAAATATATGTCACCAATTAGTATCAATAAAGTGAAGTCAAAGAAATTAATTATTTATAACGAACACTGGCATCCGTTGAGCATACCCCGGAATTTGAGTCGTTACAGGGTTATGTACCAAAAAATTGCGAATTATCATTTATACGGAGCTTGTCTACTCAGCGAGTAGAAGTAAGAACCATGACACTGTCTTTATCGGCCCCGTTGGCAGATACAAGGAGCAAAGGCAGATAACGGACCCCAACTTTGTCATAATTTTCTTTGTTTTGAAGACCTTTTTCTTCATATCCACTGTAAAGTTCACATTCATCTTCTGTATTCCCCAGTATCAACAACCCTTAACAGCCGAGTTTAACACGAGTTTGTGGTTCCAAAACGGCCTCTGAGCTAATTGAGCCTTGTCTGGGTGACAGGGCTGCCACTTAAACCAACCAACCAACCAACCACTGTAAAGTGTCGGCAGTGTCCTGTAGCTGTGGTAATTTTCTCAGATTGTGAGATAAAAGGGAACGCTTCAATCGGAAACATGACAAAAAAAAATTAGCTTCTGCAATTACTTTTACTAAGTCTAGGATTTTATTTCGTTTTCTCTTATTGATAAGAGTACTTTGCTGATTTTTTTATATTAATCAAAGTTATGGCTATTAAATACAATAATCGAATACCCTTAAGCCGATGATTGTACATATTTTTCCTTGAAATCGGCCGTAACGTCGATCACTTTCAAGTTCTTTAGTTTGAGTATCGATAAATACCGAAATAAGAGATTCGCCTAAATTCCGTATAAAATTTTTTCATACCAAAGTAACTTTTCTATACCACAACTCCTGTACAATGCTAATATTATTTTAATTGTTTATGAAGTAATTTTCGTACACCAGAGCGAATATCTAATATAAATTCTCGGTACTAAATACCATCAGAAAGAAAACTGAATTTTCGAATTACAATATTTATTTTCTATTTTTGAATGAAGCCATTTGTTTTATCAAAACATTTGGTTTATAAAAAAATGGCTTTAGATTTTTTCAACTAGTTCTAATTGAGTTCAGCTTTTCAGTACTGAAGCAGAACTGTAAAAGGTGATACCAATGTCTTGAAAAACTGTACTGCAACACCTACCTAATGAATCTTGGAATTCGTAGAGTTCATAACAATTTTATGTTGCATGAAATTGTGACGAACTCCCAAGAGGACCGTGTGGACACGAGGGAGGAGGGGAGGGTTTGATATATTTCGAAAAAAATAATAATCCACATTCTCGAATAGGACATTAATGCGCACCTTTGGTCTAACTCTCTTACGTCCTGAAAACCGGTAGATGTTAGATTCAAACTTGACCCTTTCTATAGAAAGTGTCAGTGTCCGAAATCCTGGTAGGTATAATCTTATTCATTACCAAATGTTTTTCATATGATGGCCAACATCATTGCGAGAACAGAAAAACACTAAAGAAAACTGAAGTTATCATTTTTCTTTATTATTATAAACTTTCGCCTTTAATATGTTATCCATGCAGTACAGAATTAATAATACGAAAGCATTATCTCTGCTCAGTACTGAAAGAATTAAGTTTAACAGAATTCAGGCAGTATTATAAATGTACTGCAGCTACAATTTTCAATACTGGTAGGGAAACATAGCTCTACTGGAGTACTGAAGGAGCTACCAGTTTAAAAGGAGGCACAAAATTACACTGATTCCATGGAAATGAGCCATTATATAAATGGGTCGTAATGGGTCAAATGATTAAATCGCCCACAACACCAATTAAACGGACACTGCAATGGATACGTGTTACTAGTTCGGTTCGCCGATGGAGTCTATTTGGAGGAATGACTGTGGGTGAAATTTAATTGGAAAAAAAAGCAATCGGATATACGAAATTAATATTTTTTTTTAAACGAAAGAATTTTGCTAAAATTTTATTAATTTCTTCGCCCATTGGGTGCCATGTTCGCTTATATTCTACCATCATAAAATCTGCAAAAACTTCCCAAACAATTGATCTTCGGAAAAAAATTATTGAATATCCCATTAATATAAGCTTTCACTCACACGATCGTTTCCTAAAGTAAAAACCTCCCATCAGCCGTGCCGTCAATATCACGGTAGTTTCTACCATCCGATCAGATAAAATTTTATACAGAAACACCATTAGCATTAATTCGCCTTATTTTTATAACATTAAAGCAACAATGAAAAAAACACCATCGACTCTTTGAACTTTCAAAAGTGCAACTGACCTACATTAGAGCACACGTTGTCCACTTCTGGAGTGCTGAATCGAGCCTCGAAAAATTGCAAGGTTTGCTCAACATATGAACGAGTCTATAGCCCACCTTACAAGCAAATTTTTAACTTCCCTCCGATGAAATTCATACGGTGTATCTGCTAGTGTGCATTAAGTGCATGAAATGCAATTTCCAACGTGATTGCTGGATTGTTGGTTTCTTCGTCGTCGTCACCCAGAAACATGAACCGTCCCAAATCGCATAAATCTTAAATAGTACGAAACGCTGACATAAGACCTTAAAAAGCGAAGGCGTTTTTCTTCAGCTCCCCTCCGAATCCAACAAGTATCCAAGGGACAGGAAATTAAATATCTTTGCACTATAGATACGTACTCGTACTACAAGTGATCATACAAGACGCTTGGTGCGGTCGCTTTTGTTATGCAACATCGTCAACATTGTTTTTTTTGCCTTCGTAGAACGTCAACCGAAAGTTGATCTCAATCAAAACAAATTCGGTCAAAATGTTTTTTACCATCGCGTCCAAATTCTAATTCATCCGATTGTCCATCTTACAAAGTTTCCATTGAGATGAAGGCGATCTCAGCGGCGATCTTCAAGTCGCCGTTTGTTATGTATTTTTCAGTATTTTAGATCAATCTACGATTTCGTGGAAAACGCTCGAGGCAAATTGCCCAACAAAAAACATTGGGCGAAACGATAAATTTGCAAAGTATCGCTAAAGGTCCAGCGGATGGACGGACTTCTTCGGAACCGATTTGATGACTTGCTGAAACTAAGATTTCCCTCCAAGTAGCCGAAGATCGCGAATCATCTAAATTAGCTAGTCCGTTGCTTAGGCTACACGGCTATGAGTCGGGGATAAGCCACAAGATGACAAATTGCGAAAAATTCGTTTCACTTTCGATTAAAAAAAAAAAACGCTTAGCCACTGATCTCTGGAAGGTTGTAAAGTGATTTTTCGCCCGACTTTTGTAAAAGTTGCACAAGAATAAAAAATTCTGTTGTCACGATCTTGGAATTTTTTCAGGTATGTTGTGTGTATCTTACACCCATGCTTGTCGGCATTATCAACTTACCTGAGATTTTTATTTAATTAATTATTTTTTTTTATTAATTATGGGCAATATATCGAGAGGCAGGCTTCTGGCTTTGGTCTTAATGATGAAGTGGAATGAATTTTGCCCGCTCACAGGTATGACTAAGACAATAGTTTGGGCTGATTTCAAGGTCTAGTAGAGATTAAGCAATTTAATAAAATTTTTCCACACTAATTGCTAATCGGCATGCGATTTAGATTTGGCGAAATTATGAGTGTGAGTGCGGTTTCAAGGTCGCTTCAATTGATTTTTATTCATAATAATGTTTGAGGTGAACCGGAAATATCTATTTAAACGCTTTTGACTCGAGTAAAGAGTGAAATTGTTTTAACAAAAATTTTTTTTAACCTTAACAACTACTTTATAATACAATTTCAAAGAAAGTCGTCCATTGTTCGGAATATAATTAAATTTTATGAGAACCCTTTTTCGTTTTTTCAATCAGATTTTGTATCACATTACATGGAAAAGGTAAAAACGGTCGAAACTTTAATAATTTGTGGGTCATGCATAGTCCTAGAAGTCTAAGAAACTAATTGAAATCTTCATTATTCAACTATGCTACTAGTGCCAAATATAATAACCTAGTTTCAACTTTGTGTTATAGTCCATTGCCTGCCAAATAAATACGCTAGTGGAACTCTTTTTACTTCCTACACTGGAACATGCGGTTCCTCATTATAACATTTTGAGTACTGTACTGGTACTGAATCAAGTACTAAACATAAGTAAATTTAGGACAACTAAAGAGTACTGAAATTTTCTTTTCAATAATTAACTAGAGAAATAGTTTCTTTCTCCCATTGTGTATATTATTATTTCTTGTTACGTGTGAATTGTGAGTAACTAATTATTAGTATTAGTTTATTACACAAAAAAATCGGTTATTAAAATTTATGAATTCCAATTTATCAAATGAAATTCGTCGGATATTATGACAAAATCATTGGCAAGATAGACAAAATCATCATTTATTTTAAACGACTTATGAATAGAACGTTGAAATTAATATCAAAAATTTGATGACGGAAGCAGCGCAAATACAGACCAAAATTCTGGCGACAGTCTAGGTGCAACTTCTTCATTTTCTGAGTAGAAGTCCGGAATTCTGAGATGCGGTACTTTGCAACTGACAACCTGAAAAAATAACGTTCCAACTAGCATCTTAAGTATTTTTTAGGTTGTCAGACGCAAAGTAACCTTCACCACATCTCAGAATAAAATACGTTCCGCAAATCCACCCAAAAATAATAAAATTGCGTCCAGACTGACTTAAATTCATTAATTTTTTCAATTTCAATAAAAACACAAGGGGAAAATCGATATAGTCAATTAGGACTTGAATATGAAAAAATTCTAAAACGGAATTTTAGGCAATTATATAGAAAACCAGTTAAAATAAAAAAATCTGCCAACAGTCTGGGCGCAACTTTATTATTTTCGGGTAGAAGTTCGGAACGAGTTTAATTCTGAGATGCGGTGTAGGTTACTGTGTAAAAAAAAGTTCGAGAAGCGGTTAGAATGGGGTCGCGCTAGAATACTTACGCCGCTGCCATATATAACATACTCGTATGCGTTACATAAATCCTGAAATGTGTTTTTAGATATATATAAAGAAAGCCCGAGAAAGTGAAAACCAATCCTACGTCTTACCAGTGCTAAGAGATATGACGGAATTCGTGAAAATGTGGTCATCCCGTTTATACCCTCTTAGGGGTTCAAAAAGGAAAAAATCAGACCTGAGCGATACGGCTGAATTCGTTAACATGTACACAACCCCTTTAAACCATCTTATGGGTCGAATTTCAAAAAATCCTGAAAACACTTTCTAGCTATTTATAATAAGAATCCGTACAATAAAAATGAATTCAATATTTGGAAAGACCTAATAGAAATGACGAAAATCGTGAAAATATTTGCATTCCATTTTCACTGATAATTTTTTTTGCCCCCGTTCCGAACGCCAATGGATATTTGAATTTTTTTTTAATTAATATTACTTTTCTAGTTGATTTACATATACGTACCGATTTTCAACTTTGTAGCATAAGCGGTTATATAGTCAGGGAAAACACTCCCCACTCTCGTTCCATACTACCCCTATAGAAAATTATATTTTTACAACATGCTACTACTAGCTAGCTCTATCTAAATACCAAGATTTAGCTTTATATCATTATAGGTTCTCGAGATATAAACATTGGAACTTTTTCCTTTTCACCCTCCCCTACATGCACCCTCTACACCCTCATCTCCAAATTTTTTTCTGCTCGGGGTCTATTAGGCCTACTTCTGGTAAAATTTGTAAGCATCTATCTTACATTGCTCTTAAGATATGAGACGTGATTTTTTAAAAAAAAACTTATCCTCTAGACTTCCATGCTCTACCTCCCGCTTAAAAAATTTTACTTTCAGCTAAGTTTATTTATCAATATTTATACAGAAACCGAATTTTATTTCTTTAGTTCAATTGGTTCGTGAGATATCGTGATCTAAAGATGTTCACTCCCACCTCCGTACGCCACTGCCTTCTTTAAAAAAATTGTTTTCGATCTATTCTTCTAGTATACCTACAAATGTTCATTAATTTTTAATGTCGTGACATTAACCGTTTAGGAGATATGGATTTTAGAATGTCTCGATTCTAATTTTCAGGGTAGTAAATTTTTTGTTTAAAAAAATCGGTAACGATACTTTATTATTAAAATAATAAAGTGAAACAATTAGATATCGAATCAGATCTAAGTCATATGTAGAATTTCGTAGAAACGTACAAAATACTTTTACACCCTTTTCGGTTGAAATCTTGAAAATATTTTTGAACGATTTTACATGAAACCCATAACAGTAAATGCGACATCTCATTGGATCTGAAACCTTTGTCGAAATTCGTGAAAACTTGGAGGTTGAATGTCAGAAAATGTTTGTATTTGATTTTTACCCATTATATTGAAAAACCCTTGAAATTAAAGCGAATTCGATATCCCATTAGATATAAGAAATAAGTCGGTAAAATTCTGGAAAATCATTGCAAGGCGCTTATGCAAAGAGCCCGCAAAATAAAATCAATTCGGTACTTCGATAAACCTAAAAGATGTAACGAAATTCGTGAAACTGTACAAAAAAAAACATTTAACGAACAATTTTTTTGACCTCCTCCATATGTGCAAATTTTGATTTTTTTTTCCTTTAAATTTTTCTTTTATACATACCATGTAGAATCTTCATAAACGTGCCAAGTTTCAACCCCGTTCCTGAGATACAAAAAACCACCCCCACACTGCACCTTGCTTCTCATACATCCTCACATTAATTTTCTAGGATGCCCCTATGGTGGCTCTATATAGCCATGAACTTTTTTACCCACTCCCGCCCTCTCTTCAACCCATGCTAGAGGTCTATGGGTCCTAACTTCTATGAAAATCAAGACCATATCTGGTAGAAGTCCCCTACTTCCATGCTCCTCCAATTTTTTACAAACTAAATTTTATCTTTTGGTACAATTGGATCGAAAGATAGTGTAATCAAAAGTTTTTCACCATTTACGGCGGACAGACGGACATTATTTTTGCCTTTTTGGTGTCTACTAATCCCACAATATGAAAATACAATATTTCAGGGAGGCACATTTTTTTAATTTTCAGATCGATCACAAAACTTTATTATTTAAAAATTACAAATTTAAAATGTCTGTGCAAACTATTAAGGGCTCATATACCCCTGAAATTTTCAAAAAACAGATTTTTTTTTTTTGCAGATTTTTATTTTTTATACTTTTAAGAATTAAAAAAAAAATTAGAATTTAGAAAATTCCACTCCATTACAAAGTTATAGCAATAAATGTGACCAGACATCGGTTTGGAGCGGCTTCCTGGCTAATTGCCGCGCCACTCTCAACAGCAGCGTTTAGCATTTATTTTTTTGCAAAAGCTGGGTTTCATAGTAAACAAGGTCATTTATGGGATCATCTGTGAAAAATACGAAGATTCAAGAGGAAGAAGGTGTACAGTACGAAGCTGGAATAGGAGACTAGCCGTAAGTTCACGTTGTACCTACCAAAAACTTTAAACGCATTTTTCTCGAAACTATGTTTTTAGACATGGTCGGCACGATAACTCAGTCAATTTTCAATATTTTTCAACTTTTTTTTTTTTATAATTTTGATAACTATTTTCTCTATAGTCCATCGAGAGGTTTTTTTAATTTTTTGCTTGGAAATTTTTTTTATAAATTATTAAACGCAATTTTTTTTTTAAAAAACTGATTACTAAAGTTCGAAATACTGTAACTTATTTATTTTTGAAAAAAAAAAATTCCCTCCGAGAGACTAACTACTACATTATTCTACAAGATTCTTTTTTATTTTTGCAAATTGAATTATTTTTGGTGAAGTTATGATGCCGACCAGGAGGCGCCATGGTTTTTATAAGTAGTCCATTTAAACCCGTAAAACACAATGTTAATATTAAAAAAAAAAAAAATTTTTTTTTTGTGGTTGAATAGTTAATAAGATATGTGAACTCAACAATTAAATTTTTTTTTAACCATATAACCTTTATAATAATTATTCAAATTTACTCGGTTTTCAGCGCGTGCAGGGGTATGTGAGCCCTTAAGCCATGAGTACTCTTTTGGGACCGAAGTAAGCCGAAATTTATCGGCTTATTTTAGAGGGAAAACAAGCTAACACCTTCTCGTATTTTTAAATGACTTGCCATATTTTGCTAAGTAAAATAGAAGATTTCTACCAGTCTAGTAAGTGTCTAGACAACAATTAGGAAGCTGTGACTTAAGTAAGACTCATTTGCTTACAATTTTTTTGAGCAGATATTAGCAAAACCTGATAAGAATTTTGGTTCCGTTTTCAGTTCTTAGATTATTTCAGACGCTGCTAGTTGGAATGGACATCACTTGTTGCAGTATATACTTAGCTTTTTTTTTTTCTACCCGGCTTTACCATTGAAATTTTTCACCCCATGTCATGGGAATTTAGTGTAAAATTTGAGGCACTGTTTTACGATTTTACTTTATTATTTTAATAATAAAGTACTTATTTTTAAATAGAACTAAATATCAAAGTTGCAAATTTCAGAAAAAAAACAACAAAAAACTTAAACAAATTCCATTCTTTTAAAAATTGGTAAAAATAAATAAAACGGCTGTTAGCGGGATTCGATTCGGCGCTCTTAGCGTTGAATTGCATATACCATAGCGAACAACCAAAAAATTCTACCAAATTGGTTGAAATATTGGGTGATCTTCAGTGCCACCTACCTTTAGTATAAGGAGGCAAAAGCAAGAATGTTACTTAAATTATAATTCGCGGTAATGAAATTAGTTTCAACATCAATACAATAATCCCAAGCAATACCACCAGCTGTAAGGGTGTTTCGGATTTAAGCCTCAGTTATAATGGTTCCGATCCGATCCGGCAAAGTCGGAGGGGAAAAATTTCTAGGCACAATGATTTCGTTCCGACATCCATCAAAGTGACACTAACGAGGTGTAATTTTGATTTTTAGTGAGGTGAAGGAGGCGGTGAAATTCAATAATTCATCTCTTAGCGTCGGAACGGATAGAAGTTGAAAGTTGGTTAACTTTACCCCTCCGTTTTGTGTCTCGGCTAATTACCGGAACGATTGTAACTAGGCGTTCCGAAATTCCTTTTAGATGTGTGTCGGATGGAGAAACTCAACAGTCTCCGTTTTCCGGATCGGAACCATTATAACTGAGGCTTTAGGCTTGATACACTCTCTGACGAGTCTATGCCATCCGATGACGAAACAGCTCCTTCGGACCCAGTCCAACACAGTCTTTTAAAAAACTGGCCTATCCAGTGAAGGTTTTCCAACAATCATGCTCTCAGGGACAGCGATTAATCAACAGTCTAGGATTTCGTGTTGGGGTTTCACACCAGAAACTCCACTGACGCCGGAAAACAACAAAAAACTTAAACAATATTTCGTTTGTTTATTTTAATAGAAGAATTTCTTCATAAAAACGAAAGAGATATTTTTATTTTGGAATTTTTCTTAGCACAACATATGCTTTTCACTCTCCCCACCGTCGTCCGTCCTCTTAGGGTAGGTTAGGTTATAGTGGCAGCCATCCAAACTATGGATCGACTCACTTAGACCATTCAGTTGGTCCACTGTGATACCACTGTGTATGGTAATACCCGTGACATCTTAATGAAGTCCCTTATAGGGAGTTATCGTAGCATTGCTACAGGTTGAAAAGCTAGTCGAACCAGCCACAGATGCGAATGAACTTGGCTAGTTCATCAATTCGTGCTGCAGCCATGTTCCCGAGTCTGGAGAAGAAGTAGCTGCCCATGGCTGAACCTACAGCTGGTTAGCCTGTACCCTTATATCGACTTATTCTCTAGTAAGAGTCTATTGGGCCTACCTACTATACACATTTCAGCGCACTATCTCAAATAGTTCTTCGAGGTGGTTATATATCCCCTAATCACATTTGAGCCGACGTATCCAACATCCTCTTCCACAAAATTGTATCACGCTTCTATTTTGCTTTGTATAACCCCCTAGTATTCGCACAAAGGATAGCTGAGCTTCAACTTTGTAGCGTGAGCCATTTAGGAGATATAAGTTTTATACTGTCTCGAACACTGCTTTACGCTCCACACTAACATACCTCTCCACTAATGTCTGCTGTAAACTCAAAGTTTCAACTTTCTAGCATAAACGCTTCCGGGGATATAATATCCAATATTTTTCCCAGCTTCCTACTCACACGTCCACGTATAAAATGTTAAGTACAAATAGAAGTCAACTTCGTCTACCTACTGCCAAAATTACATTAGGTATGATATCTGGTTCACGATATATCACAACATGTATTACAAAACACGGCGGATAGACGGACAAGAACTTTTTGGACTTTTGTCCAAACTCCTAGTTAGCACCCACGGTAATCGCCTGCCCCCTTTCGCAACTCTTTGGGATGGTCCTCCGTGAATTCACTACTTCTCTATCGGGCTGAATATCGGGGATGTAAGTTCTTATCAAGTTATCATTATATCAGCTTTGTAAGCAATATTATAGAGCAGTTTGTAGAAGCTATAAAACATTGCAAAAGTAACTATGCAATAGATTGCATAAACAAATTGCTATTCTATAATGCAATCCACCTGTTTCTAAACAACTTAACCCAATGCTCTTTAATCGAAAATTGAACAATTTTATTCCAGGGCATGGTCAGGTGAAGGCGCGATATTCCGCTATTACAGATAGCTCCAAAACTTCACTCTGCCACACCATAGGATCCATCGGTCGGTATAAAAGGAAAATTTGTCATTCAATTATTAACGCTACGGGGCAGATAGAGGTTAATTAAAGTTAATAATTGAGCGACCAAGCGATTTGTCTGGATTGAAAAGAAATCGAACTAAACAAAAACCAAGATTATCTTAAAGTCGATATAAATTTCTTTTTTTATAAGTTTTGTGCCTATTCACTAACAGCAACAAGAAAAGAGGAAAAATTATATAGGCGCTGGTTGGGACTATGATGTCATATTAGGTGCAGTGCTAAGATTTAATTTTAAATTTATTTTAATAAAACGAATTAGTTGCTGCCGCTTTCGACGGTTAGAATGTGGACAATTAATGACCGTGATAATATGCTAATGACAAAATTTCAGTTAATTAAAATATGTATCCTTGACTAATTGCAAAAAGATAAAAGTGAAATTAACAAAAAACTAATTCCATTAGTTTAAAATTATGATTATCATGACTTGTAAAGTGTTTAACTAATTGAAAACTTGTTTCTCATGTCAGCAACATTTTTAGCGACAGCATTGCATTTTGCATTTTGATAATTAACTTGATTTCTTAAATTCAATCCATACTATTTTTTTTTTAAAAACCGTATTGCACAATCGGACCACCGCAGGTTATGCTTCCCGTTTGAACCAACTCTAAATTGAACCATAGACTATACAACTGCATATATAATTGTATCAAATACAAATCTGGAAAATCGCACCGAAGGTCTGATCTGGCTTCAATGAGTAGTTTATGCGTTTAATGAAGTGTGCAAGGTGCACGTAATCTACAATATAAATTCTGTAAATGAACCCTTCATATTGTTACATGCTACCCAGGCAATCCGACAACTCCATCTGTTTCCAGTGAAAAAAACAACAACCCCCCAATAGCTAACTGGAAAGCGGAAAAACATCCGATTGGACACCTTGCAATACCCAATGAGAAAGGCGTGATAAAATCTGCAAACTTCGATAATGTTCGAAAAGGCTTACTTTTCCCTTCACAGATTGTTCTTAACATTTCCCGAACATTCCACACACATAACCGAATATTCGGGAAAGCTCTCGACTCAACATATGCAGAATATAAGCACGGCCGAGTTCGCACCTAAACACTGCTTTACTATGGTGAAGCGAGACAACGATCAGTTTCGACGAGAAGGTATTTGTAAAGCGATTTGGATTGGTAGCAGCAATCGAGCAGTGATCAAGTTGTATATAAAATTGGGTAGCGTTGCCGGTAGTGCGATTATTGAATGCGAATAATAAAACGTTATTATTTCTATCGATTTTAAGATAATTGTGTTTTACTTGAAATTCCGGCGAACCTCACTCGCAACAATATTTTATTCAGACCCGTTCCATTAAGAGGGAAATACTTTATAATTCAAATGGTCCCTTTATATCTCTTGATGGAACCAAGCTTTTTCTGATTAAACAGGTTTAATAAATTGTCCGAAAATAGCATACCAATCAATATAAATTAGGAAAGTATTAAAGATTTTCAAGAAATTTGGAGTTGTCAGCATATTCTGGGCTGGATGTTCGAAGGTATATTTCCGGATTTTATTAATCTTTCTGAAGTATGAAGGACATTATTCTTAGAACAAAACTTCGCGTGAATACAGATTGCAGTAAATACGTGAACTCTGGTCAAATTGGTATGACGAATAAAGTTATCAAAGACTTTTGTGAACCTATTTTTTCGAGTGATCTAGGAGATCCTCCAAAGATGATCCTGCCCTCCCAATGTCATGGAACTAGCTTTTCCAAAAAAGATTTTAACGCGTTTATTTGAATAGCGACTTTATCTACGGTGTGTCGACTTGTGTCTAAATTGAAGTCACAGCATAAAATTACGAACACTTAATTTTATTTCGTTGAATAATGTGAATAAGTCTAAAGCGGTCTAATCGGCGATCTTGCCGGCCTGTGCAAATTGCCAAAACGAGACATTAGGCGACCCAGAAACACATCCTTCAAAATGTCTATTGTCGCTTGAGCTGTGTGTGCGATTGCACTGTCATGTTGGAACCACATGTCCTCCAGTCCCAATTCATGAATTTGCGCCAATAAAAACGCATTGATCATGGTTTTGTATCGCTCACCAGTCACAGTAACCGCACTACCCGCGGCGTCCTAAAAAAAATGAGGCCCGATGACACCTCCGATGTAAATGGCGCACCATGGAGTGAGTTTGAGTGGATGTAATGGCTTTTCGTGAGTGATTCTTAGTGACCCACGGTTCGAAAATGAACTGCGGAGTCGGGGCAGGAATATTCTCAGATACACATAATATCGCTAAGTCCTACCGCCTCCCGGACCACGCTAGCGTCTTCCAGGCAGAGATACTGGGGATCCGGGAGGCTTGTCGTACACTAAAACACGACTCATCGCCAAAACGCAACATCGTCATTTTCACCGACAGCCAAGCCGCAATCAAAGCACTAGATTCGGCTACCATCTCCTGTAAACTAGTTCAGCAATGCCGTAACGAACTAGCCGGTTTAGCGGAACGGCTCAAAGTCACTATGCTCTGGGTCCCGGGGCATAGAGACATAATGTGAAATGAGCGGGCTGATGAACTGGCCAGTGAGGGCTCCGCTCTTCCCGGCTCTCTTTCGGAACTAGTCCACGTTCCTTTAGGAGTCGTAAAGAGGGTCATACTCTCCCACTTCCAGACAGCGGCTAACTCCAGATGGAAAAGCCTAACCACCTGTGCAATATCTAGGAAGATGTGGCCATCTTACAACCGAGCCAAGTCAGACGAACTTCTATGCAACACCCGGGCAGACGTCTCCAGAATCATGGCGATCAGTACAGGTCACAGGCCAATTGGGGATCATGCAGCCAAATTTTGCATTCCGTTCAATGTACACTGCCGCAGCTGCCAGGACACTAATGACCGAGAGTCTCTCGTTCATTTCCTTAGCAAATGTCCGGCTTTAGCTAGAGCCCGAGAGCGAGCGCTAGGCAAACCCTTCCACGGGGACCTGATGGAGATTTCAGGGAAGAAAATTGGAGAGTTATTACTTTTCCTGAACAGCACAGGGTGGTTATAGCGATTCAATTCAATCAATTTTTCTCACATTTATCTTCATCTTCCTAACATCCGAGTTTAACACGAGTTTGTGGTTCCAAAACGGCCTCTGAGCTAATTGAGCTCTGTCTGGGACACAGGGCGGCCACTTAAACCAACCTAGTGACCCATAAGCGCAATTTTTTTTTCCTTCTCCGTTCAGATTGAAATGGGCCTCGTCGCTCACAATGAATTTCGACCGAAAATCGTGCACTTCATCGTTGAGGTTCAGGAGAGCGTTAGCGTTGTAGTTTAGACGCAATTGACTCTCTGCAGAGAGTAAGGGAACATCTTCAAGTTTTTCACCAAAATCCGCTGAAAAGGCGAACGAGTGTCCAATTGCGTGGTACGTAGCCTAGTCGACGTTGACGACTCATCTGCGACATCTTCAGACACTGCTGCAATATTCTTGTCGGAACGAGTGCTCGAGGCTTTCCGGCGCCTCTTCTGCCGCCTGTTCTTCCAGTCTCTTCGAGGCGAGCGGCTAAACTCAGCAGTGTTTGACTAAGTGGCGTAGGACGGTCGGAAAATCTGCGTCGAAATTCACGTTGAGTCAAAATTACTGACGAATTATTCCGTAATAAAACAGTCACGAGTATTCCGTGATCTTGAGAAGTATAGCGTTCCATGGCTTGTGGACGTGTATTCTGCATATGTCACAAATAATAATAATAATCAATTGCACAACAGCCCAAATTGGGCCTAGGCCTTAAAGTAAAGCTAGAGTTACTTCATTACTAGACCAACGGAACAGTAGGAGGTGAAGTGGTCAGCCACACGCTCGTCTTTGATTATTACCCCGATTTTTAACTCAGGTACTCATTTACAGCTGATTGAACTGGTAGTTCGGCACCCAATCCCATTCTCAAAAATTACTTGTCGCTAAGCAGATTCGAACCTAGTACCAGGTGCACCGAAGGCAAGTGCTCTAGCCACTAAGACACCCAGACTTCACAAATATCAAAACAAAACTGGCATTTTCCGCCATTTGCAAAAGTTATAACATCTTCGAATAGGGTCATGGGCCACCCTGTACCTAATGTAGATTTAGACGATTACAAATAAAACCTGTGAAAAAAAAGGAATTGGATATATCATCAAACCTAAAAAATATGTCGGAATTCGTGAAAAATAACACAGGTTAGGCTCGGTAAGGTGGGTGGCCGCTGAAGTGGCCAATGGGTCCGTTGTGATCCCTCATGTAAGGGGAAGAAATACCCGTGTGCCCCAGACCACATCTTAAGTAAACCACACTGCCAGCCTGACAAACTGCAGCAGCTTGTCTAGCTTAATGTTTGCGAATTCATCCTAGTCCATGGCAAAGCGCGTAGCCATTGTGCGTTTCCGCCTCAAAGCCAGACTAGCGCATTCGCAAAGCATATGTAAAATACTATCATAGGCATCGGGTTCAGTACAGCTTTAAATTAGCACAGCTCAGAAAAAACTAGAAACTGTTGGGTGTTCATATAAAGTGATGAAGTAATTAATTCGATATCTCGGCAGACGAAAGAGATATGACGAAATTCGTGAAAATATATTACCGCCCTTTTCGCAGAAATTTTTTTTTGCCACACTCCGCATGCTAATGCAAATTTCTTGCTTAAAAAATTTTTTCCTAGTACATGTCCAGCCAAGGTTCAATTATCTAGTATAAGCCGGTCCTGAGATACGAAAAACATTACCCAACCCGTTCTTGTCAACCCTATCAAAAATTATATAGGCTTCTTTACAGAAACCAACTTTTAATTTTTCTATCCTTAGCGGCTTTCGAAATGTAAAAATTGGAATTTTTTCTTTTGCACCCTCCCCATCCCCTATAGGGCCTAGTTGCTGTACAAATTTCAAGATCCTATCTGAAATATTTCTTTAGATACAAATCATGATTTTGAGATAATACGCGGCCTAGAACTAAGATACTTCATTTGAAGCACGATTTTGTAATAAGTCTTACTTTCTCACGCTGATGTTGACTAATTTGCACCAGATACCGCAATGATCCCAACTATTTTACAAAGTACCAGATTGGAACAATGAAGCATTGGTTCAATTTGTGTTTTTAATCATGTAATATAATTACTGTCGCTGTTGATTCATTGCTCCTGAAATTTCTCTTTCACTTTGTCGATCGAAACTTAATCAGGTCTACTTAACCAAAATCGTGGATATAATAAATCTAACATGTTGTTAAAAAAAAGTATAATCCCATTGTTCGTCCCACCTATTGACTATTTGGGAATTACAAGCACAACCTTCAATCGGTTGTGCAAAATTCAATCCCTTAGGCTTTTGATCAAGCATTTTGTAGCCATTTTACTACTGTTCATAAACATGTCGTCTATCAGCACCTATCTGTTCATGAAATTTTGAAAGTTTTTCCGAAAAGATTTTCACCGTCGTCCAAATCTTATTATCGATGAACCCTTCGAGCCAATCATCGCGCAAATATACCAAACTACTTTCCTTTCTTTTCCGGGGAAATGGCCGAGATCGAGCCTCACCCAAGACTTGCAAGGAAAATCAGTTTGGACATCAATTTGGCGTGTGCTCTAAATACGAAAAGGTAAAACTCGGACGGTAAGCACGCAAAATAGATTTTTGTCAGAAAAGCGTTTTACTTTATGTCGGTTGTTAGGCGAGTTAGACAACGACGGGTGCATTCAATGCCCGCGTTCGTTCGATTTCTGCATCATGCCCAAGTCTTCCAAAGTGGCATTTCATAGGAGATAAATCAAAAACCGAGAAGAATAGCTGGTTGGTGGCTATAAGGCGGGATTGTCCACCTAACTTCGAGCGATACTTCACCGTAAGATTGGCCGCGTGCCACAGCACAAATCTTACCTTAGCTCGGATACAAGAGTAAAGCGGCATAATGACGATCAACTGCGATAGTTGGGTCCGACTGTAACTCATGCAAAACGAATATAAATCTAAAGATTGGCATTTGGTCGTACAACGTAGGTTCGATTCGGGGACAGGTAATTTGGAGAAATTGCCGTTTCTGAATATCAGCAAGGTCTAACAACTTAATTAAGCCAACAATCGGACGGATGGAAATTTCGTTTTTCTTGAAGAGTTGGCAATCATTAGACCTCGATGAAACGGTTCTACTACTTATAGGTTAAAAACTACGAATAGATCCGACAAGATGTCCAAGTACCAAGACAATGATCATGTATAGCAGCCATTTGGAAGAAAATCCCGCTAACGATGACCAGGTTTTTCATGATTAACATGCGACCACCCACTCTTCATAGTTCGGACAGCCACTCAAAGACAATTATCGTAACCAAGTCCCGGACGTAATAAAGAAAGTTTCAATCCAGCTTTGTGTAGCTCTATGCACTTAGAATCGTTAACGCAAATTGTTAGACTGAATCTATGCCCACTTTTGTGACCATTGTTATGCCAGATACCGTAGAGTTTTTCCCGGTATCGAAAACCCCATTTAGGACGCGGTCAAGAAGCTAGAATCGAACATTTCAATACTTGGTTAGACGAATAGAGCGCGCACAATTCAAAACCTCATTAAAATCGCTTAAAATGCACCCAGCTGTCTGGTTCGCAAGGTACATATCTACCGAGAAAACTTACTTTAAACCATTATTAATCTTCGACTATTAGACCATTCAGAGGCGCCACCGTCGTCATCGTCAATATATGACACCTTGAGTTCGCCCACGCGTCCACCAGATAGCAGCACGTATACGAATGTACGCCATCAGTAATGGACGCCAAACCGCCAAAACATCCAATGAACCGAGGAAAATACTTTCGAAAAGGTAAATAAGTAGGCAATATATCGAGTTACCTACATATTTATGGATATAGAAGAGTTTTACCTTTTGCCTAACACTTGTTGGCTCTATGGGCAAGTAAATAAACTAAAGACCTGGGCCCGAAAAGTGTGCTGTCTAATTTGGTCTTAGACAGGGTCTTGAAGGCAAATTACTCTGCACACCAGCCGGCAGGCTGGGCTGAAGTATTGAGGAAATACGATGGTTGGAAGTGCTCGGCTACATGATCGGCTAATGTGGAGCAAGTTAATCTGATTTCCATGTAAAGTTACAAAACAAAGTTTTCTATGGTGTCTACCGTAAGAGTGCCGTAGAGTATCTTATAGTGCGGTTTGACAAATTGCTATCCAGGCTATAGAGCAGCTTACGAGTTAAGGAGAGTGAGGGTGAAGTCACGATCTAATTAATGCGAAAGGTCTTAGAAAGCAACGTGTTGGTTATTAGTTTGGTAATGTATGGTGATGTACCAATCTTAGCTATTACCATAATAATTGTGTGTTACTTTTTGAATAGTAATTGCCTTAAACTTTTGCAGAAATTATCATACAATAATCGTAACGACAGGAATGTTGCTATTCATAAAGCTGGAAATTAGAAGACAGTCGTGAATAAATCAATTTTTTCGGTAAGTAAACTGTGACATCTAGAGACATACATCAATTTACACAAAAGACAATGACGCGAGGCGAAATTAGAAAATACACTATCAAAGCGATGCGTTATCGGACTCACTAATGCCATGGATACACTGCTTGTATACAAATTACATTATTCAAATCATGATATGCGATACAAGATGGCATGATACGCAGCCCATACATGTTATACTTGTAGAAACCGGACCATCACATCGCACACGAAAATGAAAACACGCTCAAACAATTCTACCTGGCGAAAGGATAGAAAAATCCACAACTGCTCTTCATTGGAATTTCAGTTGATTTCAGTTTAAGATGGCGGATAGGGCAGTTTTTATCCATACGGATAGCCAATCAGCCTTAATGGCTTTGAAATCCTACATTATCAAATCCTGGGTTCCAGGGCACAGTGGTATTTTAGGAAACGAACTCGCAGATGATCTTGCTAAAAAAGGTGCAAACCTTGGGCAAGAAACCGCGGTTTCGGTTCCACCGCCTCTTAATGTCGTTCACAACTCCCTAGAGCAGAAGATGGTAAGCGTGTCCGAGGCCAGGTGGCAGGCTACATCAACCTCCAGAACCACGAAACAAATGTGGAACACGCAAAATGAGAAAAAAACTAAACTCCTGTTAGCACTACCAAGGGCGCAATGCGCAACTTTAGTCGGAATTATTACCGGCCATTGTTTGATTGGGGCGCATGCGCACAGAATGGGGCTAATTACTAATGATTTCTTCAGGAACTGTAAACTACCCGGGGAACAGGAAACGCTAGAACACCTTCTTTGCAACTGCCCAGCTCTTGCTAGGAGACGGGTGAAGGCTCTTGGTGCACCGACCTTCACAAATCTTAAAGAAGTCTCGTTTAACAGCATGCAGAGTCTGCTAAACTTTGCTACGGTAACAGGGACCTTTGAATTAAACGAGGAGCTCTCAGTACAGATCGAAACGCAAGCGCAACTATCATAGGTACATTGGGTCTCCTGTTTTTTAGTGGTATCACTATGGACCCTCGTGGGTCTATATTAGGCTTTGGCCGCCACTGTAACCTAACCTAACCAAAGATGGCGCTGATGGCAGTTAAAAGAAGGCTTTATCAACTAAAATCATCGAATTTATATACAAGGAAACAGGTTGCATATTATGGAGATATCAGCTCGTTGACGTACTATATGCGTATTTTTGGGTGATACGCTGGTGATATTGACAATATTATGATTTGTATACGAGCTGTTTATCCAAGGTATAACATGCATTCTAATCAGCTGTTATCGCGTCGCATTGCTAAACGCGAGCGCGTAGCGCTTGCGTTAATTCCACATTTAGTTCCGGTTATCACTTTCTCCCATCTAATGAAACAGTGCCTTAAAGAGTATATTCAGGAGGTCGGTTCAAAGTAACTCTACTTTTGGTTCCTGGTCATAGAGGAAAATGGGCGGCCAGACGATTCGGCTAGACAAAGTTCTGTTCTGCAAATGTGATTACATTCATTTCCTTCCAAAAGCTAAGTAAATTAACTACTGGTTTCATATCAACGAAGACATGACCATACTAATGCAGGATCAGAACTGACGAAGTCTTATACAAAACCGATTATAGCTAACGTCTCTGTCAGTGGCGTAGATAGACGCCCATGTGTACCCTTGAAGACCATTAGAAATCGTATTTCTCAAACAATGCTTCAACACAAGATTAGGTCATGAATTTTAACCTTTATCTGCTGCCAGGACTTTCACTCCTCGAAGGTCCGTCACGATGGTCATTTGTATTGCTATAGGCGTACCCCGGCAACCCGTACGAAATGAATGACATCCATCAGTTTCCTACAACAACATCAACAGCAACCTTTCTATACCTTTCAACACCCGGACAGAATAGCCTAGAAATCTATTGACACTTCTCGCATGCAGTAGATACTTCTTGCGAATTTCATACCCACCACCGAATATGCGAGAAATTTCTCATCTCAACACATGCAGTATTTAAGCGTTTTAGAGCTCAACACGACTTCAGTTTTAGTGCGGTGAAAGCGAGATGATGGTCAATAGGGTGGCAAAAAAACTGATCAGTGAAAGTGGAATGCATATATTTTCACTGTTTTCGTCATATCTATTAGGTCTTTCCAAGTATTGAGTTAATTTTTATCCGCAGCTTCTTCATATAAATACCTAGAAAATATTTTCAGGATTTTTTGAAATTCGACCCCTAAGGGAGTGGAAAGGGGTTGTATATTTTTCACGAATTCCACCATTTCCCTCAGGTCTGCTCAGATAATCGCCTAAAACTTGTTTTTAGGTTTTTTAATTTTTCAGCCCCTAAGAGGGTATAAAAGGGTTGAACACGTTTTCACGAATTGCCTCATATCTTTTACAAGTGATAAGTAATTGAATTGGTTTTTACTTTCTCGTGTTGCCTTCATATTTATCTATTGACTCCTTTCAGGATTTTTTGATATGCAACCCCCAAATGGGTGTAAGGAAGTTGCATATCTGATGATATATCGAATTCATTTTTACTTCCTAAGGTTTCCCATATAAGCACCAAAAAATCAATTTCAGTATTTTTAGATATTCAATCCTAAGTATGCTTTACAAAGCTTCGACATATTTCCTAGGTTTGATGAAATATTAGATCGCTTTTCACTTCTACAGACTTTTTATATAATCACCTACAAACCCATTTCTCAATTTTTCGATATTCAACCCCCAAGGGTTTGCATATGTTTTCACAATTTTTTCCATCCCTTAGTTCTGATGATATATAAAATTGATTTTTACGGCATTTAATGTAATGACCTAAAAACTAATTTCACGACTTTTCGAATTTCAAGAACCAAGGGGGTGTGAAGGGTTTCCTTACGTTTTCACAAATTTTTCAAAATCCCTCATATTTCATGAGATTTTAAGTTGCTTCTTATGAAATCGTCTGAAAACCTGTTTCACAATTTTTTCGGAATTCAAAACGCAATTGGATATAATGGGTTTTTATACGTTTTAACAATTCGTCATATCTATTAAGTCTGATAAGGCAACAAATTCGCTTTTACTTCTATGGGTTTTCAGTGTACAAATATACCGAAATTCGAATAGTCTACCATGCACGGGCCAATGTTTAATCGGCTAAAAATCTATATCTTAAACATTTTAAGAACAAAACTAACTTTCCAAGAAACCTCAAATTTCGAAACAACTGATGATATACTCTGACTTTGACCTCTCCTAAACTTTGACCGGAAAATAATAAAGTTTCGCCCAGACCATAGGCAGATTTTTTAAGTCTGGTTCCGGGATATTTCACTCTAGCTTCCTGAAAATCTATCGAACCTATTTTTCGTCCCGTCCCTGCAAGATGGCACTACCTAAATTCATTATTCTGCACCCTACACGCGCTATCCAGCTTCAGAAAAGGTTTTGTTGGTCTTTTGCATCATAAGATGAGGTTAATTTAGTAGTTATAACGAGTATTCACTGGTAGTATTCCAGGTACAAAATATTGAAGGAAATACTAAAGAGGTCTTCCGTGGTTGAACGTAAAAACTGTGACGAACCTTTCTTTAAATTATGATAAGGTCTTATAATGACGTAAAATCATTTTCTTGAATTGATTCAGTTGACAAGTCTTGATAGTTAAATCTTCTTCAGCTATGAACTACAGCAGGTTTTTCGAAATATTCGAAATGCCACCCTCCCCTCCCCCACCCTTGACGATATCCTGCGCCTGTGTGGATATATTTTCACCCAAGTTTTAATAGAAATTTAAATAAATAAATAAAATAAAGACAGAACCTATCAATCAGTTTGGGCACAATATTATTATATTGTGGTTAGAAGTGTGGATCACGTATGGTTTATCGTCCGAATACTAATGGAGATCCATCTGGTCCAATATTTTTAATTGTTATAATATTCTGTTAGAAGAACAAAATTTCAATTTCTCAGCGTAAACATATTTTAAAAATTTAAGAACTAGAAGGCTTTCCTTTGAATTACTTCTTATTCTTCATCTTGATTTCCATCACAATCATATTATCCATTAAGGCAAAGAAATGTACTCACAAGGAAGATTAGAAACTTACTTATATCACAAAAACTTTATAATGAACTTAATATTCGAGATTATGCCCTCTGCTCCCACTGTCATTATATTTTTTTAAAGATATTTAAGATTGAGTTAAGTTTTAACTTTCCAGCAGTAACCGTTAAAGTTGGCGTCGTGTTATCGGCTATTATTAATTCGCTACAACTTAATTGATTTTTTTTTTCATTTCAGGTTCATATGACAAAAAATTTAAGAATATTTGACATTGCCTAACTATAATCGCCTCGAAATAATAATCTGTATTAAGAAAAATAATATACTTAAATCTTTATTAAAGTCTAGATTATTGAATATGTCAAGGCACACGTTTCGCAGATTAAATCCCTACTTATACCATCAATAAAGCAACAAAACTTAAGAAACTGGCTAAATCTTGAAGCATCTATTGAAATCGACTAAACCACATCTTATTTATGGATTAAGACCAAACCCGTCTTGTTGCATAACGAACACAACATCAGATCGAACCCGATAATCATTTCAAAAAATATTCCCATTCGCTACGTATATCTTAGATCTTACTAACTCTTTCAAAATTATGAAATCTCACAACGAGTTATTATTTTTTTCTTTCTGTTAATTTTACATGTACTTGTTATACTACTTGCACTGCACACCTTTCCATTGATGTTTAATTTCTTCTATAAAAAATAAGGAGGAAAATCGGAAATATCTGCTCAATAGTGTGAGGTGGTAAATGATGCAGAACTGATTACATAACTGATTCATAAAATTTATTGAGATGGTGCCTCCGACATAGTATTCAACAGAATAGAAAATGCATTGCATCTTACATCTAATGGAAAAATATTGTCTATAAGTTGCACACGATAGGGTTAGATGAACAGAACAAAAGCCAAGAATCGAGCCTTGTGGTATGAAGTCAACATAAATCATTTTCTTTGCGTGCTGTTATCTTACCTGCCGTTACCTGTATGGGCTCTATGTGTCTTTTCTTTAGGCCTGGAAACTATGCGATTCATGAGTCTTCTTCAGGTGGTGCGAAAATATAATCAACTGTGGAAAATAATGTCTACGACGCGACATAAGGAAGTTGTGCACAATAACGCAGCAACAAAAAAAAAGTGATTGTAACAATACAATTGAAGCCTGTGAATTGAAACTATTAATAAAAGTTGCAGTAAACGGCTAGAGAGGGTTGCATTCTCAAGCCAAGATGATATTATGTGACATTCATAAAATCAACGTTGGAAAAAGTAGATATTAATCTAAATTTCAATTCTTTTGTTTTATTTAATTGGTTACGTGACACTTGCAAAGTCTATGAAGATGGGGGAATATTCTTTACAAGTCTCATTTAAAAATTCTTAGTAAATTGTAGAAAACAGAATTAGTTTCAAGTTCCTCATGGAAAATTTTCCGAAGAAACGAAACATTTGTAAAGTTTTTGACCATATTACTTTATTATTTCAATAATACAGTATTTTATTATTTATTAATTATAAAGTACTGTTATCGACTTGAAATTCCAAAAAAGCTCTCAAACCCCTTGATATATTAAGTTGAAATTTTTTTGGTAGGTAGAATGGATGAAACCCTACGAGTGGTATCTTTTGGAGGAGTGGGGTATAAGGAGGGGGAGCGTTTTAGATGACAAATTTTGGTTTCTAGATCTTAGGAACCGCTTATGCTAGATGGCTGAAAGTTGGAACTTATGTAGTACTATCATAGTGGACCCATTTGCCAAAAAATAGTCGATAGGGGTTGAGGGGTGTGCGAGTGGGGCGAGAACAATGCGTCCAAAACGCTTGAATGCTAGAATTTTAAACATTCTAAAATCCATATCTCCTGAACGATTGATGGCTGAAACTTTGTATCGCAGTTGTAATTCCTTAACTTAATTTCTCGGATTGAATGCTTAAAATTGAAAATTATGTAGAGGTACTAGAGAGACATCACAAACAAATTTTGTATAGGGTTAGCAAGGTACTAAGTTGGGGGGTGGTTTGTCATTTCTCAGACACGGCTTATGCTAGAAAGTTGAAACTTAGTACCTATATGTAGATCTGCTACTAGAGTAATTACAACTAAAAAAATCGGCCAAAAGTCTGGGCGCAACTTTATTATATTATGGGTATAAGTCCGAGACGTGTTTAATACTGAGATGTGGTGTATGTGACTATGAGACTGACAACCTAAAGAATAACCAGGACTCTATTTGGAACGTTATTTTTAAAGTTGTCAGTTGCATATAGTAATACCAGTCCTGAAGAAGCACAAGACCCCAACCAAACTGATAGCTTCCGTCCAATTTCACTGCTAGACGACCTAATACACTTTATCCAGAAACATTTTAGACTCTCAGCATCGGCTAAACACTTACCTTCAGAAACTAAATGAATCCCTCCTCAAATGGAAACGCCTACTCAAACCAGCTGAGTCAGAATCCTTAATCTTTTGTGGCAGAAAAAAGAAAAATGCGAAAAGATATCCGCGACTTCAAACTGAAAGTCAATTTCACTCCCATCCCATAAAAAACGCAAGTCACATACCTCGGAGTAACTCTGACTTTCAAACAAACTCTCCCCGATTCTCCGCGTTAAACGCATCCAACAGAAAGGTTTGATAGCCTCCCAGTCAATCCGTCCCCTAATCCATTTATCCTCAAAACAAAAATCCTTCAAATAGCTCCTACTTCCACTCATTTTTCATGGCTTTCCCTGCTGGACTGATCTATCTTCTCAACCCGGTCATCTCTCCATCAAATTGAACTAGAATGCAGAATTATATAAACTGCCCCAATCTCAAATTCAATCCCAATTCGTGCCGTATAATCAGTAATAGGCCTCAAAACAAAGAGAACGCATAGATTACTTCGACAATTCCAACAACAACCACCTCCCACCCTCTCTAAAAAACAGGCTCCAACATTACATAAATGGTAACCTTCTACACTGCCACACACCCTTCAACGCCAACAGATCCACTCCAGTATAATCCGATTCAGTACATCCACTCCAACACAACCTGAGGTTATGCAATTGGTGTCTTTGTCTCTTGAATTTTGTAACCTCTAACATCTCTTGAATTTCGCAACCTCTTCCACTTCCACCGTCTCTTGAATTTCGCAACCTTCTACACCACCACTCACCAATTAATCCAAACCAGTCCAATCCAGTATATAATCCGATACAGTATACCAACCCTAATACCACACTACAGTGCCCCATTCCAACACAACTTTAGATAAAAAAATTCAATTGACGTGGAGGTTAAAAAATTCAAATGACGGTGGAGGTTAAAAAACTGAAATGACGGTGGAGGTTAACAAATTCAAATGACAGTGGAGGATAAGGAATTCCAAAGACGGTGGAGGTTAAGGAATTCAAATGACGGTGGACGTCAAGGAATTCAAATGACGGTGGGATTAAGGAATTCAAATGACGGTGGAGGTTAAGGAATTCAAATGACGGTGGAGGTTAAGGAATTCAAATGACGGTGGAGGTTAAGGAATTCAAATGACGGTGGAAGTTAAGGAATTCAAATGACAGTGGAGGCTAAGGAATTCAAATGCCGGTGGAGATTAAGGAATTCAAATGACGATGGAAGTCAAGGAATTCAAATTTAATTTCGTTCTGAAAGAGAGCTCGTCAAGTAAGAAACTACAACAAATAGTGTTACTAGCAATTTTGAATAAAAACGTCGCGTCAAGGTACGTTCTACGTTGGCTTAGTAGAGGAAGTTGAAACTCTGTGAGTCTTGTGCTATAGTCCGCGTATGGTAAGTTGAGTCTGTAGAAGTGGGAGCGTGTATACTTGCGCTGTACAGACTCGATCGCAGCGATGTGACAGTTGTGATGGGGATTCCAAACAACAGAACAATACTCCAAGACACTGCGCACGAGTGACGTAAACAATAACAAAGAAGTAACAACACAGTTAAACGATGACGAAACACGAAGGACAAAACCAGAGAGCCTATAGGCTTTATTAGCGATTTCCGCGATGTGATCATCAAATTTCAGCTTGGGGTCAAAAATAACACCGAGATCCTTTATATTAGTGACAGCGGATAGGCTCGTGCCATTAATAGAATAATGGAACACAGCAGGAATCATCTTGTAGGTGAAGTTCATAAAGAAACATTTCGCTATGTTAAGTGACATGTCATTCAATTCACACCATCGAGACAAGTAGTCTAGATCAGATTGAAGGGAGATGCAATCTTCATTGGTCTTAATTATTCTGAAGAGTTTGAGATCATTGGCATATAGAAGAGGAGTGGAGGAAATACCAAGAGGAAGATCATTTATAAAAAGGTTGAACAAGAGTGGCCCCAGTATGAAACCTTGTGGAACTCCTGAGGGAGCCGAGAAATTTTCCGATAGCTTCCCTTTGAACGCGACACGCAAATGACGGTGGGATTAAGGAATTCAAATGACGGTGGAGGTTAAGGAATTCAAATGCCGGTGGAGATTAAGGAATTCAAATGACGGTGGAGGTTAAGAAATTCAAATGACAGTGGAGGATAAAAAAATTCAAATGACGGTGGAGGTTAAGGAATTCAAATGACGGTGGAGATTGACAAATTCAAATGACGGTGGAGGTTAAGGAATTCAAATGACGGTGGAGGTTAAGGAATTTAAATGACGGTGGAAATTGCTTTTGCTTTTGCTTTTTTTTACGTTGTACTTACAATTTCTTGTAATTTCATGTTTGTTGAATTTTTTTTTTCATATTCAAAATAAAATTTTTTGGTTTTTGTTATTTGTAAGATTTTTTCGTGAAGTTTGTTTAATGATCAGTGATGCCAATGATTACGAGATTCTGGGATATTAAACAACTGATAAAAAAATATGAATTAGTCAATCTCAACCGAAAATGAGATAACCAGGCCGTTTAACCCATCCATATTCAATTGAAATCAATAGGCTTACACTTTACAGTCTCATTCGTTTTCAAAATAAAATTTTTATGTACATAATTCACATTTTTTAATCAAACTACATAAGAAACCCATAAAAGCTCTATATTGGCTAGTCAAAAATTTAGATCTTCTAGACACGTGAAAATCGAGATCCAATGTCGACATTGTTAATGTCCACAATACACCTGAACAAATGTCGAGAAATGGCATAATATGTTTAGGATGAAGTTCGAAGTCGGTTTGAACTAAATTTACTCCTTTCGTATCCGAACTTCACCATTTCGTCTAAACTGAGGACAGGCTTTAATCGGCGAGTCTCACACATAGTGAACATGTTATGAACCAATATTGAGTTTGCAATCACTGTATAGAAAACAGCAAAGTACTATATCTTACCGCGCCCATATGCAGCCTCTCCTTACATAAATAAATAGCCGCAGCCTTACACACTCAGATATAAAACGAGATACCATTTATAGCATAATTCAGTTTCAGGAAATAAAGCCGATATGCAAAAGTGCGAGATAATGTACGAGTATTCACACTCAGTAAAGAAAATTTAGCAGTTTTTTCACGTAATAATTTTGTATTGGGAGTTTGAAATTTTGTGGTTTCTTGGCTTGCAAATTCTTTTCTTGGGAGTAATGTTTTGTTTCTGAAAAATACTATGATTCTAGTATTTTATGTGTTTTGTTGTTTAGCACGAAAATGAAAGTTTGGTTCACATTTTTCATCAAATTAAAATGGAAAAATAAAATGATTCATAGTTAGCTGTAAGAAAAACTTTCGGCTATTAGGATTACTTCCCCCCATGGATCTAATCTAATCTAGTGCTTTATAAAATTAAATCTGTAAGCTGGCAATTACTCCGATTACTTTCAATTTATCCTTTATTCTTCAATTATCCTGATAGAAAGTGGTAATGCTTCTTCTTTGTCTTCCGAGATATGTTTCTACCATGTCCAGGTGGGTATAAGATAGCGTTGTAAACTTTGTCCCAAAAACTCAAAAGTTACACCCAAATATTTAGCGGGTTTTTTTATATTTACAAGATAGTCACAACTGAGTAGTCATAAGGACCTAATACCCGACCATGACCATCGTTATTACCATACAGACTCTCTCCTTAAAGAACTTGCTCGTTTAAATTATTGTTCGTATTTTTCTTTGCTGCTTTCTGTAAGAACATTTCAAAATTTTTGCAATTTTGTTCGTGCTTCCTTCATTTTATTACACAAAATTCATATGTAGTGAAGAGCTGACAATTTTCCCAAACACGTTGCCAGCGAGCTGGGCCGCCATAAGAGATAGGAGCACTCCATTGGAGCTTTTCACGGACCATTGCTTTCATATCAAAAAGATCACAAAAACCCTAGAAACAAATCAGCTTCCTTATGAAATCGACAAATTTTATTTCGGGTTACTGGCTTAAGTCTTTCGTTTTAAATGACAGCATACTTAGGAACGTATACGTTCTATTTATGGGTTTTGCTGTAAAAAAATATGTTCAATAAAAATAATATGTTTTCTACTTCGGCACAAAAATTAAAATTTTTTTTTTTGATCTCTAAGCCCAACAGAACAAAATAGCTACATCGGACGTGCCAATTGTTTTTCTATGATGAGTACGTTTTTCAGAAGAAAAAAAACTGATACAGCGTTCGCATTTCCTCATTTATCTTATGAAATTCAAATACCTTAAGCAAATGTGCTAACTAATTAGAAATTATAGAAAGTATTCGATTACAGGAGAAATACCTTCAATTCGAAATCTTTGATTTTTCTCCTGTTTTTACCGCCTTAAGTTTTCACTGCACCGCAGGAATCAGTGTAAAGATTCCGGTAAGACTATTTACATTAGTAACACCCCACCGTCGTTTATAAAATAGCGCGTACGCGTACTTTCTCACCCATAGAGCAATTAGTCTTTTTTACGAAAAGTACATTTTTTGTGACAGTGGAATGTGCGTCGACTATAGGTTGTTTGAAATCTGCGCATTAACGTTAATCGCACTTCACCCGATCATGTACACGTTTCTCTTTATGATACTTTAATGAGGTACGGAAAATTTTTACCTGTTCGTAGTTTGTCACCATCATACATCAGGCCGAACGATGTAGACTCTATGCCGCCGCTTAAAGATACCGGGGCATGAGTCTACAGAAACCATAATTAGTTGCCTTAATTGCACTTCGAATGATTCAGGTGAACATGCGTTGCAATTCTTTTGCAGAACTAGCTGGACATGTTGCACTAAGTGAAATTAAATGCAAATTTTCCGTAATATGTTTAATCGGCTTGTTTTGTTGTAATTGAAGTTTTAGATAATACGAGTGAAAAAATATTATGGCAGGATAATAAATATTTATACAGCTCGTACCCTACCCTGTCTTAGTTCAACATTTGCATATTGAAAGTTGAAACCCGTATCAATGAAAAGAATGACTCAGAATATTGGAGATGGAAGATAATAATGCTAATTGCGTGTAATAAAGTTGCAAAATTAGTTAGTTAAAAATTCATGCAGAAGGTTGTGATAGCCTTGGATTAGATATTTTAATCGGTTCAATCTTAAAGTAATGAACGTATTTCTTTTGTGACACTCTTGAGAACATTCAAGTGTTATTTTGGTGCTATTGCTGGCCAAATTATAGTGCGATCAAAATAGGTTTGGATCCTCAATAACTCTACGCAATGTGAGTTAAGTTCATCTTTCTTGAAGAAAAAATCACAGGAAAAATATAAAACAATAGCAAAATTTACTTACGTAACTATTTTTCTGTGTTTTTTTGCCTTAATTTTTTTTTATGTTCACACCAAAACAACTTTTTTACTATTCAAAGTTTTACTTTGTTATGTTGTATTTTCCCGATGACCCGGGAAAGTACAACATTTAGACCATTAAAATGAAAAAAAAATCCATCCGCCCAATACGCCATAGACTACCTCAAATAACCTGAGGGATTAAAATTTTCGCAGTGAGTTGAGTAGGTGGTCACCTATTGGGGAAGCTATTTTTTCTAGGTGAGAATCAAAGTTAGGAGTCAGGTTAGAGATTAAATCAAAAGTATTATATATTAACATCTTCAGAACGACTGATGCTAGGAATCTGAATCTTTGTAGGTTTACAGCAAGATGCAAGTAAAGCGGTATTAATTTTTTTTTGTAATTTCTGGAAGTACCTACTCAGAAAATAGGTTGTATTGAAAATCTCCGAAACATCGAATCCGATGATTTAACAACTCTTTCGGATATTATTACACTAAGAGAAGAATACAAACTGACCTTACCAACGAAGGTGTTTTAATTGTCATGTCTTCAAGTCAATAAACAAGCCAGCGAGCGTACTAGTTGAGAAGTTCGTGTGGTGGTCTTCACAAGCTCCTCTGATATCTGAAGGATTCTTAAAAATAGAATAAAATGTTCAAGATTCATAAGATCATAACTCGAAAGTTGATTGATATTTTGCGTGATTCCTAATGTTTCCACATAGAGATTTATAACCATAAAAAACTCTGAAGATAAACTGTCATACATCATCAATAATCTATTAATTACTTATAAATTTATTTATTATACAAAAATTAATTCCAAAATTTTCAATAAAACTTGGTACTTATCTGCTCTCGATTTCGATTCAGAAACAATCCATTTGAAGACTAAAGTCGCAATTATATATTTTTTTTCTATCACTGATACTACAGTTTCACTATCTCTTGAAAATGAATGAATCACTTACACTGAACTAAAAGATTGCGAAGGAGCCGAGTCTTAAGATCTTAGTCGAATTGTTTAGTTAAGTTTTCTCGGAACAAGTTTTTTCTTCAGTTCCCTTGGAGTAATTAATTTGAATTTTTTAAAGTAAACATACTGTCCTTGTGGCAACTACTTAAAATACGAGTTGAAAAGATTAAATTAAATTATTAAAATAATTCGTTTCCTTCGTGTAGTGCTTAATTGCGAAATGGTGAACGTATTCAGAGCTCTGGTAAAATATTAAAAAAAAGTAAATAAATAAATAAGCTGCTGTAATATGTACTACAATAAATTTAAATATGAAATGAATAAGAAAGTGTTAATCTGAAAGAACAACTTTTCGGGTACTTAATTGTGAGTGGCCAATGCCACCCACAAGTTGCTGTTGAAAAGAAAGTTGTCTTTTGATAATTATCACTGAACAGAGATATGATCTTTGATGGAAAACACATAAAATGAATCCTGTGCTTGATTTATGTTGAGATAGTTTTGATTTTTAAAATTATCATTAAAAGAAAAACATTATAACAATTATGGAAAGACTGTTCGCCAAATTATCTATAATTTAATTTTTTTTCTCTAGTTAATCGTTAATCTCTTAACGCTTTCGAAAGGTCCTGTCCGCTGCCCAGGGCCCCAAAGAAAGCTAACCCACCTTGGTGGAATGGCGAACTCAGGAAACTAAGGGAGTCTAGTAGAAAACTGTTTAATAGGGCAAAACGAGACGGAAATGAGGCGGACTGGAACAGGTACAAAGCCAGTCTCAGAGTGTTTAAGTATGAAATTAGGAAGCGTAAAAGGGAGTCGTGGAAAGCTTTCTGCGAATCTATTAGCGGAAACAGCGAGGCGTCTAGGCTACGGAGTTTACTTTCCAAGGAGCCATGTACTCCGAGCTACATTAGGCAGAGCGATGGAACATGGGTGGAAACTAGTCAAGAGACGCTAGAGCTTTTGATGTCCACTCACTTCCCTGGAAGCACATCGCTGGATGGGCACCCTACGGGAAATGGAGCTTCATTGGCAAATCATGAGATTGTTCCGGGAGGGATGGTCGAACTACTAAGTGAGGAAAGGATCAAATGGGCTATAGGAACTTTTGCTCCCTAAAAGTCACCAGGACCTGATGGCATCAGGCCAATCATGCTACAAAGAGCATCTATGGCAATCCAAAATTGGCTAAGCACTATTTATAGGAGCTGCCTGTCGGTTGGGTACGTCCCATATGCCTGGCGGGAGACGCGTGTCGTTTTTATCCCAAAAGCCGGCAGACCCAGCCACACAACAACAAAGGACTTTCGACCCATCAGTCTATCGTCCTTTGTGCTTAAGGTACTTGAGAGGCTTTTGGAAACGCACATTCGGAATCTATGTGGAAACAGGATGCTGTCAGGCGCACAGCATGCTTACATGAGAGAGAAATCTGTAGACACAGCCCTGTATGAGGTAGTGGGGTCTATAGAATCTAGTCTGGAGTATAAGGCATTTGCTTTATCGGCTTTTCTGGACATAGAAGGGGCTTTCAACAACGTAACAGTGGAAGCAATTAGGGCGGCGTTGTATAGCATAGGATTGGAGGAGGTATTGACAAGATGGCTAACGACTCTTCTGAATACCAGAATCGGGAGTGCTAATATGGAGCAAGGCAATGTTATAAGACAGGCCTCGAGGGGACTCCTCAGGGGGGGGGGGGTGATATCGCCCCTTCTTTATCTCCTCGTTGTGAACGAGGTTCTTCTGGAAATTGAAAAGCAGGGAATAAAGGTCGTGGCATATGCAGACGACATTGTGGTAATTGCCAAGGGCAAGTTTTTGGATAGGCTGTCGAGCATTTTGGAAAATGCACTCCGCACACTCAGCGGATGGGGCCTGGGGGTGAATGGTTCTAAAACTGAATTGGTGCTATTTACAAGGAAGCATAGAATTCCGGCATTTAGGCTACCGAAGCTCGAAGGCGTGGAGCTTAGACCATCGGAACAAGCTAAATACCTGGGTCTAATTCTGGATAGGAAGCTCAGCTGGAAATTGAATATTCAGGAGCGCATTAATAAGGCAAGTAACGGGCTTTTTGCGTGCAAGCAGACCGTGGGCAAAAGCTGGGGTCTCAAACCAAATATAGTACACTGGTTGTACACGGCGGTTGTGAGACCTATTCTGACCTATGGAGCAGTGGTATGGTGGAAAGCCATGGATAAAGAGTACAATCTTAGGGAACTAGGTAGAGTGCAACGGACTGCCTGTGTTATGATCACGGGAGCTCTTCGCACAACGGCTACTGCCGCGTTGGAGGTGTTTATACATCTATTACCAGTGGATATCTTTGTGAAACAGGTAGCGGCATATACAGGAGTTAGGCTATCGAGCTGTGTACTTTTTAAGCGGAGCTCTAAAGGGCATAGTTCAATTCTCAGTGAATTTCTGGGAAGCCCGGCGGATATTAGTACGGACTACTTAATTCCAGGGATGGATTTTGTGACGCCTTACGAAATTGTGTATCCTAGTAGAGTGGACTGGGAGAACAATAGGGTACTATGTGAAGGGGAAATCTTCGTATATACGGATGGATCGAAAATGGAATGCGGCACTGGCTCAGGCGTCTTCTCTGAGCAGCTGAGTGTAGGGAAGTCGTTTAAGTTGCCAGATATGTGCAGCGTATTCCAAGCGGAAATTCTGGCGGTGTTGCAGGCATCAAACATCCTGTTAATGGGGGAGATATGCGATCAGAATATTTCACTCTATATTGACAGCCTGGCGGCCATAAAGGCGCTGGAATCGGTCTCCATTAAATCCCAGTTAGTAAAGCGCTGTTGAGAAGTGCTAAAGGTACTTTGTAGTCAGAACAAAGTACAGATTTGCTGGGTGCCAGGGCATAGTAATATTCTAGGGAACGAAAGAGCGGACGAGCTTGCGAGATCGGGATCGGCATCGAATGGTAGGGTTGAGGAGGATGTTTGTCCACCGATATGCGGCATCAAAGCGCAAATTAGTGAGCGCTCTAAAAAGACAGCCAATTCTAGGTGGGCGCGACTGGCAAGCTGCAGGATCTCTAGATCCCTGTGGCCCGAGCTGGATAGTCAAAAGACTAAGAATATATTGACTTAGGATAGAGGAAAACTGCGACTGCTCGTCGGAGCACTAACGGGGCACTGTATGCTGAGGAAACACGCTATGTGGCTAGGGATAGCGGAATCGGACATGTGTAGGTTCTGCCATGATCTGTATGCTGTGGAGGACATCACTCACATTCTGTGTGAATGCCCGGGGATCGCTAGGAGGCGTTTGAGATGGTTGGGTAGCCTTTTCTTCGAGAGCATCGAGGATTTGAGGTCAGTAGGGTATGACAAACTAGTCAGGTTCTGCAGGGAATTGGAGTGTTTCTGAGGTGATGGAATCGACCACGAGGACCTGAAGGGATCGCAATGGGCCCGTTTGGCACCTAGTGAGCGCGGTGGTTTTAGCGCTGCGCCCCTTCTTAAACCTAAACCTAAATAAGGAAAACCGAGGTACTGTACTTTTCCCCATCCCTATTAGGTTCGCGATTTTCATCACCGCAATCGAAGAACCCCTGAGGACGAAGAGGTTCCCACTTGAAACGGCTGGTTCTTCCTTTTGTTTTTTTTTTTCTTCTATCGGATTACAGTTTCTTTTGCTAATTTTACAAAGTGTGTTTCCCTTACGTGGAAGGAGGTTTCCTAATCTCCCTTAAAGATTAGGTGGCGCCCATTTGGATGAGTAAACGTCGAGAGTAGTCTCTGAAACCTCCCTTACTTGGACTGAGCGTAGTCGGCGCAAGTGGAGTTGCTAACCGGAGGATAGAGAAAATAACTAGTAAGACCCAAAGCAGAGTGGTAAGGACGGTAGCATTCGAACGGGGAGTTCACGGTTCAAGACTATGCGCAAACTTATTGTTGTGTAATCTATCGCGGTCGACCATAAAAGTTACCCGGATAGGAAGGGGTAATAAAGGTCTATTCGGACGGAAATTTTTTGACTGAATTTTTAGTAGATCTTTTTAAGTCAAATATTTGGCAGCACGATATACAGAGTTATACTAGCTTTAGACTATAGACCAAAACTACGACCTGTGTAAAATGTAAATTTCTGTTAGTATGTATAATATTGATGTTTGGAATTACGGTTACAACTTGGAAAAGTTGTTAATCTTTCCTCAGAAACTCTAAACATGTTTGTAACAAATAGCCTTAATTTCATGCAACTAAGTACCGTGTCATTGATTCAGATTCTTATTCAGAAATTTTGAATTGCTGTTGATATTCCCACAAAAGAAGTTATGCTGCATTCGATTATAGAAAAAGGTCAGATTTCACAATATGCCTTTGCATTACTTTGATTGATGCACACGATCCTTTCCCGATATATGTACCAAGTGAATCACTCAGAAAAGATCTTGGCTGGAACCAATTTTTCAATTCCACAATCGACCGTAATAGCGCGCATCATTTACAAAGCCACGACGACCGAACATATGTACGAAATCCGTGCACATTTCACATTCACATCATCATCAATATTCGCTGCAATCATAATAAGGAATTTATTATTATTGTTTTATTACGAAAATACGATTCTTTCGCCCGCAGTTAAATCGGAATAACAAACGGCTCTATTCAACGGCCATTAATCGTATGTCTATCAATCGAATGCGTGATGGATGGATGGATCGATGCAGATAGGCCTTACCTTTGGTTGGTACCTTAGTCTACGGGATTCCGATGCATTCTCGTTCCCAAACGCAAGAACTCATGCCACATATTCACATGGGCTAAGGGAGCTAGAGGGTACCTACTTACCGTCCCGACATCATTATATCGCAATAAAAGTGAATTCCTTAGTGCAGAGAGTTCGGATTAGTGATCCGAAGGCGCCATCACAATGTGCGGTAAGTGCGTGCACAAAATTGATAAATCACACGCTCCTCCGGACCAAGTGATCGTAATCTTTTTTTTGCAATGTAGTTGGCGTCCCGATCAGCCGGTGATACCGAACACGAGAAAATAATGTACTCGGCCGACACAAGAGGCCAACTAATGCTAAATTAATACGAAATCAATCGAATAAAATTTAAATCGCCATCTTCCTGATGTATCATAGCCGCAAGCGGTCAATCCGCGTCATTCAAGGATCGTAATGGCTGCAAATCTCATCGGATCCCAATAAAGTACAATTAAATTCAATGTTTTAAACAGTAAACAAACGATTTGAGGAAATCCGAAGATTTTTTCAATTTCATGGATCTTATGTTCGAGTGGACGGGCTTGAAGATAAGGAAAAAACGGCAATCAAAGGTGAGCAGATCACCTGCTGCGATCATATGTGCGATTCGTCAGAGTCTATACCTACATAAAATGCGGACTGCGATCACGCCGAACATATTTACGACATGAACAATAGCTTAGGGAACATGCCATCTGAATCAGTGTGTGGGTAAAATAATTCAAGTACCTTCAACTATGGCAAGAACCAGCAAAAAAGAAAATGAACACCGCGAAAAACAAGATCACTATATGTAGAGAACAAGAACATGATCGACATCCTTCATGCCAAGCGACCATATATGGCGCGATCTTACATAGAACACATGTTCTTGTTAGATGCGTGTCCACAGGTTAAAATCCAACAAGACTTATCGAATGTAGGCATACCACTATTCCAACTATACCTGGTCATTTTTTTTTCTTCTCTAGCCAGGTCTTAATGCATTATTTATGTCTTCAAAGCTGCATGGGGTGCATTCATCATACCGAAGATCGGACTAGGGCTACAGTCAAGTTCTAATCTTAATTTTATGCATCCTCAAGCACTTTATTTACACGCTGCTGAACACCAGCTCTCACCACTTTCAATTTTCTCACCTGCTTCCATGACGATGCCGTGTGACCCAGCCTTTCATTCAATCTCTCAATTAATTTCGTTTGGGACTGCGTTCTGTGTTCTGGCCTATAATCACACAGGTAGCTTCCTACCTGGAGCTAGAGGCTCTGTTTTTTTTTTTGATTTTCTGCAACTCGATAGTTTGATTGCATTTCCGTTCTAAAGACACGGCAAGTTGGTGACCGTGAAAAATTGCTTCCGTTTCGTTCCGCTCAGGTATACCTCTACCTGGAGATTGTTCGGACAGACTGGTAAAATAGGTGTGTGTTTCGGGAGTTGTGTTGTGGGTAGATGAACAATTGACGAAATTGAGTGCGGAATAAATTTTTGCAGTTTCTGCGGAAATTGAAGCCATAAATGTCGTTGAAAATAAAACTCAATAAATTATTCTGAAATTAAATGTATTCACTTCAGCAAAAAAGAGTACAATGGAGCTGTTAGATAGCGTCATATTTCGCTATGTTTTTAGACTACGCACAATAGGTTTGTGACCTGGGTGGGCAGCTAGGAGCGAGAATAGGAAGTCTGACGACGTTAAAGATCTTGATTTGAACGTAGGACAAACAGGAACAGAGCCATAGTTACGCAAAGGAATACTAAAATAAGCCACTTTAATTAATAACTCTCAGAAAATTCCCGCTTGTATAGGGTGTTTCAAAACTGATATTGTTGCGAACTAGGAGCTTGACGGGATTTCAAGTAAAACACAATTCGATTAAAATGAATGGAAATGACAATACTCTATTAATTCGCTTTCAATAATCGCAAATAGTCGCACTACTGGCAACTCTTTCCGATTTCACATACTACTCGATCATTGCTTGACCGCTGCTACCAATCATAATAGCTTTACAAACACTTTCGCGTAGAACTGACAGTCGTCTCCCTTTCGCCGTAGTGAAACTGATCTGTATGCAAGGTATGTGGCGCATCTAATTATACTTGTGGCATATTCGGCGATGTGTGTGTGTGGAACTCGCTATTACATGACAGAAGTGTCAAGAGATTTCTACGCTATTCCGGGTGTGGAAAGGAACTCAACGATTGTTGTTATTGTTGGTTTGATGTCATTCATAAATAAGTGTTGCTACAATATGATTGATTATAGAAGGGTTCAACTTTGGATTTCAATATCGTTCGTACCAATTGTAGTAGGTAGTGTAATGACAACTTATGTCAATTCGAAATAACGTCGCGTTAATACCTAAAGCAGCAATAGATGGCCTCCCTGGCAGTAAAAGGCGAAAATGACAGCGGGGTGAAGTTGGCTCGACTGAATATACAGAAAATAAGAAGAACGTCATTCAAGAACAGACGCGTGCGCGATTAGACGTATTAAATTTAAAATCGATAAAAATACAATAAATCGTAATTGCCAATAACTGAATCGTGGTTTCTTTATTACAGTAGATACAATTTGGTTCCTGTATATAGAATTACAAGTGAAGTCTACTGAATGTAAAATTGTTGAGGGTGGAGGTGGAGCGCAAAAGTGGGGGATAGCCATTTTTAAAAAAATTAAATTTTTTATATCTCAAGAGCCGTACTAAATATGATCTTGGAAATTGTTCAGGAGTTAGTAAGCCTCTATCTGGGAAAACAAATTTTGAGGTGCAGGTGCAGGGGTGAGTGTAGAAGGGGGTGGAAAAAAAATGCTGATCTTTTTACTTGCCGAAAGCTGCAAAGTATAGAAAACTAAAAATTTGTCACTATATATAGACACTATTGAGGCATCCTAGAAAGAATAACCAAGAGGCTATTTGGAACGTTATTTTCTAGGTTGTCAGTCGGTTGGTATTCGACACCAACTATATACACCGCAACTCAGCATTAAACTCGTCTGGGTTTGTACCCAGAAAAATAATATAGTTGTGCCCAGACTATTGCCAGATTTTTTTTCCTCAGTCATACACTTCCGGAGATATTTTGAATCAATCATCGATTTTTCGTTGACAGATTAAAAAATCTGCCAATGGTCTGGGCGAAACTTTATTATTTTTCGGGTCAAAGTTCGGGAGGGTCAAAGTCGGAGCATATCATCAATTGTTTCGAGATTATGAAGTTTCTTGGAAAGTTAACTTTGTTCTTAAAATAAAAGTATTTAAAATAGAGATTTTTAGCCAATTAAATATTGAAAAAGCCTCTGTAGACTATACGAATTTCGATATATTATGTACACTAAAAGTCCATAGAAGTAAACACGAATTTGTTACCTTATCAGACTTAATAGATATGACGAATTGATAAAACGTATACAAACCCATTACTTCCACTTGAGGTTTGAATTTCGAAAAAATTGTGAAACAGGTTTTTAAACGATTTCATAAGAACCAACTTGATATCTCATGAGACACGACGGATTTTGAAAAATTTGTGAAAACGTAAGCAAACTCTTCACACCCCCTTGGTTTTTTAAAATTCGATAAATCGTGAAATTAGTTTTTAGGTGATTACAGCAAATGCCGTAATAACCAATTTTATATCTCATCAGAACTAAGGGATGGCAAAATTTGTGAAAACATATGCAAACCCTTAGGGGTGGAATATCGAAAAATTCAGAAATGGGTTTGTAGGCGATTATATAAAACGTCTGTGGGAGTGAAAAGCGATCTAATATTTCATCAAACCCAAGAAATATTTCGGAGCTTTGAAAAGCATACAACCCCCTTATACCCATTAGGAAAATCTGAAAATACTGAAATTGTCTTTTTGGTTCTTATATGGGAAACGTTAGGAAGTAAAAATTAATTCGATATCTCCTCAGATTTAAGCAATATGTAGGAATCGGTGAAAACATATGCAACTTCCTTACACCCACTTGGGGGTTGAATATCCAAAAATTCTGAAAGGAGTTAATAGATACATATGAAAACAGCACGAGAAAGTAAAAACAATTGAATTACTTATCACTTCTAAAGGATATGACGGAATTTGTGAAAACTTGTTCAATCCTTTTATATCCCCATAGGTGCTGAAAAAGGAAAAAACTTAAAAAAAAGTTTTAGGCGATTATTACGCAAGCCCGTGAAAGTGAAAAGATATTCGATATTTGATCAGACCTGGGGGATATGGCAGAATTCGTGAATAAGTATACAATCCCTGTCGAATTTCAAAAAATCCTTCCACTTTCTAGATATATATAAGAAGAAGCCGTAGAATAAAAATGAATTAAATATTTGGGAAGACCTAATAGATATGACGAAAATCGTGAAAATATATGCATTCCATTTCCACTGATACATTTTTTCGCCCACCCTCTTCCGAACGCATATGGATATTTAAAATTTTTTTCATCTAAATTACTTTTCTATTTGATTTACATATACATACCAAGTTTCAACTTTGTAACATAAGCCGTTCTATAGATAGGAAAAACATCCCCCACTCCCGTACCATACTACCCTTATAAAAAATTATATTTTTCCGAGATGCTACTACTATAGCTCTATCTAAATACCATGTTTCAGCTTTATATCGTTATGGGTTTTTGAGATATAAAAATTGGAACCTTTTCCTTTTTACCCTCACCCTCTACACCCTCACACCCAAAACTTTTTTCTGATAGGGGTCTATTAGACCTACTTTTGGTAAAAATGTTAAGCATCTACCTCACACTGTTCTTGAGATGTGAGAAGAGATTTTTTAGAAAAATTCGCATCCCCTCCACTTTCATGATCCACCGCCCCCTTAAAAAATTTTACAATCAGCAAACTTCATTTGTCAACCTTTACACACAAACCGAATTTTATTTCTCTAGTGCAATTGGTTCGTGAGATATCACAAGCTAAAGTTTTTTACCCCCCCCCCCTCGTAAGCCACTGCCCCATTCAAAAATTTGTTTGCGATCTATTCTTCTAGTATACCTACAGATATTCATTAATTTTCAATTTTGTAGCTTAAACCGTTTAGGAGATATGGATTTTAGAATGTGTCGATTTCGGCTTTTTTGCGTTTCGGACGTATTATTTTTCCCCCCACTCCCACACCCCTTTACCCATATTGACAATTTTTATGCTAATGGGTCCACTACCGAAGTTCTATATAATTTCAAAATTTCAGCTTCCTAGCATAAGCGGTTACTGAGATCTAAAATCCAAAATTTTCCGTCTAAAACGCTTCCCCCTCCTCCCCCTCTCATACCCCACCCGCAGAATTTGGTCACTTCAAGGGGCCTACCCAGTCTATTTGCTCCCGTTTGGGAGCTACGAGCCTTCAAACGATTTTGCGTACGACGGACAGACGGACTGAATTTTTTTTTTGCTTTTTTCGTGTCTACGAGTCATGAAACGGAAAAAAGATTTTTCAGGGTAGCAAAATCTTTTTTTTTTAAAATCGATCACAAAATCAGTTTCAGTCCATTTCTCTTCCAAAAAGGACGGATTGAACCTTATTTTTAATCTATTTTGAAAAAGATGTTGCGCTAGAATGCTTATGCCACTGCCACATACATATATCTCTACCACCTCTATACAGTGAAAAATTCGTTGTGTAGAATACTATGGAGAAGTAGACAGCTGGGAATAGCTGTTTGTTTGACATTTACATTTTTCAAAATAAAATTTATTATACGCGTGTTACTTTATTATTTTAATAATACAGTATTGTTTTCGATTTTTTAAAAAAAAAAATTTGCTACCCTCAAAATTTTTTTTTTCACGTTTCATGACGAGTACACACGAAAAAAGCAAAAAAAAATTTCAGTCCGTCTGTCCGCCGTACGCCGTACGCCGTACGCCGTACGCCGTACGCCGTACGTCGACCGCTGTACGCAAAATCGCTTGAAAGCTCGTAGCTCCCAAACCCTTTGAGCTATTAAATTGAAATTTTTTTGATGAATAGACTGGGTAGTCCCCTTGAAGTGGCCAAATTTGTAAGGGTGGGGGTGTGAGGGGGAAGGAGGGGGAAGTGTTTTAGACGGAAAATTTTGGTTTCTAGATCTCAGCAACCGCTTATGCTAGCAGGCTGATATTTGGAATTTATATAAAGCTTCAGTAGTGGACCCATTTGCAAAAAAATTGCCGATATAGGTGAAGGGGTTTGGGAGTGGGGGGAAAAATAATGCGTCCGAAACGCAAAAAAGGTGAGATCGACACTTTCTAAAATCCATATCTCCTAAACGGTTAATGTCACAAAATTGAAACTTAATGAGTATCTGTAGGTATACTAGGAGAATAGATCGAAAACAAAAATTTGAGTGGGGGCAGTGGCGTACGGGGGTGGGGGGTGAAAAACTTTAGATTACGATATCTCACGAACCAATTGGACTAGACAAATAAAATTTGGTTTCCTTATAAAGGTTAACAAATAAAGTTTGCTGAAAGTAAAATTTTTTACGGGGGCGGTGGAGCATGAAAGTGGAGGGGATAAGAATTTTTCTAAAAAATCACGTCTCATATCTCAAGAACGGTGTAAGATAGATGCTTAAAATTTTTACCAGAAGTAGGCCTAATAGACCACTAGCTGAAAACAAAATTTTGGAAGTATGGGTGTAGAGGGTGAGGGTGGGGGAGGGTGAAAAGGAAAAAGTTCCGATTTTTCTATCTCGAGAACCTATAATGATATAAAGCTGAAACTTGGTATTTAGATAGAGCTATATTAGTAGCATCTTGGAAAAATATAATTTTTTATAGGGGTAGTATGGTACGGGGGTGGGGGGTGTTTTTCCTATCTATGGAACGGCTTATGATACAAAGTTGAAACTCGGTACGTTTATGTAAATCAACTAGAAAACTAATTTAGATAAAAAAAAATTTCAAATATCCATTGGCGTTCGGAGGGGGGGCAAAAAAAATTATCAGTGCAAATAGAATGCATATATTTTCACGGTTTTCGTCATATCTATTAGGTCTTCCCAAATATTGAATTCATTTTTATTCTACGGATTCTTCATATAAATACCTAGAAAGCGTTTTCAGGATTTTTTAAAATTCGACCCTGAGGCGGTGCAAAGAGGGTTGTAAACTTTTTCACGAATTCTACTATATCCCCACGTCTTATCAGATATCGCATATCTTTTTACTTTCACGTGCTTGCGTAACAATCACCTAAAACTTGTTTTTAAATTTTTTTCAGCCCCTAAGAGGGTATAAACGGGTTGAACACGTTTTCACGAGTTCCGTCATTTCTTTTAGAAGTGATAAGAAATTGAATTGGTTCCTACCTTCTCGTGCTGTTTTCATATTTATTTATTAACTTTTTTCAGGATTTGTGGATATTCAACCCCCAAGTGGGTGTAAGGAAGTTGCATATCTGATGATATATCGAATTTATTTTTACTTCCTATGGTTTCCTATATAAAAAAGCCAAAAAGTCAATTTCAGTATTTTAGATATTCAATCCTAATGGGTGTAAGGGGGTTGTATGCTTTTCAAAGTTTCGACATATTTCTTAGGTTCGATGAGATATTAGATCGCTTTTCATTTCCACAGACTTTTTATATAATCGCCTACAAGCCCATTTCTTAATTTTTGGATAATCAACCCCCAAGGGTTTGTATATGTTTTCACAATTTTTGCCATTCCTTAGTTCTGATGAGATATAAAATTGATTATTACGGCCAACCAATTCACGATTTTTCGAATTTCCAGAACCAAGGAGGTGTGAAGGGTTTGCTTACGTTTTTTTCGAAATTCAAACCCCAAGTGGAAGTAATGGGTTTGTATACGTTTTAACAATTCGCCATATCTCTTAATTCTGATAAGGCAACAAATTCGTTTTTGCTTCTATGGGCTTTTAGTGTACATAATATACTGAAATTCGAATAGTCTACACGAACTTTTTCAATGTTTAATCGGTTAAAAATAATTTTCTAAGAAATCTAATAATCTCGAAGCAACTCATGATACACTCCGACTTTAACCGCTCCCGAACTTTGACCCGAAAAATAATAAAGTTTCGCCCAGACCATTGGCAGATTTTTTTCTATGGTAATTAAGTGTCATGGATAATAATATCGGCCACAGTTAATTTTATACGCGCATAAACAATTTTAAAATCCGCTTTGTTTTAAAAATCTGCCAACAGTCTGGGCGCAACTTTATTATTTTATGGGTAGAAGTCCGAAACGTGTTTAATGATGAGATACGGTGTTGGATACTATGCGACTGACAACCTCAAAAATAACGTTCCAAATAGCCTCTTGGTTATTTTTTAGGTTGTCAGTCGCATAGTACCCAACACCGTATCTCATCATTTAATTTTCCTTGTTTATAAGAACTTTTTAATCAATATGAAGGCGTGCATCAAAATTTCTAGGTGTTGATTTTTGAGAGTATGTGTGCCCTTTCCATATATATAATACAAATTGATGAAAATATTTTTAATAAAATGAGATTCATAGTATTAATGTGTACGGTTCATATATGATGAATTAAATTTGATGATTTTCATCATTGTTGCAACGATTTATTCATTAATCCGAAGAATTTCGTTTGATGAAAGGCATTCATTAAAATTAAGAACAGTATTTTTTTCAGTGTACCATAAGACCTAAGAAATATGCCGGCAATCGTAAAAACTAATACACTCAATTTACATCCCCTCAGGAGTTGAATATCGCAAAATCCTGAAATTAATTCCTAGACGATTATAGTAATAAGATTTGAGAGGTAAAATCGAATTTGATATCTATTAGACCCAAACATTTGTCGGAATTCATGAAATTTTGCACAACCACCCTCAGGAGGACCCAGGAGACTCCTGGGGTGAACATCGAATTATGATTAAATTTTTGTTGTATTATATTTAAACCAAATATCCTAAAATCTATAAAATGGTTTTTAGCCGCTTGTATAAAAAGCCAGCAGAAGTAAAATTCATTCGTTACTTCTGCAAACCTACAAGGTACGAAATACTCGAAAACGTACACAGACCCCATTTCACGGAATTTTTTTATTTTTCTGCTGTACCTCCATAGGCCTATGAATATGTGCTTTTCTCTCTCTCCCTGTCACATTTTACTGGACATCAAATTTTAAGACCATATCTGAAACGGTTTCTGAGATAAAAAAAACCCCCCTCACCTTATACACCTCATACACCGCATCAGCCTCATTACTTCTCCGTCTAGCCAGGGATGGAGAAGACTTTGTCTTGATCCAGGAACCATGGATTGTGCATGACGTGGTAAACGGTCTCAAGACTCCAAACTATACTCTGTTCTATGTAAGGAATAATGGCAAGCCAAGAGCATGCATTCTTGCAAAAAACAGTTTAAATATATTTCTGCTACACAGCTTCAGTGATCCTGATATCGTCACAGTCAGCCTTGAACTGAATAATAAGATTCACTGGCTGATCTCGGCCTATCTGGCCCATGACCATCAAGGTCCACTGCCACCGAGTATTATGAGCGATCTAATCACGGAAGCTAGTAAGCTCAACACTGGTGTCATTCTAGGGTGTGATGCAAATGCGCATCATGCAGTCTGGGGTAGCACTGACACAAACGAAAGAGGCGAGTTGCTTTTTGACTACTTTTTAAGCACTAACCTCCTTCTATGCAACACAGGGCAAGAGCCTACCTTTATAACCAGGAATAGACAAGAAGTCTTAGACATACCCTGGTTTCCGAAAACATCTCACACATGGTCAGCAACTGGAAGGTTTCTGAAGAAAACTCCTTCTCGGATCATCGCTACCTCCAATTTAATCTGAAAGATTACAAACCTATCCCACCGGCCTTTAGGAACTACCGGAGGACCGACTGGGTCAAATACAGGGAAACTCTTAGCGGCTTACTCCCTCCCATACCGCCACTCCAACCGAGTAGCTCAACTGATCTCGAAGGTCTGGTCACCACCCTTACGCGCGCCCTAAACGAGGCATTGTCGAACTCCTGTCCTGAGAGCAGGCCAAGAGGGAAACATAAGCCGCCATGGTGGAACGCAGAACTCGGGGCTCTTAGAAAATGCTGTAGGCAACTGTTTAACAAAGCCAAAAGCACGAAAGACGTTTGCACTCCTATAGCAGCCAATGCAGCCATTCGACTTGGACTGGCATATATGCAGGTCACTCAACAATATTGAATCACTTCAATAACATTGCTGAAAACACCGACTACACCCCTCCCAGTTATGATTTTGAGAAAAATTTTCTAACAGTCATCCCAACCCGTCTAGAATGGGAAAGGGATTCGGTACGGATGGAAGAGTCCGCCCACATATATACGGACGGCTCCAAAACTGAAGGCGGGGTAGGTGGAGGTGTTTTCTCTGATATGCTTAACATTAGCAGCTCCTTCCGCCTTCCGGACCACTGTAGTGTCTTTCAGGCGGAGCTTATGGCGATCAAGGAGGCCTTGTCCTGGCTGAGGTGTAATGTAATATCTACTAGGGATATTAGCATTTTCACAGCCAGCCAAGCGGCAATAAAATCCTTAGAATCGGCCTCGACAACATCAAAGGTCGCCGCAGAATGTCGACCATCTCTTAAGGAGATGGCTGAACAGTTCAATATTCTCCTGTGCTGGGTGCCAGGACACAGGGATATTCCATGGCTGACGAACTCGCTCGACGCGGTACTACCCTTCAGATTATGCCGGAACACCGGAATCTGGGTGTGCCTCTCTCTACATGTAAACTGCTACTGGGATTGGACTCAATTGAGAAAACCAACTCAAGATGGGCAAACGGTGTTACATGTCACACTGCGAGACAGATCTGGCCGGAGCTGGATCTAAAACGCTCTAAACAGCTGACTTTGCTCAAAAGGGCGAATATCAGCACCACAGTCGGTGTCCTGACCGGACACTGTCTTATAGGTCGACATGCTAAAAGACTCGGTCTCTTCTCAAATGACTTCTGTAGAAGCTGCCTGGATGAGAAGGAGGAGGAGACAGTCCTTCACCTTCTCTGTACCTGTCCAGCTCTTTCAGCCAGAAGGAAAGCTCATCTTGGAGCTTACTTCTTCAACTGTCTCGGTGACCTTGCCTCAATGGAGGTCGCGAGAATCCAACGCTTCATTGCAAGCTCTAAATGGTTCGACGAGTAGGACCGGATTCGATGATCCTGTGGTAACACAACGGACCTTTTAGGTCTAAGTGTGTCCGTGTTCTCACGGGCAGCCACGCGTACCTACCTACCTATACAACTTTGTACAGAGACCAAATTTCATTTTGCTGGTGTAATTGGTTCGTAGTCGAAAGTTTTTCAGTCTGACTTCAATTTTTTCCAGTTAGTACACTCCTCGCATTTCCTCCTTCAACGTCACCGCTGAAAAGGATTCGCCCAATCTACCCACCAAAAAGAGTTTTAACTTAATTTCTCAAGGGGTTTGTGAGCTACGTGCCTTCAAACGCGTTTGCGTACGGTGTTTACGGCGGAGAGACGGATATTTTTTTTAATTTTTGGGGTCTACTAGTCTTAAAAAGTGAAAATATCAAATTTTTTGGAACTATTTCTTTTTTAAATTTCAAAGCGTTAAAAATATTTTAATATTGCAAAGTAATAAACTAAAAATTGATTCCAATTCCCAAAGAAATCTACCAATAATCATATTTGACTGTATGTCCCTTTGTCAAATATTTGACAGTTTTCGCAGGCAAATTCAATCAAATGGTGCAATGGTCAACATTTTTGTTTATGTGTCTTTTTCCTGAAATATGTTTGACTTATCTCTTTGTAATGATTTTATTGTACAGTATGGCAGCATGGCATACAGTCAAAAACTAGCTTATGCCATGTAAACTCAATCCGACTAATAACACATAAAATTACCCACATATTGGAAAAATTTGCTGATCACTTTAACAATTTGTTCCTGCAATCCGATTAAGATCATTTACCTACATCTGACTTAAACCAGGTAGAATGCATCTTAGCGTAGAGTGGAAACAAAAGGAGAGACAAGCCCAACCCAGGGTACTATAAAATTATATGAAATTATGGTATGACTCGGCGAATAAATGGTAGGATCATACGTGCCCTCATTATACATATATACTCGTATGTCGGTGTTTTCATTTTCGTAAATTCTATTAAATTTTATGTGGTAGATCGGGTCCAAACCGAGTGAATTTTTGCAATAAATAAAGTGATCAGGGGTTGCAGTCTATAATTTAACACTTACCATTTTTTTTTAAATATTGTTTTTTTTATTATCCTAGTTCATGAGTGTGTTGTCAGTTGTTGATTTGTTTTCTGCTTGCTGTAGGCTTTATTCCCTTGTAAGGTTGTTTATTTATTTTTGTTTGCTGTACGATAATTTCCGATCTTGTGAACGAAATTTTATTCTGCCGATTTTATGATGTTGGCGAAGTCAAGAATTATATTTATGTAATTCGCGATCGAAGCGCGTTCGACGAACGCTCTACGCTTGGCCGATCATACTAACTAGATAAATGGCACAATCACTTACAAATCACGATAATAACATCGATATAAGAACATTTAAATAAATTTCTTTTAATCGAACACAAAACACAGAAAACAATAATTATATCACTTTTTTTACGATGTGTCGAATTGGCAATATTTCAGTTTGAAATCGTTTCAATAAAGAGCTGGATCGTTGCGAGTTGTTGCTGATGGAATAAGAAGACTCGGCACGATCCAAAGTAAGCTTCGATTACCTGAAATATGAAAGAAGAAAAGAGGTGATAATTAATGACATGATTCTGAATATTTGTTAGTTTAAATGGTCAGTACTCTTGCGAGTTGTTTGGCGACAATATTAGAAATTTAAATTAACATTTGATCGCGAATCCAAGAAAATATACATGGGTTTTCTTTAAGACATCAGAAGTGGTAGATGACGTGACGATAGCTTTCGGTACGTACCAACTACCTTGGGATATTTACACCAAAGCGATGAATTTAACATGCACGAGATATCGGCTAAAGCATAGCCTGAACCCAATGGCTCGGATATGTGTAATTCAATATGTTGATACATTGGGAAAGTGATAAATGAACCTTTAGATTGCTGCCTGGAAAATATTTATAAAAAATTATTTTTCTCTTCAATACTAACTTGGCGATCATTAATTTCAACTGATTTCATTCGGACGAAGATCAATTGTCGATATCAACGAATTTGTTGTTAGAAAGTGGTATAAGTGGGTTGTATGTCATTGATTTTGTCTTAGAATTGATGATGATGCATAATAATGATATAAGAGGCTAGTTATGTGCTAGGTAGGCATTATGAAATTACGGATCCGAAATTGAATATCAAGGACAGATTGTTTTTTTTAAAACGATGATGTACGGATAAGATTGTAAAGCGAGTTAAGCATTTTTACAATTGTTTAAACTTTTGATGAAAACTGTAGAGCCAGCCGAAAAGTTTTTAACGCAGAGAACGGATCCACGGACGAATCACAGTCAGATTTTATTCTACACTTAAGAAAATATTTCCCTATCTGTTAGAAAAATAGCCATGTAATCAAAGAAAATTGATAATGATTTGGCGCCAAAGAAATTTATACTCTACGAGTAGAATGGAATTACTTCAATTTAAAGAAATTAAATTTTCTTGCATTTGCGTAAAATTTTCGTCATTGTAGGAAAATGATTACTTATTACAAAGAAATTATTTCCAAAGATCATTTCTACAAATAAAGAAAATTCTTTTCAGTATTCAAGTGACCATTAATTTGAATACAGTAAAATTTCTACTGAATGAAGAAATTCGTTCGTTGCATTATAGAGAGACCTTCTAACATAAAAATAAAATTTTCCGTCATAATAAAGAATGCATTTTTATTTAAATTTTTCATTTCAAATAAATTAAATAAAAATTTAATGTTCTTACTAAATTGTAATTAAAACATACTGCAGTCACGATCGGCTGCAAGCCAATCGTATAATACTCTAGATGAATACTGAACTCCGATTTATATTGTAGTTGGGGATAAAGTAGTAGGGGAACATGGAGACACTTGATCCTTTGGGAGACTTGATTCATAGCCATTATTTCCGCAACTGTAACATTCATTTTATTTTCACGCTGGCAACGCTATTCCATTCCACCGGTCGAGAGTGCCAAATGTCATTTCAATAGTCGAACGGAACGAACAAAGGTGTGGTGACATTTTTCTTATATCTAGTGCTCAAATTCTTTTCCGTAAGTATATTAAATTGTGTTAACTGAGTGCGATAGAGTGTATGGTGGACCAGATGTATTTAATGCCTTGTGAAATGGGTTGATTCTATAAAGGGTATTCGTTGATCTTGTTAAAAAAAACGCTTCTTATAAACTAGATATATGTATTAATAATAAAAAAGTATATAATGGGTACACTTGATCCACATCAAACAAGGGAGACTTGATTCATGGATCAAGTCTCCCAGAATAAGTGTACATTCGATTTTTGATTATTTTATCTAATGCAGATAATGCCGAGAGTATACAAGCGCAAAGAAGGTGCTAAAAAGCGCACTCCAATAGACGCAAATCAGTTGAAGCAGGCTGTGAAGGATGTAATGGATGGCAACTCCATTAGAGGTACAGCAAAAAAATTTCAGATTAATATAATGACATTAAAACGATACAATCGACGGCAAAAAACACAAGACGAGGATATCAGCTATAAATCAAATTACGAACATTCAAGAATATTTTCAGAAATGGAAGAAAACTCGCTAGCAAATTACCTAGAAAAGGATAGCAAATTAAACCATGGTCTATCATCGCACTCTGTTCGCAAATTGGCAAACGAATTTGCATCAGCAAATGATAAACAAATCACTGCCAAATGGACTGAGGAAATAGCAACTTACGATTGGTTCTATGGGTTCATGCGAAGAAACCCTCAGCTTTCTTTGCGTGTCCCAGAAGCTACAAGTTTGAGTAGATCGACTAGCTTTAACGAGCATAACATATCCAAATTTTTTGAAAATTTACGCACTTTAATGACAAAGTGGAATTTTCAACCAGATTCCATTTGGCATATAGATGAGACTGGACTAACAACGGTCCACAAGCCCAGGAAAGTAGTTGCTACGAAGGGCTTAAAACAAGTTGGCAAAATGACATCCGGAGAACGTGGGGAACTAGTTACAGCATGCTGTGCCATTAATGCTCTTGGGAATCACATCCCCCCCTTCATGATCTTTCCTCGCAAAAATTGGCAAGATCGTATGATTAAGGACGCCCCCAACAGGCACACATGGAACCACACATCCAACGGGATGGATGACGGTGGACAATTTCGTAAAATTTTTGCAGCATTTCAAAAAATTTAGCAAGTGTTCTTTGGAGTCACCGTGCTTGATTATTATGGATAATCACAGCAGTCATATTAGTATTGAATGTTTAAATTATTCAAAGGAAAATTCTCACTATACCTCCCCACACATGCCACAAGATCCAACCATTAGACAGAACAGTGTTTGGGCCACTAAAAGCATACTATAACTCTGCATGTTACAATTGGATGATCAATAATCCTGGAAAGCCTATTACTATTTACGATATATCTGCGTCTTTCGGACAAGCTTTTCCTAGAGCATTTACTCCTCAGAATATACACAGTGGCTTTCGTGTTTCAGGAATTTTTCCATTCAACTGTGATATATTTACAGAAGATGATTATCTTTCGTCCTGTGTAACTGATAGACCTGAAGAAAATCTAACAAGTCAACTTCGTAAAGACGGAGATATCACTCAAGAAATGCAGCATGTTCCACAGAGTGAACAATGCACGCAGAAGTTAGTTCTCGAAACACCTTGTACACCTCAGCCATCGACGTCACGTGGGTGCAGTTTTTAGACTCCAGAAGATATAAGACTCTTTCCGAACGCAGCCCCAAGAAAGGATAATCTAAAAGGGCGTAAGAAGGGTTCTACAAAAATACTGACAAGTACACCTGAAAAACAAATCATCGAAGAAGAGTTTAGGCGTAAAAAATCGAAAGAAAATACAAAAAGGCAGCAGGTAGCTAGAAAAGCGAAGCGTAAGCTATATATGTTAATGAAGATGAGCTGCCACCATTTAAAAAGAACTGAATTTTTATTTTTAAACCTATTCTTCATAATAAACTACTAATTTTAAGAAAAGAACTTATGTTTTTGTTACTTTTTTATGATAATTTAATTAATAAATTTATTATCCAATAAATATCTAATTGTGTTTATCATATCTATTTTTTATCTACAACCATATAATATTGATCCTCTTTGGATCAAGTCTACGCTAACCTATAATCAAGTCTCCCTTAATTTTGGACTACAGACCAAGACTTGATTCTTTTGGACTACATACTAAAAAAATCTGCCAATGGTCTGGGCGACACTTTATTATTTTTCGGGTCAAAGTTCGGGAGCGGTCAAAGTCGGAGTGTATCATCAGTTGTTTCGAGATTATTAGATTTCTTGGAAAATTAATTTTGTTCTTAAAATAAAAATATTTAAAATATCGATTTTTAACCGATTAACATTGGAAAAGCCCGTGTAGACTATTCGAATTTCGGTATATTATGTACACTAAAAGCCCATAGAAGTAAAAACGAATTTGTTGCCTTATCAGAATTAAGAGATATGACGAATTGTTAAAACGTATACAAACTCATTACTTCCACTTGGGGTTTGAATTTCGAAAAAATTGTGAAAAAGTTAATAAATAAATATGAAGACAGCACGAAAAAGTAGGAACCAATTCAATTTCTTATCACTTCTAAAAGAAATGACGGAATTCGTGAAAACGTGTTCAACCCGTTTATACCCTCTTAGGAGCTGAAAAAGGAAAAAACTTAAAAACTAGTTTTAGGCGATTATTACGCAAGCACGTGAAAGTGAAAAGATATTCGATATTTGATAAGACCTGGGGATATAAAGGGTTTTCCAATAAGGACTTGACAACTTTTTTTCAAAATAAAATGCAAACCATTTGAGATATTTCAAAAACTTTATTATCGGGTTGAAGTACAATCAAAACATTTATGAATGGAACTCGACTTCGTTCATATGGTCACCGCGGGCACGTTTGCAGCGGTCGATTCGTTGGACCCAATTTTCGATGACTCGGCCACACATTTCGGCCGAAATGGCTGCTATTTCGTGTTCAATGTTGGCTCTGAGCTCTTCCAACGTCGTCGGCTTGTTGGCATAGACCAACGACTTGACGTGGCCCCAAAGAAAAAAGTCCAGAGGCGTTAAATCGCACGAACGAGGCGGCCAATCGACTGGTCCATTTCTTGAGATAACACGCTCATCAAACTTACTCTTCAATAAATCGATTGTAACGTGTGCTGTGTGGCTTGTGGCACCGTCCTGTTGAAACCACATGTTGTCCAAGTCCATATCTTCCAATTCGGGCCAAAAATAATCGGTAATCATGGCGCGATAACGATTACCATTCACAGTAACGTGACGATCATTATCGTCGACGAAAAAATATGGCCCTATGACGCCGCCAGCATGCAAACCGCACCAAACAGTTATTTTTTGTGGATGAAGTGGTCTTTCATGAAGCACATGTGGATTTTTACCGGACCAATAACGCATATTTTGCTTATTGACGAACCCACTGAGCCAAAAATGAGCTTCGTCACTGAAGATGATTTTGCGATGAAATTGATCATCTTGGCGCATCTTTTCCAGAGCCCAATCGGAGAACGTACGTCGCTTCAAATGGTCCATCGGCTTCAATTCTTGAGTCAGCTTGATCTTGTATGGGTGTAAACCAAGATCCTTACGCAAAATTCGCCATAACGTGGTCTGGGCGATGCCCAACACTTGAGAACGCCGTGGAATTGACTGATTTGGATCATTTGCTACGGACGTTTCAACGGCAGCGATATTTTCGACACTTCGACCAACCCGTTGTCTCACTGGCACGGCAACATCACACAACGAATATGTAGACTCAAATTTTTGCACTAAACTTGTTACTGCCTGTCTACTAGGGCGAGAATTACGACCGAAAATCGGAGTTAACGCTCTTAAAGTAGCGGTCACCGACTCCGAATTTCTGTAGTAAATTTTTATAATTTGCAGACGTTGTTCCTTCGTGTACTTTACCATGATAAAAATGTTAAGTTTACTGAATAAATTGACAGTGACAGTTCGATGATTAGTGAAAGGGTGCGTTCACAAATTGAATTCAAAGTTGTCAAGTCCCTATTGGGAAACCCTTTAGTAGAATTCGTGAAAAAGTTTACAACACCCTTTGTACCCCTTAGGGGTCGAATTTTAAAAAATCCTGAAAACACTTTCGAGGTATTTATATGAAGAAACCGTATAATAAAAATGAATTCAATATTTGGGAAGACCTAATAGATATGACGAAAACCGTGAAAATATATGCATTCCATTTTCACTGATCATTTATTTTGCTCCCCCTCTGAACGCCACTGAAAATTTGAAATTTTTTTTAATTTAAATTAGTTTTCTAGTTAATCTACATAAACGTACCGAGTTTCAACTTTGTAGCATAAGCCGTTCTATAGATAAGAAAAACACCCCCCACCCCCGTACTATACTACCCCTATAAAAAATTATATTTTTCCAAGATGCTACTAGTATAGCTCTATTCAAATACCAAGTTTCAGGTTTATATCATTATAGGTTGTTGAGATATTAAAATCGAAACTTTTTCCTTTTCACCCTCCCCCACCCTCTACACCCTCACTTCCTAAATTTTGTTTCCTGCTAGGGGTCTACTAAGCCTACTTTTGGTAAAAATTTTAAGCATCTATCTTACACCGTTCTTGAGATATGAGACGTGATTTTTTAGAAAAATTCTTATCCCCTCCACTTTTATGCTCCAAAGCTTCCTTAAAAAATTTGGATTTCAGCAAACTTCATTTGTCAACCTTTATACACAAACCAAATTTTATTTGTCTAGTGCAATTGGCTCATGAGATATCGTAATCTAAAGTTTTTCACCCCCCACCTCCGTACGCCACTGCCCCCACTCAAATTTTCTCTCTAATCTATTCTCCTAGTATACCTACAGATATTCATTAAGTTTCAATTTTGTGACATTAACCGTTTAGGAGATATGGATTTTAGAATGTGTCGATCTCACCTTTTTTGCGTTTCGGACGCATTATTTTTCCCCCCACTCCCCAACCCCTTCACCTATATCAGCAATTTTTTTGCAAATGGGTCCACTACTAAAGCTCTATATAAATTCTAAATCTCAGCCTCGTAGCATAAGCGGTTGCTGAGATCTAGAAACCAAAATTTTTCGTCTAAAACACTTCCCCCTCCTCCCCCCCTCACACCCCCACCCTTCAGAATTTGGTCACTTCAAGGGGCGTACCCAGTCTATTCACAATTTTAATGTAATAGCTCAAAGGGTTAGGGAGCTACGAGCCTTCAAACGATTTTGCGTACTGCGGTCGACGTACGGCGTACGGCGTACGGCGGACAGACGGACTGAAATTTTTTTTTGCTTTTTTCGTGTCTACTCGTCATGAAACGTGAAAAAAAAAATTTGAGGGTAGCAAATTTTTTTTTTTTAAAAATCGAAAACAATACTGTATTATTAAAATAATAAAGTAAAAGAAAAAATAACTGTAATTCCTTTTTGTTATGTTTACCTGGACTATTCTATATGATACTTTATTTAATGCTCTAAGACATAGTTTAAAAACCATTTTAATTTATCTTATATTTTTTGAGCTATATTACAAAATAGAAAAGGGTGATCAAGTCAACCCATATTCCCCTATTACGTGCGTGCATGTTGTATGTCCTTTATTAAGGACTGCCATTAGATTGCTACTCAAATCTAAAAGACAATATTCAGTGTTTAACTTCATATCTTGAACTGGGTAAGGCATCGAAAAAAAATGTTCTTTTTGAAGGACTTTCACATGGGAGGTGCAGGAAGGACTCACTCGATTTCCTTTCCTTGGAACCATTTAAAAATGAACGTGTACAAAATTTCAAATTCGTAGCTTGAAGCGTTCAAAAGTTATCTAAAAATATTGTTGAACACATGTTTTAAGGACATTTTGTATGGCAGCTACCAGAAGGAGTAAAAGGATTTCGCTGATTAGTAAACTCGAACTTCGTTTTTACTCAAAACTAATTTGTTCAAAATTTCCAATTCATAGCTAAAAGATTACTTGAGTTATGGTAACTTCCGTAAATTAAGTGAAGACGTTTTGACAGGGTATTTATATGGCAGCTATACGAAGGACTAACAGGATTTTCTTCATAGTCCAACTATTGGAAAAATAACACATACAAAATGTCAATGTCGTAGCTTAAACCCTTCTGAAGTTATCGGCCAATATTCTTGAACACGTGTTTTAAGGACATTTTGTATGGCAGCTACCCGAAGGAGTAGGACGATTTTGCCCGTTAACGAACTTAGCCTTACAAATTCAACCAATCATCAATTTCAATATCCTAGGTGAATTTTTTCTTGAGTTATCGTGTTCACGGACAGACTGACGGACGTCAAGCGGATTTGAGGTTTTTGGCCACAAATAAACAAAAAATAATATATAACTTTTTTTCGTCCGAGGCTTGGTGCTATGCGTTACAAACTTTTCGGCTGCATTAAACTTATAATTCTCTATATGGTTTTTTTTTGGTTTGAATTTTTTTGCAATAAAATGATAAAATAAAACACCATTAGGATGGATCTTCTCGGTTGAAGACCTTCCGCCCCCTCATTCCTCTCTTTAGGGGCCGTATTCTAATATTTTCTAAGAGGACTGATATGGCTATGATAGGGTGGGCTAGACAGCGCACAACAACAGCGCCAGTCTAGTTGAAGGGAGTTTTCTCAGTCTCTCATGAAATTGCGCCCAGAATATTGGCAGATTTTTTTTAATAAGAACTCAGAAAAACCTGAATGACAAGGAAACAAAGTGGTTGTTTTTATTTATTTGGTACAGTTTTTTGCGTAGGACCCAGAGGAAAAGGACATGGAAGTGCTAAATGAGTGCGTCACGCAAAAAAACCGTTACGTGCTGAACAGATTCAAGGGGCGATTCTGTGCCAAATCTGAAAGGAAAGGTACAGCTAGGGCACACGACATCGAAACAAGGAAATAACCACGTTTTGGTTTTGTAAAAATCTTTAGAGCTACAGCAGCAAGTGCTTCCAAGGTCCGTGAGACGACCTTGAGCCTTGAGGTAGCCAAGAGAAACGCGAAAAAAAGGAAAAAGGCAAGGGCTGAAACCAAGACTCATCGGGAATTCACACAGCTTTTGAAGATATGGCAGAAGTTCGGGTAAGTTGACTGTATCCCTGCTTGGCCAGTGTCCTTGACGTCCCAACGCCCTCGTACTTTATACAGAGCGACTTTGAAAGTGAAAGCTGCCTCCGGAACTTAAGACTTTCTTTGAGTGGGTTGCGGGGGTGTTTCGCTCTCCAAAGCGACTTAAATTTTTGAGGACAACTAAAATATAAACTAGAAGGGAGTCAGACTCCCTCACACAATGTTAAAAACATTCGAAAGACTTTTAAATTAAAGTTAAGGCTGCCACAGAATCGAAACGTGAAAAAAAAAAATAACAACAAAAAGCGAAACTTCTCCACTTACCAAAAATGCACTACAAAAATACCGGTAACATCCCCCCCGGTTTCCACACAAATCGACACCGAATAAAACTGCCGCGCCTACTCAAGAACAACCGAACCGAAAACTGCCGTCGACTCACTCGAAAAAAATCTTGGAAAAAATTATTGCCACCAGCCACCACCACCACCGGCCAGCAACCACTCGACCTAACCTAACTTTTCATACACAATTTTCGAGCGGATTTTTACACACATTTTCCATACATTCCGTCCTGATAATGCGGTAATTTGAACGCGCGACACTTTATGCACCGTTCGAAACTATTTTCCCGGAAAATAGAGCAAATTTCCCGGGAAAAATGACGAAAAACGCGAAAGTTTACGCGGAAAGACGCAGCTGACTTGAACAGTGAAAAAACAACTCAAGGAAGAAAACGAACACGAACGAAGTGAAGCGAGACAGCCCGATCGGTGAAGAAAACATTGACAGATGGGAGCAAAAACACTGAAAATTTTGGTGGAAGCATACGCTGAATGTAAGTCGAAGGTTGGTGTCTAGGCTTTAATTTAGTTTTTGTATCGGCTTTTTCTAGTCTCGGCTAGAGGCAAACATCCGCTTTTTCAATTTTACTTTATTATTTTAATAATAAAGTATTGTTATCGATTTTAAAAAAAAAAAAATGTGCTACCCTGAAAAATTTTTTTTATACGTTTCTTGACTAATAAGCAACAAAAAAGCAAAAAAAATGTTCAGTCCGTCTGTGCGCCGTACGCCGTCCGCCGTCCGCCGTACGCAAAACGTTTGAAAGCTTATAACTCTCGAACTCTTTGAGCTATTAAATTGAATTTTTTTCTGCTGGTAGACTGAGCAGACCCCTTCAAGTGGCCACCTTTTGAGTGGCGGGGGTGTGAGGGGGGAGGTGGGGGAAGCGTTTAAGACGGAAAATTTTGGTTTCCAGATCTCAGTAATCACTTAGGCTAGGAAGCTGAAACTTAGAATTTATATAGAGCATCGATAGTGGACCCATTTGCAAAAAAAATTATGATATAGGTAAAGGGGTGTGGGAGTGGGGGAATAATAATGCGTCCGAAAAGCAAAAAAGCCGAGATTGAGACATTCTAAAATCTATATCTCCTAATCGGTTAATGTTACGAAATTAAAACTTAATGAACATCTGTGGGTATACTAGGAGAATAGATCGGAAACAAATTTTTGAGAGGGGGCAGTGGCGTACGGAGGTGGGGGGGTGAACAACTTTAGATTACGATATCTCACGAACCAATTGCACTAGAAAAACGAAATTTGGTTTCTGTATTAAGGTTGATAAATAAAGTTTGCTGATTGTAAAAATTTTTAAGGGGGAGGTGGAGTGTGGAAGTGGAGGGGAAAAGAATTTTTCTAAAAATCACGTCTCATATCTCAAGAACAATGTACGATAGATGCTTAGAATTTTTACCAGAAATAGGCCCAATAGACCCCTAGCAGGAAAAAAAATTTTGAGGGTGAGGGTGTAGAGGGTGAGGGTGGGGGAGGGTGAAAAGGAAAAAGTTCCGATTCTTATATCTCGAGAACCTAAAATGACATCAAGCTGAACTATAGTAGTAGCATGTTGGAAAAATATAATTTTTTATAGGGGTAGTATGGTACGGGGGTGGGGGGTGTTTTTCCTAACTATAGAACGGCTTATGCTAGAAAGTTGAAACTTAGTATGTATATGTAAGTCAACTACAAAAGTAATTTTGATTAAAAAAAAAATTAAATATCCATTGGCGTACAGAAGGGGGGCAAAAAAAATGATCAGTGAAAATGGAATGCATATATTTTCACGATTTTCGTCATATCTATTAGGTCTTTTCAAATATTGAATTTATTTTTATTCCACGTATTCTTCATATAAATACCTAGAAAGTGTTTTCAGGATTTTTTGAAATTCGACCCCCACGATGGTGTAAAGGGGTTGTATACATTTTCACGAATTCAGCCATATCTCTCCGGTCTGATTAGATATCGAATATATTTTTACTTCTACGGGCTTGTTTAATAATCACCTAAAACACGTTTTAAAATTTTTTCCTTTTTCAACCCCTAAGAGTGTATAAACGGGTTGAACACGTTTTCACGAATTTCGTCATATCTCTTAGAAGTGATAAGACATGAGATTGGTTTTTACTTCCTCGGGCTTTCTTTACATATATCTAAAAACTCATTTCAGGATTTTTTAATATTCAACCCCTAAGTGGGTACAAGGGGGTTGCATATGTTTTCACAAATTTCTACATATTTCTTAGTTCTAATGAGATATCAAATTCATTTTTACTTCCTAAGGCTTCCTACATAATCGTCAAAAGTTGATTTCAGTGTTTTTAGATATACACATATTTCTTACGATTGATAAGATATCAGATTGGTTTTCACTTCCACAGACTTTTTATATTATCGCCTACAAATGCATTTCCGATTTCATGAAATGGCCCAAAACCAAATCACTAAAAATCTCATAATCACGTAACAACTGATATTATACTACGACTTAGACCTCGTTCTGAAGTATGACCCAATTATGTAATTCATATGTTTTATGTGGTAGCGGCGTAAGTATTCTAGCGCGACCCCATTCTAACCTTTTCTGAACTTTTTTCTGAGTTTTCAGTCACATAGTAACCTACACCGCGTCTCAGAATTGAACGCATTCCGAACTTCTACCGAAAAAATAATAAAGTTGCGCCCAGACTGTTGGCAGATTTTTAATGCAGTTAACGGTTTTGAAAAAATCTGATGTGGATAGAGGGCGCTGATTTCGGTTTTCCGTTATTATTTCAACAGCCTTTTTTCTGGAGTTTGTTTGTTGGCGAGGAGGTGGGTTAGGGGAGTGTTTTAGTAGACAAATTTTGCTTTCTAGATCTCAGCAACGGCTTGGGCTAGAACGCTGAAACTTGGAATTTATGTAGAGTTTGAAGAGTGGAGTAATTTTTTAAAAAACATAACGCAGCCACGATCGGCTGCAAGCCAATCGTATGATACTCTAGATGAAATACTGAACTCCGATTTATGTTTTAGTTGGGAATATATGAAAAGAATGAGGAGTGCACATACAATTATTGCATGACCTTTTATTTACAGGTAGAAACTATTGTACGAGTATAGTGGCTACTCGATGGATGGTTAAACGATTTCTTGAGTTATAGTGAGTTCCATAAATTAAGTTGGGACATTTTTACAGAATTTTTGCATGACAACTACATGAAGGACTAACGGGATATTTTTCATATTAATACCTTCAGCTGCGACTATTATAAAATCAACGTATACAAAATTTCAAAGTCGTAACTTAAAGCGTTCTAAAGTTATCGTTCTATATTGGTGAACACGTGTTTTAAGAACTTTTGTATGACAGCTACCCGAAGGAGTTGATCGATTGCGCTAATTAATGAAATCAGTCTTGCTTTTGATATAAAACTAATTCCTGTAAAATTTTGAATCCCTGCTTTAACGTGTACTAGAGTTATAGTGGATTCTGTAACTTGTACACATTTTTGAAGGACTTTTGTAGGCTGCTACACGAAGGACTCATTCGATTTGCATCATATTCGGAACTTTCGTTTCAAACATTGTAAACTTTAAGTATTCAAAATTTCAAGCTCCTAACTTGAAGCATTCGAGCAATAATTGTGAATACGTGTTTTAAGGACTTTTGTATGGGAGGTACCCGAAGGAGTGGAAGGATATCGCCCATTAACGAACTTAGCCTTACTTTTTCCATTTTACAGGTGGTGACCACATTTCAACTTCCTGGGCCAACGGGTTCTTGAGTTATCGTGCAAACGGACGGACGGACGGACAGTGAGTTTCGTAAATTAAGTGAATACATTTTGACAGGATATTTGTATGGCAGCTACACGAAGGACTAACAGAATTTTCTTCATAATCATACATTTACCTCCAACTATTGACAAACCAACACGTACAAAGTTTCAAAGTCGTAGCTTAAACCGTTCTGAAGTTATCGGCCATTATTCTTTAGCTTGCTTTAAAATTGGAGTGTGTGAATATTTGAATCTATGTTAATCGTCAAAAAAGTGTTACCAGTTTATTCAAATAAAATGCTATGATTGACCCGACCATATTTTTCACTCAAAACTATTTCATATTAAATTTGGACTACTTCACTTAACGATTTCTTTAGTTTTTGTTACTCCCGGAAGATGAATAAACATATTTCAAAAATTTTTGTACGCTCACATCTATACGAAAATTGGAGTATGAAAATTGAAAATTTCATTTGTTCTAAAGCGTTCGCCTGGTTTTATATGTTCATAAAATTATACAACAATCATATAAAAAATGTTATATCATAGCTAGGAGTTTTCAAAACGAGATGTTAATGTTTGAGTACATGAGATCACTAGTTGGCCAAGGGCTTTTATATGATAACTACTCCTAGAGAACCTATAGTTCCCGAATCTTGAACAATAGATGAATCCAAGTGCGAAATTTCAGATTTTTATTCCAACGTTTTCGATGAACTGGAACTAACATTTAGAACTTTTCCATGGCATCAAAATCAAGGAGTTTTGAGAGTTTTTGAATAGACCAGACAGGATTCTTATAACTGGATTCGTCAACATGTTCTTAAGGAATCGAGCAATAAGATGGATGCAGGTACCAATTTAATAAGCACAGAGACTGAATTTCTGAAATTTACATTTTCTTATTAATTATCTTAATTAATCTGATTCTAAATTAAATATGTAACACATAGTTAAAAAATTTAAAAAATGGTATAACTCATGTATAACATGTTAATCTTTTGATAGTTCCTGGAAATCCTGAGTGATCTAAAAAAATTTACAAACCCTAGAATTAACAAACTTTTTGACAAAACCTCACAAATTTGACTATTGTACAAAATTTTTGAAAAAGGCAGAGAAATCAAATTTTTAATAAATTTTTTTTTTTCAATTTAAAATTTTTATAAATTATATATTGATAATGGGATTTTTTCTTGGTAAGCTACCATAGAAGCAAATTTGAAGAAGTTTTTCTGTTGTTTTCCGGCGTCAGTGGAGTGAAACCCCAACACGAAATCCCCGATTGTTGATTAGTCGCTGTTCTTGAGGAAAATCTTCACTGAATAGGACAGTTTATAAGACTGTGTTGGACTAGGTCCGAAGGAGCTGTTTCGTCATCGGATGGCATAGACTCGTCAGAGGGTGTATCATGCCTACTATCCGAAACACCCTTACCAGTGGCGTCTTCTCAGGGTGTGCAAGGTGTGCACTGCACACCCAGTCATCGGAGCAAAAATTCCTGCACCGAAAGTTGTATGCGAAAGTCATAATACCATTCTCATGTCGACATCATATTGACTATAGCTTGCATAATGACAACAAAACTAAACAGCGTCGACGAAAAAGATTGCGCCAAGCTCAACTAACCTTGGTGCTGGCGTTAGTTGTTGTATCGGTGCTGACGGTAGTTGTGTCGACCGCGTAAACCCACCAAACTTTTATGTACCATGTTCTGTGGTATTCAGAGCACATCACCCAAAACCCAACATTGGACGTCGAAACAAGCAGCACTTGATCAAACATTGCTTTCGTATCCAAATAACACACACATGCAAATATCCAAGCTTTGATCGCCTCTTGTGTTTTAATACTGGGCTCGGTGCTGTTGGCTGCACAGCCCAATCAAACCTGGGGAAGCTTGCAAGTTCTGTATGTTTATACTCTAGATGAAATCATATAGAGTATTATAAGTTTAATCCAGCCCAAAAGTTTGTAACGCATAGAACCAAGCCTCGGACGAAAAAAAGTTATATATTATTTTTTGTTTATTTGTGGCCAAAAACCTCAAATCCGCCTGACGTCCGTCCGTCCGTCCGTCCGTCCGTCTGTCCGTTAGCACGATAACTCAAGAACGCCTTCACCTAGGATCTTGAAATTTTGAATCTGGATGTTTGGTTGAATTTGTAAGGCTAAGTTCGTTAACGGGCAAAATCGTCTTACTCCTTCGGGTAGCTGCCATACAAAATGTCCTTAAAACATGTGTTCAAGAATATTGGTCGATAACTTCAGAAGGGTTTAAGCTACGACTTTGAAATTTTGTATGTGTTATTTTTCCAATAGTTGGAGTTAAACATATGAATATGAAAAAAATCCTGTCAGTCCTTCGTGTAGCTGCCATACAAATATCCTGTCAAAATGTATTCACTTAATTTACGAAACTCATTATAACTCAAGTAATCTTTTAGCTACGAATTCGGAATTTTGTACAAATTAGTTTTGAGTGAAAAGAAAGTTCGACTTTACTAGTCAGCGAAATCCTTTTACTCCTTCTGGTAGCTGCCATACAAAACGTCCTTAAAACACGTCCTCAAGAATATTGGCCGATAACTTCAGAAGGGTTTAAGCTACGACTTTGAAATTTTGTATGTGTTACTTTTCCAATAATTGGAGCTAAATGTATGATTATGAAGAAAATCCTATTAGTCCTTCGTGTAGCTGCCATACAAATATCCTGTCAAAATGTATTCACTTAATTTACGGAACTCACTATAACTCAAGTAATCGTTTAGCTATGAATTCGGAATTTTGTACAAATTAGTTTTGAATGAAAAGGAAGTTCGGGTTTACTATTCAGCGAAATCCTTTTACTCCTTCTGGTAGCTGCCATACAAAATGTCCTTAAAACACGTGTTCAAGAATATTGGCCGATAACTTCAGAAGGATTTAAGCTACGTCTTTGAAATTTTGTATGTATTATTTGTCCAATAGTTGGAGCTTAATGTATGAATATGAAGAAAATCCTGTTAGTCCTTCGTGTAGCTGCCATACAAATATCCTGTCCAAACATCTTCACTTAATTGACGGAACTTACTATAACTCAAGTATTCTTTTAGCTATGAATTGGAAATTTTATACAAATTAGTTTTGAGTAAACACAAAGTTTGGGTTTACTAATCAGCGAAATCCTTTTATTCCTTCTGGTAGCTGCCATACAAAATGTCATTAAGAGACGTGTTCAACAATATTTTTCGATAACTTTTGAACGCTCCAAGCTACGAATTTGAAATTTTTTACACGTTCATTTTTAAAAGGTTCCAAGGAAAAGGATAAATATGTAAGAAATCGAGTGAGTCCTTCCTGCACCTCCCATGTGAAAGTCCTTCAAAAAGGAAATTTTTTTTCGATGACTTACCCAGTTCAAGATATGAAATTAAACACTGAATATTGTCTTTTAGGTTTGAGTAGCAATCTAATAGTAGTCCTTAATAAAGGACATGCAGACACGTAATTCTACTTTATCCCCAACTACAATATAAATCGGAATTCAGTATTCATCTAGAGTATTATACGATTGGCTTGCAGCCGATCGTGACTGCAGTATGTTTCTATAAGCAGTTCAATTCATGCAGCGGGGACATTTTTCCCCACGTATTAGACTGCAAAAAGTCGACGCAAGCGCATAGCGCAGTGTCCGAAAAATAATTGTTTTACTGCACTTTGCAGCGGAGTTGACATTTGATTTGCCGGTAAAAAAAAGTTAAAATTTCTTCAGTTTTGATCGTGGACGAGGAACAAGTAATTATTTTTTTCCTTCAAAATCAAGTGTGAAATGTAAAGTTGTATCTTTTGGCAGTTTCCAGATACGTATAAAGGTGATACGAGATCGTTAGTATAAAGCAGAAGGAAAAACTAAACGATAAGTACATTATTTACATTAGTTTTCGACTGATTTGTTTTTGATTTGGGTTTAATCATTTGGGTTTAATCATTATAAGTGTAATTGTGTTATTGAAGCCCTTTTGTCCAAAAAAGAAATAGTATTAAGCGGCCGCCCGATGCCAGTTCTTTCGGAGCTAACATCAAAATCTTCGTCTGCGGGGAAATCATATACTCGCCATTTTGATTGTCGTTATTATGACAATTCTTCCTGGCTAGCAGGTTGTAGGAAAATGAACAAATTGTATTGCTGGCCATGTATACTTTTTTCAGGTAGTGTTTAAACTATTTGGACCAACGAAGGATATTCTGATTTGCATCATTTTTCGCAAGCTAAAACTAAACACGAAAAGTCCGAAAGTCATATAAGAAACTGTCTTTCCTTGAAATTGTTTGGTGAGATCCGAATTGAGTTACAGTTAGATCGTCTTACTGCTCAATCGATCACGAAGCACAACGAAGAGGTTTCTAGAAACAGAGCCATATTAACTCGCTTAATAGACTGTATATGTTTCCTCGCGGTGCAAAATTTAGCTTTCAGGGGTCATGAAGAGGGTGTATTGTCTTCAAATCGCGGTAATTTTAAAGAACTCTTAACATTACTTTCTGGATATGATGAATTGCTAGCGACACATATGAGAACGTAAAATGAATTGATTGAATGTATCAGTAATGTTCTCACTAGGCACATTCATTCTGAAATATTGGACACACCATTTTTATCCGTGTTAATGGACGAGACATCCGATATTTCTTCGAAATCTCAGTTATCTGTTATGTTTCGGTATACAACAAGCAGTGGAATTGCAGTAGAAAGGTTTTATTGTTTCCTTGATGTAAGTAGTGATCGCTCAGCAAAAGCAATTTCTGATCACATCCTCGAAATAATAAAAGTCCTTCGCTCAGAAACCAAGCTTGTAGCCCAAGCTTATGACGTAGCAGCGGTGATGGCTGGAACAGAAGGAGGGACTCAAGCATTAGTTCGCTCTGTTTGTCCTCATGCCAAATTTATACACTGTACAGCACATGTGCTAAATCTAGTATTATCGCAGTCCGTAAGCTTTATTAAGGAGGCGAAAATGTTTTTCAACACACTTTCAGGACTTTCTTCATTTTTTAAACATTCAACGAAAAGGATCAATTTATTGGATAATATTGTCAAAAAAAGGTTACCATCAGTAGCTCCAACTCGTTGGAATTTTACTTCAAGGCTGGTAAATACATGTTTCAACTTTCGAGAAGCATTAATCGAAGTTTTCAGTAGCATTGTTGAAAATCCTCATGACTGGGATAGTAATACTGCTATAATTGCCCGAGGTTTTTTAAATTTTTTGCGATGTTTCAAAACAACCTTTCTACTGGAAATCTTTTCTCAAATTTTTTCTTTTACTGATATTCTTTTTGATGTTCTCCAAAAGAAGTCGATAAATATAGAATATTGCATCAACTCTGTAAAAATGGCAGAAGATAGCATTTCATTGATCAGGAATAAATTTGACGCAATTTATGAAATTTCTAAAGTAAAATCTGGTCCCCCTGAAAATAAGAGAAATGTTGATGCTAATATTTATTATAAGCAAATCTTTAATGAGATAATAGATACGATTCTTACTCAAATGAGTTCAAGATACAAGTCTCTGGAAAAATTAAAATTTGTTCAACTGTTAGATTCTTCAAAATTCAATTTATACTGTCAGTTTTTTCCAAATGAAGCCTTCAACAATCTTAAAACGGAGTACAGTCATGTATTTGACCCAATAAAGTTAAAAAACGAGTTGTGTGTTATTTATGGTGCGGACGTGTATAAAAATAAAACAATAGATCAAATTTTACATCACATAATAGAACTACAATTGGAAGATATTTTTTCCGAAATAAAATTATTGGCTTCCTTAATTCTAACAATACCATCAACAACAGCTTTCGTTGAACGTTCATTTTCGGCACTAAAAAGAATTAAAAGTATTAACAACAAAAAAACTTCTTCAAATATATATTGTTTCTACCAGATTGAAGATGAAAAAGCTTTCTAAAAAATTTTTTAAAACTTCTCGATTCCAAGTTAGGCTGCTTATATCTAAGCATGCTCTCGAGCTGTCGTGGGTTTGGAGTTTTGGTATTATTTAACTTCTTTCCTATTCAACACTCTATACTCTATAACAAACTTTTGTGATTGAATTGAAGTTGACTCAATAATTTTTTAGCACCCACCATTTGAAATCCCAACGTTTTTTGGAAATACTTTCTTGAAAACCAGAGAGCACAATCACATGTTTCTAATCATCCTAAAATTATAAATTTTAATTGGGTTTTGTTTTTTGATGGTAGAGCAGTTGTTCATGAAAGAATACGGCAACGTTACCTCCAGTTGGGGGAAGTCCTGAGTTACGTCTTCTTCTAAGCGAGTCTAAGCAAATGAGTATGTATATCAAAAATGAAAAACTTTCACTGGTAGGCTAGTCAGATAACTAACCGATTACCCATAGCTCATAAATATTTTTAACTCCAAAACGATCACTCAAAACTATTCAACACGACAATCAAAACCATTTTACACCTCCGGAAGACTTTAATCCATGTAAATAGCTATGTTGTGCGATAAAATGCCCAAACAAGGTATTCCATTACGCCTCATCTGAACTCACCTGAACTGGATTAAAGCCACACAAATTCAAATTCAATTTAAAACTGCGTAAAGTACATCGAAATCGAGTAAATTGTCATGTTAACAAGAAGGTAAAAAAAAAATGGAAGGTGTGAAGGCGAAGTGTTGATATTTTTTATCTTATGCGGTCGTGTCTTATAAGGCCGACCGAACCCATCTTACGAGTACTTACACAAAACATTTTGAAATAACGTCCAGTGAATGCGTTTAACATATTCTATCCCTAAAAAAAAAATCTTAAAAATTCATTCGCCCACCTGAAAGGTGTTTTGAATGTGAACCTTTCCATGGTTTCACATTCCCTGCAATTGTGGATGTGGGTCGATCGTAAATTAGCTTCATTAGTCGACTGAATCGAAATTTATTTACTTAACACTATAAAATCATGCCCTTAACTTAATCGAATCTGAGCTGATCTCAGGAACCTTTCGCATCGACAGAAAACGAAACTGTGTAGACTTTTCTGCATATTCTTAATAAAAATCGCAACTTTCATATACCACGCACCGGAGTAGAGCACCTACAGTCCACGCTAAATAAGCTAAGGTCGGAAAAATTCCACCAAAACAAATAAGGCACACTATCTAAGCTAGATCGCCTTTCAAATTCGCACTACAAACAATTTTTTTGGCTTATGATTGCACTTATAATTTTCACTACCCAGCCCCTACCCACTTCACATTAACCTTATTTTGGAGTTAGTTAGCAATATTTCGAGTTAATTCTCATCGAAACGGATTTGCATTTTGTTTTTTATTTCCTACAAAATCACACCCAAAAAAATTACTAAAATTTATTCTTAATTTCCGGCATTATTAACATTTGGGCAGTGTTTATTTTTTTAAACTTGGCGTACGTACGCAACATTAAAAATATGGAGGTGGATTTTTTAATTTTCTTTTTGACACGTTTTGAGATTTTATTTATAGGAACAGAAATCATTTGGTATCTATCTTTCTTACATCTGTCTTATAATTTTTTATTATTATAAAAGGAAGCATTTCAGTAGTTGGTAGCTAGCTGACATGTGTTTCACGCATGCTAAAGGTAGTTTTTTCCAGTGATGTCTGTGTGGGATGATAGTGTCGTTTTTTTTATGGATTACTGAATTAATAGCGGAGGCTTAGATTGGCGCTAGTAAAATTCTTTGGGTTAATTTTGGAAGTGTTTCAGAAGTTGCTAGTAAGTTTTAACATAAAGTTCCATCAAAACATTGTGATTAAATGTTAGATTGGATTTTGGATTAATGTCACTCTCAAAATCTGCAAGAAAAAAATATTTTGCTTAGTTGTCACTTATTTCTAGCCATTTCAACATGCTACCTACTTACGAAATCTAGTTCTAGCCGGAATTTGATTAAAATCAACTTTTAGATGAAATTGTAGAATTTTGCGTGTGTAGCATTTTAAGGTGTTCTAAAGTATTCACCTGTAACAAGTCGAAAGAATTTATTTTACAGGAAACTCGACCAAAGCCGCCTTGGAATTATTTGAGACAGTACCGTACAGTAATGATGTTAAGTATATAAACAATAGAATTTATTTAAATACATGATTGAATACTGCACTGAAAGAAAAAATGTTATTCTTCCATAGTTGCAGTGACTATAATTTAGTTATTATAACTATATTAAAATAGCTATGGTTGCCCTTGCCATAGCTTATAATTCATACAAACATACTATGGTTGCAATAAACATATTTGGTGATTTTAAATTAATAAGGTCGGCCTAACCATGCTTGTTACATGATGTAAAAGTATTTTATGATAACAGCAGCTATATTCCATGATCCGTACAACTATAGAAATTTATTGATTATTTCTCACAACTGTACTATGGTTTGTGGTCTGGGTGACTTAGTGGCTAGAGCACTTGCCTTCAGTGCACCTGGTACCAGGTTCGAATCTGCGACAAGTAATTTATGAGAATGGGATTAGGTGGCGGACTACCAGTTCACTCAGCTCTCAGCTGTAAATTAACACTTCACCTCCTAGTCTTCCATTGGTCTTGTAATGAAGTAAGTCTAGAATTACTTCAAGGCCTAGGCCGAATCAGGGCTATTGTGCCATTGATTATTATTATACTATGGTTTGTACCATTATGCTCGATGATATTATAATACAAACATATTATGGTTATCGCAATAATTATTATAAAAATCTGCCAACAGTTTGGGCGCAACTTTATTATTTTATGGGTAGGAGTCCGAAACGTGTTTAATGGTGAGATGCGGTGTAGGTAGGTTACTATGCGATTGACAACCTAAAATATAACATTCCAAATTGCCTTCTGGTTATTCCTTAGGCTGTCAGTCGCATAGTAACCTACCTCCTACCCATAAAATAATAAAGTTGCGCCCAGACTGTTGGCAGATTTTCTTAACATATTTACGTATTTATTTTTTCAATTGATTCAATAGAAGTCAAAGTGAATTTGATCTCATTAAACCTAAAAAAAAATTTGGAATTCGTCAAAACTTGAACAATGTCTTACACCCCAGGGGGTTTCATATCAAAACATACTGCAGTCACGATCGGCTGCAGGCCAACCGTATAATACTCTAGATGAATACTGAACTCCGATTTATATTGTAGTTGGAGATAAAGTAGAATTACGTGTGTGCATGTTGTATGTCCTTTATTAAGGACTGCCATTAGATTGCTACTCAAAACTAAAAGACAATATTCAGTGTTTAACTTCATACCTTGAACTGGGTAAGTCATCGATAAAAAAGTTCCTTTTTGAAGGACTTTCACATGGAAGGTGCAGGAAGGACTCACTCGATTTATTACATATTTATCCTTTCCCTTGGAACCATTTAAAGATAAACGTGTACAAAATTTCAAATTCGTAGCTTGAAGCGTTCAAAAGTTATCGAAAAATATTGTTGAACACGTGTTTTAAGGATATTTTGTATGGCAGCTACCAGAAGGAGTAAAAGGATTTCGCTGATTAGTAAACTCGAACTTCCTTTTCACTCAAAACTAACTTGTACAAAATTCCGAATTCGTAGCTAAAAGATTACTTGAGTTATTGTGAGTTTTGTAAATTAAGTCAATACATTTTGACAGGATATTTGTATGGCAGCTACACGAAGGACTATTAGGATTTTCTTGATAATCATACATTTAGATCTAACTATTGGAAAAATAACACATAAAAAATTTCAATGTCGTAGCTTAAGCCCTTCTGAAGTTATCGACCAATATTCTTGAACACGTGTTTTAAGGACATTTTGTATGGCAGCTACCCGAAGGAGTAGGACGATTTTGCCCGTTAACAAACTTAGCCTTACAAATTAAACCAAACATCCAGATTCAAAATTTCAAGATCCTAGGTGAAGGCGTTCTTGAGTTATCGTGTTCACGGACAGACGGACGGACAGACGGCCGAGGAGGACGGACGGTCGGATGGACGGACGTCAAGCGGATTTGAGGTTGTTGGCTACAAATAAACAACAAATAATATATAACTTTTTTTCGTCCGAGGCTTGGTTCTATGCGTTACATACTTTTGGGCTGGATTAAACTTATAATACTCTATATGATTTCATCTAGAGTATAAAAATACTTAAATTGGTTTATTCCCCGACTATATTCAAAGCATTTAGAAGTGAAAGTGAATTCTATATGTTATTAGACCTAAGAAATATATCGGAATTTGTGAAAAAGTATGATACATAACCGCCTTACACCCCCCTACGGGTTAGATATCGAAAAATTTGGAAAAATGTTTCTAGGCGCTTATATTAAGAGGTCGCAGTAGTAAATTTGATTTAATAGCTCGAGAAGTCTAAAA